>OZ022395.1:15203891-15841669 GCA_963989295.1 Ametastegia equiseti
ACTTGCAGAACCTAATTAAATTGTATTAATAAAATAATCTTACCGTAATATTTCAGGTTCCAATTTCTGTCTTCATCCCTTCCGACTTTCTTCCTGATTTTTTTTTTTCAACTTTTAGAATCACACATTTTCCGTGAACGTTCTACCCAAACTCGTTCGTTTCGTTGGAAATACACTTTCGCTCGTTTTTGTTCTTCGAGAGGGAACAAGTAATCTTAAGCTATTGAGATTACTTGTGTGACAGTCATTTTTTCGATTAAATCAGTTGGAATCTTTCACTTTAAATTAATTATTATTGTATCCAATAATGTGTTAAACTCCAAGAAAGTTTTCGACATTTGTCAACTCCAATTTATTTTTACAATAATCACCCCTACTCAAGTATGTATTCATTCATTAATTCGTTATGAATTACAATTATGTAAAAACTGATTTACACGTCAATCCGACCAGTTATTTCCCCCGCGGTATTCTTAGGTTAGATTCGACGATCATGGGTTGTGTTATGTTTAGTGAGATTGAGTTTGCTTCGCGCTTGGCTGACTGGCGCTGTAGGTCTATTTTGTGTTGCCAACATAACTGACTTGTCCAATAATCTAGCCGTCTCAGAATCCAAGACCCCAAGTGTACATACTTATAGTTGGTTATTATACAGGGTGAGTCTTCTCCGGGGTTCTGAGAGGGTGTAGCCTGAGTTAGTTGAGGCTCCGCATTCTTCTATTCATACTTGTTATTATCGGAATAATGTTCCTCGCCTACTGTCAGTTATTGTTCACTGGGCCCTAACGATCGACTTGTTGTCTGTATCGATGCAGAAGGTGGTCAGTTTGAACACCTACTGTGATACTACCCGAATGAATCGATAGTATTGAAATATTAAGGCTTATTGTTAGTGTCATTGCTTTTATCACACTATTATCATAATACAATGTGCAATTAGACTGTTGGTTGACTTGATCTAGATTGGCCGGAATAAGAGGTAGATTTGGGAATAAAGGTATCGTGACATGAATGGAGATTATTTCCTTGACAATAACAAGTCTGGATGAAAGAAGGCGGAGCCTCAACCAATTTAGGCCATACTCTCTCAGAACCCCGGAGAAAACTCACCCTGTATGTATACGTATTTAGTTCGTTCAACGAGTTAAATTACGCCGTGTTTTTGAAATTTATTTTATTCAATGATTCGAATATACATATTCCACTCGTAAAATCGAATTGGGCAATTAATAATTCATACAAGATATATAGGTATGTACATAGGTACACTACCTTTAATTGATTCTGAGCCGGAAGTGTTCGTTCGACAAACGATTTAGGTTGGTACCAAATGTCGGCAGCGCCCCTACAGGCCAGCCGTGAAGCAAGTTCTAGCTGTCATCGGTATAACCACAACACACGACGATCATACAGAACCTCGAAATGCGAACGCGGAAGAAGCATAGACTTCCCTTAGTGCAATTATACACTTGCAGAATCAGTCTTTAAGTAAAACTTCAGATATTATTCTCGTTTTTCGCCGCTCGTATTTGAAATACAATGTTTTGCGGCTAATTTGCAGAATCATTTTCAAGTAACCTTACGTTTACTATCATTTCACTCCGCGTTCGCATCTCGAGGTTACGTATCATCGTCGTGTGTTATGGTTATACCGATGACAGCTAGAACTTGCTTCACGGCTGGCCTGTAGGGGCGCTGCCGACATTTGGTACCAACCTAAATCGTTTGTCGAACGAACACTTCCGGCTCAGAATCAATTAAAGGAAGTGTACATATATATAGGTATAGTAGGAGGTGAGTGGCCGGGAATGAGAATCATAGCAATTATCTCAATCGGCCAATTATTATTATTATTAATTATTATCAATATTATTATTAGCTATTATCTACGATCTATGATCTATGATGTATTAAACGCGTACATGCGCGTAATACATACATAGGTATATGAAAAAATTGATTATTTTTTACGATCCTGCAGATATGTATAGTTCATAGAATTTCTAATTTATTACCTCTAAACCACACATTCTTGTTACATACACAATATACATAATATATATACCTGCCCTATATACAATGTGTATATGAAATTACGTATCGTTGGATTATTTGATGACAGATTTTTCTTTATTTTCGATAATTTTTTTTAGTCGTTTCGTTTCATCGTTAATTTGTTATTTCATTTCGTAATTAATTTTATCTACTTTTCTTTCTTTTTTTCTAATTATTGTTGTTCGCGAGACGAATTTGGGGTGGAGAGTTTAAATACTATAATATGATAGATGTATAATTTCGCCAATAATCGCCAAAATCGATCTTTTTGTTGATTCTAATTTATTCGTTTATTAGTTTTGCAGGGGCCAAATAAAAATTAATCTTTATCGTTGTTCAATTTAATTTATACATATACTTGAATCATTCAATTCATTATTTTTTTATTCTTACTGTTAGTATTATTTTTTTTATTTCGCTGTCGTGCCTATTGTACACAGTATACACGTGAGTATAATTTAGGTACAGATATTTACTTACCCTACACATCTAACTGTATGTTATTATTATTATTGTTATTATTATTATTATGGTCATGATAAATGATTAATATTACTTATTATTACCTATATACATATACCTCTCACCTATACCATAGACACGCGAGTGAAAACGTGCAATAATAATAGATATATTGTTCAGTGATGATAAAACAATAATAAATGAAATTTAATGTCTAGATACGTGTGTGTAACAATTGATATTATCAATATAGTATGTACATACATATTTATACCTGTATCTCTAGACAGATACGTATAATAATAATGATAATAATGATAATGAAAAATAAGTGAATGAAATCTTCTTCCCGAGAGAGAGAGAAGAAAAAGAAAGTGGGAAAAGAGATACGAAAATAACGGAACTTTTCTGCAACGAGTTTGATTGGTACAAAAACACATGAAACAAGTCGGAAGAACTTTTTTTTTTCTCAATGGTACTAATCATCACAGTACAAACCAAGGCAACTACTGGATATACTGTAAGTATCTATAGTATGATCGGTATATTATGGGTAATTTGTAGTGAAAAATCGATTTTGTTTCTTTTAAAAACGGGGCAATTTTTCGTGCCCTTTATCTCAATGTAACTCAGATAATAATCTTGTAAATTTCATATCCGATCATTTATGACATCCGATCGTTTGCGAAAGCATAAGTTTGGATTCAGGAATGCGGCAAATCAATGAAACATAAAACAATATTCCGCGATTGACGGACTCCACTCTGTAGGTAAACCTACTTATACTGTTTCGATTCAGGAAAAGCATATTTCGTTTGAAATATCATTTTCAGCTATTTCGGTATCTTTTTTTTTTCCTTTTGTTTTTCATCTTCTGTTTTGTCTTTATTACGCGGGAGGCATGAATCCTTCGAGCGGGCCAGTCATCATTTTTTTTGACTCTCGACCGGGTTGGGTTTTAGCGCGACAGTTCGCCTCTCGCTCGCGAAAAGAATCGTCTCGACGACTACATGGGGATCCCCCTCGTTCGCGTCTATACCTACTTTTCTTCGCGCGTAATCTACGAGCGCACTTAGCGCGCGTAACGTCGTCGTCGCTTCTCTCGACGCCCCTTTGCTTCATCTCTCTCCCTTTATTTTCTATCTCGCTCTGTTTCCTTCACTTTGCTCCTTACTGCTCCTCGCGACGTCTAACCGTAACGCGTATACGAGGGAGAAAATCACTCTCTGGCCATCCGTCCGTTCGACGATTCGTTCGTTCGTTCGTTCATTCGCTTGTTCGTTCGTTCTTTCGTCCGTTCGTGGCTCGGGTTGGCGCTTACGATCAGCTTAGGCTCTACAGCTCAGCTTGCCGACCTATTATACATATGCGCCGACGCGACGCGGTCTTCAAAGACCACTTAACGCCGCTGCATAAAGCTAAGAGCACAATAAACGCCGTGTGCCGTTCGACGGATCACCTACAGGCCATCCGTTCACTCACACATGCCTCTGATTGGTCGGGGCCTTGTGTGAGTGTACGGACAGCCCGCTCGCGGCCTGTAGGTGATCCGTCGAACGGCACACGGCGTTTATTGTGCTCTTAGCTTAATATATTATGCGTCGTTGCTGCTGCTGCTGCCTCGTTTCGTTCTTTCTCTTTCTCTATTTTACTTCCTCCCCCAATTCCTCTTCCTCTCGCGTCGCCCACGTGTGTGCGATGCTTATCTCTGCTTGTTACACTTTTTCAACAACGTGTAGGGTACGTATATACATATATGTATTAGTATGACGCAATACATATTATAATATATATTGTTCTTCTTCTTATTCTTTTTTTGTTCGACGCAATAAATTAGTAGATCTTTGTAAGATCTCATTGATCGATGTTAAGAATTTTTTTTTTTATAAAAATGTAAAACGATACCGGATAATTGTGAGTAAGTATTGTTTTTATCACACATGCACGGAAAACCCGATTTTCCGCGCTTGTAGTAAAATAGCCTTTTGTTTCTTTTGGGCCACAAGCGAACTCGTGCATGCGCAAGTCCCGAAGATTTTGTTTTCTTCCCTACAAAAGCGGGAAGAAAGTTTCTCTTCCCTGTAAAAGTGGGAAGAAAAGAGCGTTGTACACTAGACATCACTACACACTATAGTTTGGACAAACGGCTTGAAAAATCGGTTTCCATGCATGTGTAATAGAAAATGTAGTGTGCATCAAGGGAGGATAGGTGTTCTTTACTTCGTGTGATTGTGCTGCCCTCGGCTCCGCCTCGAGCAGCAAACTTCACACTCGGTAGAAAACACCTATCTTCCTCCCTTGATGCACAATATACTATTCTTTCCCCATTCTGAAAATCGGGTTGAAAAAGATGTATGTAACATACAGGTGTCATTTTTGTAAAAAATATGTTGAAGATGTATGAAGAAATCTGAGGTTGGTTGTTTTTTCGTATTTTTTTCTCGAGCTTGTTGGCCTTTGAATTACGAATTTGTTAGTTCGAGATTTCGCGAATTTGCAGAAGGTTTTTGATCGGCGAATTTCCAAGTATATGCAAATTGGCGAGTTCTTGAATTTCTGAATTCTTGATCTTGCCATTTAAAAATTCGCAAATTTGCGAGTTTTCCAATTTGCAAACTGTAGAGTTTTTGTATTTTTTAATTTGCCACTTCTTGAATTCGTGAGTTTTCAAACTTTGAATTTTGAAATGCCTGAATTGTTAAGTTTTTCATTTAAAATTCGTGAATTTTCGAATATTTTAACCCTTTCCCTACCACATAAAAAACGTCACCAAATTCCTACAAACATGCAGGGGCTTTCGACTCCGACGACTTTTTCACCAATTCTTAGTGGTTCGAAAAACCCCTAAAAATGTATGAAAATACTTCCAACTTTATAGGCCAAATATCTGTATTTTGTTTTGGGAAAAGTTTAATGTCCTGTAAGTTAATCACAGGAGAATCATATGCGTAATGCGGGGAAATTAGTGATTTGATACGAGCCAACCAGACACGAAAGCCCCATGTTTATGGGTTAATTTTTCTATTTCGATATTTCCGATTCCTTCAATTTTCGAATTTACAAGTTTCTGAATATTTCTATCTTTCAAATTCTGAATTCGTGAGATTTGTGTTCAATCATATTGCGAATAGGTTGTACATGTTTTTTTTTGTAAGATACCGAATGTACGCATGTGATCTACGCATTGGACGTAAGTTTCAAGTATTCGTATGACATTCATACATATCCTACAGGCATTATTGTCTATCCTCATATTCCCGTGGGAATATCGAAAGACACTGGCTTCGCCGAAGCGAGTCCAAAGAGATAATGAGAAAGAGAGATGAAATTTTGACGCACGCGCCGATGAATCGTAGGAGTTGAATTACCTATACTACCTACATGCACACCTCTCTCTATTTCTCTATTTCATATTATTTTGCTTTGTTTTTCGTGATCATGATGAATTGTAGGATCATTGCATGCGTTCTCTTTTGTTTTGAACCGCATTTGATTCGTCTTATTCTACATTACGAATGTCATGTTACATGTACCATTTGCCTCAAAGTTTACCAAGGCATAAATAAATCCAACTATATCAACTATCTCTCTTTTCAGTATAGAGTATGATCTATCAATCAATCTATCTCTTTTTATGCCTATAAATTGCCGTTGTGTGTACATACGTTGCGCCGCCGTACCTACAGCCAACTCGATCAGCTCTTTTTCACCCTTTCCAACGAGAGGTTCCTCTTCCTCTAACCGAACCGCGCTTCATCCCTCTCGCGTTGCATTCGACTCGGTGGGCTGTATCCGCACGCGTGCGTGCGTCTCTCGCGTGTACCAACCGTACGTCCAATACACAGAGACAGAATTCGCGCGCAAAAGTTTCCTCCCTCCTGCGGGGGAGGGCTTAGGATTGGGATGGAAAATTGTGCTTTGAAGAAATGTTTTAATATCTATTCCGAGCCTGTTTGCAGGGCGAAATTCGCCAAAACCTATTTTAACAACCAGCCCTAATAGAGATACATGCCGAGTGACTCGTACCTCTTGGCTCTCTGGCTCTCTGTAGCTCTCCAGCGCGTGAGACGAGAGGAGCGCCGAGCTATGGCTCACGGTGGTGTTTGTCTGCCAGCGGCTGCCTGGGACGTAGCGGCGCGGCGGCTTGCTTGGGCGGCTTGGTTACACGGAGGGACCCATCTGCAAACAAGAGATCGGGTTTCCCCGCTTTCCGAACTACGCGCGCCTACTACTACCATCACTAATACCACCTCCGACGTCGAGGCCAACGCCAACGCTAACGCCAACGCCGCCGTCTTCCTGCCGCCAGGAGAGAAAGGGTGCCGTTTTATACACTGCCCCGATTTAACCCGATAGGATATCTCGTTCCGCTTTATCCTACACACGTATCATACCTCGTTTCCTCTCCCCGGTAAACGTATGTATGTATGTATGTATGGTATACATTTGCTACTCGCGTTCCGCTTTCTGCACGTATCAAGTTTCCTAAAATTGAGAAACAAATATATGGAAGGGCTTTTCGCACGGGATTCGGAACCATAATTTGGTATTCTGTAATTTCGGTAACTTTCATTCTATAGAAAATATTGGGAATAAGAATAATCTTTTCTTTTAATTATCTGATGATTTCGAAATGACACATACATGGACGATGTATAATGTGATATTGTTTCGTATGATCTCTCAATTTTCTAGGATTTCGGTCAAAAATCTTGACAGAAATTCCATATTCAAGTCTCACGACGTGACTCGAAGTTCAAACTAATCTGATTGCCAAGCAGATCTGATTTAAAAAGAAAAATGAGGTGAAATATATTTTTTTTAGTGTCTGTTTATTTGTTACTCTTGACAATTTCAAACGGTATCCTGAAGCGTCGTGGACAAAATTCGATTTTGATACAAAATTTGATTTCGTTCAATGTCATAATATACATAGAACTCCCATGGTTTTTGGCGAATCATCGATTGTCAATTCATCAAATTGATAATTTTTACGTGCTGGATCTTGAATAGTAATTTCGTATTCTAAAATCCCAGAAATTTTGTTCGCAAGTGGATCGAACCTTCAGAAAATTTGAACACCTAATTGTAATAACTTCCTTTTTTCTTTACAGAAAAACGGTTAGTTAAAAAACCCGTATTATTCATACCATTTCAAACAATATGTTTCCAAACATCATACAAGTAGCTTGAGGAAACCCCCTTCCCTTATAATACGAATTCCTCATTCGCCTTTGTCTGGTACACTATCATTTTTCGGCACTTGAGAGGATCTTAATCCTACAGAGCACTGAATAAATGTCTTTTTTTTCTTTCTCTTGTTCTCTCGTTCGCTGACCTTTTTTGCGAAGAAAAAAAAAAACCAAAAAAAGATTCAATTAAATATTTCGATATTCAGTGAGATTGTTACGCTCCGTTAGATCCTGAACCACAACACAACACATAACCGAGTCATAATGCAAAGTCAGTAAGTCGATCGAACCGGCAATGAAAGCAGTCGTATAAAGAGAACGAGAGAGAAAAAGACAGACACAGAGAAAGAGCGAGAGAGAGAGAGAGAGAGCGAGAACGAGCAAGCGCAAGTAAGCAAAAGCATCGTTATCCACTGCACAGGGTGTCGATCGATGCTCATCCGGGTAAAAGGGTAGGCGGGGTAGGATGAGGATGAGGAGAAGGAGAAAGAGGAGGAGGAGGGGGTAGAACGAACGGAACGAACGAACGGACCCAGTTGTAATAAGCGTAATGGATATAGCACCCCGCAGGCACGCTCGCTTCGGCCCGCGTCTAAACCTAAACCGCCCACGCGACTCCGACTGCTTCAACCCCCTGTCCACTTCACTATAACCGAAAGGGTTCCTCATACCTAACCACCCCTAAAAAAAAAAACACACAAAAAAAGCCATAATCTTCGGCTTCAATTAAAAACCTGAAAATTCTCGATTTCGAAAAAAAATCTCCAACCCTGCTCCCTCCAGACCTCGTAATCCCTTCGCGCGAACACATATATGTAGTAATAGCAATTTGCAATATTTGCAATCTCTCTCATTGTCACTTTCAGATAACGGAAGAATGATCATCGTCTCGTTCCTCATATTTTGAAAGAAAAATAGAAATAAAGAGAGAGAGAGAGAGAGAAAGAGAAAAGAGAGAAAAAAAAATCCGGACGTGCGGAGGGAAGAGAAAAGAAGAGAAAAAAGAGAACAGAACGCATGGAATAGAAAAGAGAGCTTCTATGCAGTGTAGGTAGGTATAGAAGGAAAAAGTAAAGAAAAGAAAGGAAAAAAAAAAGTATTTCTGTCCCGCTGTGTGTTGGGGGCGCGACTACGCTGATTGCTGTCGCATTGTATTGGTACCATATTCCTTTCTGCAATTCGGATGAACGGGAGACCAGCGCGGCGCGCTAGCGTTGGCTTGGCTTGGCACTGCATTGTCGCCAGCGAGTAGTTGTAGTAGTCGAAACAGCCCCGCGAGAGTCCCGATGCAATGGGAGGAAGAGGAGGAATGGGACGAAACGAAAAGAAACGGGACGGGACAGTGTACGTCGCCCCGCGTTGCTCTTTGGGGCCAAAAATTAAACCCCATAGACAATGGGTCAACCGTCCGCACACAAAACATTGCCCCCTACCCCCTTTCGCGCTCCCGTACTGACGAGGATGGAGGACGGAGGATACGCCCCGCTCCGTTATTACGACAGATTACTTACTTCTCTATTCCACCTTAATCGATGGGAGAGCTCGCTACGCGACATTCAGACTTCGTTTCTATACGACTATCACTATACGGCCGGCGTCGTCGTTCAATCGCGGATTTTCATTATTCACACACTGGGGGTCAACTACCCTATAATACATATAACGAAAACGCTCCGCTATATTTAGAATTCCCACGAAATTTCTACCCATTTTCTGGCGAATTTCGTACTTTTCGGTAAAAGCATTTTCCGCAAAGTTCTAGTTCTTCATGAGCTTCCGGTTTTTGTTCATTATTATGAAAAAAAAAAGATGAACTTTTGAAGTCTGGTACGGGCTCAAAGAAAAAATAAAAATAGATAACATTCTTCAACTTATGATTCATGTTTTTTAGATTTGTAACACACGTTCATGTTTTACGCGGACTTTTGATTAATTTTCTGATACAGATTCTTCTAAACTTCGCGAATTTGATTGATACTTGTGAAGAGAATCTTGCAAATTATTGTGGAATTTGTACGAACCGATAACCGTTCTTCATTTACTTATTCATTGGTTTTTTCTTTATAGATTTTTCGAAGATTTTGTAAATTTGAGAGACCTGAAAAGTTTTTTCATTTCCAAATTTTTCTGAGGCTTTCCACATTTTACAACGGTTCGATAATAATTTTAAAAAAATCTGTGCGAAAGCGGATGATTTTGTGTAGAAAATTAGTGATGTAAACTTTTACAATGGTTCTACAAAACTGAAGGAATTCCTACTATAATTCTTATGCATATAGGGTGTAATAGACTTTTACAGAATTCTATAGAATTCCACAAAATTTGATAATTCTCTGTGAATTTTTGCGGAAAGATTTGATGAATATATTGTGAAAAATCTGAACATGTACGCCGCCGTGCCAGATCGCTCCGAACTTTTACAGTAAAAAGTGTGACACTTTTCTGTTCATACATGCGGCACTCGTACGAATGAACGTACGTGTCTCAAGGTTCGCGGAGCCCGTAATGCAGTTGCTAGTAAAACGATAAAAGCTTCCGTCGACGCTTGGTCGATTTTCCGTACATACAGCGGTCACTGTATCCGTTAACGGTTAAATAGTGAGAAGACATTCCATGTGTCCCGATTTGTAGCCGGCGATCTATGAGAATCGAAGTTACTGACAATACAAAAAACACGTGATGCAGAATTCTGAGACGGGATTGTAGTTCCGAATTCCACAAGCTCCAAATGGTCAAAATTTCGAATTCGAGACACGATTCTGGGTTTCTAGAAACGTCAGAACTGTGAACTTGAAAATTATTGAAGCCTCAAATGCAAACAGCTCAAAGATCGGATTGTTAAAAACTCAGAAAGTCCAAAAATCCACAGATTCAAGGGAAGCTTTTGACAAAGCTGTCGAATGAACGACGTTGTATAAGCCAAAATTCCGGGTATCAGAGTGTTGGCCTTTCGGATCTTTAGCTTTTGGGATTTTGAACCTTCGATGTTTTTCAAATTGGCTACGGAGACTTTCGGGGAAATAATCTTTTGAAAAACTCTAAGTCGGTAGTAGAAAAATTCGGAATTTTCACCTTTCGCAGCTTTTGGAATTAAGAATTCCAATCCCGCCCCATAAGGTTCTTAAAAATCGTCAGGGGAATTCGGATCTTCCATTATGTTAGCTAATTCTTTGGGATCGGTATTTTTGTCGATGAAACTAATCAAGAAAAACGAATGAACTATTCCTCACGAAGAAAATATCGAAACATAAATGGCGAGAAACCTCAAGAGCTCTAATCCCTTGAAAAAGCTTGTAGGAATCCAAAAACCAATGTGAATGCAGGGATATGTGTATGACGTAGATGATTTTAACGCGAGGGTAGAAAAGGCCTATTGCTCTCTGGCCCCCCGAGCCCCGACCCCCGACCCCCAAGACCCGAGAAGAAATCCCGGGTAAAGTATTATTCTTCCGCGCCGATGACCCGTGAACCGGAAATGAATATTTCACGTCTCAATTTTTTCGTATTTAGATTGTCGTGGAGTTATATGAACGGGGACAATGGAGGCACCGTTCGCCTCCGGAACCCCGCGTTAATTCCTTCTCCGCGACTGTCAACCCCCGCAATTCTTCCCTTTCTCCCTCTCCTTCTCCTTTCCCCTTTCTCTCTCTCTCGCTCTCTCTCCCTTTTCTACTATGCGCGAGTCCTAATATATCCTGGCATTAACCGGTCCTTCCAATTCGTATCCGGCCAGGCGCTCTAAAGTCGCGAATGCCCGACACCCTCACCGTCGATCCAACCCCCTGTAAATCGGAAGTGAGCTGTGAGTTGCTCCCTGTTCATTCTTCGCTATTCGGCTTCTACGAATGAGAATCTACCATTCATCCAGCCCAATCAATATATACGACAATTTTACTAACCCTTATAGCTCGGCTAATATGCCACGCTTGCTCGGTTCTTGCTTGCTGAGCATTTCCGCAAATCACAACTATCTCCAAAATTCTCAACACTTTTGCCATTTCTTCTACATCTTTACGGTTTTACAGCACTTTCACTTTCTTGCAGTATTCTTCGTTCCCCCGTTTTGTGTCCCCGTCGTTTCTGATATTTCTGCAGCTTTTCTTATGCCATTTTTAACCATTCTGAATCTTTCCAGTTTTCGTTCTTACCATTTTCCCATTTTTAATTTTCACAGTATTCCATATTAATCAGCTAATTTTGCTTCCCTGCTTATTATTCTGTCTTACAATTAGTATTTTCGTAGCTTCTTAATAGCATTTCTATAATATTTCTGTTTCCAAAGTCTTTGTGTAGTTTTTTTTTATCAGAACATTTTGACATTAATCCAGTTTTTGCAGATTTTCTTTCCTGGATTTTCCCAGTTTCTTCGTAGCTGTATTCTAATTTTTTCATTAAGTTTGATTTTTGAGCATTTTGGTTTTTCCACTTTCCATGTCTCCCAGCTCCTAAAGATAAATTTTGTTTTCCAACCCTTGATTCGAAAAACAGGTCCTTGTCCCGTACGGAGTAAAGTAGGCGATGATGATGACACCCCTAAAGAGGAGCCCCCGGAGAGTGAGTGAGTGAGAGAAAGAGAGAGAGAGAGAGAAAGACAATCAGTCACAGGGTCAGCGGACCTTGACTGTGTCCACATTGCAGGGACGAGTCCCCGATATCTCGCATATCGTCCCTGGGTTGGTTATACTACCTACTGCTACTGCTTTACGGGGCACAGTGTGTTGTGTATTATGTGACATAAGGGGGGCGCGAGCCATGAAATAAAATAACCTTCACTCGCGCAAATAACGCATCTGTGCAGACCTCCGAACCCCCCCCCCCCCCCCCCCCCCCCCCCCGACTAGCCCCCGAACCCCAAACTCTCAACCCCCTTCTCATTTTCGGGGACTGACTTTCGACTGCTATTTTGCTGCACTTGTATGTACTTTATGGCTTTTGCCTTTCTACAGGTAATTCGTTGAAAATTACCTTTTACTATACGAAATTTCTTTCCACCAATTATTATTTAATAAAGAAAATTCGAACTTATCGTAGTTTTCGATGAAATTAATCGTCATATAAACCAGAAAAATACAAAAATCATCCCGAAAATTTTCTATAGGTTTTTACCTTTTTTTTTCTCTCTAGAAGTAAAGCCAGCAAAAAATCACAATTCAGTTTGTTCATTTTTTCAAGAAAAAAAGAAACAAAATACTCTAAATTGAATCCAAAAACTAGGAAGCGTATACGAGATGCTTTGAGAGATCGTAAACGCAGAAATTTCGGAATGATTAGACGTTTTCAGGATCGAGGTGTTGGGTTTTGCTTTTTGTTTGCTTTTTTTTTGTAATCGAAAAATGCGATCGGAAATTTGATTCGCATAGTTCAGATTAATTTTATTATTAATGGTGTAAAATTAGCAATTGTGCGACTACGCGACGTTTGTAGATATACGAGCGGGGGATATCCAGTGGTTTTATTCAGCTAACGTGTATAATATTCTCGTGGGACGTCGTTATACCGGATATATATCTAGCAGCCAACCAACCAACGAACCAACCAACCAACCAACCAAGGATTGACACACAAACAAACAAACGTACAGTGTTGTAATTAACCGCAATCATTGATGGTAAACAGAAAGAGCGATATAGGTAGTATAAGTATGTATAGAGACTCGTTGATGTGCTCCCAAGAGACGCCCACGTTGCAATCCTTGTGCTTATAACAGATAGTATGTTAGTACTAGTATTATAGACAGTACACTTGACGTGTATAAGTATACACAGCAAGCTGTGCAAATATAGTTTTATCCTGTATAATTATAATATACCCGCGTACCAGTCCGCGGTTTTGATTAATTAATTATTTCTTTCCTGTCCGCTTGGAATGGTGTCTTCTTTGCAAATTCGTATAAAACTTATCCCACTTGATTCTTCTTATGAATTGATTCGCAAGAAAATTTGATACTTCGTGTATTGGTATGTGAACGAGTCGCTTATTTCTTCAAAAATCGTACGTGCCTCAGAAAATTTCATTCAAGAAACTCGCGATGTTTCCAAGAATTACTTCCAACACCATTCATTTTTCCTCAGGAATTTCCGAAAGAATTTATTCCTACGGCGGCTACGTCCGGTCCTCCGGATTTTTTTCTCAAATAAAAAATAAGTTAATTCTTCCAAAAGTAACATGTCCTCGAACATTTCTTGCAGAACTGTTTATCTAAAGCTAGTAATTTTCTTCAGAAACCTGCCATGTTCCAAACAATGACTTTAGAATTCGGCGGTCTCCTCGATGATCATTTATTCTGGACTCTAGAAATTTATTCAAAAACGGGGTATGTCCTCAGAAATTCATTCCAAAACCATGTCCTGAAGAATATATTTCAAGACCAAAGAATTTCTTCCGAGGCGGGGCACGTCCTCGAACAAATTGTTTCGAAACCGTCCATGTTTTAGAAAATTTCTTCAAAAATCGGCCATGTACCAAAGAATCACATTCACTCGAGATCAGTCATTTTTAAAACCGTGGCAAGTCCAAGATCGATCCATTGATCGATTCGATTGATTCGACTGACTCTAATCAATCTGCATAAGATGATGTGGACTTGTGGCCAGATTTGGGACAAGTCGATCCTCAGACAAAGTATACGTAAGTAAAAATTCGATGTGATCCCGGCGGAATGAGTATGTGCACGATGATGCATCTGTATGTATCGACGAAACCCATAAATATATAAGATATATGTATTACATACATGAATAAGATATACATGCATCCGTGTGTATATATGTTATAATATATGTATATGTGTATATGTATACATGGAAGAGGGAAAGGAGAGCCAAAGGAGGGGCCCTCGTTCCCTTACGCCACTAGTCCGCCCTCGTCCTCGTCCTCGCATCGCGACATAGATATGCTTTTAGCGCGGGGGTGGTGCGCCCGTTTTGCACCAGGAGTTTCGCGTCCGTGTTCCCCGCAGTATACGGCGTGAGTGTATCCCGCCACAAGTCCATTGGCTATATATATATTTCACGTGAATAGTATATACCTACAGGGTGTTCTTAGAGATTTTTTAGTTATTTCTGCCGAAACGATATCACAAGAAATGGGAAATATTTGCAAGAAGTAGAAATTGCGTATCCATAGCATACCACTCGGTGCCATCATGATCATCGCGAGAATTTTCCTTTCCCCGTTGCCCAGAGAGACATCCTTTCGGGGTGAACATCGGGGCGAAAGGGTTGAAGACGACGGCGGGTTGCGTCGACAAAGGAAATTGGCTAATTGACTCCGAGTACCCGAATTAGCTCAATTTCGTTTTCGTAGTCTCGCGTGGCTCCTGCTACAGAGGGATCGAATAAAAACCACCTTGACGACAGTTGGCTCAGCGAATATCAACGCCTCACCTACGATATGTGATCAAGATCAAGATTAAGATCAGAATCAGCAACCAGAATCATTGAAAATACGAATAATTGATCGACCCAGTGTCTTAGACTTTTCATCGGCTTTGGCTATTTTTTCTTTCACCAATTCAGACGTTATGACTTTTTGCAGTTAAAGCGGTCGGTCGATCTTAGTGGGACATGGCAATTTTCCCCCGTCAGAGCACAAGCTGTAATCCTGTAGAGTTTCAGAGTTTTTCATCTAGCCATTTGCCAGGACATAGTGCTTGTTCATTTTCGACAAACAGACAGAGGGACCAAGGTATGTTCAGATTCATGTCTGACGCCAGCTAAAGGGTCGAAAAGGTGCAAACGTTCGGAATTGGCGAAAGTCGTTTTTGACACGAAACCAATAGGGGAATCATCCCAAATTTGAGTAAGATGATTCCGAGTTTTCAGAAAGGTTGAAGTTCAGATTATCAAAATCCTGGCAGATCGGAATGTACACGCTGTAAAATTCGAAAGTCCAAAGGAAGTCAGAAAGTCTAAAAATCCGAAGGTTCGTGGGGACACTACCATTTCATAGTAATTACTTATATTTTGAAACGGTTTTGCGATTTTCAATTCGGAACGTCCTAAATCAGCTATGCAGTAATACTAAAATTCGGTATCTTTACCGCTTAAGGCTTTTTGAATTCGGATTTTCGACACGGTCCGACCAACACTATTTCATACCTTACATCATGAAAAGTGATGACGTGGAGAACCATAAAAATAAAAGTAGCCGAATACATGCTACCTAAAAATTCGCAAAACTGGTTGTGAACCGATGTGTAAAAAAAAAGGTGCATATGCATGGAGTGCCTCCCTTCATCGCCTGCAGGCTGGCTTGTTGGAACTAAAGGAGCAAAGTTCAATTGGCCGCGATCATCGCGTGATATTGCCGAATTGCCCAATTGAACGCAAAGTGCAACATGTTCCTCGATATATACGTATCCCTGGGCCTAGTCCAATCCAACCCAACCCAGTCCAACCCAGGCTGAAGGCATGGAAAACTGAAGAGGGTTAACGGTTCAGGGTTCGATAAAGCTGGGGGGGTTGTGTGTCGGATGGTTCGAGGCACCTGTGCCCCACTTGTACCCACCAAGCATCAGCATCACCATCGGCAGCGTACTAGCCTCGAGTATCATGATTAAAGCGTAGCCCACAATGGTTCTGGGTTCTGGGTTCCGGCCTGACATTTGGTGTCATTGTCGGCTTGCCTACTGTATAACTCGTAGAGTCTAGATGTATCTATATAAAGCCCGAACGCATACACCAACATTGGAGAGGCACATGTAGCCCTGCAGAAGTTGTCAGCCAGTGTAATGCTGATTTAATCAGTATCCCCTAGCCCCGCCGATGCAATGAACTGAATGGGGAGTGACTGGGTAGGAAGGTTGCAGGGTAGTGGTAACATCATCGCGTCGGCTATAGGAAAGTGTCGGTTTTAGTCCTGGCAGAGCCACGACTACTACCACCATCACTACCATACCTACTGCGATGATGTGTTTATGTGTGCCGTGCACCATATGGCCGGCTGCTGCCGAGGCCGATTATTACATTACGTATGTATACTTCGGAATAATAATGATCATAGGAGTACGCGGTGTACTGTGTACTGTGCACTGTGCGGGGGGTAGGGCTTGTTCTGTCAAGCCTCGTTGCGCATTTATCCTTACAGACAGAGAGAGAGAGAGAGACAGAGTGTGTGTGTGTGGTGGCAAATCAAATTCATTATACAAGCTTTTGGATTGCAGATGCCTTTTCATATGTATTTAGTTACGAAGCAACTATTTGTGTCGAGCTGGCAAATGAAACAACATGATTCCGTCATTTTTCAAACTTACTCGTCTATTTGTTTATTGTATGCTTCTTCTTCTGTTCATACAATCTATTCCCGTGAATATCATTTTTGGACAGTGTTCATTGATCTACAGGAAAGAACAACTTCGACAAGTGGAAATGTATGTTCGTTTTTTTCGTCAACTGCTCATACAACGTTGAATTGCATATATAACTTTAATTTCTTGAAATAATCCAATACGTTTATGTGTATTGATTAGCTTACAGGCGTGGACTTGCGCGATCATGAGATACGCGATGATGTGATCTATAGAAGAGAATAAATCGCGTTGCGTGCATGGGCTGTAAGTTTTGACACTCGTCAAAATCTGGCAAAACGTTCTTTTCGAAAAAGACGAGTAACCACATAGTAGGGAAAATTCGTGGAAGGTGAGAAAGAGAGAAAAAGAGAATTAGAGAAAGAAAGAAAGAAAGATTAGACAAGACGGCATAATCCCATATCGAGAAATCGTATCTGCCACGTCATCGCTTAAGAACGGAGAGGTCTAACCGAGTTTTGACCACTCGACTCTGATTCACCTGCGGCATTCCTGCACTATACCTCCTCAAAGAAGAACTAGAGGCAGAAGAAGAAAAAGTCAAATAGAAAAAAAAAGACGAAGAACCTAAGGAGGAAGAAGAATAAACTCTTAAGAGTGAAACTGGGTCTATCTATCTAGGATCTACACCTTCCTATCTTGCATCGCCCTTTCCCAAAGCGACTACTAATTTGAGCATTCGCGTCAGAGTGAAGACTTAACTTCGCCATTTCAGCTGCAGTCTTCACGATATCCAAAGAGAAAAAGAAAAAAAAAAAAAAAACATAAAATATGCTTGAGACTTTTGGACAAAGATAGCTTCGGAATCTTATATGTGTTTTTCAACATCTGTACACACAAATATTAGTGAAGAATAGTTGATAATACGGGTAATTCGATTTTCTCAATTTGGGTTTCTTTTTTCGGGGTTTTAGTTTCCCATCGACACGGTGTTTCGTTTTTTTTCTATACGACGATCATGAGCACGCACTTAATATTTCGATACGGTTTCGGCGTGAAAAATTTTTAAACAAACATAAGGTCATCAAATGGCTGGTCAGGGGTGATGGTCGTAGTCTCCGGATGGATGCTCTCGTCATCTGGTAACGCCATTCCCGATCCATCCATTGTATTATCGCGTTGCCTGTGATATCCACTGCATGTCCATATAGGTATGTATTATACATACGTACATAAGTGTGCTTGGAAATCCGTATGGATGTGTGAAGTTATGTACGTATACATGTATGTACCTAACATGTATATACCTATATAGATATACGTACATATAGGTACTTTACGAGCACCCCCGCGAACCGGATGCACAGACGGAGGACTAACGGACTGACGGAAGCTGTTGAGTCACTGTATACCAGTAGAAGAGTTTTTCCACTACCTATTATGTACTGTTATTGCGCTAGTTTCATTTTCCCCAATTCGTTAGGTTTTTTAGGCCTATTCTGTTTTGAGATATCTTGCTATTTGATTACCCGGATCATTGACCAAATGTAACCATTCCCAAAATTTTTCAGCTTCTTCTCCGGTCAGATATCCCTCGCGTTGGAGTTCATTGGATTTCCTTCCATGTCATTGCACTTGTTTGGATTTCATCGGAGATCTTTAGACTTTATTACATTTCACTAAATTTCATTGGATTTCGTTGGGTCAGGTTGGATTTCATTTGATGATATTAGGTTTTGTTGGATTTCCTTGAAGACCGTTAGACTTCGTCAGAATTCATTGGAGCTCATTGGATTCTGCTGGATTCCAATGGATTCTATTGGCGTTGATTGGATTTTGTTGGATTTCATTAGAGATCATTGGGTTTTGATTGGATTTCGACTACTCGATCAAAATAACGTCTTCAGCAAAATCAACCATACCAGTGACGAAAAGTGAAAAAAAAAAAAAACGTAAAGAATCACAATCCTCCAATTCCCAATCTGACTACCAAATAACGCGATCTCGCTATTCGAGGTTTATCCATTGCGAGGGTGGAAAAATCTCGGTCTTTGCCTCAAGACTGAGTCTTAACACGCGAGCCACTCCGTGCTTTGAAAATCCTTCAGCCGCTCAGGACTGTGACGAAGAGAAAGAAACTGAGATAAAAGCCCCGCAAGGCTGCATCCTTGGACTCAGTGCAACGCGGGGGAGGCCAGAGACCGTCTTGGCTTTATCCCTTGGGATATGTAGAGGGCAAAGTAAGAAATGACCGAATGAACGAATGGGGTCGAGGCACGCGTGCTTCAGACTTCAGGCCAAAGCTGAGGGTAAATTTTTAGGCACATAGTCTAGGGTACAGTCCGGGGTAGTTTCTAGGGAACGGGGGGTGGGACTGAGGGTGGGTGACAAATGACGCGGAGCGTCGTCCAGGCCACGCGACGCCTAATTGACGCGCCGTGACGTCGCGTGGCGAGTCCTCTCATCGTGTTCGCGTCCACATACTCCGTGCCACGTTCCACATTTCACCTACAGGGCGAAACGAAACGTAACGTGTGCGATACGTCGTTCGTTTTTCTTCATTCGCGGTCTATGGTCCCGCTATGTGGATACGCGGCCGTTCCGCAATAGACCTCGAGGTCGCTTAGTCGTTTTTCTACTTCCGGTGTATGCTCCCACCCCGATCGAATAATTACTACCTTCATTGTACAGTTCGCTCTCATTGTAACGGATGTAGACGATCAATATTTTTACTACTACGATTTAGCCCCCGGCTATAGATCCCTTAATCGTTACCACTATCGCCACACCACTTCCTCTTCGGGTCCATTTCATACGGATAGCCTTTTTTTTTTTAACTGCCGGTTCGGTTGTGCACGTTTCACCGACACGCAGCATCGCGCACAATGGATCCGATACCCAAAACACTGTCACGATGCGGTGGTGGACCGTGTCCTTTACTCCATCCATCTATCCGGCTATCTATTTACCCGTCAGTCTTTCGATGAGAAAAACACTATTCTGCATACAGATGGACAAATGGACCGGTATACAATGTGGTATATGTACCACTGAAGAATCGGAGCTTTTTGGATTCTCGGTCATACCCACTCTCATGAGACAGATTGATTAATGGACTGTTCGCCGCAGGATCAGGATCACTTGTCATCGTCCTAGCTGGTATACGTCTTCCCTGCATGAATATCCGTGCTTGCGCACGGAACAATCAGGGCAGATTTTCAGGGGTCTTTGTATTATAGTAGAGTGTTGTTCAAACATCACGAGGGCCAAATCGAGGAATTATCGAATTTTTTACGTAGATTCTTGCTCTCTATTCTTCCGACCGTTTTTTTCCCCTTGAATATCGTACAATTCAAGAAGCTTCGAAGTTGTTTCATGTTTCCATGCCTTTATAAACACACACAAGGTTCGCAGGGTTGTATTCGAATCCAGTCTAATCTTGGCCCATTTCAAAACCAGCCATGTTTCCAACAATGCGGTTCGAGATCAGATGCATTCTCGCGGGAAGTTTGAAAAACGGTAATTTCTTCAGGAATTTTCTTTCCAAACTGATTATGTTCTCCGGAATTTTTTTCAAACTCAATTTCGTCCTCAGGAATTTCTTTCAAAATCGGCCGGATCCCAGGCAAGTAATTTTCAACACCGTCCATGTTCTCCGCGAAATTTCATCTGAGCTCCAGGAATTTCTTTCACAGCCGCGTCCGTGTTCCAAGAGATTTTCATCAAAATCGGCCATGTTCTCAGGTATTTCTTTTCACAGCCAGAAATGCCTTAAAAAATCAGCCATGTTTTTAGGCATTGTTGTCGAAACCGTCCATGTCCTTCGGGATTTTTTTCATGTGTTGCCATGTCCCTGAATATTTGTTTTAAACCAGACATGTCCTCAGGGATTTGTTCAGAATCTAGCCAAATCCTCGGAATTCAACTGCTTAAAAAACCGGCTGTGTTTAGAAAGAGTTGTTTCAAAACCAATCGCGTTCTTGGGAATTTCTCTCACAACTGCAGGCCATACCGCCAAAAGTTCGCTTTTAAATCGGCCATATTCAGAATAAGTATACTTTCAAAACCGTCTGAATTCTTGAAATATTTCCCAAACGAGACAATTCCGATGAAAAGATCGGGGTGGGATTAAAATCCCGAGTTTTAAAAGTTGCGGAAGCTCAGAATTCCGAATTTTCCTACTACCGACCGAAAGTTTTCAAAAAAATTAATTCCCCGAAAATCTGCGGGGCCGATGTGAAAAACTCCGAATCCAAAAACCAGAATTCGCTTATGCAACGTCGTTCATTTGACAGCTTTGTCATGAGCGTCCTTCCAATTTGCGGATTTTCGGACTTTCTGAGCTTTGAACTTTCGGATCTCTGAGCTGTCTGCATTTCGACTTTCTGGAATTTGAAACTTCTGAACTCTAACGTTTCTAGAAACTCAGAATCGCGTCTCAAATAAATTCACAATCTCGACCGTACACAACTTTTGGAATTCGGAACTCCAATCCCACCCTCGATATCTAGGAATCCTGATCGTGTGCGGTTCTGATGATTTTCCTCAGCTGCTATCGAAAGTTTGATTTTTACCTCCACAAGCAGTTACGACCGCATATTTTGTCTATCGGCCGTGGTTATAAGTAGGGGGTTTTGATAAGGTGATACGGGGCAAAAGTCTACCTACACAAGCATGCCGAGGACAATGTCAGTTGATTGGAAGTCACGTGTCGGTTTGTACGGAGCGAGAGATCGCGATGAATTCTATCCGTAAACCGTACCGTTGGGTTGGGTTGGGTTAGGTTGCTTTTGGGTTGGGTTGGAATCGAGCGAGTCGCTTTTGGGCACGTGTCGCGCGGAACCGCCGCTGCTTCCGTGAGTGACGCCCCCCGATACTAGGCGATTCCTGCACCGTTCGTATATACATGGGGTGATAGACGGAGGTTCTCTCCGTATTGCCTTTGCTCTTTTCTACATCATGGGAAAACCTCGGGCGACAATAGAACTAGCCGAAATTATATACATACACATACTGCGACTCGACAACAACACAACGGCGGTATCGAGGTAATGAATTAATTGCACCCTGGCACCGCCACGTGGCCGGATGTTACTCGATTCTATCCACTTCCGGGTCGATCCCGGCGATGCTCCTTTCGCTCCTTTTATCGACTCACATACGTACTATACTCATACATGACAGATATATTGTCCTATGCGGCGATCGAGGATATACCCCAAAAACCACTACAATTCGCCTGTTTATCGCATACGAGGTTCTTACGTTACTCTGTATCGCCACTACCGACTCGATCTGTTCAACCCGAACGGTTTTATCGCCGAGGGGATGCCCTCGAGACATAGACAAACATACCGACTCACAATCAGTGCCAGTTCGCATTTTTCTTCATATACATGCTGAAAGTTTTGACATTTTGTATTTTGGCTGTTATTCTTCGCTTTCAAGGGGAGCAGTAGGTATGTCGTGGTTGTATAAAAATGAAACCTGGTCCAAAATCAATTTATTTCTTCACCAAAGTTCATTTTACATCATTATAATGATGTCACTAAAAATCAGTCGCTGCACGAATCGAGGCACACCGTAGGTCCGATTTCACTTTCTCCAGGATCCGAATTGTTCGGAAGATGCGCCGTCTTGAATTGAACGAGGGAAATCGATTAAAAAAAATTATCATACAAGATATGGCCAATTTTCCGAAAATCGAACATTTCTTTTCCACTTATTTGCAAATAACTCAGCCTAAAAATTAAATTTTTCAATTTCCCTCGTTCAATTAGTGAGTATTCCTTCGAATCTTGGTCGTAGATAAGTCGAATCGGACCTACGGTGTGCCTGAATTCGTGCAGCAACCATTTTTAAGTGAGATGATTATAATGATGCGAAATGAGCTTTGGTGATGATACAAGTTGATTTTGGACTATGTTTAATTTTTGCGACCGTGACATACCGCTCCCCTAATCATCTCTGGTGATAAAGAAGCGGTATTGGTTGTACGTTGGTTCGAAAAGTGGCTTTCGTTTGTTCCAACAGATTTTTGCCGTTTCAGAATTTGAAAAACTTGCCGAATCATCTCAAAAGCGGCGGGATGAAAAAAAAAAAACAGAAATCTACAAGGATTCATATGCTATTATGACGAGCACGGGAAAATACCATATCTCGTTCGATATCAAAACTCGCTCCTATAGAAAAAAGTTCGATTTTTATTCTTCGGTTTTCAAATATTTTTTGTTTTCTTCGAATAAAAAATGTTTCCTCGAAATCGAAACGCAGGTAGACGGCTAAGACTGCAAAATGTTGCGGCGTCTGATTCAAGGTGGGATCCATCGATTCCTGAAAACGATTTTTTTTTAATTGACTTTTTGATGGAAAAAATATTTTCCCTACGACTTTTTTCCAACGAAATGTCAATTTTCTATTGCATTAAAATTCAAGAAGCATTTCCAAATTTCTTCACCTTTCCTTATATGTATTAGAGCGTTAATTCCAATTCGATTTTTCCTCATAGTTCCAAACAGCACTTACATCATCCAGACCAAATTTCATTTCCCATTTCAAAAGTAGTGAGCAATATTTTTTATGCAACGACCGCAGAATCGAATGCTTTATAATCGATCTGTAGGGAAGACAAAAGCCAAAAATCGAAAAGAAAAAAAATACATTCTGTACGCATGTAAGGGCTACAGGGGAGAAGTATATACGTGGTTTAAAGAGTAAAAGTCAGATTTGTTTGCAGAGCTCAATAAGGGATCGGTACGGATAATCAGTGTCAACAAGACACACCACGCGTGTTCGTCATCCTGTTATCTCCTCTTACTTTATGTATCTCTTTTTCTGCCTTTTTCTGGTTTAGCGCTTTTTTTCTCTCCAGCGGTTAACCCTTGAGTCTCTATATTATATCAACCATCCGCGACTCTTATCTCCTTGTATCCATATGCTACAACTGTTAACAATTTCCCAACTCACGTTGAAAAAAAAAAGAAGGAAATTAGAACGAATACAATAGAAATATGAACATTTGCTCTTACGAAAACCGAAAAATAACCTAGATATTCGCTTATAAGGTAGATTTAGAAAAATTAGACTGGGTGGTAAATTGATTTTGTGATTTTTTTTTCAGTAGAGTGTGTATGTCAGATAAAATACGAAAATACTACAAATACCTACCCGCGTATTTCATGATTCAGTATTTTGGAATAATTGAAAGTTCGCACGCTTGAAGTTTCAAACGGTTTTTTGGAAGAAAATCTATTAGATCATTCGTCCACTGTAAGTGTCTATAAAAATGTGAGACGCCCGTGTGTAAATCGAAGATCAATTTCTTCGGGAAATTTAAAATTCGCAAATTTCTAACCATCGAACGAACGCGACGTAAGGTACTTTTCCTTCAGACTTGCGGTCAATGTATCGAATTCTTGACTATCGAAAATTCCTATTTCGACAATATTGAATCTGAGGGTGTTTTTTTTTCGAAAAATCGTCAGAATAAAATTACACCTCCAATATTTATGAAAAAAAAAAGTTTTGACTTCTATATGGTGTGATTCAGGGGGATGGGTCTCGACGCTGCTGAGAATGTGAATATTAGTTTGGTGAAAACATAAGCCCATATACGGGGTTCACTCGTACGTGTACAGTCAAAAGTGGCAAAGTGGCCAGCTCGGTTATGCCTAGGTGTACACAGACTGTAGACAGAGTGGTGGCGTTTCAGGAGTCGGAACTTATAACTGTCACGAGGGATGTTCAACGAGCACGTGATCGGGAGGATGGCATGGGCAGCTGCCCCCTGTGGCCATATGGCGCCCAACTATTTCCCTGCCCCCCCATACCACCCCCAGGAGCAAAAGCTCTCCTGTACCTACCACCTATAATGTCTATGCCTACCTAGCAGCATAGCAGTAGGCTTCTCCAGGTCTCTCTCTCTCTCTATCTTTCTATCTCTATCTCTATCTTTCTAGTACGGTCTGGGCTGGAAGCCCCAGCCCCGCCTTGACACGAGCATCTGATAAGAGATTCTGACGCTGATATTACTGTTCCATAGCCTACAGTCCAGTCCCTGGCCCCCTGGCCCCCCCTCTGCAATGTGCGATGTTGAAACGAATCTGCCTTCTTTTCTCCTATCTCGCATTTTCATTTATATTTATTAGTTTTGTTCTTTCATGCATTGATTTGTGAATTTACGTATACGTGGAGAAAAATAACTATTTACGATTGAACGTGGATACGGATCATATACTCTCATTTTTTACAAAGGTACTTTTTTTGAACCAAAATAACCAATTTAGAAAGAAAAAAAAAAAAAGAGATCGAACTAGGTTTCTTGAGTTCACAAAAATCTGCTTGGAGTTAAATTTTGTGGAGGAAAAAAGTGAAACGCTCGTCTTGGAAGATTTCCGAGTCTACGGCTTGAAAAGTAGGAGTTTTGGAACTTCCAATTACCACCCATGTATGCGAATGTCGGAATATTGCCGGATCTACCCACATGGCACAGAATTGGCACTACCCCGGCTGGCAAATTTCGTTCGGTAATACTGGCCCAGTAGAAATAAATTATTTGCTCAACGTTGGGCAATTGTTGATGACTAGTACTGACAAGTGAACATACATGGGGCTCATTGTCAACCGGAAGTCAATTCTGTACTGGGAATACACTGAGCCAATATGGTGTTTCATACTGGCTGCGGATTATTACGTGCCGATTCATGGCACCATTAGTTGGACCGGTATTAACAACCCGAAATTGGCCCCAACATTGATTTTGACTTGTGCTAAGCTTGGCTCTTGGTAGCCATCGGTATTGGCATGTATGACACCACTACCGTGCCAATTACAAGCCAATTTGCCGTACGTACATCGGTAGATGAAAATCGTGAAAACCGGAGATACTTACGCCCGAAGACAAACCGGTGAGTTAGAAAATGAATTCTTTTACATTTTCAAAATCTAACGACTTCCTAACTGCCCTTGATGTAGGGACGGAGTTGAAATCTCTAATTGTGGCTGGAGAATCGGGCAGAAAATTATCGAATTATTTAATTTGGAAAAAAAAAAAAAAAAAAAACTAATTTCAGGAATGAGGAAATTTTTTTTTTTCTGAATTTTCAAAGACCGGAAACCATGTGTAAAATGAAAAAAGAGAAATTTTAGTCACGTATGCGTGTGTGTATAGTTATGATTACGAATCGAAACCCCGATCATAGATAGATACGAGTATGGCGTGTCTGTTGCTCGTCCGAATGATCGCCCCCCCTTTTCGCTCTGTTCAGGTCTGACTTCTACAACCCCCCGCAGTATTTGTGCGGTCAGTTAGTCAGTCACGCACGCGATCCACGCATTGACTTCTAGACCATACTATGCATATACCTACGCGTGCACGCGTACAACTAGTCGCACGCGGGTAATCGTTCTACACGCATTTATTCAAATTATACTCGACGCGTCAGAGAAAGAGAACGAGAGAGAAAGAGGGAAAATGATCCTCATACTCACGCATGTCCATATTGTAACGCGTAATTTCTATGCGTAAATGGGGTTCTTCGCCAGTTCCCGTGACACACCTGAGAGCGCCATGGTTTTGGATTAGACTCAACAATTTTCGCGATTTGCACGGGTTGATGTAGACGTACCTGCATTGTTTTCAGATTTTTCTGTGCTCTACGTTCTTTACGGTCTAGTTTCATACTTTTGTGGTTTTTCGACGAGCGTTATTTGTCTATGAAACAGATTATAGTATTTGAAATTAGAATTTGAATAGCAACGATACCATTTCTCATGTCAAAAGGTCTGAATTTTCGGAAAACATAAACAATATAATCCCTCCATCCCGACTTCATTCAAGCCATGAACATCATGATTCTTCGAAAAAATATCTTACGATTTCAAATGGTCAATTTGAATTTGGAAAATGTTCTTTTTTTCAAAGTTTGTACTGTCCACGTAACGCATACTCAATTTTTGGAGTGGCGTCCTCACGGGAACGGACATAAAATTAATAACGAAATACCAGGGAGTGGCAGGCATAATAGTCGAAAATTGGAAATATTCTGAGATAATTCGATGCGCGTATTGCGGTGATCGGTAGTTTTTAATACTCGAATTTAATTCGTGCTGTTCTTATATATTTCAGCCATAGGGTAGCCTATCTACCTTTTTTTTTCACGTATGTATACTTGTACGGTACCGTTTGGGCATTCGAGTATGTAGGGTGACGTGGGTATTAGGTACACCACCGACAAAAGACGAAGACAAGAGGAGAGAAGAGAAAAGAAAAGAAAAGAAAAGAAAAGAGGAGTGGCTAAAAAATACGTGGGTAGTATATATAGTATATGTAGTATAGGGATAAATATTTACGGTCTGCAAGAGTCAATATTGTGTCGACTAAGGGAAGAACGAAAGCATAAGCAGGATAGAAAGGAAGACAGAAAGAAAGAGCAATGCCTGTGTCTGTCTTTACCTTTACCTTTACCTTTGACTTTGCCTTTGCTTTTGCCTTTGCTTTTGCCTTTGACTTTGCCCTTCTCCGGTCGCCGGCAGCGGTCAAAAAATCTATGAACTTTTCGGTACCTACCTATAGAGATATATACCCCACAAGATCTACATTTATACAGCTGGTCTCGCGGCATATTAAGACATTCTCACGAAACTCCCTTTCGCCGTTTATTTGTACGTTTCGTTTTTTTCAAAAAATGCAGAAACAAATCTCAACCAAAATTAAAATCGATAAAACAGGATCATAATTCTATTCTCTATAGTCTATAAGTAGGTATATTGAAGATTGAACTCAACTGCACAGTATGGTAATAAATATAGGGATTCACGTTTCCTTATCATGATTCAGAAGAAGCGTAACGCAATTTTTGTTTTTGTTTTTATGGCACGTTTCATCAACGAATGAACCAACGCAACTACTGGATATACTATACGAATATAGCATCATCAGAATACTGTAGAGTGTAGATAATCACGAGTCATGAATCCATAATCGATTTTATTTCTCGTAGAAATTTACATTCAAGTTGAACTAGGTGGGGCAATTTCTCAGGCTCCTCATCTCAACGTAAAACTTTGCAAATTTCAGATTTTTGGATCTAACCGTTTCCGAGATCATCGTGAGAGTTGTTCGGGTTTAGAATTTCTGAACATTGGTGGGATATATTCTGCGATTGACAAATCTACATAATGCTACCATTTTGATCCCGGAAAAACATCTTTCTATTCGGGTGGAAGAAAAAGTGAAAACTAAAAAGTAAAAGTCGAATCTTTGCCTGTTCGAATCTTTGCCATGAAAGCCTTCAAATCAACCGGGATATGGCAATTTTAAGGCCTATCGTCGGTTCTTGGAAATCATACGCCGGGTAGTTGTCGGCTTGACCAACAGACGAAACGAGGTCTCTCCAAAAAACTGTTTTTCAGATACTAAACGGCCAAAGACGTGATGATTTGTTGAAATCTATAGGAAAATCATTTCCGAACTTGACCAATTCTTTGCTCATATCACTGAAGGTGATGAAAATTCAAAGTTGAATCAAAATCAATGAATCGATTGATCATTTCTATTGCCAATGCATATTCAACCTGAAACGCGGGCCGACTCCGATTCACAGGTTCAAAATTTCACGCATCGAATGCAGGATTTTTGAGAATTTTTTAGATTATTAAATTGTGGTCTTCGACGTGATTTTTTTCTCGAGTGATTTTGTTTTTCTATTTGAACAAATTCACTCAAAAAAATCTAAAAAAAATGCGAAAGATATAACATCCACATGAAAAATTGCAGACCGAATCCAAGGGCCGAGAGTCAGACCCAAGTCGAATCGGTGCGGAATGCCCCTTACACATGCAGCGAGTGCGGATATAATGGCGTGGGCGATAGGTAAACAGAGAAACGGTCCGCAGGGTTGGGAGTACGAGGTTTGGAGGGCCACGGGCCACGAGTAAGGGACAGGGGCACAGCCGCATTAGGGATCCATTACTGGAGGGCAGTGCGTTGAAATTAACCCTAGTGTGGTAGATGTCAAAGCGCGTAATGGTCGTGCGGGGGCGAGAGAGCGGGTGAAGGGTAAAGGGTCCTTTTTTACCCTTGAGGTATGAGATCAAGCGCGGGAAGACCCCCCTCGCCAATCCTTTCACGTTTTGATCCAGGTTCCGGGGTGTAGGTAAAGCTGCAGGTAGGTATATGGAATAGGTACAGGTATATGCCCTAAAACACTTTCACCCACGACACGAGCTTTTTCTCACCAACCCTTTATCTGTTCTATTTCATTCATATTCCCTCTCTTTCTCTCTCTTTCTTTTTTTCTATGATAGAAAAATTCATTTGTCACGTGTAATACACGTCATTGGGTCGTAAGTGCGGGAAAATCGATTTTTCAATGACGAAAACCCAAGAATATCCAAACTTACGTTATTTGGGAGAGAAAGAAAATCTATTCGAACTCTACTGTGGAGAATTCTGTATTTCCAATTTTTCATGCAACTTTTCATAGTTTTCTATTCAAAGTTGCGAGTTTTTTTGGTGGTTTTTCATTCAATTATATTTTTTCGAAGTTTTGTTTCTTCACCAAATTAGAAATATTCTTTGATCTTCCTTTCCCTTCTTCTTCCCCCACGATTTTCGACCAATTTTTGACTAACTTCGAACTCGTCGTAGTTTTTCCTCGAAAATTGTAGTTTTAGACGGATAAGTTTAGTTTCTTTCCAGTTTTTCCGAAGAGGTTTATAGTTACTCTTTCTTTTCAAGTGTCTACCCGCCTCTACGACTTTCTACGAATTTCAAACTTCCCGTAATATCCTCAAGAACGGTAATTTTTTTTTTGTAGTTCTTCATGAGAAATTTTTCTATATTTCTTTTCTCATAGTGTACCGATATAAAACTGATCGATTTCCTCAAACATTGTAATCACCCGTGGTAATTCCATATGGAAAAAAAAAATGAATAGTTTGGAATTATCCTAAAAATTTGCAATAATGTATATATAATATTGTCTTTTGCTAGGATAGCCAGAGATTGACGAAACATATTACGAGTGGATCCGAGTGCCAGATTCGGAGCAGTGCGGATTTATTTCTTTTTATTTCATACGATTTCATTTTATTTCAACTCAAAAATAAGAACAAGAAGAAGTCGAAGGGGTGAATGGATGGACGCGCTCCGATGAACTAAGTGGCTTCTCCTCCTCCTTCTTCTCCTTCTTCTTCTTCTTCATCGCTTGCCTACTCTTCTGTCGAAGCCGCGATGGTAATAACAGGCCGGCAAACCTCATCGTCACGTCCCGCTATAAGTAGGTCCTCGCGTTAGGTTCGCGTCTCTCTCGAATGCATCTTCTACGTACTTCGCGTATTACTTATAGGTATGAGTAGGACAAGAAACCGCCTTTCGTATTCTTTCCTTTCTTCTCCTGTCTCGACTTATTCCTCGGCACTTGAAAGACCGGTAGCCTTTGCTCCGACCCCCCTTAATCCCATTAATTTGGACCAATTCGCGAGGATCGCTCCTGTATGATTATTCTGCCCAATATATTCGCAATTCGCAATAAGCTATTTCTTCTCTCTCATACTCGTATATATATACCTACATATATCATTAATTCGCCGACCGATTTGCGAAACTGTGAGTCACGATTCGACGATGAGATAATTGGCACCATAATTGGCCCAAATTTACATGATTTTTGCTAACTCAAACAGTCGAGATCACGGTAAAGAAAATACGATGCACAGCAAACAAGTATCGTTCATTAGGTTCGTTCAGAAATTTTTTATCGATCGACAATATTGTCAAAATAATCTATTCCAGCAAATCGGCAATATCGACTATATTTATCCCTGCAAATCGATAATATTTGCAAATTATTTTGCCAATATTATAGCAATTTATTGTGCCGAATTTGCAATATTGACTATTAATTATCTCGGCAAATCGGTAACATTGGCAATTTGTGGTCGCGATTTCAGCAATGCATTGTGACCAAAAGGCAATATCGGCAATATTTGCGCTGTATATTGTGACAATATTGGCAATTTATTGTGCCTAATAGGCCATAATATTCATTGCGGCAAATCGGCAATATATTAGAGAATTTATCGTGGCCAATCGGCAATTTATTGTATCAAACCGGCAATATTATTATTTCATTATGGAAAAATTGGCAATATATTGCGGTTATTTAGTGCAGCAAAATTGGCAATATTGCTATCGTTTATGTGGTAGATCAGCAGTGTTGTCAATACTGCAGGTAAATAATTGTGATGCAATATTGCCAACATTGGCACTTGATTGTGGCAATATTCGCAATGTATGACGGCAAATCGGTAACATTGGCACAATATTGGCGATGAAAGAATATCGTAGGTATTTAATGCTGAAGGTGATGAAGTGAATAAAAATAATTATTAAAAATTGAACAAAAAATTACCTCAAAGACGTATAAAATCGAAAAAAAAAGGGTATAGACTGGCGTTTCGTGGAGGTCGATATATGTACCCTGGAGCAAGTAAGGAAGGAAGGAAGGAAGGACGGAAGGAAGGAAGGAAGGAAGAGGAGAAAACGGGAACAGAAGCAAAGAGGAGGGCCGGTTGGTGGGTAGTAGGTGCGCGCGACATATCGACCGGTTGCTGGGAGGTTGAGGTCTTTCGCAGGCTTGAATAGCGTACCTATACCTACCTCTCTCCGCCATTTCCCGCAATTCACGGTTCACAATCAGTTTTGTATCGATATGGTACGATCTGGTATATGTATATAGGTTCGCTTTTTTTCGTGTCTATGATATTAATACATGATATACGTATGTATGTACATACATACATACCTATATGTGCATGTCGATATCGCGGAGAGATAATATACATATACATGTATAGACTTATATGTACACACATGTGGGATTATTGCACGATCGCACACACCCATCGGTATATCATTTTTTTTTTTTTTTTTTTAATTTTTTTTTTGCTTTTCACACGTCATGTATGTGCGTACGTACGGGGCTATTATTTTATTGAACAAAATACACATGTGTGTATCTATCACATAGATATATCACATACATATGTATGTACATACAAAAGGGAGAATGGAGAGGTGAATAATTCGATATCGAACATCAAACGGGGGCTCTTAGTCTCGCACCCCCCCGAAAATAATTACGGTGAGGTATATGTATGTAGGTATATATCTATGTATGTATATATGCACAATTCGTAAATATGTATATGGGTATGGAGGAGTAGCGAGAGAGGCTGCTATACTGTATATTCGCTAATACACCTACATAAATACATGTATGGGACATCCCACGTGACTTTGGATACGCAAAAAAATGACTGAAGCTCAAGAAATTTTCACAAATCAGGGTAAACACATGAAAGGACACAATTTTGCCAAGGATTGAGAACATTGTCTTGCGAATGGAGGTATAATGAGAAGAAATTTTGATTTGTACCGATAATTAGTACAAGTGACAAAACACAATACACAAATACATTTGAGCAGTCAGAAGCGATTTTCAGGAATGAAAAAACGATTCAATCTGTTTTTTTTGTTCGAACCGAGAACCCAACGGTATTCGTATCGCCTGAAAAAGCGATACACAAGTTTCGCGGAAAATTATATCATGAAGGGAAACGACTGTTTGATAATGATAAAAGTTGTATTCGAAACGATTGGTATCTCACAATCAGTGACATCATGTTTCCCGAAAAATTGAATTGTCGACTATTATACCGTGTGATAGAAATTGTTTATTACGATTTGAAAACCACAATCAACATTCAGTGGATCTACGACCGAAGTAGACGTATTATTGTATTGTAGATGAAGTTGAGAATTCAGTACTTTCCGTTTTGATCAAAACTTTCCTATATTTCACTTCAATTCAATTACCGAGGGGGTTCCTAAATGTGGACTATGTTTTATTTATTTATTTATTTATTTTCCAATCATCTCGAACTTGAAACTGTTCATCCTATAGCGTAGAACGCACTTTGTAACCACATCAGAGTTTGACGCTGCACTTTTCTCTCCGACACGTAGGTACGTATATATGTATATATATGCCTACCTACAGTATAACTGTTATACTAAAACCCGTGCATAATGCATCGGCATCAGCATGAACGGCATCAGCAGCGTCAGAAGCAGTAGAAGGTCTGGTTTGGAACACGATCTACAAGATGTTAACCAGTTCAGCGATGTTCCTCATTCGACGTATTCAACAAGAAGGGCGTCCAACGGTGGGGATATATATCTATAAAGGAACGAAGAGAAGTAGAAGTAGAAGAGGGTCTGAGGTGGAGCAGGCAGACCAAAAGAAGCAGAAGAAGAAGAAGATGAAGAAGAAGAGGAAGAACAAGAAGAAGGTCGCGAAAGAGGGGGATATTCGAGAATCTAAAAAATTGTGCCGCGTTCTCTGATACATATATAGGTAAGTATATACATACATGATCGGCACAAAGAGAGAAATAGAGAAAGAGGGAGAGCTCGAAGATTGAACGATGGTGGGATAGGTCTCTTTGTCAGACGACGACTGCGACGAGGTAGAAAGACTCGGGGAGAGAAAAAGAGAGAGAGAGAGAGAGAGGGGAAGAAGGAGGAGGAGAAGAAGCAGAAGCAAAAGCAAAAGCAAAAGCAAAAGAAGAAGAAGAAGAAGGAGAAGAATACGAAGAAGGGCTGGTAAGAGGGGGAGGGCGGTAAGGGAGAGGAGACCAAGAAGAGAAGGCAGAGGGAGAAGCTTTTAGCCGGGCGAGATGGTGGCGAGATAACACCGGCGCGGCTCCTCCGTCTCTCCGGCTCTTCGGCTCTCCAGCTCTCGGCTAGAACCTTGTGGCGGCCCCAAATGCAGAGCACAGAGAAAGAGAGAGAGAAGAGAGAAAAAGAAAAAGATAGAAAGTCGCGGAGCGCGGAGCCGCCAAGAGCGCCCGTTTTTCATACCTCTCTTTTCTCTCTCCTCTCTTCTCCTCTCCTCTCCTCTCCTCTCCTCTCTACCTTCATGTGACCCGCAAAGCGTACCCAAGTCAGCTGGTTTTCTATACATGTTACCGAAAGAGAGGATACTGTATATGAGTTTTGTAGAATTTTCTTTCTTTTTCACTCTCACTCTATGACCAAATTTTTTCAATTTTTTTTCCCTCGGGTTTTCGTTTCTCTTACCATGGAATGCATAGGTAGATATAGGTATTTGATCAAAAAATGAACGAATAAAGGGTATCTTCAAAAAACGTAATGAAATACAAACGGAAGGTGGAAGCAAAAAAAAAAAAAAAAAAAATCATATCAAATACAAACAACAATAAATTAGCTAAATTATAGTTAATACAACGATACAATATACACGAAGGTTTATAATGTACCTATAATACACTTATATTATAACGCAGTGTATGTGCTTATAATGAAGGAAGAAGTTGGCGAGGGGTAAACAAAACGGTCTCTGCAGCGATGTAAAGTGGAATGTAAATTTGTCGATATCGCCAGGTCGGTTCCATATATATATATAGGTATATATAATGTATCTATATTATATTCATTATTTACCTGGGACTGAGAATTATTATTATCTATCGACTGACTAAATTCGCAATGAGGATATTTTCTCAGCGGGTTGTTTACTAATTTTGCGGGGGGCTCACGCCCATCATCCGTCTGAGTAGTTTAGTGCCCTATACTCTCCACATCCATCCATACACACACATATACATATATCTATAGATATGTACTGGGTATAGATTTATATGTACTCGCTGGCATAGCATCTACTTGCGGGTATGGCGTAGTGGGTATATGTATGTTTGTATATATGGGTATATATACTTATATTGGGGATTATAGCAGTAAAACTTCCGTCAGAGGCTACCTGACTCCCGAGTTTAAGAAGGTAGCTTGGTTTCGGTGATGTCGACGTCGATGTCGACGCTCGAGGCGATTGTGGTGGTGCCAAAGGACGACGCCATCCACTATACATATATACATACATATATATGTGTATACTGTCATAAAGCCTGGCGCCTCGACGCACTTCAGTATATACTATAATCCAAGAAATTTTTAATCTTTTTTTCGACTTTTTTTGTTCGTTTTTTATACCTCAATCTGTCTCTCTTATGCATATTTTTTTCTTCAGCTCGTCAAACCATCAAAATTTTCCGCAAACATCTCTTTGAAAGATTTTTCTATGCAGATTCATGATGCATCTTGGACAGTACATTTTGCAAATATGTTCACTAATTGATATTTACACAGAAGTCTATTTTCGGAGATAGTTGAAATGCCGCATGATGATCATCCTGACTCAAAAAATAATTAAAAGTTGAAGGAACATTGCAACAGTTTGTAAGGTGTGTCTTTGATAGTGAGTCGAATGTCCTTAATGTTAACCTCGAGCACATTTGCTTATAAGAGAATCTTCAGGAAAACGTTAGAGGCGAAACGCTATTAGCGACTTTCCCAAAATTGTTTTTATAGAGAGGTTGGCGAATTCCGGAACTATTTGCACCGAGCCATACCCGGCGCCACATAGTATGTACCTTATACCTTCCGTATATTGTCCTGCAGGTAATGGGTACGGTGTGGTGTTGTATGTTGGTAGTATAGTCCTTGCGCAAATATAGATAGTGCCCAGTGGGGTCAGGGCTGCAGTCTCGAATTTGTCCATAGCTCGAAAGCCTTGCAAGAGAATATATATGTAGAATATATACCTGAAGGATATTCGCGTTAGCGAATTGGTTGACGTTGGACTGATCACGCGATAATGGCTGGGGTAAGTCCCAGGACTGGCGGAGTAATCTACTGTCGATCAAAACATTGCGGGTGCTGCTTCCTGTGCCCCGTATTACCTCGAAAACCCGGAATTTACAACCGCCACTCAGCGGGAGGGATTGCTGGGCAGAAGGACTCCGGCCCCCGGAAACCCTCATTAGCACTGGGGCTTATCACTCTAGACTTATAATTCTTCTTCTTCTTTTTCCTTTTCTAATTCTTCAGCTACAATCGGTGAACCGAGATTACTAGATACCTACGAAGTACAGGTATAATATTGGTGGATCGTCGCGTCGGTCTAATGGCATAAGGGCGTATAAAGCATCTTTTTACGCCCTTTTGCCCTTAACGGTGCACCATACGACTCTGAATATTCAAATAACTAATATTCATCGAATCGTGTGTATTATGAGGCTCCTTTCATGTTTCGATACTAAGAAATTGCTCAGCACAAAAAAATTTATTCGAACATTGCGCGTGGGTATCTAAAAAACCGCGGAACGGATCTGAATACCATTTTACTAAAAAATGATCGATTCCACCTTCTTCAGAGTGATGAACTTGATGAGAAACTTGATGGGTCGACTGGTTTCTGCGACGTGATTCATTCAGTGTGACAACAAATTGGAATTTTGCAACAGCTGTTTGACATCATTGTCATTTCCGCAAAGGGCAATATTTTGCAAATCTGGTTCATCACTTTGACAAGCCCCATTTTACTGAAATGTGGTTCAAGTAAGGAATTGCCAATGATCCAGTCCACCACGCAATCTGAAGAGCCATTGGTATATATAAGAGTACTGTGCATATAGTAACGTGGCTTCGAAAGATCGTGAAAAATCGGAGGACAAAAGCCGATATCCTCTACTTTGATGTACAGCGTAGTGGGATTTTCGCGTGCAAAATCCTTCATCCGTGTCTTTTTGCCTATGCTTTTATAAAGACGAATTGTATGTGAGGATCTCGAGATAGCTACTGTTATATGTTTTGGTCCTTGGGGCAGAAGTTATTCGCATTGTTGAATATATTCGCACTTTTGGTAAGCGAGAATATCGCAGTAGCTATATAATAGGCATATTTTGGTACCTGACCAGTGTTACTTTACGGTTGCGCATTTAGTGTGCTTTTCGGAGGATCCGTGCCCATGGGCTTAAGCCGCTTATTACCGCATAACTGGACTACTAGCGCGAAAAAGTATTTTGCCCGTTCATACGGAAGTCGATGGTCGAAGGAATTCTCGACAACCCCTCCGGCTATGTAGTCAGTGTAAATGGAGCAGTCCAGGATTAACGCGGTGACATGGACCCGAAGAAAAGATCGTTCGGCAGCTGAGTGAAGGCATATCTAGAGAGGATGAAGAAAAAACCGTCCTACGTTTCCACAATTTCGTATACACACACATATAGTATATGCGCATAAGTGCGTGCAGTCGGGGGCTGTTGATCTTTTGAAGCAATTTTTTCCCAGTTTTCCAGTTCGTCCTCTCTTCATCACTACACACCCCCCGTGTTTCGGGGTTTTTTCTTAACCCTAGGTAGTGGCAGTCTCTTCTCTCTCCTGGATCTACAAGAGGAGCCAGAAGAGATGAGAAGAGAAGAGGCCCTCTTAAGCTGCTTCTCAGCCAAGCCAACAGTATATGCCCCCAGAATGCCGACAAAGCTATCATCGGGCCAGAAGCGGCAGATGCTGCCTCGAGTGCCTCGCCATGTGAGACCCCCCTCGATAACCCACTAACTCCGTAAGGGAACCAGCAGCAGCTCCATACCACTCGCGAACTCGAACCCGACACACTCCTTCGGCACCAAAAAGCGAATCACATTTCAAAGTCAATCTTGTGACTATACTAGGTAATTATGATTCCAGACATTCGCCAACCAATACCAGAACGTTGCGGTTCTCGTTACTGGACAAGTCTTCGATTGTCGATTTGTGCAATTTCCAACGACTCCATATGGTCTTTGAAAAGATTCCATTCATAAACCCGCAAAGAACTCATCTATTTTGTTCTCCATCCTTTTTCTCTGGTGGTCCGAGTGTGATGCTGACCGGTATAGTCAAACAGAGAATCGTTAGACTCGAGAATCATCAGCTGTAGGATTGAAATAATCCGAATCGAGGTTCCGGTCATCCTTGTTATGATTATTTTAGACAGGGCCAACCAAGACCAGACCACTGTCGATTCGTGCAACTCGAACGATTTCCATGACGGACGTTGACGAGGTTTCACTGATGAATTCGCGAGGGACATGTTTGTCCAAAAGGCCAAAATAATCGTTTACTTGAAAATCATCAGCACGAGAGGCGAAGGATGAACCGTATCGATGATTCACAGTCATCGTCGTTGCAGAAAGATTTCATGAATGTCGAACTAGGGCCGTGCCATCACCATGGTGTCTCGAATCGACGCACTTGTCACTTTGTGCAATTCAGACGATTCCATACGGACGTTCACAGGTTTCCATTGACGAATCGGCGAAGCGAGTAGGTACATGTTCGTGCGAATGGCTATCCGTTGATGTAATTGTTCTCCATGTGTTGTTTTGGTGGTCCGTTAGTGGTGCTGACCCGGAAAGTCAAAGGGAGAATCGTTGCAGTCGAAGATCATCATCGGAGCCGTGAAGAGTGAGGTAAGCTGAATCCTCTGGCCCAACCCAGTCCTCGACCCAGCCCAACCCAGGAGAGTTCCCTGGTAGTTGGTTTCCCTGGGGAGGTGAGGGACGTGGCGGAGACGGTGTTGGGGAGAATACGGAATCGATTAGGGCGTCGGCCATTTTGTTGTTGGATCGCATGGCTTATCCAATGGGAATCCGTGGTAGGCGTGGAAAGACCCGAGTAGAGAGAGGCGCTGTGCTGCCAGGCAGTTGCCTGAATCTACCTCCGAAATCGAACTCGAACCAAGCGGTACGTCTCGTGGGGGAAACCCCAGGTCGTGGGCGGGCAGCCGCCGCAATAGCTTTCCAGTGCCTCGCTGGGCCCCGCGCTGTCAACTTTGTCGGGGCTGACTGCTACTCTGTGCTGTGTTGAGTGACCTGAGCACGGTAGTGTCGAAAATCATCGGAAAACTCTCAACCGTGAACCAAAAATACGATCGATATCGACGAATTCATGACAGTGGTCAACCCTGAAGCAACCAACCAATCAATTACCACCGCTTAATGGTTCCCAATTGTACAGTTCAAAAGAATTAGCATGTATTGTTAAGTGACACACTGCGCAGTGTGTGCTCGTGCTTGTTTTCTATCCGCAAAACCCTTCAAAGAAATGTTGTTGGCCAGTATCGGGGTGGAGTTTTTGATATGATATAATAGTACCTAAACCGTGCGTGGGGCTCTGTTTTAGTTTCATCCAAGTGAATTATTTCTGGAACCAAGAGTCCGGAGTCTGAATTGATCACATCATCATCTGTGGACTTGTTTCCTGAGACGGAGAGTGGATTATAAATAAAATCGTATTAGTAGTAGCTGCGGGCAGCTCGGCTGAAGAGTAGTAAGAAAAAATAAATAAAAATAAGAAAACCGGTGATAAGTAATCCAAGTAGCAACGTGTTATAGACTTCGCAACGTTCAATCAAAGTTTTGGATTAAAAGGTCAAGTGCAGTTCCACAGTGGCTAAGTACCGTCGCGTACCGTTTAACCAACCCTATAATCATCGATTAAAGGGATCATCTCGAAGCCCAGAAATAGGGGGTCCCATTGCCATGCAGCGGGCCAGCGCAGGCGGCGGCGGTCCCGGGCCTCTGGGTCTGCAGGGGCCCCCAAGGTCCCTTAAAATATCCCCTGTCAAAATCCAGGACGAGTCCGGAGACCCTTTGTCTCAGAGTACGTATACACATCTTATATGATAACGTAACACCCTTCAACGATCTTCATTCAAATGTCCGGGAAACCAACCCATCATCATCATCATCATCAATATTGGCTATAGTGATGATCAGAGAACCTGCAATATCAGGTGTAAAGCGGTGAAGTTTTTTCTACGTTGAACAGTGTGCAAAGAATACGGTTCACAGGTCGAATGCAGTTGTTGTTGTCGTTGTTATCGATGTATGCAGAGGGTGTGATTCCGTAAACGATGTTTGGGAGTCATATATCCGCATTCTATTATCCCCGATAGTTGGGTGAGCCGGTGTCCCAGGGCGATTATTAACGGCATTAACGTTCTCAGTTGACAATTATGGAGACGGGAGACCTGAGGTAGTGGGTTCTCGGTATGTGTGTTCGAAAAGGGAACCGATTTAATCAGCAAAGTGGTACTATGCCACATAGTACATGTATACAAAGTCCGTATTAGAGCTACTGCACATCTCTCTTTCTCTCTCTTGTCCACATAGAAACTCACACACGTCGAGGGTTGCTCTGGGATGGGGTGATTTACTTTTCGGTTCACGGTTCTGGCTTGGGGTGACAGAGATGCGAAATATACGTGAATCCTGGGGGGGGGGGGGGGGGGGGGGGGACAGGGTAGGTAAGAGTATGATCAGCCGATTAGAGTGCAGATGTTCTCATCTGAAGATTATGAGCCGTTTCGCCCTCTCGCAGGGGTACAAGGTACAGACGGTGCCTTCTCGGGAGTCGGTGTATGTGAATCACGCACACGTAGCCCATCCTGTGCCCCTATGACCCTAAGGGGAGAAACTTTGCCTGGCCAAGTTCAGTGTTCAGTGTTCAGTGTTCTAGCAACGGGACTTTTCTCGCTGCGTACACCACTTCAAGCATGGGGTTGGAGTTGGGGGGCGAATCCTAAAGTTTTGCCACTAACCCAGGCCGACCATAGATCCAAAGGGGACCGGGTGAACCTGATTGAATTATCATGAGTGTTTGCGGAGCGGCGGGCTGCAATTGAATTAGGCCTATACCCGACTGGAGCCAGTCTCTCTTTCTCTCTCTATCTCTCTCAGTTTCTTTTTTCCTCGTCTACAGAGACCTCTTCTCTCATGACTTTTCTTTGTCTTCATCGTCCTTTCTTCCTCACTATCTGTCTCGGTTCCTTTCCAAACCCTTCACTGCATCAGAAGTGAACGAAAAATACACATGGGCTATGCGACCAAATTCTAAGCAATTGCGTTATTGGGTGATAAATGATGACGCCGATGATGGGGCAGTTGACTACCGATCGCACAATTCCTTTTTCATTCATCAATAGCTGCTCGAGAGCTAAAGGGCTAAATAGTTGTCGGTACAAAGTGAGATAAAATCTGCTTCGGGCTGGTCAGAGGCGCCGTTGTAAAATATAACGGTGTCCAGTGTTCGGGATTTGTGCACGGGACATTCAGGTATCCACAGACTTGAGTCAGCCGGGTCAGGGTGCAGTCGTCGAGTGTCTCCGCTCAGGACAGTTTCTTCTTTAAAAAAAGGAAAGAAAAAAAAAAGGGAATCGTGTTGTCTGGAGCAGGTCAAGCGCCGGTAACCTTAAACCGGGTGGTACCCGGATGTCCGAGGATGTCCTGGCCACTCATTCCAAGGACCTGCCTTCCGTCACTGTCAACACTTTCCAAAATAGTCCGATAATCCTGCTTTGCTGGGGGGATGGTGGTTTTCTTTCGTTGCCTTATTCCTTTGCACCGCAAAGAAGTCGACCGACTATATTCTATGTGTAGTGATTCAAAAAGGGACGAAAGTACAACACAGTCCTTCCTCTTGATTCGATTTACATTTCCATTCGCGCAATATGTCGCTGCCGGGGAAACCCCACCGTTGCTAATTGCCGGCTTTAAACAGAACCCAAACTGCTTCCGGTTGCCAGACCTGGGTTTTTAGGACTTCACTAAAGTGCTCTCTGGCTATGTTGCCTGTTGTCTCAGGTTTTTATCTGATCCAGGAACATTTAGCTGATTCTATCAGCAGCCCCGTACTATTACCGTCTACTGAATTATCATTATAATAGTTCTTCTTGGTGGCTGGGGGAAAAAAGACTATGTCCATCCAGCCTTCAGAGTGAAATGACTCCGCAATGTCATGAGTCATCTTCAACTTCACCGTATTTTTTTATTCGCTTAATTTTTACACTTTAGACTCTTCATCAATGCACAACTAACCGGCGGGGCTTTTCTGGTTTGATTATACTGCTTTTTCAACATCTAAAAGAGGATAAAAATAGTGATGGAGATTGTAGATCGGCACTAATTGGATCGCGAGATCAGTTCGATTTTTGTCGGCGGTTTAGTTATTACCGATTTTCGTGGGATCGTATATGGTCAGGTGCCAGAGGCTAGCGTCGATCGGGGGTATATCGACTTGCCTCTGGTCTCTGGAGGTCTTTAGAAAAGACATGTCGTGTGTCCCGGTGCACTAATACTCGTCGAGGAGGACATTATGCATACATACAAGTATAGAAGAAGGAGATTAAACCAGAACTGAGTCAAAGGAATTAGAACCTGCTCTTCGGCGACGATCGGGCGCCGGGCTGGACTGGGCAGGACGCCGCCAGGACGCCGCCAGGACGCGTAGGAATGCTGCGGCCACTGATAAAGCCCCGGCTAACACCTACATAAATTTAACAGGGATATCTAAAGACAACCTTTCGTTCATTTAACCGTACATCCTAAATTCGGTACCTAACTGCGAGCATATCTTTTACCTCTTTTTCTCTTTATATTCCTCAGGCCTTCCAATCTCTTTCTTTCCCGAGTATCGTTCTTGCCACTTTTCGACACTTTTCCTCATCATCATTATGTATGGTCTTGTCAAGTTTCTTTTCCGGATTTTCTGTCCATGCGATATGCATAAGTTTGCCAAATTTTTGGCAGTGTCAATTCTTTGACTTTGTCACATTGTGAATGATCATCTCCGGGATGAAAACTTTCGGATTTTCGACGTATTGCATGAAAGGGGGTTTTTTGACGTGTTGGGTAGTAAAAAGGGGGAAAAGTAAAGGAGGAGAATCGGAGATTTGGATGTTTTGGGATATAGCCGGGGACAGAGGCCGGGTGACCGGATCGGCGCCGGGCCGCGTGTCAGGAATGTCTGGTTAGCAGTTCACAGACGCCGACTTGGGTGTCCGACGCCGACCGCGTTCGCTCGGTATTTCATTAACACCTCCGCTAATTATTATCCTTTCCTTTTGCCCAAGTCCCAGTGCTGTACCTCCTTCTCCTCCTATTGCTGATACCCTTTTTCCTAATTTTTCCAACATGTGCCAAAATACTTCGTGCTCGCACCACTAAACACCACGTGACAAACGCAAAAACAATTTCATTCGCTCCCTCGTTCGTCTTCAATGAATGGCGGGAAACTGTATAACTCACAGAGTTATAATTGATTAATTGATTAACTCTTTTCATTTATGCACAGTTCCGTATCCTTCACATGTTTTGATCTATTCCAAAGATCGTGGTTACGATTCAATGGAAGGTCTGAATTATTCAATGTCAAAATTTACGGTGTTAAAAAATTCGCTGGCACAGATCACTACAGAACAACTCTTGTGGGTTTTTCGAGCATTCAGCATCACTTGATGTACAGACATTTTTCATTGCATCGCATTAACCTGGAATCATGTAGAATTGATGAATCAATTTGAAATACTGTCAGATTGCCAAATTTTCTGAAATACTGTCGAATTGACACCAAATTACATTCTATAACAGTAAGCACCGCATGTATTTACTTTTCATTACAACGTGACACAAGAATATTGGAAAATTTGGAACCTTACAAGATTGTCACTTGTTCCTAAAAATTGTGATGTGTTGTCAAAATTGACCGACTGGTTGGACCTCAACTTTCAAGTTGAATAAAGACGGATAAGCTCGGTGTTCTGGAGAACGGCTCCATAGATAAACTTTGAATCTTAACAGGGTTATAGCTTGTTTTTTGGCAATGAAACATCGCCGTGTCCCATTAAGATTCACCGACTGGTATACGGTTGCAGATAATCATGACATTTGAATCAAAAGGAAGAAAAATAATTCAAGCTGATGTAAAGTTCGGGCAACTCAGTTGACCAATTATTTACAATATCCTTTTGGTCAAAACCTTCGGGTTCTTGATTTCTCCCTATGGTCACTGAAGTGTGAATCATGCTTGCGAAGGTTTTGAATTTGTCACGATGAAACGGTGACCGCGGAATGAACGTGGCTAGATAATTTTTCGCGATAGAGAAAGGTTCAAATTCTCGACTAATTCCAACGTTTCCGGTTAGTCAATAGCTTCATGAACCTTTCAAATACCTACTTAGTACCGACCATTTGTTCTCTTCGAATTTTGCGTGTATTGAAGTAACGATTGGTCAAAGCAGCCGTAAACAAAACAAAACAACTTTAGACATCTTTCTGTTCTTCAGAGTCGTATACCTATGGTTACTTTTCGAATCTCCTTTAACCGGTTGGTATCAATCTTCTGGACATTTTTTCACCAACCACTCAGAATGCAAGCGGCCCCACGATTATGCCACAAGCCACAATGGCTTTCATAATGAAATCAGTAGAAATGAACGTGGCAAGATATTGTAACTTGAAGAGTATATATACTGCCTCTATAGCGACAGGCAGTGAGTTTACAAGCGAAATAATAGACTCGAAAGGCGCAAATTAATCAGTTCGAGCAAAATCAGTTGTATTTGAATTACACAAGCTTTTCCGTTAAAGTCCAGAACGTGAATGTTTACAAAACAAGAGTAGGGATGGAGACAGAGTTCAGATATTAGTGAAGATTCAATAGTTGAACAGTCTTATGTCTCTCAAGGGATGCTAGTTCGGGGGAGTTAAATTTATGGGTCATTCGTCCTTTTGTAACAATATGATTCATCTAAAAAACTGTACAGATACGTGAACAATTTTGTCGTGTTTTTTTTTATCAACTCTTCAATCCGTCACACGGAGAACTGTTCAGGTTTTTGAGTACCGTAAAATAACAGGATCCGGTATTTCGCAGTCTTCAATACGAATGGACATGTTCTTGAACAGTTTCGCTACAAAACGATATAACTTCGAGGAAAAGTAATATTCTCAAACATGTTTCATCACAAAAACTGTACAAATACATCAAGAATCGCGATGCTTTTGATCATTAAATCACTTCTGGAGCCTCTTCAATCCATCGAATTCGGTTCTTTGCCATCGCATGATTGAGCGGGGTTCATTATTTCCGGTTCTTCCAGTACAAATAAACGTCTCCCTAAATACATCAATCAGAAAACACTACGGCTTCCAAGGAAATCGGCAAGTCCAGACACGTTTTATCGTAAAAACCGTATAAATTCTCTAAAAATCGCGATCGTTTTTATCAGGTAATAGCTTTCAGTATCTTCAATCCGCCACGCTGATTTCTGCCCTGGTTTTTGACTACAATACATGATCAGACTTCAGTATTGCACAGTTTTCCGTACAATAATTGAACATGATTCCGAATACTTTAGTTATGAAACAGCATGCCTTCCGAAGAAATCAACAAATCCAGGCACGTTTCATTTCGAAAGCCGTATAAATAGGTACTCATCGATAATCGCAATGGTGTTGATCAGTCAATGGCTTCTGGTGCCTTTCAAATTCATCTTACTGAGCTTGGCTCAAGTTTTCGACTACTAGGTATAAAGATCGGGCTTTGGTATCTTGGCGTTTTCACCACACATGTTCGGGTTTTCAGGTACCTTCGCCACGAAGCACTATAACTTCGACGAAAATCGACATTCCCGGACATGTTTTCTGACTAAAGCTGTACGAATAATTCAAGAAGCGCGACGAATTTGATCGGTCAATGGCTTGGGAGTCTCTCTCATTCGCCGCACTGCAAATTTCGCCCATTTTTGTGGCTAACAGAATCATGGAGCTTTAGTATCTCGACATTTCCTGTGAAAATCAACACCTTCCGAAGTACTGTCATTGCGAAACAGTATGACTTGTATACAAGAAGCCGATGATTACTGGTCTGCCAATGAGGTGCATACTCTTTTCGTTCCACCTTCTCAAGTTATTCTTGATGGTTATTTATCTGCTAGGACCAATTTTTAAATCTTTTTCCGATTCTTTCGATTTCTGTCATATCCTGCTTGGACATGAAATGGCGAGGTGAAATTCGCAGGGTGTTTTAGCGTTAATATCCATCTTTCGTACGGTGGCGGAGGGAGACAGAACGCTTACCTTATACTTGGTCGGGCGCATGAGTGTGCGCTGGCGCGTTGTGCTATAAGGTGACGTATATCTATATATATATAGTAGCGTTCGCGTAGGCACGAGGCATACGGGGAGATGATGCGTATCTACTACGCTGGCGCAGATTTCCCAACTGCGAAAGAGAGCCTGGCTAGCTGGCCAGCTAGCTACATTCAGCACTAGCACCAGCACCAGCACCACCAGCAGAGGGTGGAGTTTCGAGACCAGCTGAACTGAACAGTTTCGGTGTTCGGCTCGAGACTCAGCGGGGTTTCACCAAAACTCCGCCCATAACCACTTTAGAATTCTCTCGAAAGCCTCTCTGCACTCTCCGCCCATACGGCATACCATGCATTCACGATATACCTACTCCAGACAGACCAGAGATAAATTCTCCTTTTTCAATTCATACTCTTGGTCTTCTCTTTGCTTCGGAATTGTATTTTTCTTCTTCTTCTTCTTCTTCTTTTTCTTCTTATTGGTCTTCTTGTTGTTTCGCATCATCAAGTATTCGCCATCGAAGCTCTCATCGAACCCTCATTCTACCCGCAGCATTAATATAATTGTTTCTCCGGGTCATTATGATCCGATGGTAGAGATGTGTAATGGTGCAAAGCGAAAAAACGAATCGGTGGTTATCGAGCAGACGTTCGAAATTCTATATACGTATATATGTGATCCGACCTGCAGCACATATATGATCGCATCTCCCTTTATCTAAATTTCTTTACCATTCCAACACATATATATTTAATGCATGTTTTCAGAGAGCAGAACTTCCCATTGCGTCGGATGCGGTGGTCGGATACATGATCAATGGATACTACGCGTTGCTCCTGACCTCGAGTGGCACGCAGCTTGTCTAAAGTGCGCCGAATGTCAGCAATTCTTGGACGAAAGTTGCACATGCTTCGTTCGCGATGGAAAAACTTATTGCAAACGAGACTACGTCAGGTACACTTATGTTTATACATATATATTGGGTGCAGACTTACAATAATCGATTCCTATTTATAGCGTATAGGGATATCAATTATTTTAGTTCATGAGGGTACTCAAATCGCGTTTCAATTATAGCCTAATTATGATTGTTCGATTTTTTTCAATTACTCCAGGATTGATAGAAGGATCTATGTATCATTTATGTACAATACGTATATATTCACGGAGAGAGGGAAAGGGAGAGAGAAGGGAAGGGGCATTGCACATTGCGATATAACTATTGAACCTGTCATTCGTATTATTCGTTTCCATTTTTCTTTTCTTTTTTTTTGGCATTTGTTACTGTGTATCAAATAAAGCGAAGATTTAGGTCGTGAATAAAACATTTCCTATCGAAGAAGTAATCGATATCAGTGAAATAATTGAAATTTGAAAAAACGAATTTATGCACAACCGATGATCGAAGTATGTATAACAAAGAAATTGAGAAGCGTTTCAAAAATTTTGTACAAAATCCAAGTCCAAATTTATGTTCGAATTTTGAAGAAACGAGATCTACATTGTCAAATCAATTGCACAGTTTGTTAAAGTTTGTCGTTCGTTCGTAACTCTGGATGCTGAATCTAGCTGAATAGTGAAAATCTATATAAAAAAAAAGAGTGGATAAACCGAAGAGTGAAAGAGAAATTCGAATGGGAGGGAAAGAGATACAGGAAGCGAAAGAGAAGGAGAGAAAAATGGTTCCAGAGGAGATAAGGGACCCTATGTGAAGTCACGTATGTCTGCAGTAGATCCCGGAGGAACACCCACGCCGTGGCAGGGCTTTTTTTGAGTCAGATCGTCAGGGTGACAGGAACAACAAACGCGTGTCCGTTTCTCATCTTCTCTCGTTCGGTGATTTGCCTGTCGGATATGCGACGTCCGAAGCTTTCTACTGGCGGATGAATTCAAACAAACAAAACGTCTCTTTAACGTCACGTGTAACATAACATTCGAACATTTATACACATACATATGTACCGCCGCGTTTGCGTTATTGCCGCACGCGTCCCACTGATGTATGATCGATTAGTGACTTTGAAAAAATATGGATGTATTAAGAAAATAACCGAATTTACTTGAAATGTAATATCTAATCTGGAATTTATAATTCCCATGTTCTGGATTGGGGAATTCTTATTCCCCAAGTCTAAATTCTAATCTGGAATGTATAATTTCCACGTTCTAGATTGGGGAATTCTAATTCCCCAGCTCTAAATTCGAATTCACGTATCCCAAAATCGTACTATAAAATTCTAATTCAAAACTTTATAAATTTTAAATTTTATTTACAAAATTCAGAAGTTGCATTTGAGAATTCTGTTTTCTAATTAATAACGCAACTAAATTCGCATGGAAAAAATCGAATTTCTCAATTCTGAATGTAGACTATAATTTCCAAATGCTGGATACTTGTGGTGAATTTCAAATTCCAGAAATGAATTGCAAATTCTGAATTCTACCAATAAATCCTCAATTTTACATTCTCTTACACATATTCCAAACTCGAATTGGAGCAGCTCTAATTTGAATGACAAAATTCTACATTCTGAATTTCAATTTTCGGATTCTGAATCTTTCATTCCAGAGCTAAGTTAAAATATTGCAAATTTTCATCTATAAATTCAATATACCGATTATCCAAGTTTCTGAATTCTACTAATAAATTCGTAAGTCTGAGTTATATTTGGTAAATTCTGAATCCTAATAGAACATTCTCAATTTACATGCAAATATTTAAAATTATAACCTCGAATTTATAGATTCTCAATTATAAATTTCGCATTAGCAGAAATTAGAAGTGTAGATTGTAATTCATAAATTCAATTAGTATTCTAATCGAAATCTAAAATCAACTAATGTAAATAATTGATTCAATTCTGAATCTTAAATTTGAATTGAGAGGTGCAAAATGACGATTTTCAAGATTCAATACATAACATCAATATTCTAATTTCCAAATTATGCGAGGTACCTAATAATGGTCTCCACATAATTCTCGATATGTTCTCTAATAACAAACTCCGGAACTTCTGAATTACAAAATGGAAATCAAAGACGTAAACATGTGATTCTCAAATCATGGAATATAAACTATGAATTATAAATGGAATTGTCAAATTCCTGAAATCCATTATACTTGCTGGAATCAAAATGATCCAAAATCATTATAAATTCTAAATTCCGTTATCCGAGTCGTCGGACAAGATCAAAGAATGTAAATAAAAAAAAAAAAAAAAAAAAAACAGAATTCTGAAAATTAAGATTTTCCTTCCATCCTTCCAGGTTGTTCGGCACAAAGTGCGACAAGTGCAGTCAGTCGTTTAGTAAAAACGATTTCGTGATGCGAGCAAAGAGCAAGATATATCACATAGAGTGTTTTCGTTGCTCAGCGTGCATGCGGCAATTGGTACCTGGCGATGAATTCGCGCTCAGACACGATGGCCTGTTCTGTCGGCACGATCATGACGTCCTCGAAGGTGGGAAGCTTTGTTCTGGACCCGGAGGCGTCGTGCCAGGTAGCGAAAACAACAACAACGCTTCTCTGACCAACAACAATCATCATCTTCATCCAAACGACGGATCCATGTCTGGTGAGTTATTCAAACGTCAAGTAACATCCATTCATTCATTTAATCATTCATTCTCACATTTTCGATTCATACTTTACACGAGTGACCGAAAAAGAACAACAAGAAACAAGCAGATAATCCGGCTGCTCTTGTTGGGCATGGCCTATAACTTTTGGAATAAGTACTCCATGAATGTTCCATGAATAACTCACGAACTACTGCATCGATCAATTGGCAAATTCATTCAGATTTGAGTTGAAGAAAGGCTCATCGATTAAGTCCAAGATCATAAAAATCCGTCGATCAGTTCTCAAGATATCGTGGAGTAAGATTCGTTTTGGGAAATTGTGTTTTTCCAATAACTTAATGAAAACTATACTGGACCAATCAATTCGAAAGTCTAATCAGTAGAGGGCATTGTTTCTACAGATTCGTTGCTACAGAGTTCGTTAAGCATTTATGTATCGAGTATTTTGATGACAGATCCACTATTGGGAGGCTAGTCACGGTTCTCCTTGCCCCCCTCTATGGGTTGTATATCATAGATGCACGAGAACACCCAGTTGTGGTTCCGGTGGCGAATATTCAGTAGGAATAATTTTTCTGTTATAACGAACCTGCGGCCGACAAGTCTTCGGAATTTATAACTCTGTAGAAACGAATCTGTAGAACTTTGGTTCTGTAGAAACGGGCTCGAGGACATTCTGTAGAACCGTGGCATGTAGAATGATTTCTCCGTAGAAACGATTCTGTAGAACTGTTACTCTGTAGAAAAGATTTCTGTAAAAATGAACCACGCCCGAAACGAACATCCGGGTCCGAATTCTGTAGAAACAATCGGAAATAATTCTTCTGTAGAAACGACCCTCTATAACTAAGTCGGTTGTGTAGAATCGGTCTGAAAATCATTCTGTAGAAACGAACTCTGTAGAAACAGCACTCTGTAAAAACGAACTGTATAAAAACGGTCCATGCACCTAATCAGCTGTTATATGTTACGAAAGAAAACATCGATCATGACTAAAATCATAAAAATCCGTTCTTTCGTTTTCGAGATATCGTGAGACATGAAATTGATCACACACACCCACCGACGTCCATCTAAAAATAATAGGGGATGATTTACTTATGCCCCAGAACGTGGTAATAAACTGGTAAAAACTGAAGTTTCCATTTTTTAGGTGATAATGGTAACTTCCCATTTTCCAAAGCGTGAAGTTGAAAATGTATATACGTACAGTATATGGAATAGACTATATGGTATAATTTGGTCATGATCAAACGAGAGAGCCGACACCTAGTCGGCTAATGCAGGATCACGTTCTGGGACATAAGCGAAGGCAGGAGCAGGGTGGCCAGACTCGCTCGTGCCATGCCAAGCCCGTAGTGTTGCGATAGGATCAGGAGGAATAATTAGGTGTTGATAATTGGAGTTACTCCGGGCGTAAAGGCTTGACCAACGGCCGCCCTTCCGAGGGCTTAAAGGATTAAATCGGGCTTAATCGGGATCCTGGATTCAGTATGCTGCTCGACGCAAAGCTTATGCCTTTACCCACCATGTACTCCCACGCCCATATTTGTATATATCTATACAAGCTTATGTCTACATTTATACAAGACCTTAATTTACTGTCTAAATTACCAAAATAAGAAGGTACATTTAGATTATTACACAGTCCATATGACATTTTACATTGAATTTTGATTTCTGTTTGCACTAAAGATCTTCTAACATCAACGACCTAAGGGCGTGGATTTCTGCTGCCTTCTTTTCGCGTGTGCATTAGATACGTCAAAGTATACTCAGAAACGGAGTGAAATTGAATAATTGGTTGGTCAGCTGAATGAAGAACCAGAAACTAGAAACTTGAAACGTCGATTGATTTCTAGACTATAGTTCAATTGGCGTGAGAAGAAAAAAGGAATTTCAATACAAAAATTCAATTGTCTGGTCATGTCCGCAATCGTCAATATTTGAGTCATGCGCAAAAGTCTAATCTTGATAATGAAAGTATATATGTATAGTTGTTAGATATTCAAATCATCCGCATTCATCGAACTTTATACCCCATAGACATGTACCCTCCTTCATTTGCGCTAACATTGATGCAAGAAACTATCAAATTTGAATTACGAATTTATGTCTCTGGATCCGAAAATGTTGGTATCAACAGTTTCGTTGAGACAAGGAATCGTCCAACATGTCCGACATTCTGTTTCTATCGGTCAGATTTCTCGATCTCTATATCAATCGGTACACGTATTTCTCATTTCGACAGCGAATGCAAAAAGACATAATTGTACGCCCGTTATTTGCCACTTGCGTTCTTATGCCATTATAGAACCGCGATGTGTATGAGAAGTTGAGATGATCACCACGCGTATAAATGCTGCGGAATCCAAAACAAAATCAGAAAAAAAAAAATAAATAAAATGGAAAACGAAAAAGAAGAAAGGAAATAACTCCTAAGATCAACATAATGGCACGTATCTCGGTTGTGTTGCATAGCTACTACTTTTTTCAACTGCTATAGTAGGTATAGGTATATAACTCTGACTGCTACCAGGACTATGTGTATATATGTATATATAGTAGCTAGCTGGTTCGTGAATGAACAAATAAACGTAAAAGTCGTGCGTCCATGTGTGCCCCGGTAGTTGGCAGGGTGGTGCTACATTTGACACCTCTCTACTTTTTCGTATTATTAATCGACCCGAACAGACGAAATATCTACACATCTCAATATATCTTATAAGTTTCTTTTCCTTCTTCTTTTTTCTCTTCTTCTTCTTCTTCTTCTTCTTCTTTTTCTTCTTCTTCTTCTTCTTTTTCTTCTTTTTCTTCTTCTTCTTCTTCTTCTTCTCCTCCTTCTTCTGCGGTTTCTTTTTCTTTCCTGCTCCGTCTCTTGTGAAATTTCCGAGTCGCTTTGCTCATGTGGGCTATCAACTTTGGGGAATTCGTCCATGTTGTACATATATATATATGTATATGTTTATATGAGGATTGTGCCTATATAACTATATATTCCAGTTTTTATTACACTCCGTTCTTATATGTATATGAAATACAGTGAATTACTTTATTTATACGGGTCGTTTCCGACTGGTCTTAATACTAAAAAATTAAATTGTATACATATACCTACATACGTATGTATATCACCAGTCTTTACAATCTTTACAATCTTCACAATCTTCACAATATTTTCAACCAGATGAATTCGCCGGAGTGTCACCTGTTTGGAAATCATAGATTTTGGGCTAATATTTCGTGCGTTTGGCTCAGAAGCGGATGAGGATTTATTATCTGACTGACCGAATATATTCATAATATAGACAAGCAAAATAAAGGAATCGTTTTTTCTCTCCGAAGTTTACGAAAACAAAAAATCTCTTCCCAATACTAATATTTTTTGAAACAATCCTTTCTCTGTCGCGAACTTCAGCTGTGTTTCGTTTTGTTTCACACCGTGGTATTCGCCATTCATAGGTTCGCGAAAGGCGATTATACGGGATCCAGGGACTCGGAGGATGAAAAACTGCAGTTTCTCAATAGCAGAGATAATCGGAATGCAGCTTAGATACGGATTAAGAATATTCCATTGAATGCTTTAGCTGTCCAACATTTGGCGCCCAACCGTCTCACAGTTGCAAGTATATACGCAAAATAATCGGCATCTATAACCACATAGTTTAGGAATTTGAAACAGCTCGTCTTGGCCTATACCCATTAGCACTAAATCAGATATACCGCATACCTGCTAGTCAGCAAATGCCAGTCCTAATCACACCCAAGAACAATGAATTTTTTGACGTTTTTGTAAAGATTCGAATCAGCCAGGCCCCACCTTCTACACCCAAAAGGCTGTAAAAACGTACGATATATCGTGATCAGGTTTTATCACGATCTAAAAATTTCGTGGCAGCCCAGACAGCTCGTCACCTTCTCTGTCGTCACGTCTTCTATCCAATTCGCGTGTCTAATGACACAAGGACGTGAGGCGCATGAGGCGATTTTAATGGCAAAACTGCGTACAGTATCACTTGATGCGCGATATTTTATAATGAACAATTACTTGATATGGCCTTAATATGTGATCCGAACTATTGATGATGATGATGGGATCTGAAAATTCTCTATAAAACCGATTTGCAGTGAAAATTGAAAGATTATACCCATTGGAAAATCATATCGGCTGAAATAAAATCAGATACTCGAAGTAGGCGGTGAAATCGATTGAAGTTCCTTCACACAAGTGTTATGTATACCTATCGTAAAATCGTGTAACAAAAATTGGAGTAATTTCGATAATCTGATATCGAAATGTTCATGAAAACGTTGTTGTAATATGTTGAAGAGAAAATTTTGACAAAACCTTTGAAAAATCAATGAAATTCGGTACATACTCATATGGGTATATCAAATAAGCAATCGATAAAATCTGCAGAATATGATAACGCTGTGTTTGATGTATATTATTTTTTTTCTTCTCGATATATAGCTATGTATGTATTTGTATTTGTAATTGTATACGTATATAACATCGCATTGATTTATCAACCGTCATACACACGAGATGATAACGAGATTATAACGCGAGGTATAATAGAAAAAAGAACTAGTGTAGATACATACATATTAAGATACAGAATAGGTATGTACCCATGGTACATAATATAGGAACTTTAAAGGTACGAAGATAGAGGACAGATATTATCATCGTCATGTACGGGGTAAGATAATCGATGTAGGTGGTTTTTTTTTTCTATTTTATTTTTTTTTGTTTCGAATGTGGATATGGGGGTAATACTATATCGGTGGAAAACACGTTTCTCGGATAGTTGGATAGCTCTCTTGTCGCGATAGGGCTTGTCTGTTTGAACTTGGTACATACATACGCATATACACACTGGTCGGTAGAAACTCAAAGCTTTGTCCGTGGCGACGTTTTGCCGCGCGAACACGTTCGTACAATCATATACCCTAACCACTTGACTCGTATATGTGTGTACCTGTACATTTCGACTATATACCTACTATTCAGTTCCAAAACCTATATATCCGAGCTTGCGCTCGACGAAAACAAGTCCAAGTCTCTACTCAAGAGCCCTCTTGCCGCCTTAGTGCTCTTCTACTTTGACTCTCAGCTCCAGCCTCGATCCTCTTCATCATATTCTTCTTCTTATTCCTTCGTTTGCTTAGGACGTCGAAATAGAACGGTCGAAAGATTTTCTCCTGTCTCAAATGCGCATCCCATATATAAAATCGTAGAATCAATGTAAAAAACGAAACGATATCCCCATTTCTGATCATGTATAAAAATCGCGTCTAGAGAATGGAACCATTTCTTTATTTATTGTGGTCATTTCAATCCAGATTCTGGATCGGAGAGTGGATCGCACAAGGCTGGTACTGGTGGACCAAGAGGATCCGGAGGTCACAAGGGAGGCGGTGGATCTGACGGTAAACCGACAAGGGTGCGGACCGTTTTGAACGAGAAGCAGCTTCATACCTTGAGGACCTGTTACGCGGCTAATCCAAGACCCGACGCTCTTATGAAGGAGCAACTTGTTGAGATGACCGGACTCAGTCCTAGAGTAATCAGGGTTTGGTTTCAAAACAAACGGTGCAAGGACAAGAAGAAGACCATCGCTATGAAACAACAAATGCAGCAGGAAAAGGTAATAAACTTTTTTTGCCGTGCATGGTTCAGGCCGGTTCACACATTCCGGCACTTTGACTGGCTGAATTTCAAAATATATTGTGTCCTAGACGATAACCTATGCTGTAGGTACCGTACCGGTGCCGCGGGAACACGTCGTACCTTCGAACTGAACCAAATAGTGTAAATAGGGTAAAATCAAAACTGACGTTTTCAAATTTTACTGTAACGCGATGGAACGTGTGTCTCTGTTTCGGATAGCGTGAATATGAACATCGATTTTTAACGGCAACGCTATTCATCAGATGAGATCGTTTCCTGATATTCAGTCTGATCTGTTCATTCATGAAGTTCAGACATTTTTCTGTCTGTATTGTAATTCGCTTAAAAAGATGTTGGAATTTCGTGTATGGGGTGTGCAGTTTTCAGATTCTTATGGAGGAATCTACCGTACATATGCGAGTGCCTTGTCTATCAAATATGTCGAGGAAATTGTGCTGTCGCAATAAATAAGTATCAATGCTTGTATCTAATGGCTCGAAGTATTTTCCGTTGCAGGACGGGCGGAAGTTGGGTTTCGGTGGTATGCACGGTATCCCGATGGTAGCGAGTAGTCCGGTTCGTCACGAGTCTCCGATTGGTATGACGCCTCTTGAAGTACAGGCTTACCAACCGCCTTGGAAAGCGCTTTCGGACTTTGCCCTTCACACCGACCTTGACCGACTCGATCCCAACGCGCCGCCCTTCCACCATCTAGTTTCGCAGGTAAGGTGGTCAAACCATATATTGGGTAACACAAGATTCGAATATTCCAGAAATAGATAGAAAGAAATCAGAATGGGGATTTTCACATTGTGGTTTCGAAATTCCAAAGATTTTGTTTTCGGAATAATGAGTTTTTGATTCTAAATTTCAAATTCCCGTTTCTAAATTCCACATTCTAATCTCAAACTTCAGAAATGACTTGAATTTTGGATACCAATTTCTGAATTCGAAATTTTTAATCAAAAATGCTAATCTATACACCCTAAATTTCAAGTTCTAAATTTCAGACGTATCTATTCATCAATCTTAACCTTACCGGGTTAAATTGAATCTGAATTACAAATTCTGAATTGCAATTTCTAATCAAAATATTCTCAATTCCCAGTTTTTGATTCTAGATTCAAATGCTGAATTCTAAATTCTAACTTATTGTCTGAATCCGAATTTCTAAATTCTAACTTATTGTGTAAATTCCGATTTCCGAATTCTGAGTTCTTGTAACGAATTCCAAGTTATAAATTCTAATTTCCGATTTCCGAATTTTAAATGCTCATCTCTACATTGTATATTCGAATTATTAGATGAAGAAATCTAGTTTGAAATTCTGAATAACAAATTCTAAATTCTACTTTCCAAATAGAAAATTCTATAAATTTCCCACATCGGAAAATCCGAGTATTGAATTGCGAATTCAAAATTCAAATATCATCTTATTCCTTGACAGATGCACGGCTACGACCTCCACGGTGGTCCCCCGCCGCCTTTACCGCCTCCGGGAATGCTTGGCGGACCAATGAACGACGGAGGTGGCGGAGGTCCGCTGCCACCGCCCGGAGGTCATCACCCAGGTGGTGGCGGGCCGCCGGACATGGGCCAGCACCCGGACAGCACGGATAGTTACGTAACGTATTTAGAGAGCGACAGTGACTCCCTTCACCACGACACCGGCAGTCCATAGTGCCATCCGCTAAACCTGTGCTGCACTTACAACATGCACCGCGGTAGCGCAGGTCCAGGTCTAAGTCCAGGTGTGGGTCCAGGTGTCGGTGCTGGTGCCGGTGCTGGAGCCCAAACGACACCATCAATCGCATTACACTCATCGGTATCGATGCCATGTATGATCAGCTACACCGTGCCCAGCTAAACGAACGTTTCTTCAAAGGTGTGTGCGTATGACGTAAGTCTGTGTTGATTGGTTGATGGTACTCGCGGTATATGTATTATCATACAGGTTAATGATCATCGGTATTATTTATTTATTATCAAATTATGCGTAGGTGATATCGATTCGAAATTCAGTGTCAATTCATACAGATGCATGTCCATAGGTTTTCTAAGAGACAATTCATTTATTTGTCGGTCTTTTCCTTTTAATATACTGTATACTGTTTTCGGAAAATTTCGATAATTCGAAACTCTCTTTTATGTAAATATAGTACATATAACGAAACACTGAATTTATTATCGAACGATTATACTTCGTATTATAGATATGATACACCTATAGATTTTCGATACGAGATCGCCGAATAAAATTTCAGAAAAAAATTCTCAATTTATTATTTCTATATCCTTGAAAAACAGAAAATGTGACATAATTTCTTGCCTGTTGTGTGATAAGTATACGGAGTGAAAAAGACGGTAAAAATATGTGGAACGATTACATATAGTCGATTGTAAATATATTATAGACAAAAAAAAAATGAAACGAAATATAAAAAGGAAAAAAAATAATTGTAAATGAAATATACCTAATTATCGAGAAGGTCGAATCCGCGTATATATTATATATATGTACACATATACATATATTATAGGTAATATACTCACTCAGGCACAATGAATAATAATATTAATTATCATCATCATCGTCATAATGATAACAATAATTATAATTATAACAGTAAAAATAATAATGCTATAAATACAGCGTTCGTTATGTATATTATTCGTGACGTTATTATTATTATTATTATTAATATTATTATCATGATTATTATGATGATTATCACTATTATTTATGGAATAACATACATATATGTATATTATATATGTATATATGTATAAGTAATAAATAATGTTGTATAATTGTAATACCTACTACTACTACTACTACTACTACTACTACCACTAAGCTATTCGAAGAAAAAAGCGTGTAATAACCCCCGACGAAATGATTTACTTATTATTATTATTATTATTATTATTATTATTATTATTATTATTATTATTATTATTGGTATTATTATTATTATTATTATTATTATTATTATTATTATTATTATTGTTATTGTTATTATGATCCGTGTTTCTTTATTTTTAGTCGTTATTCTGTTTTTTTATAACGTTTAAATACCAAAGTGTGCGGGCCAGGATAATAATGAATGAAAACGCACTAATTCAATGAAACTAAAAAAAGAAAGAAAACGAACAAAAGAATTGTGAATAATAATAATAACTCAACATGTATGTAGTATACATCATATTGGTCATATTTTGATTTCCAAAAAATTTACAATCGTCATGATAATTATGTAAATGATTTAAAATGATACGAACCTATCGATAATATCCATCTTGTACATAATATATGGTTATATGTATTGTATAATGTATATTGCGCCTATTTCTAATTAATCATAGCTTCTTTTTTTTCATCATCTTCATTTCATGGCGTGCTTGTATTATAGATTTGTCAAATTAACGCCCTATCATACTCTCACTCTTACTATTTCTATATCTATCTTTGTCTCTTCGATCTTCCTTGTATACAAACGTTATTATATTACGCACTGTATAATGAAATGCTTAGGTTATCCTAACACTGTAATAATAATAATAATAATGATAATAATAATAATGATAATGATATTGATAATAATAATAAAAATAATAATACTTATGAAGATAATAATAATAATAATAATATTAATAATATGAATAATCATATGTTCCCAGATTTGTTCAAATATCATCCTCTCATCGGATTTGTATAATATTTCTATACCGGCACGATATAGTATAATGCAATAAATTGTCGAACTAAATTAATTAATCCGTATTCCGTCTTGGATTTTCTTTATTCAAAGCACCCTTTGTTTGAATCAGTCTCATTTGATAGCATGTGAAAATGTTTCCAACGGTAATTATCCCCCGTCGGACAAATAAATTTCTATGTTTATTCTCGATCTATAGTCGGTAGATCCAGATATCTAAACTAACCAGCTGGCATTGACAAACTTCTTTAACGACAAGGCTCGCGCAGGCAAAGTAGTAGTGAATTGATAATGTTACCAAGATAGACAACGTGAAGGTAACGTTGACTTACCGATCTTTCCGACGTAGTCCCGCAAGAATAGCCTGAATTACTCAGAGGGCGCTAGCTCGCTACGGCTTTAGACTGGCACGCTAAACCCCATAATGCCAGCCGTCTTTTATTGAAGCTAACAAAAATTCGATATTCAAACATTGGATAATTATGCCGCCCAAGTATAAACCGGTGAGTACAAAATCATCTTTCCAAGTCTTTATCAAACTCGATAATTATATTACAGTCCGTTCTTAGCTGACTTTTTTCCTGTTCAGATTCATGTTGTCAAAGTATTTGAGGTTATGTTTCGGCTCAGCACGCGGTACGCGAGCTCAGTACCTCCGCTGGTAAAACAGAACTACTTACGGTCCACGCGCTAACTGAAGTCGTTGACTGAAGGATACGAAAGACGGCTACCCTTTTGGGACTTCGGCTGCATTCGTTTATGCAGTGACTGCAGCAGATCTGCTCTGCTAATCCAATCGGATCAAAGAATGGAGCGGAAATGACTAATAAGAGCGTGCAACTGCTGTTCTGGCTGCATAAACAAACGCACCCTTCGTGTGCCGCCCATGTTACCGACGGATTTTATTTATTTTTTTATTCCATTTATTAAAGGCTTATACCCAAAACCGACGGATTTACATTACCATACATGTATCTATATACATGAACTATATCTAGATATACCACCTACGTTAATTGTGGGTAACGTAGGGCACTGTGGTTATCCCCGGGGCCCTTCCAGGACCCACTTGACGGTACACTTTTTTACCCAGGGGTAGCCGTCTTGGGTATTCTTCAGTCAACGCTGAAGTGTATTCGGGGAAACTATTCAGATGGTACGGCGAGGATATCGGATAAAATTTAAATCTTTCCCTTTTCGTATCTCTTTATTTATGATGAAACTTCGTACAGGGTGGGAGGAGATTTCCCCCGAAAAGCTCTACCGCTCCTGCAGGTCCGATTCATTCCGCTCCTTCGGCGCCTGGTTCTTCTTTTTCTTCTTCTTCTTCGGGAAATGGTTTGGACGCGGAAGTGGAGGATCAGTTGGAGCTCGAGCTCTGTTGGTGTATACAGCAGCTTCAGACGGCCTTGGATTCCGGAAAACTGAGCGAAAGACAGTCGCTAGATACTCACAAGACTTTAAATGTATTGACAAGCAGCACCGCTCCGTTAATAAAGAAAAGACAATTCATGAGAACGACCTTTGGAGATTACAGAACCAAAATGGCCAACGATCAGAAAAAACTTGGCAAAACATCCGCCCAAGTTAAATTCTCTACCTCATCAAGTTCTAAGCCCAATTCAACTGACAACAAGAAATCAATATTTCTTAAAAAAGCCGCTACTCCCACTTCCGCAGAGAACGATGACATCAAAGATGCGGAAACCGCGAACTTTCGCATCAAACCAACCGGAAATACGTTCAGGTTCAATTTTGCTGAGCCTGAAACGTCATGATTTATTTATAGTCTATCACGGATATGACGACAATGATAATGATAATAATAATGATCAACCTTCCTGTATCTGTTATTATAAATTATATTGTTTTGTAATTAAATATGAAGTTAATATAGGTATAATCATTTATTCTGAATTCAGAGATGTGGATGTCAAGGTTTTTCCTCCCCCCTGAAATCCGGGATTGGCGTATACAGCGTGTCCCAGAACTAAACGCTAGGGGTAATAGAGAGGGTCTATAGCTGAGTAATTTAACCTGTAGAACATGTGTTCCCCGAAGTCGCATTCGCGAGATACCACCGGCTAGAAGATTGCGTCAAATGCCAGCATGTAGGCAACCGAGTATACAGGAGCCGGTGGTTATCAGTCTTGTTGATAAGAGTGCTCGAATGCTGATGCGGAACGTAACGCTTGAAATTTACAACTTCCAAACAAAAACACATTGATATTGAATTTTCGCCAAACACAAGAACGAGGATAAGAATGATAATCACTGCTTACTGTGTACTCGGTTGCCTTCACGCTGGCGGTTATAGCGCGATTTTTTAACTCGCGCGACTTTGGAGACCACATGTTCCTCAGGTTAATTTACTCACAAGGAAAGTCTTTGGGTGACCCAACCCAAATTGGTTCGAGATAATTTTTTTCATGTTCGTCCGAGTCCCCAAAACAAAACCCTCAAGCCGTTTGCCTGCAAATTGAGTTTTTCAAAAGTTCTGAATTTTTGAAATTGCTAATTCGAGAATTTCGATAGTGTATGTGTTTCTATCGTAGGAATTCGGTTGATATATTCTAGTTATACGTATGGGGCATTCCATACCACTTCGACCTGGGTCTGACCTGGACCTCTCGTATTAGGCCCGTGATTTTTTAGATGGTTTTTCTCACCTTGAGAGGCACTCACTTTCTTCCAAATTTTTTGGTCTTGATTCAATTTTTCCAGAATTTTTGAAAACGGTCATACATATTAATCGATGCAATTTGAAATTCGAAAAACAAAAAAAATTCTGCAACACCGTGTTTTACGTATAAAAATCTTCAATCTTATAACCGAAGTAGGCAAATCTTTCCGTCGTACTGTATTCAAGCTTTTTCCAAAAAAAAAAACGTTCAAAAAATCAGAAGCGGCAGTTATTCCACCATGGATGGTTGCTGAGATTTTCATATACGTCACACCGGATTTTTCGAAAATTTCTTTTAGATTTTTCGCGGAAGTTTTTTTTCTTTTCATTAATCAATCGATTCATTCATTTTCTCATCATCTTTTTCGTTTCAAAAATCTGGTGTGACAGATGAAGATGTTTCAGCAGCCATCCATAGTGAAATAACTCCCGCATCTAATTATTTTTAGGTTTTTTTCGGACCAATCTTGAAAACAGTAAAAAGGAAAAATCTGTCTACTTCGGCTATATTCTTGAAAATTTTGATATCTGACACACAAATTTTCGAAATTAGTTCAGAATTTTGAATTGTGTCGACCAATATGACCGCTATCAAAAATTCTAGAAACGTGGAATCGAGTCGCAAAAATCTGAAAAAAAACCGAGTGCTTTCCAAAGTAAGAACAATCATACTAAAAATCGTAAGCCTGCTCTGAGAGATCAAGGATCAGACCCAGGTCGAAGTGGTATGGAATGCCCCATACGTATAACTAGAATATATCAACCGAATTCCTACAATAGAAACACATGAAATCTATCTTACACTGATTTAGTTGATACTCGGTTTTTCAATCAAAATCTGTTTCTGATGCGAATCAATTTGGAATTGGTAAATTTGTACACAATTCCAAAATTTGAAAAAAAAGTGTTGATTTTTTAAATATTTGAAATCAAAGGGCTTCAAGCTAAACAGATTTCCTGCTTCGAATCATTCCGATCTGTAGAGCCGTTCAGAAGATATACACTATCGAAATTCTCGAATTAGCAATTTAAAAAATTCAGAACTTTTGAAAAACTCAATTTGCTGGCAAACGGCTTGAGGGTTTTGTTTTTGGGACTCGGACGAACATGAAAAAAATTATTTCGAACCAATCTGGGTTGGGTCACCCAAAGACTTTCCTTGTCAGTTCGACCCCTCGATTACCCCTATCATTATACGCATTCAGTTCTGGGACACCCTGTACGTATATAACCGAGGCCGATTATCGTTTAGTAATAAGTCACGAAGGTTCGGGCGATAAGACGCCGCAGGTTGATGGTACCGTGCCTGTCGCGGTATCGCAGTACGTAGCTACATACCGCTCGGGTCTTGACGAAAGGGAACGGTTCTTGAGCACGCGATTCACCGCCAGGCTCCGCGCCCTCGACGTACGTAATATAACTCGTTGTGCCAAAGCGAAACTTCCTTGATTTCCTTCTCCTGCGTGTCTATGTGCAGGGTATAGCTGTTCGCTTTCTCGTCTTACAGCCCCCAGACGACGAAGGGTAAAGCTGTACATTCATCCTTTAGAGACAGAGCCGAGCCTATTCGGACTCGTCGTACACGCAAACACGAACACGTCTCAGAATGTATTTAGCCTGATAAATCGATTCCGCCTTACGCGCGGTTATATATTCGCTCGGCTCAAACCCGCCAACGCACAGTTCGACCTCAGCATGCTTGCCGCAAACACATATCCTCGGCGTGGACGCTACGGTATTACTTCTTCTACGACCACACCGGCCGCCGGAAGCTCCAACACTTTCCTCGTCCGGCCAAGGCTGCCCTTGAGGTCCTATGCCAGGCCCAAGACTGCCGCTAATTTACTCGGCGTTGACCCAGCCGCCGGATACGGACGATCCAAAAGACTCAAGTCAAGGTAAAAACCGGGATTTTGACTTAGCCAAAATTTGTCGCAGTCTGGACTGTCTAGCGATTATTTTGTCCAAACCTCATGCTCTACGCAGTCCATGGGCAGTACTTTAAACTCACTTATATATTCAGAACGGGTGAACTTCGCGCTTTGGTGCCTTGATAAGTTGAAAGTCCTATTCGTGGACCACGTGGAGCTTAATATTTCAAAAAAAATTAATCTGCAGTGTTACGCACCGGCAGTGCCTCCTCATCTTCTATCTATTAGAAAACATAGTAATCGTTCTAGGAAGCTAAACGGATATCAAAAAGTAGACGCAACCGGGAAGAAGAAGACTCCCGACTACACGGATTTTGCCTACCGAGAGGCGGTCTCGAAGTTGAAATACTTACTAGCTGAGTCTTACACTCCGAGAATAACACCGAGGTATAATAAAAACGGGGTAAAATCCCAGGAATCGAAATTTTTGGTTCTAAATTCTTACGTTCCTGATCTAGGAAGCTGCTTCATGGCGGAGGAGGGAGGTTTCACAATTCCGGGGACAGTAATCCAAAGATAAACATAGAGTCTGGAGAGGAGACAGATGACCGTAGCGTAACCAGCGAGATTTCTCAGTCAAAGACTACAAATCTGTTGGGGAACCTTCCACCCCGTTCCAGCCCTTACTTACCGCGTCCAAAAAATTCCCAGCTCTCTAGAGGTTGCAGTAATCTTGCTCTCCTCTCTGCGAGGGACCCTCAATCCGCTCCTCCGGAATTAATGTCCTTCATAGAACGCCAGGAGGAGTACATTGAGCAGCTGGAACGAGAGTCTCAGTACTGCAGAGACGAGCTCACCAATTTACTGGGAAAAGTTCGAGAGGTAATACTTGGCAGAGTCCAATCAAGCCCTTCGAATTGATCCACGACTTTACCTTATCATCTCATTTAGGTAGTGGCAGAGAACGAGACTCTAAACGACAAGAACAAAACCGGGTTCCTAAACTCCGTCATTGAGGAATACGACAATAATTCCGAAGAGGAAAATCGCGAGCCAAATGACCAGTCCAGAACCAGCACCTTGGACAGTAAAGGGAAGCGTGTCAAGCTCCAAAAGATCTTAGAAGGTCCGAGCATAGTCTTTGAGTCGCGGATAAGCGAGCTTGAGGCACAGCTGACACAGGCCAGAGTTGAATTGCGCAAAGTCCAAGAAGAAAATCAGGCAAATTTGAGAAGACTTTCGGATAACGGAGGCGGGGAGAGCGTTCCGGAGCTGAAAACTCAGCTGGAAAGGGCTCTGCGGGATAAACGAGAGTCTGATATGAAGCTGGACGAGGTGCAGAGGAGTCTCTCAACCATAAGAGACAGAGAGGCTGACACAGCCCACAAGGCCAAGAGAACTTTGGACGTCCTCGAACAAGCCCAGTTCGAGAAAACTCAGGCCGAAGCAGAGATGAGAAGACTCAGAGACGAGCTGGAGCGACAGCATGAAAGACTGAGAGAAGCCAGTCAAGAGGCAAGTCGAAGGGTAGCCGAAGAAAGACATCAAATCGAGCGCAGATACAGTCAACAAATTGAACAACTCACTGCCGATGTCGCATCCCATTGGGATGTTGCCAGCAAGTCCCAGCTGGAGGCAGAAAAACAACGCAGAGAGATGAGCGACCTCAGGAGAGAACTGGCCCAGAAACAAGCACTGATAGACGAACTGAAGAAGGAACTACAGAGCAAGATATGTTGGTATTAGTCTATGTTGGTACTAGACTTTGTGTTCTATATTACTATTCCCTATTCAATATCTTTCATCTTCAATATCTTTACCCCGCAGCTGCAATGCAGAGCGATTTGAGCCAAGCAGTAGCAGAAAAGGATGCTGCAGAGCAGGAGATATCTGCTAGTAAGTTGTCCGCAGAGCGTGCTGAGAGGCAGGCACGTCAAGAACAGAACCGGCTGCAGTCTGAGATCAATTCTTACAAACAGAGGCTTGAGCGTGCTGATGCCGACCTCGTGCACTGCAGACGGGAAAACTTACGGCTTTCAGAGCAGATAGCATCTCTAGAGAAAGAGGTGACAATTATTTTGTGTTTCATCGTGATGTTATTCAACATCAAAGCCCGATTGCTCTAATACTGTCAACTACTCCCCAGGCGAGCATCAGCAAGATGGTCAACTCCGAGGAGCATAGAACCCCTGGGGCTACACCCAGAGGAACTGGAGTAGACAACGACAAAGAGTTAACATCGATGATTATGGACCTAGAGACAAAACATGGTGAGATTTCAATCTAGACGTGCCTGTGTTAGGTATACTGTCTTTTAGTAATATGTAAACGAATGATAAGAAGGATACGAAGAGTATGGAGCAATAAAAATTTCTCAGTACTTCTAATGAGAACGTTTTACAAATGAGCTGTCCTGCGGCGGAAATCTGTGTGAGGGATCGGCGCCATGGCACTATGCCTAGCATGGGCAGATGATCTGCGTACGTTCTTTCAATATTGGACAATTCTTTCATTTCCCAATATACTTTTACTATGGAATTAAATTTCTTAGCTGCTACCGTCGCCGGCCTAGAAGATGCTCTGGCTAATCAGGCTACTGTTGTCTCACAGCTCTCTGTCGAGTGCCAATCTCTCACACAGCGGCTCGAAGCAAACAGCGTGAAACACAAGTATTATGAATATTAATATTCTCGTTCATCTATGATTGTGTATTCTATTTCATCTACACCGCGTTTTCACCTTCTAGCTCAGCACTTGATATTGATAATCTAACATATCGATAGCGATCTCAGATGTTGCTTGAATAACCGGCTATACTCGCGAGCGACTCTGAAATCGCTCTGTAGTTGCATGGCAAGTCAATAGCACTACAGAGTGAATTCAGATTCGCTCGCGAAACAGCCATGTTATTGGAGCGACTTATGAGATAGTCGCTTTTTTTACGAAGCCGTCGATATTTCATCTTCATGATGAAGTTTTTTTTTTTTTTTTTCTCCTTTTCGAATCTCGCACGCAATCTATCCAGGGGCTATTCTGTGTTGACAGAGGGAATCGTTGAGAGCGATGAACCAGCTATTGCCATGGCCTTGGGTTCGCCTCCCGCACGAAAGAAGCGCACTGTTAAGGTTGATCTGAAAGTTAAAGTTGTCCCAAAAAAGAAGTCCGCGAGATCAGATCAGACCGCCAAGACGCCTCTATCAGCACAGTAATAGCACGTATCAAAGTTATATGGGAGACAGATTATAAATCTCAGGAGATAAACGGAATAGATGAGAGGAAATTATACTGATCGTTAATTATTTTCCTTGTATTCTATTCAGGGAAGAAATGGCCAGCCTACAAGACAACCTAAAGTATCTAACATCGCAAGTACAGGAGTCTTTGGTCCATCAAAGCGGTAAATATCAATCAATACGATCAGTACGTTCAAGAAAATTGCATCACATTGTATCTCTCTTTCTCGCAGAATATCCCAGCTATGAAACAAATCATAAGAATGGAATGGCCAGAGCTGGACAAGGTCTTAACAATCTACCATCAGAGGAACCTGTGGAAGAATTAAATACGACTAGAACGTCGATCGCAGAAACGGGAATTAATAATCGCAAGGAACACGGAATTGACGGACGAGTTGATCAGAGGGAACACGATTTGCAAAAGGGTCTAAATTCTATGCCAGAAAACTCCAATGAAATACGGGGAGCTTACATCCCTGATGAACCAATTGAACATTATACTGCCGCTGAATCCCCACAGTATAATGCACCTGCAGTAGTTAGCGAGACCTTACATGGGGAATCGGATAATAAGGAATTAGATTTGGGTTACGATCACCCAGCAGTAAATACAGAATCAGACTATAAAATGGAAGACTATAATCATCCGGTAACAGACAATCAGAACTACGACGATACTCAGTATACAGATCAGTCCTATGAGCAGTACAATCAGTATAATCAGGAACAGTATCAAGGTCAGGAACAATATGATCAAGAGGGTGTGGAAGACGGAGGATACGGGAACCAAGACATGTACCAAAATAATGAGCAGTACAACGAGCAGGACTATCAAAATTATCCTGGTGAATACGAAGGTGCCGAGTCCCAGGAAGGCATGCAGCCCAGCGAGCCGATCACAGAATCGCATATGGAACCAAATAGATTCGAGGAACCCAAGCTGGAAGATAACAAAGCTGGTGTAGTAAAATAATTCATTCAATTTGTGTAGTGTTATAAGTTTATGGTCCACTTGGTTTCAAGGTTTGAGCTGTGACTTATAAGCTGTAGCTTATGGGCAAAGCGGCTTGCTACTTCCTTCTAGGCGATGCGTATACCCCTTGATTGATGTATTAGTTCTGAATTTGTAAAATGATACATTTTAAGGTAATACAATGATTTTATCAGTCATTTAGTTGTAGATGCAGTACAACCATGTATTGAGTTTGGTTATAATAAATCGGTACTATAATGTACAACAACTATTTCGAATCGTATAGTTTCAGAATCATTTCACATCTATCTGCTGTATAACGAGGTACGAATCGCTGGACTGAGAAATTGGATTCCCAATTTGGAAGTTGGTTTTCCAACCCGATAGTTCAAAGACTGGATCTATTTCAAAACTAATCCACATTATCCCGAATAACTGCGCCGCCTATTGACCGATCTTTGTCAATTACGAATTGGTCGAAAGCTACCAGAATTCCGTATACTTGAACAACATGAATCATTCCATGCAAATAATTCCGTCGACAGATATACGCCTGTTTGAAGATTATCTGCGAATAAAAAATTCTGCGAAAGGCGCGGAAACAAAAAAATGAATTTCACGCAACAGCCGGAGTAATTTTTCCGAACCAGTAACAGATTAGAGTTATTCGCAGTTTTCTATAAAATTTCATTCAGGTTGTGATTTATCGATTCCTCCTAAAAAAATGTCAGAACAAGTAGGATACAATACATCGAACGTTGAATTGTGGATTCGAATAGCATTACAACAGACTAAAGACAAGTCGTGATATGAAATACAGAATTTTATTGTACGATGAAGGTAATCGTATTACATAAAATATTTCGAGCAACATGAATTATTTTCTTGAATTTCTCTGACACGATGATGCCGAATGGATCTGCTTTTAATTTCAATTGCTGTTACATAGCAGCATCTAATCCTCGCTTATAACAAATCGGTGATGGTGCGAGCACTCGATTTGACCGGAAGTGAATGAAATCGAAGAATGCTGTTGACATAGAAAATTGTATTCAGACAGTTTTCAAAGGGTATGACAGCACCCTTACTTACGTTGTACATACATTTCACATTCCATCGTCCACGGCCATGATCGCGCGTCACGATTATCGGCTATTCTGTTTCAACTGCAATCAACAGATACGCAGATAGGGCGATATTAAGGGTACACCATATCTTCCGGCATATTTATGGAGCCGTACTAATTATGTATGGGCCCAATGTTTCCCTGTTGTGAGAAAAAAAACCTCAATTACAAAAAAATCAATTATTGAAATATGATATTTCAATATCCTAATACCACATGACTCATGATGTTATATGGCTATGAATAAGAATTCAACACGCAAAAAAAAAAAAAAAAAAAATGAATCATTCGCATGGTGCTAAATTTGCGATTTTGTGGATCAAATTAGTTTGCCAGCGAACCTCATGATCTACGATCTGCTGCGGAAAGATCAGCCTGTCCTCAAAACGATTGGCCGGTGCCAAAACACGTCTGATGGCGCATCAGTCGATAGAAAAGTGGCAAGTAAGTTCTACGCGAGAGTGTCTCCCTCCTTTGTTCTCCTTTCCTAGGGAAATTCTATAGTTATAATGATTAAGAATATTTTTCTGCCGTATTTTTATTGTGACAGTTACCACATCTCCGCGGGGACGACAAGCGATACCGACACTTCCGAACGTCATCCTGGAGGCTCCCTTGACGCCTCCGTGTAAAGAGACAAAAAAAATGAAATAAAAAAAACAAACTATATCAATAAAGCATCATGCACCTAGTAAGAAAAACAAGCTAATTTGTGTAGCACGGTATTTGCAGATCGAGGCAAAGACAAGCGCTGTAATCAGAATCACCCGAATCAGGAAAAAAATCAAAGTCTTTTTACTACTACGAGTATGGCCATGAAATGATCGTTAGATCGTATTGAATTAGGACGTATATGAAGGGAGGTTATCGAAATCTTAGAAATGAATTTTTTCGTGGGAAATGAGTGCTTTAATTGGAAATAATAATTACCGAAAGTGTTTGACATTAGAAAAATGTATTTCGACGACCGTAAGATACGATATGAGGAGCGTACCATTATACTGATGTTACTTTTACAGCACTCACGTCAGAATTCGGAACCCCTCACTACTGAAAATTTTCTATAATCGTAGCAGTTTCCAGATGCCTAAATCAAATAGACAATGATGGTATACGAACAAATAAGTCCGCCGACGTCGTGTATAATACTTAGGTGTAGAAATTTGACAATTTACCAATAATCAATATACAATATATTTCCTTGGCGAATATTATCATAACGAGTTCCATTCGGAACGTAAGATTACAAAAGCCACTTTTTTGTGCGTGGGTTTTTTTTTCTACGTTTTTTTTTTTCCTTCAATTCGTACTTATTCTTTCGCTATTTGTATTATATATACTACAGCCGCCTGTTTTTCCGTTGGTGACCTTCCAGCTTGGAGTAATCATTTGTGACTTGCCAGGCGTCGGAGGTCTTCGGCCTTCATTACAAAGGACATAATTAATCTATTACGCGTGTAGTATATAGAGTCTAAGAAACTCGTAAAATTACAGAAAAACTGTGCGCGCATCTCTTCCAGTATAGCTAATGTATACTTTTGGGTATAGGTATACTTTTGTTATACTAAAGTACAAAAGAATCTAACTCAACATTATATTACGTGAGATATAATATTCTCGAGATAATTGATAATGATTGTTTCTGAGTTATTTTATCCCACAAGCTTTACGGCCCAATGAGGTCAGGCTATATAGACTATTTCGCGATTATTGACTAACAGTATGCGTATGGTTGATCAAACGTACATGTATAATTATTATTGTTTTTCAATATCGTTGCTGCTAAAAATTTCGGGAGATTAAATTGTGCGTGTTCCTCGCAAATTGACATACTGCAACAATATATAATGTTTGTGAAAAGCGTTGAGCGGAACTTTAAACGAATGTCATTCACGTTAGTCTGATAGTAAATAATAAATATAGTACACAGTTTCTTTGAGAATTGAATAGCATCGAAAATACCATTACGTCTCATATGAAATGCTATACAGATATTTAAACGTTGTAGTCTCAAAATGCATGCCACGCTTCAGGAAGTCAACATTTCAAGAGAATTCATTCGGTGGTTATTCGGGTGAAATCGCGAAGTATGTACAAACTTCTCCACCTCCAACCGCGCATGGAATACATTAATTCCGCATTTTTCAATTCACACGATGATTCTAAAGACTGGCAAGTTGTCAAACCTGAATAACATCTCAACAAATGAAACAGTTCCGGCAAATTTTTGTTGTTGTAAGAAGCTCGAAGATTAGCAAGGCTTTCGATTGGCATCTCGACAGTCAGGAAGTATATAATCATCATGGAGAAACTTTCGCTTGAGAAATGAGACGAATTTTAAATTTCGAAATCCTCGACCGTTGAAGATATCACGTGCAAATTTGATTGTATATTTGCTTCAAAATTGGGTTTATATTCCGAAAAGCGCTCTTGATCTACAATCTTCATGAGACAATTTCAACATTTTTGGCACCATATCAGTTCACTCACCTGCACTAATTAAGTTTCCATTTTGGAATAATTGGTCACGTATAAGAAAAGCCGAGGCAAAATGGACCCCTTGAGCAATAATTCCAGGTGTCTAAGGTCATAAGGGCGTAAGCGCCATCATACGCCAGTTTGTCGTTGAAAACTATGAAGTAAATTCGAATATTTGGTCATCCAAAAACCGTAGTAGTAATTCTACTATTTTACTAGTAGAATCATTTCACCGAGCCGTTGGTCTTCGCAGAACCCCCGGCTTATCTGTTTCCATTCAATTTCAAAGTTCAGGCCAAACAAGTCGATCAATTTTGAAGGCATCTATTCAAGATTTCCATTGGCCATTGGTCGGGTTTCGAATTTTTCTGATAAGTTTTCGAATAAAATTTTTTTGAAATTGGTGACAGCCGTTGATGATTCGAACTGATACACAATGAAAAGAAGAACAATATGTAGTTGTAGCGAATGTGAAATAGCGCTTCATTTATAACTTAAAAAACATTATTTACAATCGCGTTAACAACTTCGGGAGAGTTGGGCAATTTCGGACAATTTAGCTCGATTGGACAGCAGGATCTTGGCCATTTGCTGACCCCATAGTGCGTTACGATCATTTATCATGTATTTTGTAAAGACCGAGAGAAAATATCGCGGAGTTTTCAAGCGAGTATAATGTATGTAAAACTTCCAAGTAGGATATGGAAAAATGATCCACACGATATCTCTAACGGTCAAGGATTTGGCATTTTCAGAGTTTATTCCCATCAAAAAGGCGCATTAATAGGATTCATCTAAGCATTTAAATTTATTGCCGGATTTTAGCGAAGTAAAAATTTTCACATCTCATACTTCTGGTGAAAACACATTTTATAAATATTCGGTTTTCCATAATGTACAGAAGGTTCATCCCTCATACAAGATGCCAGGGTTGAGATATTATTCACCTTTGAAAATTAGTCGCTATTATTACACCTGGGCTTTTCGTATTTTTAACATAACTATAGAATTACAGCTAAATTTTCGTCGATTACACTTGGCTGGGTCTGTGGGTGTCCCGTTCAAGTCTTTCTTATATCATTTGCAAGGATATATCAGTTGCTCAATCACACTCTGGTTTAAAATTACACAAAATTAGTATAAAATTCATCGTGACACGATTCATATTCGCAGTATATTTTGACACCATGAATACTCGCTTGGATTGAATCTGATCCGGCCGATACAAACAAATATCGAATCAACGAATCGAAATCCATTTCTGCAAGTGTACGTATGTTCATTGTACAAAAAAACACACACAAAAAAAACACAAAATGTCAACCTTGGAAAAAGAAAAATACTCATCCGAAAATTATGTCAGCTGTCAGTATAAATATTGCACAATTTCGAGGGGTAAGGAGAAAGGCGTAATCCACGAAAACTATAGACTCACTGTCATTGGAGTGTAAATTTATACCATATGGGGTCTATAAGACAAAAATTGCTCAAGCGAACTGTCAGATAGCCGTAAGCACAAAAAAGGAAAAGGAAAATGATGTTGCGCTCTTCCCATGGCAATAATGGTGTATAAAAATCGAGTATGTATAGGTATAATAATCCTTTGCTAATTAACAACATTCAAAAATCTGAAGCCGAAAATTTTGCAATTGGTCTGACCACGGTTCGGATTCTTCCAAGACACCAAATGAGTTTTTTTTTCCACTCAGTGTGCGAAATTCGATTTCTTGTGCCTATCGGTAGTGTGCGAAGTGGCCGATTCAGGCAATGAATGATGCCCCTTGAGCTCATTTTGCTATCTGCGTATGGCAGCACAGTTGTCAAGAGCAATTAATGAAAACCGTTGATTAAGCCCTCCTGTTTCTCAGCCCTCGATTTTCTAGTGTATTAAATTGTAGTAGATGTACATAGTACATAATATGTGGCATTTCACGTGCGGGGCATGCCACTTTCTGCATTACTATTACCGATTTTTAACGCTACCGAGTATTAGGTACTATATACTGATGGACACAAGTCTCCGTTGCCTGACTAGCAAGAGTTTTTGAAAGGCTAGTGTTACGCGCGGGCTTTTCTTCGGCAGATCGTATCTCAGTTGCTTTCATCGAAAGGTACATGCTATTTTGCGAAATGAAAAATTGAAAAAGATATTTGCCACCTAACAGATAGTTGGCTAACCTTCCCAGCCGGATGGCATAGAAAAGACGTCTGAAGCTTTGTTTGGAGAAACTTCTTTTTTCACAACGAAGTATTTCCTCAAAAATGCAGGAACCTTTTTGAGGGGTAATTTTCTCTACGAAATTTCCAGAGAGGGGCATGCAATGAGTTACGTTCATTAGTAGTGCATAATAATACTCGGTATCGATCTAAATCAGTGAAGGTGTTGTAAGAATATGGAATATTTTACGTGAAATGCCGCAGATATACTGACTTTGAGCGATACATTATGTGTATAAATATCTGAAATTCACTCACAGCATTAGAAGGTTCAATTGTCTGTAATTATTATTCTCAAAAGCTTCTCATTGCATTCTTGTTCCATAGTTATACCGGTAACAATTATCTATTTCAGTATTTACAGGATCATAGTTTTCTCAGGTATCGCATGGCAAAGTATGTGTGTACCAATTCGTACTCCAGTATGTTCGTGTGCTATCAGTTGAATCTCGTAAATAGACACATGCTCTGCCAAATGATTGTCCCTCCCTCATCCGATACTACAAAAAATTCACCCTTCACATACGTATACGTATATTGACTCGATAGAATCTATTAATGAACATCAACTTTCTGCTAAAACACTTGATTAAATTCAAAATCTGATCGTGTTTTATTGTTAGTTAGAAATCGCGTACCGATTTCAAACTTAGATTATTTGGAAGGTCTCGATGTCTGTTTGATTAGTTTGATTTGCTTTTTGTAAAATTTGCCTTGTTGACTTCCTCCTTCAGTTACATCTCTTAGAACGAATCGGCAGCTATGATGTACGGATATGTTTCTCGAAGGTGGGCAAAACGTATATTAACTACCGAAATCTAATTGATTCATTGAAAACTGGAGATTCGGATACTCAATTTGCTTATTGTTTGGAAATTCTCTACGAGAGAGATTCATGAGAGACTTCGTTGCTGAAAAGTTGAATTACTGAGCAAAGAGGAATCGTAGAAAGTTTAATCATAGAGGACTGTTCAAATTTCACAAAACATGTTCGTGGATTGCCACTGGTTGCTTTAAAGAGATATCATTCAGAGAGAAAGTCAGGGGGGCAAATTTTACAAAAAGAAAATTGAACTACTTAGACACTGCGACATCTCATAAATGATCTCAAATGATCTCTGTTCGTAGTTCGTACGTGTTTTTTGAGGAGATTTTGAATGCGATCAATTTTTTGAGCTAAAAGTTATGGTGTTTCTTAAGAAGTTTTGACGAGTATACATGTACAGAGTGAGATCTTTCTGGTATCGCAGATACATACATACGTATGTATATTTAGGTATATTGGAAATTCCATCGCAATAGACGGAACTAGAATTCCTATAAAAGAGAGTTGAGACAATCGCCGCCATTCTGTGGCGAAGTAAAATTGTGGGAAGTTTTAATAGGAAGAATTTTATAAGGAAGTGATAACGTTGATATTATTATAATGAACAACTGAATGACGAGCTCTTTCTTGACTGAATTTTTCATTTTAGCTATTGTATTTTTGAAAATTCCCCTAGACATCGAACACGGTTTTACATAACGACGTTGTTGGTGGCATTTCGGTACTTGAGGTTATGTTAACTCGTTACTTTAGGATCAAGGTCGAAAAGATAATGTGGATTGAAGACTCATGAAATTATCATGAAAAATTCGTGAAAGAGCATTATTTCACAATAACCTGTATAAAACACTCTTTACTGTATGATGAAAACGATCGTTGATTAGATGTTGAGGATGTTTAAATATCCAAATATTCGCGCGTCTCCGCCATTACGTGGCGAAGTTGAAGAGCCAATCAAAAGGAATCATCGATTGTCTCAACTCTCTTTTATAGGAACTCTAGATAGAACGATTGCTGACTGCAAGTAATTTAATTTCTGATCATGAGATCTAGGGTATATAATTCTACACCCTATCAACTTATAGGTTTATATATATATATATTTCCGGGCATTTTGAATAATACGCTAATTAATAATATTTAATTTAGAATCTAACGGTTGACCACTAAAAACTGGCGACGTTGCGGTTCGGTGAATCGTTATATATCGTTTAATAACAAAGTCTGGTCGTGGAATTAAACGGAGATTTCATATTGTACAAAATGAATAGAACGACGCACTTTTAGTCTGTATATAAACTACTCGTTACGCATTTTTACAATATCCTGCTAACACGCAAGCTACATGATGTGGAACTACATTCTTTTACCTAATACGTCGAATGACACAATAATGAGACTAATGAAGGGTAAATCGACTAGATATTGTTGCGTCTGTTGTACTCATCATTTGGTTATTTACCGTGTATTCGAAACCGACTTTTGTCTTTCAGCTCTCACCGTCAATTTTGGCAACGAACTACAAATGTTTCTTGCTCAAAAATCTCGCCCAACAATATTGGCTATGTGGCGAATTCGTGTTGATCTCCCCCAGTCGATAAATCTTGGGATTAAAGTTCTTAGGGAAGATCAGGAGACACCGTAAGTACAGGCTGAATTATCCGGCGGACTTATCTTCTCCACTGGTAGTACCGCAGCTCTTTGCCATTCGTCCCTCACCTGGCAAATTCGAAAGACAATTCAAACATTTTGACATGCAATTTGTTTTGAAATCAATTTCATTGTTGATGAGGTTCAAATATTAGATATCTGCAAAAGCTTGAGTTCAATTGATCGATGTCTTCAATTGCATTCGACAATGCCAAACTCGAATATAGAATTGCATCGTCGAACTTATTTTAATCGGAATGATTTGGTGATTCGCATAAATCATCTATTTATTTACCTGTTCGACTTTTTTGAAAACTCTCAGCAGGTTGAGACCCGCTAATTTTTTTACATCATCTTCGGTCCACGAAGGATCTTCAAGAAGAGTCGCAAGAAGCTGAGGATATCTGGACACATCTTCCAGACCGGTTGGCGTACTGAAATTGGTATGAGTCTGATTATCGTGCTTACATAATGGTTAACAAATTCCAAGAGTCTAGCTACGTCGGATCTTTGCATTACGAAATTACAAAGTCTACTTCTTTTTGTTCTCCTTCGATTGACTATTTGAAAATTACGAAGTCTATATATCAAAAGCCAAAGCCATGATATACTCATGCTTCAGGATCAATGCGAGATATAATACTTTTCTGCTTGACAGAATTCGAAACACATAATGCTCTCCTGTCACAATTTTGGAATACCATGCTTTTCTAATCTAATTCGAGATATTATAGTTTCACACTGAGGCGTCGGATTGATGGGGTTCATAAGAATAGAAATTAAAAAAAAACTTACAAATTAATTCCGTCGAATCCTGCACCAATCCCCACGTGATTAATGCCTGCGACATTTCGTATGTGATTTATATGAGCTGAAAACAAAATGTTCATATCTCAAGGTTCATTGTTATTATTATTTTTGTTTATTCCAACAAAATAAAATAGTAGTTTTTGCAACAAGGGTGTAAAACAGGATTTTATGCCCGCAGTAGTGAGCACTGTACACGAGGACCGGCGAAACCGTAAAATTCCGCGCCCGAGTTGCAAATAACATTTTTCTATGCAGTGGGGGTAAAATTTCTATTTTACGCCTTTTTGTAAGTTTCATGCTTCCAGGGTGAAATAAAAGTTCGCAAAAATCATCATTTTCAAAGAATGGCATTAGTGATCCATTTCCGCGTATGAGAACGGATCGATCACATCGTCCCCCCATTTCCTCACATGAACTTTTTAACAAGCATGAACCTTCTCAATATGTCAAGAGTCTGGGACAAAACTCATTCAGCTAACTTTTCTTCTTCTTCGGACCATACAATTTTTATTCAAAATATTTCTCAATCACACTTCAAGTTTGCAAGATGTTCAACTAGATTGACTATAACAAGACACTCCTGTATAATAACTTTTCAGAGTTCAATTTGTCCTACGTAACTAGTTTTATAATTGACTTATTCCACCTACCGATAACGTCACGTATCGTAGCTGTACTATTACACGTGATGAAATATGTGTAGAAAGGAACCATTGCAACACCATCATTCTCTGCCTGTAAAAATAAACATCAATGATAAAAAAGTAAATAAAAATAAAATAAAAACTGCAATCGCAGTTTCGAAAACATTTAGAATGCTGGAAACATTAACTTTCACTGTGGCACATTGTTAAATACAATTGCCTTCCATGAATGAATTGAGCAAAGCATATTATTATAGTTCAGAGATACGCATATCTGTGCCATATCTGACTTAGCTACGTAATAAATAAAATAAAACTCACCAAACTCCGAAGGACATCGTCAGGCACATTTCGAGTCGAGTTACATAAGGCTCTGGCAGCACTATGGGAAAAAATCACCGGAGCTCTAGTTGTTTGAAGAGCAGCTCGCATAGTTTTTGTTGAGACGTGAGATAAGTCAACCAACATTCCAAGTCTGTTCAATTCTCTTACGACAGCCTGTAATGAATAATTGATTGCATTGAAAATTGTTCCGAACTTGGAACCATCTGTTCCATCTTTTTGAATCTAGTAAATTTGATAAATTTCCATCAGGAGCCGTCCATTATAGACTTCATGATGTATTTTTAATAAATTTTTAACCACCAGTCCTCTTATATGTAAGTAAGAGTCTGTAAGTTTTTGGGTTCACATCTTTTCCCCCAACGGTTTTCTAAGAACCAGGGTCGTTACGTAATTAATGGACGTCCCCTTGATGCGGTAATCTATTACACAAAATAATTACCGGATGTAAATTTAGTATAAATGACTTACTTTTCCGAACTCACTTAAACCAGGAGCATTTTCTTGAGTGTTATTCGTTTCTCCAACCGAACAGACTGCCCTACCAAGAAAATATTTGTTAGAATATTTATCGTTAGAATATTTATCCAAAAAAAAATGTATTTTTTTTTTTTTTTTTTTGTACATCATTTCATGGCTAGATACAATGTGAAGACGATGGTACTATACATGAATGACCGTATAATGTCCACTCACCAGGATGTATCACAGGCATGTGTCAACGTCAGGTACCTGGCTCCTAGCCCATAGAATGTTCGGAGGACTCCCAAAGAATTGCCAAGAGCATGGCCTCCCTCAACTCCGATGAGGCTAGCAATCTTACCCTCTCTATGAGCATCAATAAGACCTAGACAGAACGAGAGATTGGCGACAGATCAAAATTCCGGTATCATTCAAATGTGGAATGGTAAATGATCAACTGGATTAATGGAGTGATTGACTTGTTGGGAGTAAATAATTAAGGATGTATTGGACGTACCCTCCCAACCAAAAGTGACTTTCACCAACAATATTGCATACTTTATGATAATATAAAAATCTGAAAAAAATCAACCACAATAAAGACGACGGAAAACTTGATTTTGAATAATAATAATGCCCGAAAATTATAAACAAAATTGTTTGAACAAGACATTAATTAACAAATTTTCAGAGAATTTTTTTTTTGTCGTGTGAAATGAATACGTTTATTTTTTTTAATGCACATGAATTTTTAAAGAATTTTCTTAGCATTTTGAAATATCCGTGTTAGAAAATTTGTAAAGGCTGTACTTGCGAATTTTTTCATTTGATACTCCGGAAACTTCTGGACTGTAATATACAACGTTCTTAGGAAAACATATCCAAATTCCCGAATTTTTCCATCATTTTTCGAAACGAAAAAATGTTGAACAACGGAAATTTCGAAATGGTACAAAAATTCTTGTGTTTTTAGAAAAATCAACCAATTCACTTCACACAACAGAAAAAAAAAACAACATTCTATACAAAGTTGTTGAACAATGTTTTGTTCAAACAATTTATCGATAATTTTTGGGCATTATTATTATTTAAAATCAATTTTCTCGTCGTCTTTATTGTGAATGATTTTTTTCAGATTTTTATCTTGTCATAAAGTATGCAATATTGATGATGAAAGTCACTTTTAGTTGGGAAGGTATGTCTAATACATCCCTAACCCCAGTCTTGAGAGTAACGCTACAAAAGTTCAAGCTTTACCCTGGAAATCGAAGATAATACTCCTGAATTTCAGGTTTACTTCCACCTCTGGTTCGGGCTTAAACCCTCAAGGTGCAGAATAAAGTTTCCAGAAATGTACAGATTGGTTATTCGAAAAGAAAAACGTTTGAATCAAATAATTTTCATGCAAATAAATATTGGCGTTGTATGCAGATGGTCATACTTTCAAGCCTCATCACGTTCTCAGCATTAAAAGAGAACATTGAACACTTTCCATTGTGCCGGGCTGAAATTGTTCCACGAAACTACCTAAAAATTTAGAGCTCGATTGCTCGCAACTATCTTTTTGATAACGGTGACCACGATTTTGTGCAAACCGTTGACCCATCGGCTTGGAATTGATTATCGTATTCGCGATGATATTTGAACAAATATATATTTTGTAAATGATCATATAAAATTTTCAAAAACCTCGCACACGTTTCTAGATATTGCTACATGCATTCGTATGGCTACACTGAGAAAAAAGAACGGGGACAAAGGGGATAAGAATATTTTATAGTTGAATTAAACGAAAATTATAGTTTCTCATACGATATTATTGTATCGAAGACTAAAAATGCAGTTATCCTGACTATAAAATATCCCTATACCCTGAGGGAACTATCTGCATAGTGAAGATAACTATATTTTTTTCTCGGTGTATGCAGAAAAAATTCTTGAATAAGGGATGGTTGACTTACCCTTAACAGAAGTAACTAAGGTGAGATGTTGTGCATTCATTTCCGCCAATCTCCGTATGACGTCAATTTGCTCCAAAGATAATTGAACAGCATTAAGTTGTGCAGCTCCGCATGGGACGTAGGCAGACCAAAACTGAATTATATCCACATAGACAAAGTATAAGTAAAAGAACGAGCAGAAAGCGGGAAAGTGGGAGATAAAAACGTAAGAAGATAAGAAAAAAGAGCCACCAAGTTAAGAGTGAAGACAGTCAAAAACGTACACGGAAAGAATGTCTTGAAGCTTATAGCGATTTGTGCGAGCAACTGCTAAACAATTTGATTTCATTTGCGATATATAGATTTCAATAGCCGAACGAAAACAGAAACCTAGATTGCTTGGGTGTTATTAACTTATTACCTCTTCAGTGTCTCAAATCGTTTTAATAATCCGAATTTTCCTGATGAATGTTGGTCATTGTTTCAATTCATTTTTTGATTTATGGGGTAGGTACAGTTATCTTAATATAGGGATTTCATTCAATTCGAATTTATGAAAATTTTGGGAATATTAACTACAGGAATATGAACTTTCACGTAATTACGTATCGAACTATTGGTGTTATGATTTGCATCAGAGAAAAGTCTACAGCGTAGCACAAGGAGACAATTGAAATTTTCGAATGCAGAAACACCATCCGACGATCTAACCGGGCAGGAATGTTTTTATATATGGCGTTAATAATGCCATAAGGTCTTAAGCGCCAAAATAAAAATCTCCGATTTTTTAATGCCAAAGTTTTCACAAACCTTTTGGTACCGAAAGAGTCCGTCTAGAACTTATTCATGAAGATGAATAGATCCATTTTCGAACTTATACAATTTTCTACACTCGGCAAAGCAGCCAGTGTCATAGTAAAAATTTTGTAAAAATTCACAAGTCAGAAGATCAAAGTGATTACTGAATTACATTCGCGAAGAACGACCGGATCTAAAACCAAGTCTTGTATATTATATCGAGTCCGTAAACGTGATAAGATTTATTCCGATTTATTGATTATTTAGGATTAATTATTTAGGGTATTCTGGTTACACTAAAAGTAGGTCAGTAAATAATTTAAAGTCCGAGCTGTTCAAATTCAATAGCACCCGGGATTAGCCCGTCTAGGTAAACATCATATTGTCGCGATAGGAGTAGCACGGCCGTTAGTTTAAGTCGCTATGATTTGTATTGAAAACACATTCATCCGTTAAATTCAATTAATCCAATTTACAAAAGCAAATACAACGATTTTTGTTCAGTTAAACCCGAATGCATCTGGTATCGACTAACAGTCAGTCAATAACTCTTAATCTCTTTCAATCCCATCACGAAAAGCCAAACGATAGCTAGAGACAGCTCTCGTTCATGGTCAGGTTTGAGTAAATCTGTAGTGCTGCATTGGATTTGGTAAAACACTACCGTGTGTCAGTTGGCGTCTCAGATAACAAGCCCAAGTCTGGTACAGACGTTACGACAATTCGGGTCAATCGGCACTGAAGCTTACAATTAGGAATTCAATTCAGTCTTGGTGACGTAAAATTCATCCGGATATCTATTAGTGAATCTGGCTCTGACAACTAAACATTACCCGAGTCCGTGACCAATTTTATAAATATCGAAAGATTACTCATCAGTCTTCCCCAAAAAATGTCATCTTATAACATGACACCTTGAGCTTTAGATGCTGAGCAAAGACACTTACAATAACTCACGCCCTTCCTGCATCCAAGAGGTCTCAAAATAAGCGGAAAGTTATAACATGTACATACGTTTACGATATTTTCTATTGGTATAAGAAATAAGAATTCCAATCCGCGCGCTGATGATCCAATTCGTATAAAAAATTGAACTCATTTTAACCACTGCAGTGATTCAAGTGATAAGCTTTAATAAGTACCGATATATGATGCTGTGCAATGAAATCTGCGATCTTATATCTGATTTGAGAGAATCAATTAATTTTATCGGCTCAACTATCAGATCCGATGAATTTTTCTCAAGGAACTGCGACTGTCAGTTACTTCTTCAATGATGAGGCGGAATCGAATTTCTGATAAACGTTAAAATGGATAACCACTTATCCGGAAAGTGGTCTGCCATAAATAAAATAAGTCACATGTCGAAATATGTATTGTATACCTGGCCTCAGCTCATATTCTGATACAATTGATAATACTCACTTGTGCTCCAACTAGTCCAGCCCGTAACCTCGGAATGTCCGTATGACTCCAATCCGATCTGGCCCACGGATCAACACGACCTAGATCGCTGCTTAAGTTAACTTCTCCTAGTTGATTATGTACGAATTTCCTCACGTTCCATGGCAAGTCGTTATGCCTGATAAAAATATGAAAAATTAAGTAAGAGTTATTACAGAATACAAAGTTTTTTTTAAAACATCACATAATTGTAATGACATATCTTGCTCTACTTAGGTACGGCGTGAGAGACGACGTGATAGGAAAAATCTGTTAGACAAAAGTTGATGAAATTCGTTTGGTCATTGATGGCACTGCAGTGATATTGCAGAGGAAAACATTTTTGTTAATGGAACTCGATTTTCTCATCAGAATAAAACTTATGGTAAGTAGTTGAAAGAAGTCGATCATGTATTTCAAAAGTTGCCTGGTTGACTACGATTTTTAATTACTGAGCACAATTCGCAGGTGCCCTCGGAACCAAATTGATAAAATAGTGAAAAAACAGTTCTATGGCAATCATACTTGCCCTACATCGTATAAACCCACGTAATGACTGCGGATATTATTTGCTGTAACAATGCAAGTTACAACAAAGCTCCTTGCCCTTGCTCATCACGTCATTAGGTCGTCAGGGAGACTAAAGTCACCATCGTGGTTATAGGATGAAAAAATGGTCGTGTGACATAAGCGCTAATGCGAAATAGACGGCGTTCATGGTGTACCCCAGCTAGTGGAGACAGCGACAAGAAACGCAACTGGGTGAGGCTTAAGCTACCCTACCGCATTCCGTTAAGGTACAGAACTTATCAGCGCATGAATTTCTACATTAAAAAAAAAAAGCGGTTCTTCCTAAACCGTCGAATCCCAAACGAACAATTCTTTGGGTAACATCGATTAGGAGAAATTTAAGAAAGTGATTTGCGTCGGTAACAACCGAGTACAGCACCCCCTTAATTCTCATTGTTATTATGTATCCATCCCTTAAAAATCAATATCTGCGAGTCTCCAGTGAATTGTCAATTTTTCACAGTTCGTTCTAAAGAAGCGGATGATGTTTGAACTTACCCGTCAATGAGAGGCACTTCCGTTAATAACCTTCTGATTACGTCTAGCCTCTGCTGATGGGTAATGGGAGCTGTTTGGAGTAGAAGAGGCAAGCAAAGTCCTCCCAGTAAAAGCGAAGATACAAGTAAAAGAATTGGTGCCAATACGCGACACTTTTTTCTAGGACCTTGTCCACGGCGTTCCTTGCTACTGCCACTGCTTGGTGAATCCTCGCACGGTGCTGGAAGGCGGACGATACCGTTGCAAGGCGCTACATCTGGCAGTTCTGTTAAGCATGTGGTCTGGTAAATAACAAATAAATAACATAGTCAGTATCCGATAAAGCTCTGTTGCGAGACAAGCAATTAACAGCAACGTCACACAGCACCTACTCGTTTACCCAGGATCCTCAAACAATGTCGAATGTCCCAGATACCTCAGGTTAGAAGAAAAAAAAAAAAAAAAAACAATATTCAATATTCTACGACAATTAATAACGGAAATATCTAATTCGCAGCTCAGCAGCTCTAGCTCGTCCCCTTGTCACGTCCACCGCAAGCTTCGGCACTCATCACCACTGTTTGTGCCTTTGTTTCTTCATATTACTGTACCAGATTAAAATTGATTGTAAAAATTCGAAACATTCGTCGTTCTCGACTAGCCGCGGAATTTCTGTCTGCTAACGATGAGTTCAAAGTACGCGCTGTTCGCTATAAAATGCTTCCCTGATCATCTCAATGTGATGAAAATTGACGGAGACATGAACAGAACAAGAAAAAGCACGACTTTGCTTGTAACTTTGAAAATACGAAATCGAGATGAGGCTGAAGCTAGCGGCCAGAGTTAGCGGCTGAACATGCCAAACTTTTTTCCGAAAGGATGACGCGACATAGATTTCTATCTATAATTCTATTCAAGTATCAGCTAGTTATCAATTTCTTTGATTCTAGGGCTTCAATGCCTCGTTTTCATATACTACAAAACGTTCGGCCGCTAACTTCGGCCGCTAGCTTCAGCCTCATGAAATCGAGTGGGCCGATATTATCCAGTTTTCATGTACTAACGATCAGTACATCAAATTTGAGATCAGAGTTTAGAGAGAATCCCTGCAGTCGCAGTCTTCTAAGTAGTAACATATTTTGTACCTCAAAAAACTACTGAACAAGAAAATACAACCTGAAGGTTCAATGCTCTGAAATATAGTTTGATTCAGGATTGAAAGATGTGACGAAAGAAGGCATGTGCGTTCAATGCTACTATAGTCCAACAGTAGCTTTAGAAACAGGTGCACTGTTTTGAAAAATGGTGAAATTTCTAATGGAATCTTTACAGGATTTCTCAGGAATAGCCAAGAAAAATTCTGCTAGAGGCTAGGCATTTTTATTTTCTTATCTTGAAATTTTTGCCCAATTATATATTTTTTTGGACTGTCATAGAAGGTTCTCAATTAAATCAGATTTTTCTGTTGGGTCCTACCGCGATTCGCGTTATGTTTCATTTGTATTAAAATCCAGGATAAACCTCACCTGATAGTCCATGTAGTTTCCATAGCCCATGTGATTGCAGGTGCAGGCGCAGGCTTGTATGTGTCGCCGCATATCTAATTCGACCTCCTCGCCACAGACTCCTCTCGTAGTCACCGACATTGTATCCTTCATGCAGTTGCCCCCCGTGCAGTACATCCTGTGATCAGTTTGATCAATGTAGCTGCCGCCTGTATCCTCGTATCCTAGTCTGCTGGGACAACGTGAGTCCGAGGCATAGCCAATTCGTGATTGACCTCGAATGGAAGGGTCTTCGAATCCAATCCGTGATTGCGGCCTATGAAACGTCGAAGGTACATCCTGTAACAGAACGAATAATCTTTTAAATAGATACTTGATTCCAAAATTGATGCTTATAATAAGGAATTCTCGAAAAAGGTCATAAAAGATGATGAAAAAGCAGCGATTAGAGCAATTTCAGTAGATAACCAAGATCGTGTCTAACCATAGATTCCTGTACCGACACATTACCGACACCTCACCGCTACACAACCTTAAATCAAACAATTCCCGGAATCGTATCCGAGAAATAGTTTTTGGAATTTCCCGAGCTGAAAATGTAGCACCTGAACATTCTAGAAATTTTCTTTAACTTGTTAAGATTCAAATTCGTTTCGGAAGGTCTTATAGCGAAAGTCGAATATGATCTGAGGCAATACTCGATTCAATGACACAGGGAACTACATCATTGAGCTGGAGTCGGAGTGTCAAGGATTGAATTTACGATATTGAGAGATCATTTCGTTAGTTTCCGCAACTAGCACTCTTACATAATCAAGAAATAATTTCGAGTGATAAAAAACACGAAACTTATCAGTCACAGTATATCGTCATCTATGAGAAATATTACAGCAACTATTTATCTGTTTTCGCATACTCTTAAAACTGATTTGCTCAGAAAGACAGTATAATTTGCTGGACTGATATAGACCCGTTTTGAAGTCAGGTATATCTCTCACCAAAAAGGATGAATGAAAATAATCTTATACGATTTGTTCAGCTTACTATTTATGCCATTAACAATATCAGCAGGTTAAAGATTAGTAGTCGATTCGAATGATCAGCAGAAGTGTGTACCGTGTAGTCTACCATGAAGGTGTTTCATACACAGCACGGGGCTCCCAGGTGAATCACAATGCGTACGTCCTAAGCCGAGGGTGGTGATCAATGAAGCGCGTAGTTGTTCAGAGCCTGTGCGGTTTCGCATGAATAGCTTTAATGAATTATACAGTTCAAATACGCGCGCTAAAAATTTTCACCTTTTTTCGCCTGCTTATAGTTGCAATATATCTAGTGGAAAAATATCACCAGGAATATATGAAAGCGCGATCATCATCAAAGACGCCACTTCAATTCACTAAACTAACAGACACTATTTTCTGGTGTCTCCCTGCCAAATTTTTTTTCTGTTTTTTTTTTTTCCACTGAGCATGCACGAAGCTGTTCTTTCGGGGCAGCGGAGCTTTTCCCACCTTTCACGACATAGAGCTTAATATTATTTAGAAAAAAATATGAAGAATTTCTGGAAGCAAGAGTATTTTTTAGAAAGTATAGATAGAATTCGAAAACGGAAAAGTTTGCGCGAAATAAAAAATATGATAATAAGCCTCAGTCTCGGATAATTCCGGATATACGAATTTGCCGCGTCAGATCGGCTTGTCTGTGTTTCCGAATAGATTAGCTTATCCAGATAATTGGGATCGGAATTGCAGCCCTGGGTACAGGACACGTGAGGTAGTATCGGATATGAAAATGCACAGTATACGGTTTTGAAATATACAAAGACGGTTTAACTAAATTTTTCATATATGAACCCAGTCAACGTAGAAGTTTGGAACAATAACAGATAACTTTTCGGTTCGATACGCACAGTAGTATTATTTCCCTAAAGACGCGTAGCTACTAGAACAGATGCAAATCAGTACACCTGTAAATTCCCTACACGAATTATTCACCTCGTAGACCGTCAATAAATTGTTGTATATAGGTTTGTTCGATGTTTAAACTTTTTTTTTTCATTTTTCGCATCAAATTTTCATACTTCGAAGTAGTTCGTACTTGTCGAGAGAGCCCATCGATCATACATCATAACAAATATGAACCAAGTTATGTAATTTAATTCTGTACCATGCAGTCAAGAATAATTTTATACGAAATACACTTTTAATCTTTTTGTCAGTGCATAATGTATTGATGTCACTGCAGAATATAGGGCTCGCTAAATGAAATCCGGACTGCGACACTCGAAGAATGATAATATTCATCTACCTCCGAATTTTCTTTAAATATTATCTGTCCAGTGTAAAGTATAAAAGTTGTCTTGGCGCTGTCGCTTCAAACCCACCAATTTCGTCTGATGATCTTGCGGCTTCCGTGCAAATTCTTCAGGTATTGATTCAGTCGACGAAATCAAGTGAGCGGAGGCTAACGTCAATTGTGAACTAGTCATCCGAATATTTTTTTTTACTTTCAGATCGTATTTAATTGAACTCACTTCTTCATAATTCCGAAAAATAAAAGATGCCAGTAATACAGAGGGACCCAGTTAATTATTCCTATTTTTGAGTCCTAGCGAATTTGTTTTCATTTCTTTGTGATGTTCTGCGTTGCTATTGAACTCGAATGATTCGTCTATTTCAAAACTACAAAATTCTAAAAATCTTCTTTTTGAGCAAAAATTTCCAACCCAATGCACGTTCGATGGCGATTTGTAGTATACAAGAGTAATGAATCATATTTCATAGTCCAGATGTGGATTCCTTCGATTATTTTACGAAAGAAACGTACTGAACAATTTAGTTTTGCTGAAAGAAAAACATTCAGTGCATTCCTGCCCGGAACAATTGCTAAAAAGTTCAAGACTTGATATCTGTTTCAAACAATTTTTGGAAATCTAATATTCGGTAGAAATTTGACGTCATGAGAGGTAAAGCCTGCGAACAAAATTGAGCCAATTCTGTGATGTATGTATCCTACGTGTGGGATGGTTGTCCCGTTTGATGTGGGTTGCCCCAGGGCTTCTCATCACTTTCAATTATTGTTTTTTCGTTCAATTTGTACGTTATGACTTTTTTAGGCCAAACCAGTCGTTATACAGGGTGATTGGTTTTAATCGATTCACGGCGGTATCTCGAGATCGCGAAAAGTTACTGAAAAATATTTTCCACAAAAGCTGTAGGGTTCAAAGGGGAAAAAAACTTGGAGGAATGCAATTTTTTTCCAGACTACCTTGCCGAGATGGAATCAAGATCAACTTGGTTTTTTCAAACTATTTATTCGACCAACAACGAAACTGGGCGTGGCTCTGGTTTTGTAGCTTTCAAAGCTTCACGAATCCCTTGTTTTGATGATGTTTGTCATGATGCTCCAAAAAAAAGTTCAAATGTCCACAAATTGACTATCACACAAATTCATCCGTTACGCAATTTTGCTATATCTCCAGTTCATTCAGCAATCCTAAAGTAAATTTTCAACTATATTGTATGTAAATCTGTTTTTAGTACCTGAGAGTAGACATCCTCTGGGTAAGTAGCCCTCGCATGATAATCCGTGTACCCACTTGGCGGCCTGGGATAAGGATCTTGCATCCCTGTCGTGGCACAGCAATCCGGTATTTGAGCAGGGTAAGTGTCGTAGGGACATTTTTCGACGATGCCGGTCCGCGGCACCTGGTGCACCCTCTCTTGAGGACCAGGCCCATAGTTTCCCGGAGTATGGTGCATCCTGGTCCTTTTACCGGCTCAAAATTAAAAGTCGCCCAGGAATACACAGCGGTCCCTGCAGTATTCCAGTATTCATCTTCTTGCAAGTCTCACGAGCATCTTCAACATCGTCTATTACGGGGCCCTGAATGAGTCCCTTGAACTTCCGCCTTCCACCTTGGAATTACGTCCACCGGGGTAAAGGCAGTTAGTACGTGCGTAGCACTCAGTTTCCTTTTGATTGATTAGGGCATTGTCCAGAATCCTGCAAGGATTCAATCATTTTATTTTCCTTGGATTGTTACTCAAATTTCTTTCCAGTTAGGTCAGGTTCTTCTAAGAATCTACCTATCGGCACACGTAGGGGTGGATGGTGTGCAACGGGGCACAGGCGATAAAGGTACGCAGCAGTGATACATACTTCCAAACGAATTCGCGATTTGCAAATACTTCACTTGCTTGAGAAGCTGATTTTCATAGATCCCATCGAGTGTTTATATTCCAATGATACCGAGAAAAATACACTACATACTTAGGTACGAGGTCATCCAAATGTGATGTACGTAAAAAAGTTCTAAGATCAACAACATTGCGATAAAGACTGAGCTCACGAAGCCTACGTGAAAAAATAAAAAGTGAGCTTATCACGATTACTGTAGTTGAAAATCCAAAGTATATTAAACATATTGAATGCATTCGGAAATTGATGAGTTTTATTTATCGAAAGACAAGCTGCAATCATTGTAAGAAGTTCAAGCTCCAGCACCACCCTACCCTAGTACATGATAGGTGTATACAATATTAATAGGGACTATTTATCGTTCATCCCGAAATTTGCCAGCCTTTTTGGCTCAATCTTTAGTACTCTTAAGCTACCCTTAACCTCCCATAAACACTCAAGGGGGCGCTGTAGTCCATTTCGACACACTCAAATCCACGAATTTTTTCGAAAGGTGATACCAAATGAATTTTCCATTCGGAATTTGATGATTCGAAAGGGATAGGTTCAACCCGACACGTTAAATTTACTGAAATCGGAGAAAAAAAAAAAAAAGAAATGATAAAGCCGTCATTTAGAAAGTGGCAGCTTGTATGACAATTTGCGATTTTAAATAGCTTGGAGAACATAATGACCCTCACTTTCCACGATGCCCGATAGATAGGACTCACCAGGAGTCTCCAAGAGAATGTCACGGCTCTATTATTGCTTAAATCAAAGATGTTTTACAACCAACGTCTTTCGAATTCAACTGACGATGAGAATGCCACTTTAATGATATTCAGAACCAGCGACATGCCCACACTTCACGACGCACAAAAATAATTTTTTCTAGAGTTCGGTCAACCTTGCACGTTAGATTGAACCTTCTAATCACTAATGATCACCGAATACCAACCGGAAAATATGTCTGCCCTAGTCTGTAACGGCATATTCGAGAGAATAATTTAGGTCGGACAAAACGAGTATAGCACCCCCTCAAATCTACAGTCAAACACATTTCCAACGCGCACGGAAAAATCAATTAGGGAACAAATAATCAAAATGCTAGACGTATGCTAAAACTTAATCTTCTTTTTATTTAATATAATTTATTCGTGAGTGATCCTGTTTAATATGACAAATTTTTGTTGCCAAAAGTTGTCAGTTCTTTAGTAGCAAAAACTGTTCTCAGTATTGGCGATGATTAAAAATTCAGAAACTTCATTTCAAATGGATTGATGTAAAAGTTTGTGATAGGCAATTACTCATCGAGAAACCTTTTATAAATCTATATGCACCTTTAACAGGAAACTTTATCATCCCCCGAGGGAACATTGTTCAGAAATAAAAGCGTTTTCTTGTCATGCGACTACTAATACAAAACACATGTTGATGAAAGCTACATTGCGGGAGATACTGGGGAAAAAATGCCCATGTGAATCCTGAAATCCTCGCAATTCTTCATTCGCTTGGACACATTCACTTGGGTATTAGCGAGGGTATTAGATAGCTACATCTACATGTATGCATCTACTCCTATGCATCGCACAATTGAAAATTTTTACCCCCACCGAAGAAAATTTGACGGATAAAAGTCTACAGGAGAAATCTATTGGGCAATAATCAAGTAAGACCCACCTAAACACCCAAACACCTGATAACAACCCGGCCGGAGACTCTGGCTCTCTAATAGTTAGAATTGTAGGTTTGAGTCTCGTGAGTGACATGGGGGATACTTTTCTAGCTGAGATAAGTATCGCATTCACGCAAGATGCTTACAAAGTTCCTTCCGCAAAATGAGAAATGAGGTACATCAACATCCATAGTCAACTTTATATCAATGGTACGATAGCTCAAGTGCAGTCAAATTGTTTAACTAGTTATTGTTCTATGTTACAATAGAGAATGCAAACTTCCATTGGCATTAGAAGTTCAGCTATTATAATTATATAGGCACAATATACGGATTGTATAGGTACGGTTCATACGTATACCGCAGAACAGATCGCCTCAGTGTAAAATTATATGGTATCTCAAATTATAGGAGGAAACCACGATATCTTCGCGGTGATCTTGATGAGCATGCTATCTCATTGGCGCAGTTTTATTCTATGATTTTAGGTTGGACCCGATTCATGAGAGGACAAGAACGTACAATAATTAATGTGATTGAAGTTCGTAACGTAAACGCGCAACCAAATGTTGGGACTATAAGAATTCTCGAATTCAGGTCTGGGCTATCGTAAAGCAGCACATAAATGCGACGCAGGACTATCTGCAATCCTGAAAACGTGTCTGTAAATCACCTACGAGAAAGCGAAGTTGAAGAAATTCTATTTGGCGAAGTTGGGAAGAAGACACAGGGTTTCCAACCCAAGCAGAGATCATTAGGAGTTTCATCAGGGACAGTCTTATTCGATAAATTCACAATCCACTTCTTTCGACGGGGTGAGATGATAATGCTGCTATGGAGTAACTTGGGAATCGTGCCAGTTCCGAAATCTAAAATAGTGAACGCATATTTTTGGTACCTGGCTGATGGCAAAATTGAAGACGAATGCAGATGTGTTAGAGACGCGAATTTTGATTGTATAATTTGAAAGTGATTCAGTAATGATGTCCAAGGCTTAGTTGCGAAAACACAGCTTAAAAAAATTATGCATTGTCCATTTTTCAAGAAATATGGTAATGAATCAAAATCCTAATTATCCATCACCAAAATAATGATTGTAACTGAATTGTGCATTACTAAAACAATGAATAATAGATGGAAACTATGTACATTATTATCAATTGCTGAAGTAATGGATAATCAACTGCAGTTACATCGACTACTGAAAAGGTAATCCATTTTCACCTGCAATTCCATTGTTCATTGAAAAGTAATCGGTAATGGGCTGAAGTTCATTCAAAATTCAATTACCAATTGAATCAGTAATGCATTACTGAAATGATGAATTTCCGGCTGCACTGATCTGAGTAGACATCGTGTCCGAAGTTAAGTGAATTGTCTTGTATAACAAGTGGTCTATGAAGTGGCTTCTGCGAAATACCTAGAAATTGTAGCTAGCGCCCGCATGTAGGCAATCGGCTGCACATCGGGAACCGGTCGACCGTTGAGTCAATAAGTGCTTTCGACTGTTGATGCGAGTCATAACGTTTTCAACTCTAAGAATTATGAACGATTTGTCACCGATCACAACAATTCAAATGGGATATCAGTGGCTGGCTTATGTCATCAATTCACGATAAGCTAGGTGTTTCGCCTTATGACTCGCATCAACAATTGAGTGCGCCGAATCGGACTATTGCTGTGTATCCGGTTGCTCAGATGCGGGCGCCACCTGCGATTTTTTTGGTGCCGATAAATCATCGAATTATGACATTTTGGAACTACAAATCTGAATTTCTGATTTGAATACGTTTCTAGAAAATTGATTTAAAAGACAGTTGTATGTACATTAGACTGAAATCATAATATAATGATGTATAAACATTGGTTCCTCCACTAAGGAAGGGCGCATTAGGGCCAATGCGCATTGTTCGGAATTTCGGAAACCAACGTCGGTGAATGCCACGATTCGCTTCCGACTGGTGTGACCGGTCCCACAACAGATTGTGTGACATAAGAATTTCGATTCACAATCAGTAGAGAGAGTGTTCTATGTGTTTGCAACCTTGGTCTCCCATGACAGCAGAACCGGATGGAACTTGATCGAGATAGTGTTTTTTTTTCCATGCAACGATAACAGCATCTGATATTGAAGCTTCAAAACCTTCTGATATGAAATGGATGTGTCCATCAAGTGTAGCAGATATCAGGTACTTTGAAATGTTCACCATTTTTCGTGGTGAAACCAGGTTACACTTTGATCAATTTCATCAGTTGGCTTCTACATTCTACTCTCAAGGCAGTCAATTATTGATCCGAATTATATTTTAAATAATGGTCAAATATTTTGAATGCTGATTCCTGTATCTCTATTTCAAATATCGATCATAAAAGACGCATCGTCGCGGTCGCAGGAACGCCAATGTACATTTTAGGGTTCCCTCTGCTTATTGACGTATGCATATTTAGAATTTCCATTTGGCCTATTTCTTGCTTTACTCCACAGCATCTTCACTGCAGGTCTCTTCGAAAGGTAAATATTCGTCGCAGTTCTCCAGCGCATCGTCCAGCGTCCACCCAGGTCCCCTTGTGCTTAATGGAATGACTTGTCAGTATAGAGTTCTCAATTTTCATCTTTATCGATATTGTAGAGTAACTCGCATTCATGTACCATTTTGGACGAAAACTGGATTCCTCACTTCAAGTCGTTTTCGCTCATCATTTTGGGTGGCAAAATTTTTTGTTGAATAATTTCTGTTCCCCTACAATAGTCTGTTTGACCCTCCATATGCTTCGAAATAATTCAGGTTTTGAACTACTTTCCACTTCATTGGTGACCCCAATTGCAGTTTCATAGTAAAGACGTTTAAATGGAATGGTGTCAAGACCACAAACCCTTGGAGCTCCTTTTTTAAGTCTTACATTACCAGGAGGATCAATTGATAGTCGAGTGTTATTTTTCAAATCCTTTTCTAACTGTTATGACATTTATTGTTAGTTGAATTTATTAATTTTGCACGTCTACTGAACATTAATAATACCTATGTATGGATATAATCTCATAGTATACAACATGAAAATGTTTTTGGGCGAAGTAATTGTTGTATTCCCGCAATTTGAATAAAAACAGGATTCATATTCTTTGTTCTCGATATTTTACCCATCTTTGAATGAAATGCAAGCGAAGATACCTAGTGAAACCCTTTGTTTTTTCCCAACTTTTTTGAATTTGTCTTCAATCCCGCTAACAGCCGGTGATCCGGAAAATAGGTGTTCCTTGTCTACAATGACGAGTTACATGAAAAATATTGGAACTGGCACAATCCACAAGACGACTCACATCAGTATCATCTTTTTCCCTTGAAACCCTCGAAGTTTAGTACTATACACATAGGCCCGATTCATCTCCACTTGATGCCTAGATATTTGCCTGGCGTGATTAAAACGAACTATCCTCTATTCTTAATTTTTTATACCATCTAGTAAAAAGTGGAGTTGACAGTTTCATTGAATCAAAGCAAACAAATTATATTTGAAATATTCTTTAGAATATTCTGAACATTTCGTTTGGCGCAGTTTCCTGCGGAGATGGCTTTAGCAAGGTAGATTATACGGTCGTGTTGACATGCATACTTCGACCGTGAATTTGGATCGATTTGTACGAATCTCGCGCACGAACAAATAATTCCATCTCACGCGAAGTGCTTCTGGTGGCCAATACCAATCCCACCTTCTAACTTGTCGCACCGTTTCGAGACTAAAGTGCCCAGACCTTCGGATATATCTATGAACTTATGCCGGATTGAATAATTCAACATTTCAGCGAATCGTTATACTCGTGAATCATGCACCGCATTATTCGATATTACGAAACCTACTGCAAGTTTGCAGCCTTCGATGTTTGAGAAAAAATATCCTTACTGTATCTTGATAGGGATAAATCATCATTCGGTACAACATCAGCCGTTAAAACTCTACTTCTATACTTCTAATATGCATATCTATATCGATTAGTACCACTATTCTTCGTTTTCATTTTTCTATTTAAATTAGCGACTCGCGCATTCGATATGATACACGACTTATGTGAAATTAGGTTCGCGTACCTACTTGGCGGATGACTTTCAACCTCAGGTGCTTTTAGGGCTCAAAAATCATACCCATCGAGAGTAGATGTAGTATCTACTGAATGACTTGATTATTCACGCATAATGAGTGATCACTTCAATATTTTTTATACAAAAATATTTGTGCACAGAACAATAACATATAACGTACGCCAGGCATGCACTTAATCAAAAATTCATGTGTGAATATCAAAACATGTATGTATAATATATATCTATTGCTTAAGTATGAGTGTTTCCATTTATGTATGTGCACGGAAAAAAAAATGTTGTTAGATTTACAAGAGTCGGGGACAAGCGAACTTTTTTGTAAAAATGACAGGAATTTTCGGTATTAGATACAACCGCGATTGTAACTTTAACAAGCAAACCAGTGATTCGTACCAGAGTTTCTGTCATTCTTACAAAAAAGTTCGCTTGTCCCCTATGTTGCTGCTGACTCTTGTAAATCCAACAATAATTTGTTTTCCGTGTGCGACCGTGCGTGAGAATATTTGAGGACGTGCGTGGTGAATACAACGAATGATCGATAAGCAATAATTAATACAAAAAAGAACTTGTAGCTACCCTGAAAATGTGCAGTTTTTGCTCAAAAATGCATTTGATATGAATAGTAGTAGGATCAAATGTTGGTTATCTCGATATTTTTCATAAAGATACACTCATCGTGATGAGTCTCGAATGTCGAGTCGAATAATATTCGAGAATTACTAAAAATAATGGCAAAAAAATAATGAACATCGCAATTTTAGGAGTGGCACACCACTCGAAGGAACAAAAGAAAAAGTCAGAATCGTGACACGTGTCAAAGCTATCGTTTTCACCAAAATTGGGAATCGGGCCAACTGACTAAATCACGATTTTTGATATTCTAAAATCATTCTCAGCCCACTATCAGTCCCCCGAAATCAAAGAAAAATTTTTCCCGATGCATTCTACCTCCAGTTGAATACTTTGATTTCTTATTCCATTTGCTATCTTACGAATAAAAAATGATAAATTTATAAACAATGGTATTTCGCTGCTGAGGAAAAGCTAATTGCGAAAAATCAATCAAAACACACCGCTAACAGAACAAATTTGCCGATAGAGATAATGAACTTTTCGCGAATTTTTTGCCCGAAAAACGGTCAAAAGCTCCGGGAGGATGAATTCATTTCAAATCAGACAACCTCTGGTGGACAAAAATTCGGAATCATCTGCAAACCAATAATACATACCATTCTCTGGCTCATTTTAGAAGACACTTAATTGAGGATTCCGCTTGAAAAAAATTGTACTGTCCAGTACGCGAATTTCAACTGTTTTCCTCGAATAGCAGGTTCAAGCGGAATACTTTAATCTGGATTAATCTCTGCATAAGCATAACTATTCAAAACAAAAATATCTGTAAGGCTTATCCAAGAAAAATAGACAATATGCACCAGCCAGAAAAAAATGATCTTTAACGAAGTCCTGGACTAGGTGTACTTTCAAGGGTAACAGAAAATGAGATATTTGATTTGCAGATGACTCGGAATTTCGGTCCGTAAAAGCCTGAATGATTTGAAAAGAATCCAGCCAGAAAGTTATCCGTATGCACGATAAGATTTTTCATCTGACTCTATACCTGTTCTGCTCTCATTTCCAAGTATAGGTTGGGGTACCCCAAATACTCCGATCACTACTGCCCCACATTCGAATCAGTCCAAGAAATAAAGAAAAAAAAAACTACTCTGAGACGGCAATACGTACAGAACTGATTATCGGATTAGATCTACAAAGATCAATCAAATGTGGGTCTTATATTTCTCTGATTTCGTAGCCCCTGGTGCAAGGACATTAATTTATTTCAATCAACCTCCTAGTGCGAAGAAAGACTACATTCGTGAACAGGGTGCTACTGAAGTACGGTTGGATTGAGCTACAGAAAACTCACACGTTTGGATGCTCTTCTCGTATATTTGAATCAAACTTTATGTTTTTCGATAATCGATATTCGATATTCAATATTCAACTAGGTCAGGAAGCAGAATTTTACTTTCCTTTGGCAGAAAAACGATCATTATATATTTTGAAATATTATCCGATATTTTTTCACAATGTTCAGAATTATAGGGATGCATCATAATGTATCAATGGGATTCCCACGATTCCCCATAGCAAAATCTATCATTTCACTAACCATGATCAATTTCTTTGTACTAATGATGAAGTTTTTAAAATCAAAATACTGAGATTAAATCGGGGATCAAATGAGTGATCATGAAGCAATTTTCCCACGTGAGGTGCCTGACACGCAATCCAAATGATCAATCCACTCTTTAACAACTATTTCTTTCCATTCAATTGTGCATTCGTTAAATAATTTTCCGATCAAGTATAATCAAATATTATATTTCAATGTTAACAGCGACTCACACGGCTGAATTACTAATATAAGTATGCTCCGTAGCTAATTTCACCCTCTCCTCGTTTGGCAGCACTTTGAATTATAATTAATTTAGTTCATACTACAATGTTCTGTTACATATGTGTGCGTCTGCTTCGAGTGAGAAATAGTGCTGAGAAAAGCGGCGAGCGCATTGAAGAAAAAAAAAATTAAAACGCAAGTCTAATCCTCGACAAAACACAATAGCAATTTTTATCGACATTTTGGCAACGTAATAACTATATAGTCAAATGACAGAAAATCAAAATGTTTATTTTCATTCGAAAGAAAAAGTGACTCTTTTGTGGTTACCATTTTTGGACAACGTTTTAGGAACTTGAGGAGAACAAAATAGTTGATTTCTTATTATCAGCCATATAGGATTCTTGAGGCAATTTAATACACGCCCTTGTCTGCAGGCTCTGCTCGTATATATGCCCTTGATTGGCTTTGATAATGATCAGAAATCGCAGTGCGTAATCTCAACACCGTCAATTGCAATTTTATTCCATTCTCCTAGTCAGCCAACATGAGCGCAATCGCAGCTCCGTTCGTTGTCCTTCCTATTGCTTTGCTCAAATCTCGATCGCAGCAGCAGCACCAGCAGCAGCAGCAGTAGTAGTAGCAGCAGCAGCAGCAACTAAGCGACACTTAGCGCCACACGCGTAGCCCACCACTTTCCTTTTGGGCACACATTTCGATCTTCAAGTCTACTCGACAATCGATACACACATAATAAGAAGAATCGTGCTCGTTATTACTCATCTCGTTAATTTTGTTGATATTATAGTTGGTCATAGGTATTATTACAGTTGCCTTATTAGTTCAGATATATTATATGATAACATATTATTATGTGATGTGTAGACATCGTTAGATAATTACGAATAAGGGTTATATAGGATAACTGTTTAATGTAATTCATATTTCTGCATTTATTTTATCATTTTTATATTTATTCATATTCTTCATAATTTTTTTTTTTTTTTTTTTTTACATATATGGATTATTTACAAGGTGCATTTTACGGTGGAGGTCACAGAAACACATACTTCAATGCAGTATTTTAAAAAGCACTACTACTCAAAACTTGTTACCAAAATACTTTGCTAATTTAAATTACTATAAAAATCATAAGGCAATATATAATTTGGGAATAAATATATGTATACTATTTTTAAGGTGAAAAACAACTGAATAAGTGCATATGTATATATATATATATATATTATATATATATGTATAGATCAAATATTCTATGTAGTTACTATAATTAATAATAAATAGTACAACTACTATAAACAACAATAAAAAATATATGTTGTGTGTTTATCTAATTATAGTATATATATAATCATGTATTTCACTGAATAAAAGGATTACGCTACAGAAAGATATAAGAATTCTGATCACTATACTATATACGTGTTTTACCAAAAACGCCGCACAGATACTCTGATATATTTTCTTTTTTCTTTCTTTTCTTTTCTTTTTTTCCTTTATACACTTTCAACTTTTAGCAACAATACGGGCAAAGTGGGAAGCCGTGATTTCGTGTTAAACGTGCCGCATCGTAGCGGCTACGTTGTATGTATCTATGTATGTATGTATACGTAGTAGTACGTGGTACCGTGTTACGCTCCCAAGAGACACTCGAGATTCGCGAAGAAGAGAAGGACACGGGGGTTGTTGAGGAACGCGTCGAGCCGGGGGTTCCGGGATACTATATAGCGGTGGCAAAAGATTGAGAGAAATACGTCGAGAGGAATCCGAAGAGACGAGAGGATGCTGGGAAAGAATTTGCGAGCAATAGAGAGAGAGAAAAAAAGGGGGATAAATCGAATATATATATTATATACGTGTAACATGTAACGTGTATTATACGGTATATTCTCTATATACGTGTTAAAACATCGAAAAAAATTAAAGGGATACTTTCTTTTTTTTGTTTCGCAAGAAAAATTTCACCTCTAGATGTTCTAGACGAAAGTTTATCTATATTTGTATCTTAATGCATATTTCGAAAATTTGAATTTCGATCGAATAAATTCCATCAAACAATATCTCCGAAATAATTCAAATATATGTATTCAGATTTTAAATTGAACAGATATCGCCATGCAGCAAAAATCAATTCACGTATTTTGTACTTGCTTAGCTCTTGTTCTTTATGTGTTCGAACTGATTGTACACATGTATTATATATATATTATTTTTTCTTTCAATTTGTTTTTCATAATATATATACCCACACAAATTCATATGTATACATATATATACTATTTACATACACACATAAATAACTGCGCGTATTCATATAGTAGTAAAAAAATTGATATATATATACGCTATATACGTATAATGCATATATATGTATGATGTAAGGGTATAGGTATATGTTATATGCCGTAGAGTGTATGTGTGTGAGTATTTAGGTGCGAAGGTTTTGTGAATCGAAGGGTGTAGGTATTATTAATTCTCACATGGATAGAAAAATGAGTATCGTTGGACGTCAACGGTCACAAAATAGTTAGGAGGGTGTAAATATCACAGAGTACACGGTACAGAGAAAATTGTACGAATCGCAGCATCGCCGCGGCAAGACTACTCTAGTGGGGCTCCGGCCCGGCCGGGTAGCTGCCATGGCAACCCGAGCGATTCCGACCACCACCGATCTTCAGCACCCCCTCCTGAAGTACGAGGGAAAAATTGCGGAAAGCTCGTGTAGGCATCTGAAGGCTCGATGCTAAAAAGACGCAAGAGCAACGCCCACGACACCGCGGGGCGCACGGCGAAGCGAAGAGGCATGAGGGGGGTGTCCTCCGCGGTCCGCGCCACCGTGGGATGCTGTTTGTGTGTATATATATGTACATGGACCCGTCATGTAGGTGCAGGGAAGAGTCTGCATCTCCACGTTGAACGGTATACGGTATTAGTGTATACGTATACGTATGTATAATATATTGGGTACAACATACCTATATTACATTATTTCTAATTTTTCCATTTCAAGAACATGAGATTTTTCACACCCCAAGGTTGATTCGTTTTTTTATTTATTTTTTTTTTTTCATCAGAGTATTGCTCGAGGAAATTTCAAACCTAGCACATTTCTCAGTGAAAGCATGACCAGTTCGTGTTCGCTTAAGAGATTTCAGCGATACATATCGCGTTGTATTTCGATAATGAGAACAGAGAGAGAGAGAGAAATAGTTGATTGACAGGCTACTATACTCGATGTTGAAGCTTCCAGCGTGCATCATCGTTCTTGTAAAATCATACGAGGGATACGAAGATATATATATTTTTCTTTCGAATAAAGGTCCGTCAAAAGTACCAACTGAGCACCAGGCTGCACCAGTAAGTGACCATTGATCAAAGAACAAAGCAAAGACTCGCGTCATTCGAATGACGCTCTATACGCTATCAGATTTTATCATTATTTGTATGTGTTGACTTTATCCAAAATTTTATCATTATTTGTATGTGTTGACTTTATCCAAAATTTTATCATTATTTGTATGTGTTGACTTTATCCAAAATTTTATCATTATTATTGTTATTAATATCATTGTTATCACTTAAATTAATTTCCTGAATATTTCTGCAGTGAGACGTAGGAAGGTTTCTGCGAAAGGTTCTTTGCGAATATACTGCACTTTCGTCGCAGTTACATTGATTGATATACTTCTTCTCAATACACATACTAACATTATTTGAGTTTTGTTGGAAGGAATTTTTTATTCAGTTTTTCTTTTTTATAGACAATTTTTTAAATTATAACATTGGTTTCATCCAAATTTTACCGAAGTCTCGCCTTGAGGAATGGTACCAGTAGGTGACCACGTGAATAAAAGTACATCCTATGTGTATGTATCACATTTTGAATGACTCGCTGCCTCTCGGTCGTGTAATCTTGATTTGGGACGTCGCCACCCTCTTGACGCAATCTTTCGAAGCGAAATATTAGGAATTGACTAAATCAATTGAAGGCCTTTTATCTTTTGCAAATGTCAATTTCACATTGTTCGACTATCGGTATTTCCGCCTCATACATTTTTTTCGCACCACTACCTGCAACTTCGCGGGATTGAAAATAAATACGTTGAAATTAAAGCTTACTTACTGCAGTATATGAAATGCGGGTATCGTATAGGTATATATTCAGATTATTTTCAATATCTATTCTACCAACAAATCTTGACAATTATTCGTGAAATAGTCGCGTAAGTCATATGATAATCGAGTGTATTCTAGGATTGATATTTGCAAAAGATGAGATTCCATGAATTGATAAGGGTGTATCTAATGTCCTAGTGCATTGCGATTCTGCCAAATTTTATGGGTGTGGACTCCAGAAAAAAGGTCGAAGGTGGTGACACCTGCGATACAATATGCAGTATGGGAAATCAGGTTTTGGCTAAAATCAAATTATCACTGAACATAATAACAAGTCGAATTTTGGGGTAGGCCCACAAATTTTGATTTCAAGACCAAAATATTGTCATCGTTCCGGGCTGTTTTCATCCCTTACAAGATACTACCCCACCTGCGTTGCAGTTATAGATTTGTTTACCAACCTTCGAGATTGAATCCGTCCGAAATTGGCTCGCCAGCGAGTTATTTTATTTTATTTTTTTCACCACAGGTGTAGCAAACAGCTCTACTGAAAACGTCATGTCATGAACCACGTCATTTTACGACTGAAATCTGCAGGTAATTCGTCATTAGCTTTTATAGTATGAACGATCGCACCATCAGATATGATACAATTTAGTAAATCTTAGAACAAACAATTCGAATCAGTGTTAAATCTGATGGGTCATATAGTGTTAGAGTTCATATGATTTATGACAAATGTCTGAAAATCTGTGCTTTGTGATTTATAATATGCGATTCATCTATCACAAGTCGTATTCACAAGTTTAAGTGTATGATGAATTATACACACATTTCAGCTCTGAAATTATGTGATTTATAACATGAAGTTTTTCGGTAAGAAGGTCAACACACAAAAAGCGAAGATCCATTCACTGTGAAAATTTTTGGTGCATTGCCGCATACAGAAGCATATGTATATATGCATACGTATGATAATATTTACATAGAATTTTTACGGAAATGCGTACAATTTTTCACGATTCCAGAGAGTATATAAATATGGATAACGTTTGATGTAACACCATAAAAACATATCACGTGGATTGACAGTAAAATCGAACGCTGCCCGAAAGATGTTACTAGCAATTCTACTTTCACAATGCGTACGCCAGTAAACCTACCCCTATACAGAGTGAGTTACTTCAAGTATCGAAAACGGGTGGAGCCTTGGAAGTTACCGAACACACATTGACAATAAATAGGATCGCCGGCGAAGTCATTGTTGTCTTTTCGTGTTGCCTTGATTCTCACACACTGGCGCATGTATGAGTAGCTTATAAGTGCCAGTCTATTCATCAACACGGCTCCTTCCATTCTCGATACTTGAAGTGACTCACCCTGTATATCCAATAAACGGTGTTTGGACTGTGATATACGTTGTAACGTGGCGAATTGATTTGGCAATTAGGTACAATAAGCTCTTGAACCCTTCGAGGGTTCATTTTTAAGTAGGTAACTCATCTCAAAAACCTGTAGACGCGTTAGGCGAGACTAGATGCCTTTTTTGATGCCAAGAGGTGACTGTGGCCAATTCTGATTCGCGTAACATTCTCAAACTCTCTTTTCGTTTTCCACTTCAACGGTGCACTTTTTTGTGTTGGAGCATTTTCCGGAGGGACTACCTGAAGTGGTACTAGCTGTATAGTATCGTGAGATGGTGAATTAGTAAGGAATACATATTTATACGAAGGATCGGACCACCCCCTATACATAAAACACGTGGACTAGTAGGCTCCGAATACAAAAGACCCACAATTGTTACCAATGAGTTAAGGGTGCTACATTATTGTGAAGCACAGTAATTGCAGCGTTTCAACCTCGTAGCCATATACATACATAAATTAAATATACTCTCTCAGTTTTTCTTTGGGGAACTCGCGCTTATTTATTCCTTTCTACCAGCCGGTATAACAATATCACGTGCGTACGATATTTGTTAATCCGGTCTCGTTCGAGATCCGAGCTGAACTGAACTTTATGGCTGTACAGTATACTGTCAAGTGACAATTAGTTACGTTCACACTTTATTCTACATATTCAACGCCGGCGACTATTGTGTGGAAGGTGTGGAGATCTCCACACTTGGAATTTTTTGAGTGTGGAATTCCACACTCGAAATCTTCAGACAAAAATTATAATTGACAAATACGTATAATAATATCTTGGTTTTAATCCGAAAGAAATGTGGGATTCTCCATATACATGGAGAAATCGCAAAAAAGGGTATCCCTGCGGTTGAGACGGGCCAAATACCGATGTTCTGGGAATTTAGTTCAAAAATGTTTTCTAGGATTATATGTGCTCGACGGTTCATAACTGCATAGCCCCCGCTCTTCTCTCCGGGGATCAAAAAATTCCGTTTTGTGCAATCAATTTTTTCATCCAAAGACTCGATGCGCGGATCCTCGTATAGAAAATCATGGGTATTTACTATAAGACTTCTCATGCAAAGTACCTAGGGCGCGAGGAGCTACTTCCAAGGTTCCGGAAAAATTCATCAAAGTCAAAAATTGCATTATCTAGAAATCTAACCTATATCACAAATACTTTTTCTCCGCTATTTTAGTGCTCCAGGTGTATTTTACCACCACGAAGTATTTTAGATTCTTCTGGGCCATGTGCGCCACGTTGAAAATAACGATTTTTTCACGTTTTGCCATTTTTTCTTTCTACCATTTCGATATCAGTGCATTTCGACCACATTTTGAGACCCCTCCCCCCCCCCCCCCCCTCCAACTCCACACTCGAAATTATCGGAAGTCGCCGGCCTTGTACATATTATCTTTTATAAGCTCCACACATGAATTTTGATTATCAATTTATCTTATTCTTACTATTTAACCTCTCTGCCCTTTCGCAAGGACTTGTTACGGGGAAGCAGGATCTGCGGTGGCACGTAGTTGAGAACGATTCGGTAGCGGCCTCGGTTCATCTTATCCTATGGGTGACTCAGCAAAAAATGTCAGGAGCCCGCTTTCAGCTTTGTACGGAAAGTCAGAAGGCATATGCATTTACAAATCGCCAGCATATTTTTTCGACTGACGTGATCAGGTTGTGATGCTACTGTATAGTTTAGGATGTTCATGATTAAAGGAATTGGCACATCTTCTCGTGTCCGAACTTTCTGCACGGGCGAAATCCTTACGGGATATCATTCTGAAACTAGCTTATTTTATTAGCGAGAAAGCCAGGCCGCCTAGTGGCGGCCAAGATTTTGAATAGCCCCAGTAGTCGCGCGCTAATTGTGCGGCCCAAAAATAGGTAATACGGTTAACCTTGCGGTGGTATTGCGTACTGCGCTAATCAGAACTAGCTATGATTTTAACTGCTCTTAGGTGTATTCTTTTGACCACCGTGATCAGTGATCAAAGTGTTTAATGGCTAATTCCCGAAAGGGTATAAGCCCAAGTAATGGATCTGAATGAATGAGTGATCAAAGTGATCACGAATGTTCTCATCCTTTTTCAATGCATAGGATTAAAGAGACAGAAAGTGATCATGATCACTTAGATCAGTGACCATACGTTGAAAAGAATACACCTCTTGTTTCAATCCGCTAAAATGGATGGCCAAAGTGCTGACAGCAAATGGCGTGATTTTGCGCTTTTCGCTTTGTATAGCAAACATGAGAAATATGAATCCGACTGGGATACTATTCGTTTTATCTAAACAGTAAGATACTTGGCCAGTTTTTGCCGTGGTAGAGCATTCATCTCCCGAATTTCATATATGGCTGGTTTATGCAGACGTCCTTATGTACCTTAACTTAAGAACAGACCAATAGAGAGGATTCTCCAGTCGCATGCATGGCTACTGATTGTTCGATTTTCAAGTTAAGGCAGTTAGGACGCTTGCATAAACCAAAGAGGATAGGGCATAAACCAGGCATACAAGACTCCCACCATTAGGCCTTGTTCCTTTTTGAGGCCCTTCTTGATTCCCGCGCATTCATTACCAGCGCCTGCACTGGATATAATATCGAACTAATTTTGCCGGTATGCAGCGTCGGATATGCACATTGAGGAAGGATTTCTATGCTTAGTCAATGGCTGGGAGAAATGTCGCGATATGATTCGTCGAATCGCGTTGAATGAAGGTTGAATCGACCAATCAAATCGCTAGCATCAAGTTTTGTCGCTCAAATGAAAACCGACAAATCGTCGATTAGATAGACGAAGTCTACTCCATTCTGATGCTTCTATGGTTGATCTCTCTTTCCGTCCCGAGCCGCGTTAAAGGTACGAAGACAAGAATTCGCGCTATTCGTTATAATTTCTACACAGATAATGAAAAGAATTTAAAAACATAAGAGTCTTATTTTCGAGTAGAATAATAAAGCGGTAAATTTCGAGAAGCAATTAATTCTCTCGACAAATATTCCCAGATCTTTTTCTCATCTGTTTATTTTATACTACCTACAGACAGCTAGCGGCATTTGCTACCAAGCAGACGATCGTGATAAACATCAAGACAGAATACGCTGATTACTGGGACTTTGGATCAGGAATTTAAAAAAACTGATCATGTAAGTGTTTGGAGAAAAATTATTTGTATACCGTTTGGACTGTTAGACACTGTCTACCTACGTATGTACGTACCTCTGCCAACAGCGAAATCGATTCAGCTGCCATTTTACGCCATTTCGCCGACTCGTCCGTCACACACGCGTGAAAAAGCACCAACTGATCCGAAGTTCTGATAGTTGATATCCTTTGTCGAATATCGCAGTTTTTCTCACTCTCGTATATCTCAGTTCTCCTGGAATATTGTTAATTCCTGTCGACGTACAATCCCAATCAATCGAAATTCGTCATTTTTGCTAACGACCATCGCGAAATATACAACATGGCGTCTGACAGGTAATTAGAACTGCCGAAACATCTCTTCTTTCGATTCTTGAAGCATATAAATTTCCGAATTTGAATTCGCTCATATCTATGCTATAGACACATCTGACTAAATAAAATCTCAAAATGAACAGCCATTCCTGAAATCAAACGTTTTTATTTCATAACCATCGAATCTCCGGTTTGACTGACGTTTCTACCCGAAAACCGGATCTTTCCTATTGTGAAAGAAAAATCGCAAGTCTATTTTCCAAACCCAAAAGACAGTGAAAAATATCACCGAAAAATTATTTCAGGACATACGGTGGATCAGCCGGCGGATATCGCAGTGGAGGAAGTCGAGGAGGATCAGGAAGCGGAGGTCAAGGTCAAAGAAATGGATATGGAGGAGGTGGCAGTAGCAGAGGACGTTTTGGAGGTCAAGGAGGAGGTGGTAGTAGCGGGCGAGGTGGTGGCGGAAGGAGCGGAGGTAGTTTGCGTAAGCCAAACTGGGACTATGAGAACCTGAAGCCGTTCAAAAAGGATTTTTACGTACCTCACACAAACGTATCCAGCCGTCAGCCAAGGGAAGTTGAAATCTACAGAGGAGACAAGCAGATCACTCTCAAAGGAGACAGCATTCCTAATCCAATACAGTATTTCGAGGAGGGAAACTTCCCTGACTACGTCATGCAGGGAATTAGAAAGCAGGGATTTGCCGAGCCTACCGCTATCCAAGCTCAGGGCTGGCCCATTGCTATGTCGGGACGAAATATGGTCGGCATTGCTCAAACTGGGTCGGGAAAAACCCTGGGATACATCCTCCCAGCTATTGTTCATATCAACAATCAACAGCCTCTTAATCACGGCGACGGACCGATCGCTTTGATCCTTGCACCGACTAGAGAACTAGCGCAGCAAATCCAGACTGTCGCTACCGACTTTGGCTCCCTTTCCTACGTCAGAAACACATGCATCTTTGGCGGAGCACCCAAGGGAGGTCAGGCTCGAGACTTGGAACGCGGAGTAGAAATCTGCATTGCCACTCCTGGACGTCTCATCGATTTCCTAGAGAGAGGAACGACCAATTTACGCAGATGCACGTATCTGGTTTTAGACGAGGCCGACAGGATGCTTGACATGGGATTCGAACCTCAGATCAGAAAGATTATCGAACAGATTAGACCAGACAGACAAGTTCTCATGTGGTCCGCCACCTGGCCAAAGGAGGTTCGAAACTTGGCTGAAGAGTATCTCACAGACTACACGCAGCTGAACATTGGGTCGCTTACTTTATCCGCTAATCACAACATTCTGCAGATTATCGACGTCTGCCAGGAACATGAGAAAGAAACTAAGTAAGATTTAAATGATTTTCAACCATGTTTTTTTTAAACTGATTCCTGTTACTTTGTTCAAATGATGAGACGATCTTATGAACTGCTGTGATTTTCATATACACCATACTAAAACTACCTCTAAGAAGAACTGATTATCTTCAACGAACATGTATTTCTTGCCAAATTGTTTGAAATGTTATTAACAAAGAAGTATTATCTTGATTACAGACTTGGTAGTCTTCTCCAAGAGATTGGTAACGTTAACGACGACGGTGGAAAGACCATCATTTTTGTAGAGACCAAAAAGAAGGTGGAGAACATTACCAGAAACATTCGACGGTATGGATGGCCAGCAGTCTGTATGCACGGCGACAAATCACAGCAAGAACGTGACTACGTTCTTAGAGGTGAACTTTATATCCTTTAAAATATATTACGAGTTACATACAACGATTTCCGGCATTTATAACGTATGTTTCAAATTCATTTCACTTTTTCAGAATTCAGAAGCAAGAAAGGCTCAATTCTTGTAGCTACCGACGTTGCCGCACGGGGCTTGGGTACGTATTTCAACTCCAATAAAAAATGTTATCGCAAGAATTTTGCGCATGAAAAAGATAGAGAATTATCGCGGATAAGAATTACCCACATTGAATTCGATTTGTATCATGAAAATCCCGACTTATTTGTTCAAATTCTCCCAAATCCTGTTTGAAGCTTAGAACTATCGCTCCAATTTTTTGGATCGAGGCTAACAATAAAAAACATTTTAAAAACTTTGCCAAATAGTTTGTTTCGATCATCTAATTATTTTTCTAGACGTTGACGATGTGAGATACGTGATAAATTTTGACTACCCATCGTCCTCCGAAGACTACATTCACAGAATCGGTAGAACCGGACGTTCCCAAAGCACTGGAACAAGCTACGCATTTTTCACTCCCCAGAATGGAAGACAGGCCAAAGACTTGGTCAACGTACTTCAGGAAGCAAACCAGGTCGTTAATCCAAAGCTCAGCGAGTTGGCTTCCAGAGGAGGTGGAGGTGGCGGAGGATACGCAGGCAGAAGTGAGAAGATTCCACAAAAACTATCCATTTTTCATTCTGAACGGAACCGTGATTATCGTTAATCAAAATATGATTTCTGAATCTAATGTATAAAGTTTACATTCAGAAAAATTAATTTTCCCATCAAAAACATGACTTTATCCAGCAAAATTATCCAGTTTTTAATCAAAATCTGAATGTTATGATTGAAAACATCAAGTTTTCAATGAAATCGTTAATTTGCGAAGTGAAATTATGAAATTTGAGCTCCCATACAGAATTAGGATTGTTTAATTTTACAAATTTCTGACTCAACCGCGTTTTTCAGATCGTTGGGGATACGGAGGAGGTCGAGGACGAGAGAATAACTATTCTGGGGGTAACAAGCGGTTCGATAGCGGGCGCAGCAACGGATACAACAATTACAATTGAATATTTTATTATTTAATTCCTGACGGCCGTCTTTGCTGCGTGTATAATTCCATCTGAAACCGGCAGCAGGATTTGTTTATTTCTGTTCCTTTCTTTTGCGACAAACTAGACTTTAATTGGACTGTGATTAAAAGAAAACCGTCGAGTTCGGCCGGAAAGTAACCAAAGTATTTGCTACTAAAAACTCGGCCATGAATACTACTATATTTATCCACGAATGTATTTCTTTATTTAATAGTTATCGACTTTAGTTAGCGATTATTATTTATGAAATATGCTTAGAGCAGCTGGGAGAGACTTACATATTACTTTCACACGTTTCAGTATTATCTACTTCATTCCACAATTAGTCTCGTGGAATACTCATACCTATGAATTTCATTAATTTTCCTAGTAGTAGGTATTTATTAACTCGTAACCAATTACCATGTAGGTAACTATGTGATTGAAATTATTGTTTAACTATATGTACATGCGGGTGAATTACTCGTAACGACTGATTACTTTGATCTGAGAATGTGATCATCGGATATACAGATATAAAACGACGAATCATATTGAAAATTGTATTTCATGCATTGTTTCATTATTTACTTATCTCTGTATTGTAACAATGATACTGGTGCACACAAGTATGCTATATTTCAAGTAGGTACTTTTGATTCGATATCTATCCACATTTACTACTTGAGCACAATACCTATGATAATAAATTTCAAAAAAATAATCTTATGACTTTTTAAGAATCCCGCATATTATTCAACAACCCGAAAATCTCGATGAAAAAGATAATACGAAATAGAAATTTATCCCCTATATTGCTAAGTCCTGAATAAATTGAACAGATATAGGCGAATACAAGCCACTTTTTCATCGGCCGCAAATTTCACGGATGCTTTGGCAGGGCCTCGAAAGTAGCGTTGACGACCGTTCAACTCCGAGTTTGTGCCAAGATTGAGGTAATTTCTGAATTGCTGGGACTTGTAGCGTTGACTAAAGAGAAATCTTCAGTCCTATTTCGAATTCGATTTGATTTGAAATCGGTGGTGGTTGTTCATTTTTCCGGAATGGTCAGAATATTAGAAAACGTACATAGTTCTGGGTATATTCAAGCTGGAGAGAAAAGTTCGACTCGAATTGTCGACAAAGAATCGCGTCAAGAACGCTATAAATTCGTATCCGCGTCAAAACAAATGCATCTTCTTCTTTTTTCTTTTAGATGCATCGGTATATAACTTTGATTATATTAGTCAAAGGACACAACAGTCAAGGACCGCTGTTCGAACGCGAATGAAGATTTTAAGTCGGAGCGCCGATCGCACGGGCCCTCTTTGGGGCCCAGTATCGCAAGAATCGCCTGAATTATTAAAGGGCACTAGCTCGCTACGGCTAGACTGGCATGCCAAACCCCAAAGGGTAGTCGTCTTTGACGGTCTTTATATACTCCAACCAACGCTTATAAGGATTAACCTAATCTTCACACGTGGTCCACTTACAGGCTATATGAAACAATAGATTTTATGAAATCTAGTTATAGAGTCTTTCCTGCAATTAACAATGGGCTTTCGATAGTTGTCCTTCTCAAAAACAACGTTTTGATTGAGGCATTATGATTTCTCACCGGCCGTAGAAGGTTTTCCGAACATTAATTGTCATGAATTTGAAGGGGAAGGGTCCAGGTACCGAAACAAAGTATCTTCATAAAACTTAGAATATCCTGCGGAAGTGGCAGCTAAATCTGTATCACAATTTTTAACCAGAAAAAAAAAATTGTAAGCTACAAAATTTGACAAAACGATATTCATTCGATGGAAGTGCATTCTTTCGTGAATCAAATGGTGTAACGATCATTCTGCTACGATGGATACCTTCGGAGATATGCATTTTCATAATTAGGCGTGTCATATTATAGCCGTGTTTCGATACGTTCAGTCAAAATATCAATGAATTAATGAAAAATAACAATGATAATTTCAACGAATCGTTCTTTGATATTTGAGCATTGGATTGGAAACAAGAAAAAAATGCATTCTCATCATCTAGAGATAATTTTGACAGTTGCAGGCTTCATGAATTTTAATATTAGGTTCGACACGACGCAAAAATGTCTGAAAATAGGCAATTCTGATTACAGTTGTGTAATTGGTGTTGCCTGACGCCAGGCGCGGTGTACTTGAAGAACACTTTGTCGCCATCTGGCATTAAGGTTGAAAAACGGTTAGATGGAATCGCGAAGAATGACGAAATAAGTAGACCGCTGTTTGTAACAGGTTAAATTCATCAAAACAATGAGTTTGAGGTTATGTCAGCATTCTGTTATAAAACTACGACGCAATGAAGCAGCCGGTCTCATACGAACCGTGAATAAGATAATTCGAATTATTCTTTGGTCGATATACGGGCAGTTTTTCATGCCTGTAATAACGAGAAATGCATGAAGAGACGACCGTTGATAGATCTCAGCTAGAAAAACAGCCTCAATCTCACACCGATCACGCAGTTGCTGGTGCTATTAGCGGTTTCGTGACTCGCTTCACCTGTCAACCCCTCGATGTCATCAAAATTAGATTCCAGGTTTGAAATTCGAATGCATAAAACTTTGTAAGCTACGGGTTTTAAAATAAGTTCTCTATTTAGTATTGTCCGATTCTATAACATGAATAAATCTCTGCTGACGGAGGACACATTTCAGCTCAAAATATTTAATTATCACATAAAATTATACTGGATTACGGTTTTTGTCTCAGCTTCAAGTCGAGCCAATCGCTCATCATCACATCAGCAAATATCGTTCCATACCGCAAGCTTGTGCTTTAATTATACGAGAAGAGGGAGTCGCCGCGTTATGGAAAGGCCACGTACCTGCGCAGCTGCTTTCCGTCGTTTATGGGACTGGAAAGGTGCGAAAAATTAGTAGAGAACAAAGATATTGATTATGAAAACGTTATTCGACTACAAAAGAAATAGATTAACTACATAGACCAATCATTTTATCTCAGAACAAGACAGAAATGTTTTTCAAACAAATTCATTCAGTACTGGATTCAATTTACACTTCACATTTGCAAAAGTTGAACAAAAATTCCCTTCACTTGATCTAACATCCTCTACAATGTATAGAATATTCATTTTAATTAATCCAAGCGCTGAGGTAGAGAAATTCGAAATCATCTCTAAAACTGAGATGGCAGAGTTTTTCAATCACAGACATTTGAACTATATTCAATTTTGATGTATAGCGTATAATAGAATTTGCAGAATTGGGGGTTTCTCTTGACTAAAAAACGTTGAAAAACAGTTGGGAGTATTTCTTACTAACTTTCAGTCTCTGAACTGATTTTCAATGAACTATAATGATAATAATGCAAGTGGGTATTTTCTGTGCTCAGTTTTCCTCTTACAACATTTTGAGCAAACTGGCAAATGACTACACATTTCACGACCGATGGCAACACGTTATGCATTTCGTATCCGGCGCAGGTGCTGGCATATTCGCAACCGTCCTCTCCTTTCCGTTTGATACTGTAAGAACAAGACTAGTTGCCCAGTCTTCTAACCATCGGGTATATCAGGGGATAGTACATTGCGGCATGTAAGATTCCATTATCGCATGTAACTCACGAGAATGATAAAAATGTTGAAATGAAATCAGGAGAAGTCCTCCTTTTCGCTGGCAATAGTCTAAACGATTTAAATGAAATCTTCTGAACATATAATCCATTCAATTTAGTGTGAAAAAAGGCGCATTATTATTATTCAAATGATTTTACAGGGAAATTTTGAGAACTGAGACGCCGAGGACATTTTTTCGCGGACTGTGGCCTACGCTGTTACAAATAGCACCTCATTCAGGCCTCCAGTTTGCTTGCTACGCTTTTTTCTCAGATGTTTACAACAAGTACACAAATAACACATCGACTCACTTTGCTAGTTCGATGATTGCGGGTAGCGCAGCTGGTCTGGTGGCAAAGACGACTGTATACCCGCTTGATTTGGCTCGAAAAAGATTGCAAATCCAAGGCTTTGAGCACGGACGAAAAGGATTTGGTAAATTCTTCAGATGCGAAGGATTAGTTGACTGTCTTGCGCTAAGCGCAAAGGCTGAAGGACTCAAGGGACTCTTTAAAGGACTGTGGCCGAGCCAATTGAAAGCTGCCGCGACTACCGCCCTCCATTTTACTGCCTATGAGCAGGCTTTGATGTTGCTGAAATCTCTGCGATGATTAATGATTTGTAATGCGTTAAATATGAGCAAAAAGACTTCGGAAACTTGTGTATAAATTCGGCTTATACTTGTCTAGTCAATTATTAGATAGACTGAACCATGGTTTTATTCTTTTTGGACTTTGTAATTGAATTTCACTGTTCAGTTGTATCCTAGATTCGTTCAGCATTAGATTTTTAGTCTTTTCGAGCCTCTGGCTATTGGCTATATTCTGAATTTATGTGTTGCTGTTCTGTTTCATCTTTTACAATTGTAATTCTCGCATGAACATGTTCTAAAGTAATTTTCTAAATATCCATATCAACGATTCGATTGATAATAATTAACAGTATTTAATAATCAACCAAAGATTGGAACGATCTGTGGAGTTTGATCTATGTAATAAGTGAAATATCAGGTACATTACGTAATCAGCCAAACTATTTTATTAATAACTATTATAATCACATAAGATACAAGCAGTGCTGTTGCAACTAAGCAATTATCCAATTATCTATGCTATTATTACGTTATACTCACAATTACATAATAAACTAAGAGTGATTACCTACTTTTTTAAAAGTAAGATCCTACGTATGAACACTAAAATAAATAGCTAAGTTCAAAATTCATTTAAATTTAAGATTTACTTTATTTTTATACTCTGCACGTCTACCTACATTCAATTTATGAAAAAACTGTAGTTCTTTTTTGACTTTTGTTTAATATTTATTATCCACCTTTAAGACTTTGATACAGACATCACGTTCCGGTCTCAGAAGAACAATTATATGTTTTTCATTGCAATTTCACAGTGAGAGACTAGAAATTTGGTAATTTTCTAACTTTTACCTGAAGCTGATCCAAATCCAGTAAACTCAAATGAATTGGAAATCAGTTTTTTGGAAAGATTTTTCATTGAAATGAATCAACAAAAATTGAAAATCATTGATTCAGGTGAAATTTGAATTTCTTTCAATCCATATCGATCCCAAATTAGAAAAAAAAACGTGTGGATTGATTCAATTTTTAGTCAATTGGTAAAACAAAAAACAAATTTTTAGATTCTGTGGCCATATCGTGATGTCTGTATGTCTATCGAAATCTAACAGCAAGTTTTTACAAACCTGATATAACATTTCTCACCATAGCTACCCATAGCTAATGGTATATCCCATGCTGAGCATAAGAGTTTCTTTAATGGCTGGATGTAGCTGCCTTTCGATGTAGCTTGTCAAAGCCTGGCTAGCTCCCCTCAAAAATACATCTTCCATTTCCCTAGTAACTCCTTCTCTAGCCTGCCAGCCTCTTCCCTCAAAGTCTTCGGCGGCGAGGTTTAAATCGTCGATGTCTTCCTCGAGAAGAAGTTCTCTGGGCCTTGGGGGGTCCTCGACGATTGGATTTTCAGTTGTTTCTCGTTTAAAGTTTGCCTTGGTCTCAGCCTGGTCAGAAATCGCAGCTTGACTTTCGTTCTTCTCGTTCAGTTGAACTTCCAGTTTACCGGAAGAGCTTAGCGAGGGAGATTCAGAGCTTTCGTCTGTTAGAGATCGAGCCTTTTTAGCTAGAGCCATCGCAAAGTCTCGTGGAGTTATGTCCTCAACTTCCCTTCGCCTTCTCTTAGACGAGGTACGTGTCACCCAGTCGCTTTTACGCCAGATACCTGGGCGTGGATCGGTTTTAAAGAGTGCTCGAACCCTGCGCGTCTCTTTATCCACTACTACATCTTCTTCGGTGGCGGAGGATGGCAACTCGCGTGGTTCTGCAGCTTCGTAATCATCAGAAGGATTTTTCAGGGGGACGTCCTTGACCTGATGTACCAAATGGAAAGATGGGAATTTAAAACACTTTTCTTCTCGTTATATTTATTCGTAGAATCGATTTATTGCTATCGCGACCGCGAGATCAGATTTCAAAAAGTGTCCGACATGTGCAGAATTTGAATTCGGTCCCGCCAGAATTTTGCGGCAAAAGTAGTTCGCGGAATCGCCACCGTGGCGCGGGGTGTTCGTTCATACTGCAAGTTGCCTAGCATCAGGCGCTGTACGACGTATCGCATGTTTTCAGAAAGCCACTGAAGTGTTCCAACATGACTCGGAGAACTTTTATAAACATTGTTATTGGCCAAGGTACTATTCAAAATATTGAAAATTGTTTGATAACAGGTTTATTGGATTTTCAAACATCTCAGAGGATAATAAACGATTCCAAAACGTTTTCTGAAACGATTTGAAATCATTTTCAGTGATTTTAATGATTGATTTCACAGAGTTGGAAACTAATTCTATTCAGTTTTGGAGTTGATTAATTTCTTGTGACTATATCACAAAGTAGCTGCCCTGAAGTGGAAGAGAATAAAAATTGAAATACAAGGATACTCACTCCGTCAGGGCCATTCTGGACATTGGCGAGTGTTTTTTGTGGCGGCCACTTGTCCTGTCTTTTGATTTGTTTATCACCTCGAGTGGGTCGACATCCGTAAGCATAAATGGGGGCAAATCGTGGCTCCAAGAAGCTAGATTCAGTTCGAATTCGCATTTGGCCTCTTCCCCGGGCGATAGGGCTGGTAAAGAAGTCTATACCAGCGCGTCTGAGACGCAATGTCATTCTGCAAGTCTCCGAGGGTATCGGAGCGCGGTAATCTAAAGGCAGAAGAGAGATCCGACCAGAAACTGTCAGGTCGTTGAAAACTAGTCGCGTCTGCAAAGAATTGTTGCTCGGTTCGTAGACACAACGTTCTACCTGGGCCCAAGGACTTCCGCGGCCTCTGGAGTCCTGGGGAAGCTGTCGCAACAGGAAACCGTTTTTGTGAATGGAATTGAAAAGGCGTTTTTTGTTTTTTTTTGTTTTAACAGCCAAAGATTATTTAGTTTTTTTTTTTTAATCTTCGGGAAACGTCAGATCCGTTTTTGGTCGAATATATAATTTTGTTTTTGATTTTGTCCGCTTCTTAAACATTTGAATTGATTTCACATACTACGAAGGTACAGGTAATGTTTATACCTTGACGTTGATTCGGGAAACGGTCATTTCCAGAGGCGCGGATCGCAGCTCTTGCTGATAAATGATACCAGATTCAGGCTCTTCGTCTTCGAGGCGCGTTCTTCTATTCGAATCCCTCCGCAAAGCATCCAAGGCACGTTCTAGACGACCACCGCAACCTTCCCAGTTACCGATCGCCGCTTTTGCCAAACTGAGAGATGCGATCATCAGAAGAAGCGTCGAAATGTTGACGGTCATCTTCTATATTATTTTTCTTCTTCCTTTTTATACTCCTGTAATGATTTATCTACTAATTATATCGAGGATCAGCCACAGCTCGGATTGCTAATTCTATTTTACACGTTTGTAACATAATCGATGATTTCCAGAGCGAAAAGTATGAAACGAACATGAGTCTGCCATTTTTGAGAACAATGATTTTTCGCAAAGTAAAACGGTACTTTGTTTGGATTTTCCAGTGAAAGATAGAGGTTTGAAAACTTAGGGATTGTTGATAGCACAGACAAATACTGAAAAGCGAGCTTGGATTTGAAATGAATCTAAATTCAATTTTATAGGAAATGCTGATTAGATGAATTTTGGAGACGATACCGCGATCAGTAAGGATGAACGCTTCAATACTGATATAATTCTGTGATAGAAATACACAATTAACTATCTCCAGCCCGGAAGAGAGGCTCGCAGACATACTGCAGCTGTCCAACTCGCGAGGATGGGCTTTCTCCAGGGAGTTGTTCAGAAGGCATGACGCTCTCAGATTTGTTAATTAAAATAAAATTATTTCGATTACGATAGAGCATAACGGATTCATTTTATTGTTCACGGAATATTCGTCCAATCGCAGAATCATACTCGGCGTTCTGAAATTTTTGTGGAATGATTTTCAATGAATATCTCAATGGGAATTAATACCGCGAGAAATTTTCCAGCCTGTCAACTAAAACGTGAAATTTATAATTACGTTACGCTATGCAATCCGGATTAAGGAAATTGTTGATAACATGTCACCGGCGTTGCATCCTGGCACGCTGCTGCGCTGTAATAAACCATTAAAATATCGCAGGTAACGATATCCTGTAGAAACTCGGGGCTCTGAATTTTAGAACAAGAGACTTGGTCAAACAGAGCATGAATGCAAACGTCCCGAAGTACGTAAAGCCCGCGCGACACATACGAGAACCGCCAACACGTATATATCCATATACATACATGTGTATGTGGCTATGGAACCCCGGTGAAAACGAGGAAGTATATAGGTATATATAATTACAAGACATGTCTGTATAATTCGGACTGCTGAATTTTGCGCAGGTGTATATCATCACGATAATCAACCCGTAGATAATATCATATTTACTTAATTAATTAATTTACGAATTACTTTCAATTCTCCCATTCTCCATTCATCAAAATTTCATTTTTTTTCTCAAGAATTTTGCGTCATTTATTCTCTTGCATGAGTTACCCACATTCAGGACACTGTAAAAAATTTGCGCTGTCGACCACTGTATACCTAAAATGCTATTCAGTGTCAATTGAACATTATTTGGAGTCTTTTTAAGAGGGTATAGACAATTTTTTCTGATCAATTGGTGCTGCCACTGTGAATGTTTTTCAGTGGTTCAAGTTCACCAATTTTGACACCACCATTTTTTCACAATGTATACATTACAGTATAGTTTTTCGCTCCAGTGAAGATTCGATAAGCTGCAGCTAGCTATCGGTTAGCTAATACAAACTACAACAAAAAACAGTCCATATAGGATTTTCATCACTCTTTATTGCACATCAGAGATCCTTGCAGCTGTTAGCTCCCAGGGAATTGATTCGGCACAGATTGGTTTATATCGCAGTCTCTATTGTAAGCTAATTTTTATCTATAGTACAATACAATACGATAAGATACGATACAATACGCGAACAGTTACACAAGGTACTGAGATTGAATCCAGGATTTTCGTAACAACGAAGTTTCGATGTGTTTCTCTACGATCATTGATTCAATAAATTGAATGAAATCTGCTGTTTTCTTTTTTGTTAATTTTTTTTCGGTTCATTTTCTTACATGTGGATTGAATTTTCTCTATTAATTAATTTTTTTTTATCAACACCCTCTCTTCACTGTGTGTGGAAACGAATTTCAATGGAATTCTATAACAGGTCCAAGGTTCATTTTGCATAACGTAATTGAATTTCTATCGCTTTCTATCTTTTTATCAGTCCTTCTTGTGTCTCTTTCGAAAAGTTTCTGGAGGCTGGATCTCGTCATCAGGGCCTCTATCGGACTCAGTACCGAGACGCGATCTTATAATCGACTTCGTAACACGTGGCCATCATTATTTGATTTAGAAAAATTACAGTCTGTTGTACGTACGTACATACGATTATATAGCGAAGAAAGTTGCGACTACTATTCCATCAGCGAAATCCGAACACTTTCAAATCAGACTCACGACTTGTATCGAACGAGGTTGAAGAAATGTGGAGGAAAAATATAAATTTCCTTCTGCAATGATTTGTCTGATTAAAAATTGGCCAAAAAATACTCACTTTATTGTCGAGTGATCGATTCGTGTAACCTTCGCTCCTACAATTGAGTCTTCGATATACGGAATCAATGAAAAATGAAGGAAATTCTTTTCCAAGAAATCGGTAAGAATAAAAATTTCGATCTCTATACTTCGGACGCGATATTCGCGCACTACCTCTCTCTGAGCACACCAGTAACAATGAAAGTCCGAGGAGAGTTGTACCTCGGTATACGAAGGCAACAGCTTGTAGACGTGGTCCTATTATTCGACGAATATGTCTGTAAGGAGTAGGGAATATCGCGCGGGACTTCGCAACCGGGTCATATCTAGTTCGACGTGGTATCTGGGATGGAACATGCCCGAGTCCAGCTCATTGTTTACTTCGGTCCGGCTCGTTTAACCGGAATTTACAACTAAGGATGGCAGTATACGTATACATACATATACCTGTACGAATGTTGGATTCTTCCCCGAGTCTTGGGTTTAAATTCTAAAATTTAGTTTTGCAGACATAGGTACCGCAATACACTTAGAGGCATTTTTAGAACGGAGCACAATCAACGGGCAATTTTATCGGTTCATCGTTTTTACCATGGTCACGGTTACTCCGTAAATTTTTCGCGACTTTGCCGGAGTCAATGCCAATTTACCACGCACCGCGGTCCAATTGTCAGAAAAGATCGTTGACCCCCTCGTTGCTGTATATATCTGGTCTGAAAAATCCTCACTCGAAATGTTCTAGATATTTGTCGTATTATACATGATATATCTCGTTTTGTATTATATAGTTTGTTCGATCATAATAAATTCGATATCCTAATCCAACGATATAATTATACGTAGACATGGAGGCGAGCGAGGCACATCTAACTGAATAGATAGGTATATCTTTCCAGATGTAAGAAATGATTCGATTCGACAAAGTACCACCGTTCAATTTGCCAACGGTGCACGTTTGGCTCTGGATTATAAGACCATCGGATTGCTCTGCGGCTCATGCGAGAAATTAGACGTGACTCACATGACCAAAACTAATTACAACACAAGTAATTAATTAAATGGAAGACGAAGTTCAGAAGGCAAGCTTGGAATACCAACTTTTATAGTACTTTTTCGTCATTTTTTTTCTAGTCAGCTCCTCCTGATTTCAGCAACAAATGTTGGGAATTGGTACAGTGCGGCTGATCGTAAGTCTCTAGGGAGACGTAATAAATATGTCAATTCTGATTCTTCGGCCTTATCTGAAGGATATCGAAGTTCTTCGAGATGCGATTCGTCAGATCAAACGATAAAATTCCCCGAGGTTTAATTAGAAAGAAGGAATTAGTGGGTATAATAACGATGACATTGCGTAAGATGTATTTCAGAGTTTTTTGGAATAATTTCCGAATTTTAATCACATGTTATTGCTAATTATTCGTTACGTGGTCTGTAAGGGGCTTTTTACTCCGAATAATAATTTGCGAACGCGTTTAGACAGAGAAAGTTTATGCACGAACATGAGAATTCGCGAAACGAAGCGTTTCTTTATATCATTATACAGTAAAAGTGATGCCGAAATTATTCCGTCTTAATGACAGCTAAATAATGAGTCAGTTAATTAAGTATATGTATACAATTTTAATCCCGCAATCATCAACGCGGAACAGCACTTGGCGCCTAATTTGCGGCAACCGCTCTTACGTTCTGTTCAAAATTCGAATTCAAACTTAAAAGCACGAGCTTCGTAATAATTATTCTGTCGCTTTGAATCAGGAAAACACATCTTTCGCGATGATCGAGGATCTAATAATACTCTGCTGGTTTTAGATCGCTTTTCCCCTGTCAATTTATTCAATCTGATATAGAAATCCGTTATTTAAAAGGGAGGAGTCGAGATCCATGACAGCGTTTCATTCGTGTTCTGATTGGATGTTTATTTGCGAGGCGCGAGGTTTGAGATAATCGCAGCGTTGCTTCGATCGGTTGTTGTTGTCAATTGATGAACGCGGGTAATTTGACGGTTAATCGTTTGTAACCTTTTTACGCGTACGCGTAGTGAAGTTTTGGGTGAATTGAATATGGTAAACGTTATTAAAAAGAAAGAGTCGTCGGAATTCTGTCAGTATCTTAATCGTGCTCTGGTAGGGTGTTTAAGCATATTGCATAAAATTGCTTAGATATAATAATTTGGTAATAATAGAATTTCGAACACAATCACGTGGCACCATAAGGCTAGGGCCGTTGCCAAATCAAATATGTTTGATTGCTTTCAGGTTCTCGAGCTATTAATTGCTCTCTCTCGAGAGACTGTATAGTGTATATAGTTAATTGTTGAATGAAGAGGAGACAAATTGATTAGGTTTATTTGAACATCGAATTCACGCACTTTCGTAATTATTTTAAATAACGGATCTCCATTCGTTTTTATCGCGCTCAGACGGTGGCGCGCTCAGGTGGCAATTCCAAGAAGTATTTTTGCCGCAAACAGGGGCGCGGGAGCTGGTTTAAATTCGAAAAGAGAATTCAATAGGATTTTATAACAGAAAATTGGTGAAACAGGATGTCAACGAACCAATATTAACGGTTAACATCTAAGAATGAATAACAAGTCGTGCGTCTCGGTATAGTTGACGCAAAAAGTAATTAAAAGCGTTTGTTTTCAGCCTGGCAACCGCTCGATCGATGAAGAAGAAACCTCAGCCCATCTCCCACACTAGTTCGCCAAACTGTTTGTTCGATTTGAGTAGAAACCTCCGAGAGAAGCTTGACGACACGCGAATTACTGTTTTTCGAGGATTGTTGCTTACCTTTCGATCAAAAATTGAAACATCGTAATCGAGGTGAACGATTTCGTCACCGGGTATATTGAAAAAATCGATAAAATCGTCCCGTATCTGATATCAGCGGTATTCAGAGCGACTGGTCTCTCAAGGATCTCAAAGGATCTATAGTTTCAATTATAAGGTAGATTCTCAGGACCTAGACTGGCTCTTTTCTCTCTATTTCTCTTTGATCATTCTAATATTAATTTTTTTTTTTGTCAAGATAGCTAATTGGTGTCTGGTGAGAAGGATTCTTGAGAAATTTCTTGAGAACCCACGATAAGATAAGAAGACCGTTGTTTACTCTTCAATATATAAACTTAAGGGAGAGGAGCGCCAGCTTTGAAGTAAGTTTCTAATTTATATGGTTTTTTGACAATTTCGGTCGAGGATAACACGGATTTTGAAACATCTATACCGTTAGTTCTGAGGCCACGCATGACATACGCAGTCAACTTTCCATTAGTCAGCCGCACTATTGATGGATAGAAAATAGCAAACATAGTCGACTTTTTACAACTCGTGAAAGTTTCCATACTACAAATCTCGAGGACTAATAATGTCCGGGGTCACTTTCAAACGTCTTTGTAGACAGATATATCTCTTTACAGTTATTCACAAGGTACAAATACACACGTTTCGATATTTGACAGGAGAAAATATTATCACTGTCCGTGCACTTGTTATAATGAGATTTGCCATTCATCTAAACGCCGAAATAAATACTAGCTCTAGAGTCTAGACAATGATACTGATTTCAAAATCAAATTACATACGTATTTTTCAAATGATTATAAGCTGCATATCTTGGTGAAAACAGTTCAAGAGATTTTCACGAATTCATCGAGGTATTAAGTTTTTCCTAGTCTTATTATACTACAAGAGATTTGAATTTTTCTCCAGCTTTTCAAAAGACGTAAGGATTTTTCGAATGAAAAACTAGCAAATGTTGTTGCAATGTGGATTTTTTCACTAGATGGGAATAAGAAATTTTCTTCAAACCCTCAGGTTTTTGCCTCGTAAACAAAAAAATATACTCGAGAGTCGTTGTGGGCTAGATCATACAAACATATAGGTATATCCAGTCGACAGAGTAAACATCTGTATTCAGTATACGGTGTAGTGTGTATAGAATACGCCGTCGAGTTCTCTTCTGTAAACCAGATAAAATGAGAAAGGAAAACAGCCCCGACTACTACGAAGACGAAGACGACGACTAACGAAAAATATTTAGTTTCTTTCGAGATCTTTTTTTAACATCACAAAATTCTCTGTATCTTTTTCTCTGCGTACTTATCTCCGCCTCGGAGTTACTCGAATAAACAAAAAAAAACCTTCTTCCGTCTTTGCTTGATTCTGTATAAACAGAATTTGGTGATCAATAGTATTAGACGGTTTGCTTATTTGTCCCGAAGAAGATCAAACCAAAAAAACAACAAAAATGACACATGTACAATATACAAACCACGGTAATTTTAAACAATAATAAATCCTAATAACAAGATGAGCGACGCCACACAACCGGCGAGTTTCTCCAGAGTCCGTCAAGTAGATCGTCGAGTGCGTCCGCCTCGTTTGAGAGGAAATCGTGAGCCAATAGTCCCACCAAATTTTGGGGACGTCGTATTTCACCGGCGTCGAGTACCCAGGCGAGTAGAGAATTTTATGAATTTCGAAAAAAAAAACAAAAAAAACGGGTGTTTTAGGTTTTATAGTCAATTTTTAACGTACCTCCTGTGCTGATGAAGGTCGAGCTACTACTTCACGAGCGGTCATCAGCATCTTGGAAAACCCCGAGATGTTCTCGAGGAGCAATCGCCGTTCGTGGTCATACCTAAAACGCATCTTTTCGGGTATGTCCAGTACTCGAAAGCCTGGCGTGCGAAAGGATTCTTGGATGCTCACACGAAAAAAATTGCCGAGGGTGATAACTACCGGAGTCTCCAGTACAAGGATCTTCTCCAACGGCTTCACGTGAGCAGATTTTGCCCTGAATCGCTCCTTGAAATTTAAACTTCCATGAATTTATTTGTATCTTCCAGGTCGATGTCCCCATAGAACTCGAAGAGGCGAAGACACACAAAGATCCCGACAAGGCTACGGCAATGACGGATGTTGATCCTCAGTACTTTACCGAACTGAGAGGTCGAGTAAACAGGGATCGCTCCAGTCTTCATACTTATATTAACGACACTCAGGAGGTATTTAGGACCAGGCTTCTTGCCGGACAGGAACGAGACGACTGCATCAGGATCGATCAGCAATTCGACGAGGAACAGAAAAGACTCGATAAAATCAAGGTGGTTCTATCAGGGTGAATTATTTTCCAATTTTTCAGCATCAGAGTAACCGAAAATCACATTATCATAATCAAGTTCACGCGAACTTGGTCAGAAATAAAAAAGATCTACTCAAATCCTCTAAAAACCCCATGGACTGTAGCCACGAAAACATAAATAGCGTTCATGAAACCTCGAAACATATCCAGCATGTAATTTGTAAAATAAAATTAAGCATCACATGAAATTTGATCAGAATTTGGTAGAATCATTTACAGAAGTCAATGAAATGATCTAATCGAACAATCCTCCATTACGAAAAAAAAAGAAAAAAAAAACTCATAAAACCCGCGTTCCACGATCCACAGCGAAAGTACCGGCAGTACGTTGCTGGTTTCGAAGACTTCCTGTCCAGAGACCATGAAGAGAGTATGGAGGTGCTTAGGAAGGCAGAGGATACTGCAAGAGTGACCAACGAGTTGACCAGCCGCCTGCGGGACGTTTCGAAAGCAGTTGGTCAGATCAGACTGCAAGTCTACGTGCTGGAAGAGGCTTGGAGGATGGTAAAAACGTGCCAGAGGTTCCTTTACCACATATCGCCACACAGCTGGAGATCCCAACACGACCCGACCTACAGTCGAGAGTCCGGCTTGACCGTGGGCTCGAATAGAACCGAGGAAGTTTTTAGCCGGTACGGAGCCACGGAGGAAGTTGCTTCTCTGGATTCGCTGATCGGTCAGTCTCTCCAGCTTCTCGTGAGCTGCACATCAGTTTCGAAATGAATTAGATATTTCTTTCCGAACGATCATCAGCGAGGACATTTCTTTCCAGAAATGTTCGAACAGGATGTGGCCAAGGCGACAGAACCGGCGATGTACTTCGAGGACCCATACGATCTGATCCACATATTCAGGGCCATGGAATTGCAGAATTTGAACGCCATGATCCACTGCGAGTCGCTAGCAGCTCCTCTGGTTGAAATGGCAGCGTCAGTATTGAGGACCGACGTGGCTATAAAAGGAGAAATCGCGGAAATCATTGAAGGAATTCACGATCTTGAGGTGAGAACTTGAAAAGGCGTTTATTAGAAAGGTCCTTTAGACGGTTCGCTGTTTTTTGTTCAAAGCTCGCCATTCTCTGGGAAGAAAGCCGAGCAGAGAGCCTCGAGGACTACGCCAACTACCTTCTTCAGGGTGTGTTTCGCGAGCTGGTCTGCTCTGAGACAGTTCTCTACCTTTTCGTATTCGTCGAGGACACGTACGAGAACTGCGTTGCTCAAAACGACGCAAACCTCGATTCGTACTCGATGATGCGGTCGGTGGAACGCGTTTTAGAAGAGCTTAATTCCCAGCTGGACAATTTGCCAGTTGAAGTAGTTCTCAGGTGCGAGAAAGAGGGCTTCAGGCAGGAGATGAAGACCATGAAAGACGCTGAGGACGCTGCCAGGAAGGTATAAGTGTTATTGAAGAAGCTCTGGCTTCTTAGCAATTCTTCATGTCTAATATGTGCGAATTTTAAGATGGCGCTGATGAGGCGACTTTTGGCCGCTTTGGTGCGGATCATGGAGCCTCCGACGCTGAAGCAGCGCAAGTTAATGTACCGCTCAGCGCCAGTTGAACTCAAGAGAAAAGCTACTCCGCCACCCACTCCTCCGACGAACGAGGAGCTCGTCTACTTGACGTACTTCACTAACTACTGCGAACGAGACGATCACCACAATTTTCAGTCTCAGTACCCTGACGACTTTGACCTGACCTTTAGACCCCGCGTTAGAAGACCTTCTCGCAGACACGCGGATCATGTCGAAGAGGTCAAAATCGAGGCTGCTCATGATAATGAAGATGAAGAAGAGGAGGAAAGCGATGAGGAGGAAGACGAGGACCAGGGGGATCAGAATTATTGAGTTCACTGTAATCGATAATAAAAATACGTTCGAAAACCCTATGTAAAAATTTCTTGTCATCTTTAATCATTCAATTTTTTGTCTAACGATGTCTCGCGAAAAAATCAATGGATTTTTACGATTTTGCTCAATGCATTTCGGGTTCGACCAGACCAGTGATTTTCGAGGTACAGAGGAGATAAGAATTCGAGGACAAAATTTCAATAGATCATATCTCGAGAACGGGTCAACGGATTTCAATGATCTTGGCCTCAATCGATGGGATTTGTTTCAATTAGGACCTGAACAAATGTTCCACTTACTCAATTCGGTAGTTTGCAAGTTATGAAAAATCTTCATTTCAGCCTTACCCTCATGATAAGTCTTGAAATTCAGTACCTAGAGGTTCTTTGGTTGGCTAATCATTTCATTGTCAGACTTTTTTCAACCCCAAATTCAAAGATCGTGGACAAAACATAGCTGAGTGAGATCTTACAAAGATAGTCGAACCCGAAGACGAAGAGACACGGATGGTCGTCGCTGAGCACGAATCGAAAACCGATATTGAAAAATTAAAAATGGCGGATATAAAACCACAGAAGCAATTAATTCAGAATAATCTGAGCCGGAAGTCACAGATCTGGCCGATAATTATGCTCAGCCGAATGATCCGCTTGCTTTCATCATGAATTGAGTCGACTGTCAAAGGATGATCGGGTCAAGAAGTCGTACTAATTTTAGAAAATCATAATGAACCAGCCCAATCAACAGTTTGGTGGTGATATTAATAGCCTTGGAGTGCTCAATGCGTTATAAAGGCGGCTCTGCTCCATCGAGATCATCCCCATGGCAACGACGGGTTCGATACCAGACGGCTCTGCTGGTTTGAGCCCTTCAGTTTGACACTCGGTTGGCGAAGCGGCCCGGAGCCGGTTCTGGTTCATCTCGTTCATCGTCAGTCCGTCGCGTCGTCTGCAGGGTTGGCACACAGGGGCTTATGTTTACATACTCAAATCCCATCCCCATTCATCCCATGCAGTACAAACCTGCTAATGAATAGCGATCAGTCTCTTTTGCTCGGCCGGTTCTATGTACCCACTTCTCTTCAAGCTATAGAAAGAAATTTCCACTTTACTGCAGCCCTGCAAGTCACATACACACAGACACTCTCTCTGCGTCTGCTCCACTGTCCAAAGTCCAGTAATTGCGACTGTACCACTACCACTATCAACGGTCTAAAAGACGCATTGTGTCTAGCCGACCAGACGACTCTACACCTACCACCATGAATATAATATCGCCAGACCCTTTTCCCCAGGGTTCAAAAGTTCGTCTAGTTAGTAAACTCAGCAGGTATTCACGTGACGTTTAATTAGCCATGGCAATTGATGGTGCCTAAAAATCTCCGAATCCTGATAGATTCCTCCTCCTCCTCGAAGTGCCTCCATTATCTTAGGAGTGGTATTCTCTTCACCCGAAATCTCTCTGCTTGATAGTATGTTTAATAAAAATATGGAATAGAAATGAGATCGATGAACACAATTTTCGATCGGTTCGAACTAGGGTCACATTTTTCTGCTACATCCTGAAGAATGCACGAATGATCGAATGTTTATCTTGATGGGGTTGAGTGCGTTTCTGGAGCAAATAGCACAAAGTGCTAGACAGGTATACATAGCAATATAACAATTCGAAGATAAGAAGAGACTGTAGAGTTATGTTCGAAGCTGTTTGTGCTCCGTTATGTCACTGCAGACAGTTAGTAGGCATATATGCAGGAATCAGAGAATAGAGTTGACCAGATAGTAGTAGTTTACGTCTGTTATAGGTACAGTTAGCAGAAAACTAGGATACGCACATATCTAAGTATAGGTATAGGCATTGAGTTGTTTATGCGACTACAGGTACCTACCTCATCTTATCGCCTGCAGACTGGTGTGCCTTCATCGATCCCCAGTCACTGCACCGGACTCCAGGACACATCCGGTGTAGTATGTGGCTCGATAACGGCGGGGAACAACCGTAAGGTGCTGAGTTCTATTTACCCTGACGTCTAAAGAGCAATGTGGGTATAAAAGTTGCCAACAAGAGTGAGACCGAAGACACAAACGCGATACGGCCGCATACGGGACACGAAAACATGTTCACTTTTTATACTTTATATGTATAATGTATATTTACGTACTACGAAAGAGGAGATCTTTTTATTACGGCTTTATTTTCATTACTCTTTACGGCGCAAATCCGCTTCCGGTTTGATACCGTGACGTCAGCCACATACAAACACCAGCTGTTGCTCAACGTATGGAATCGTACAGTGGAACCGTCCAGATTCATACAGGATTTGACTATTTCTTTCCATACACGCATACGGTACATTCCGCTGATATTTCCACTCCTCTGAATTTTTACGATGTGTTTAGGAAATTTTTTACTTTTCACAGTTTCATGTTGGAGAAAAGAAAAAAAAAAAAAAAAAAAAAAAAAACTTCTTGGTAACTTTTCATTCGAAAATTGCAGTTGTCCGTGGCTTTTTCATGAAGAAATTGTTTGTTTTGTACGATAGAAACTACAACTTTTCATACGACAAACTATACAAATAGTTTGGATTTCTTTGAAAATTCCTAAAATTTGGTATACCTCGAGTTATTTTGAAGCACGATATATTATTATACACATACAGAATGAATTGAATATTCCTGCTTGGTAAAAACACCAAAAAAATAGTATAAATTCATTCCAAATTTCCAGTCTCCTTGACAGAATGGATTCGCGTAACATAAGAAGATTCTTTCGATGTCGATATAATATAATACATATCCAACATATTATAAAAGTCGTATGTTTTGATAAAAATTATACGCAAATGCTCAATTATAATTTTACGTATGAAACTAATTGATTCTAATAATTGATGTGTTGAAAATCAATTACTTATAGGTACAGTTATTTCAACTGATTATAATGTCAAAGTATAAATTTACAATTTGAACCAAGATGTTCAGTCGAGTTGTCACATACATGAATTGAGTGTTAATCTCATAAATTAGCACAATTGTAACATATTTGATTATTAGAAAAGAAAACCACGTATAATTCTTGTGTCAAGTTCAGAATTTAAGTTCTCGGTCAAAATATCCTAAATTCCAGATTCTGTTGAATAGTAAAACAGAAAAGCGTTACGTCTTTGACATCCGAATTTTGACTATATGGTTTCATTTCAACAGTGAAACAAATTTTTGTCTACTGCGTATACTGTATAATCCTATATTGATACTCGAAATGCGGGTTTTCGACTATCGCTGATTACCGCGATTACATATGCGGCATTGAAACGGTATAATCAATAACAGCTGTTCATGACGAGCCTGCCTAGCAACTGCCGTCTGTCTGCCCTATACGCCGGGGCTTTTGGTCTCACATTCAATCTACACAAGGCTTTTCTCGCCAATGAATCTTTTCGCGATAAATCATATCCTTGATCAGTACAATCGCCTGATTTAAGCACAGATTCATCGATACCGTGATGAATTACAACTGAAATGAATCGCGTGCTGCGCCCCGATACTTTCGATCCTATACCGAAAAAAAAGGAGGAAAAAAAAAACTTAACGACGATTGGATTAATCGGTGGATAATTACCTTCGGTTTCGGACTGCATAGTAAATTATGTGAATATGAAGCGCGGGAAATGATAGTCAAAGTTTGGGGTCAACGACTCCGGGCTCATTGGCCACAATTTGCATATATAGAGACTCGCGTTGTCCGCTGGTTTGTATTTCGGTCCAGTCAAGTTGATGTTGGGTATTACCGGTGGCCGCGGTCGTTAGCAGTTCGTTGCAAGCTCTTTGTACTTATATATATATTGTTAACGAGAGACAAGGAGTAAGAGAGACGGATAGTATAATCGAGTCTGAGAAGTCCAATTACAAATCACTGATTGCTATTTATCCTATAGGCAGTTTGTTTCCTGCACCGAGAATAATACTACACCTACCATGATGTTAGGTACTTTCTTATTATTCTATTTATTCCGGGCTGATGAATCGAGCGGTTAGTTTTTTTTCTACCACACGATTTATTATACTCTTCCTCACGGAAATAGACTTCTTCTCTATACCCACGAAGTCAAACAGATGTTCACAATCATCCCATTTTTTTTTTTTTTTTTTTTTCTTCACTTTTTACACCGTCATGATGAACTCGCTGGAAGCCAGCTCTTCGGTCACTAAGTACCCCACCGGTTGCTGGTAAAGTCAGTGATTGTGGTTTTTCACCACTTCCGAAATACCTGATGGATTTAGAGAGAGTCTAGCCGGTTTCTCTACAGCATATCCTCGAAATCACATAACACGGGGTTAATTATTCTCTTCATTTACTCGGAAGTTAAATCATCAATCGTTGAATCATCCCGAAAACAAATCATCAAGACATGATGATTAGTCCGAAAGCAATCATGCAGTTCAATCAATTATCCATAGCCGATCGTTTCAACCAGTCGATTTTCTATGTAACAATATCAGCAATGCTTTTTAACGGTTGATTTTTAATCATGATCGATTGAACAAAAAAGCTCCGCGTTTTTGCGACAGTTACGACCACAGGCTAATTCGAAGGTTCAAACACGCGCAATGTTGTAATCGTGAGTGATATAGAACCTTCAAAAGTTTCGTCATTTCCTAAGATGATGAGAATTTTTCTCTCAATCCAACGTTAATTTTCGCGATGTCGAATCTAACAGAGGGATCTGAAAATAAATGTTCGTTAATCCGTTGGATGTTTTCCCTTTTCGATTTTCACCTTTTCTCATTTTTTTTCTCAATCTTGTTTTTCTTCTTCTAATCCATCGTCGGTATATAAATTCGCAGAAGCTCGTCCAACCGACGCGACACCCACGTACGTTACATTGAAAAATTTGCATTCTCGTTTACCCTCGCAAAAGCGGATAACATAAAAAGTCGAAAAGGGTTCCCGATGGGATCCAAGGTTGCGGTTTCTCGGCTTGAAAATCCGCCAACGATTTGTATAATTACGCAGATTCATTCCAGGATATGGATCCAAAAATCTGTAGTGATCGGGAATTTGACGTCTTCGAACTGTTATATACTTATTCCCAGAGTCAAAAATCAAGAAAAAAAAGCAGCAAAAAATTTTAATTCGACCATTTTTAGCCCCCCTCAATCTCTCAATGAATAAAATTTCGCTTACCGAGCTGCGTGTAGGAAAATGACGATAATCGCCATGTCTCGGTGTCCCATGAGATCGCCCACAGCTATAGCGCCTATCTACCTATACATATATGTATATGCATACCCTGGTAAGTCGCCGTCTGCACGTCTACGGAGCGAAAAACTTCGCCCACACGATCGAGAGGCGACAGAAGACCTCCTACGGGAACCGGGTCCGTTCAGGTCTATAAAAGGCGGCTTAGCCGGTACCGATTCACCGAATCGGGTATAGCCGCAACCTAGACGAGAACTAGACTCGAATCGAGAAAAACTGCAGGAAATTACCATTTTTGTTTTGTTGTTTTTGTTTTTTGTATAGTTCACTAGTCTAGACGTCTTTTTTTTATTCCAATTAGGTTTAAAAATAAACCGTACCTACATGTCTAGGTAGTCCTCTAGGGTGAGTATATATGCCAGCCTAAAATTCACCCCCAATGAATTTATGCTTCCTGGGGCGTCAGGGGGGCGAAAAAAGCGGAAAATTGTTTAGGTACATAAAAGATGTGGTGGCAAAGTAAGTGTTTTGAAATCCGCAGTATAGTTTGAGTTTCCGGTTGTGTTCTCTTATTTTCTTTTCCTCTATTTTTTCCGAAGGAAGTTTCTATGGATTTCAGAATTATTTCATAACCGACTACCGTTGAGAACAAAAGTGAAATAGGCTAATTAACTAGTCTAATTTCATTTCCATTCTCACGATAGTGATTTTTTATGACGTCTACTTGCAATACACGTCTCCTAGGTATATTTCTCAATCACGCAATATACCGAGCTGAAAAATGTCTGCTTCTTGAAAATTGAACGTCTTGCAGTTTTTTCATCGAAACAATTGTAACTTTTCATAATTTTTCATCAAACAAAAGAAAAAAAAAACGTGTGTACGCGTTTCCTGGTTTGAAATTTCGTCATTTTCGACCATATGGCACGAGAAGAACACAAAGGAGAAGAAGAAGAAAAAAAAGAAATGAGTACAATTTCATGTACATATACTATGCATACATGGAAACCCACGAAAGGTCCAAATTTTCCTTGAAAATTCGTATCTTTTGATAGATATTGAAATAGAAACTATATATGTATATACTTGTACGTACTAAATCCCGACTGTATTCAATTTTCACGGACTACTGACCGACTGCGGTGGAATGGTTTAGTAATAGGCACGTGTATTACAAAAAGCGAAGGGTTTTACGATCGGTATAGGCATACCTATGCCTCTCCAGTCTCTCTAATAACCGGAAGCGGAAGCCAACATACGCTTCTACAGCGTCATACGGTATTATTAAATCGTAGAAAAACGGTTTCGTCCGCTTGATCATGGTCTATATGCATATGATGATGAACAGAAACAGAAAAACAGAAAAACAGAAAAACACACTCCATCTAGAACGTAACAATGATTTAATAATAATAATAATAATATTGTTATTATCATTACGATGACAGCTATTTATGCATGTATGTAATATATCTATGTACGTGTGCATTGGGTACATAGAGCGGTATGTTTGCGACTACATGTATACGTCTATAATATACCTACTATATGTAGATGATGAAATATGACGCTTATAAAATTGCAACGATTTCATGTTTTTCGCCTATTTTTTTTTGTCGTTTACATTATTGTATTTAAATGATGTATGATAAATTAATTTTGATATCTAATTTACTTTATATAGTTCTTTTTTTTTTCTTCCATTGTCGTTGCTATTCATTTACCTACGTATGTATGTATGTAATAATAGGAGTCGTGAACATCTATTATCGTACCTATGTACAAAAGTGCGATTGAATCAGATGATTTGATATACATATCTATATACCTATAAAGGTATACATACATAATCTATGAAGTATGAGATTAGTGCGGTAATATTTTTTCGTTGTTTGGTTTTTTTTTGTTTTTTGTTTGTTTTTTTTTCTCGTTTTTTACGGATAACTGTACCTATACATGCATGTGTATTTTCGGTATGCACTGTACTGGGATATCGTGATTGTTGATGACGATAATATTTGTAATTGAATAGCTAATATCCCATTCAGCTTGCCGTATAATTCGAATTTGATTTTTAAATAGTGATAATCTATAGATATGTACTGTATGTATACCTATATATGTATATTTACTATGTGTATATGTATACGTGTGTGTGTGTGTGTGTGTGTGTGTGTGTGGCTGTGTTGTATGTATACATGTATACATTAATATAGTATATCGATAAATCGAAGCGCGAGATAAAATATCAAATATTAATAAACACAACAAGGGCAATCTATAGATTTACAATCATGTGTATATTGTGTATTATATATACATATAAATATATATCGAGGGCTAAGGATCAGAAGGGCGTATATCTGTAAAAAAAAATAAAAAATTTCACTTCTATCTGAATCGTCTTGAAATTTATAGAAACGCGTACATCCATTGGAATCCCACAAATTTTTTTTTATCACTTTAACCTCAAAATCGCAACTCCGTTGCGATTTCCCGGTTTTCGTGATTAAAAACATTGATCGTTACTCATACGTAAAGGCTTTTTGGCTCAACTCGTTACAGCACTCGCCGTCGGCTTGTGCCATAAACCTCTCGTTTCGCCAAAAAAGCTTTTCCGTAGTCGTGACAAAATGTACTATTTTTTTAGGGAGACACGCCCTTCTGGTCCTCAACCCTCGACATGCACGTGTATGATATACATATTATATGTATGTATAGATAGTATATCTATGTATATATACGCGTGTTGCATAGTATAACGTATACGATAGAATTTCAAAACGATTGTTTAGTTATGTTTTTTTTTTGTTTTTTTTTTGTATGTTCTTTTGATATATAAAAACACATAACGAGCATTATATTCAATAATTATTGTATAATTACTATAATATATATATATATACTATACGGTGCTCTTAGGAATCGGAAATCGCGAAATCGTTTACATACAACAATAATTAATACACAAATGGTATATTCCGATTTTTAAGAGCAAAAAAAAATGAACGATTTTACTTTATTTACAGGTGAGTTTACGCGTCTGTTATACATTTTTTTTTATCCATTATATATATATATAATATATCCAGTTCAATCGATTTTTAATCAAGTTATTTTTTTATTTCGTCTCGTTTCGATCGTTATTCGTTTTTGATTAGGATCCGAATTAGGTATTTTTTTTTCTATCTTCTTATTTCATTTGCCAGAGTGTTCGACTAGCATTTCCACTCTTATCATTAGTAATAAAATGAAAATAAAACTATACAGTATATGTGATCGTTTACGGGCAATTAGATATACATATTTTTTGCTCTTCTTTCTAATTAATCTCACAATTCAGCTGCTGATAATAAATAGTATAGTTAGTTAGTCGGTTAGTTTTTTCAGACGTTGAAAAATCAAGTTCGAGTTCCTATAGAGACACTATATGTTTCTTTGCAATAGAGCGAATCTATAATATGTATAATCTATATATATGTATACGTTTATATTGCACTCGACACCGTTGGTATTATTATCTACAATATATAAATTGTTTATTGATAGTGATAATTACCGCTAGAATAATTACGCCCGTACGTCAGGATCGCCTTGTTGAAATTCACCCTTCCTATATATAATCCTAACATAATCTTCGTATGGTTTTTTTCAATCACTTGCCATTTCTCTCGTCATCTTTTATATTTTTTCTTACACTCGTGAAACTTGAGACAGTAATTATATCTTGCCCGGTCCAACGAAGCTCGAAGCTCAAAGCTCTCGAAGCGTTTCTTGCGCACTTTTGTAATTCTAGAAGCCGCAGTTCGCGGTTCTCACTGCTGCAGCTGCTGGCTGATGTGACGATTTCTCATCTCAAATTACCTTCCGACATCGACGTCTTCCGGTTAGCTATACGGGCGTAGGAAATTCATCCGAAAAACTCCACCCCAAGACTCGAGTATTATGGGTCAGGTTCGGTTGGGGCAGGTCAGAAAACGTCTCCTCAATACGTTTGGGAAACACAGAATCTGGTGACTACTTAGTTATTTTTCAATAACTTTCTGGTAAAAAATTTCTCTCCACAGACCCGGTCCGATCGATTCTAAATCGTCCGAAAGATCGAGAAAACACGGTCCCTAATAACACATTTTTTTTTTCATATTTGAAAAAATTCACCCATTTGTTTTGAACACACATCACTTTTTCGTCGAACACGTAATCGTGAGGGATCAAGACTTGGTTCCAGAGCCGCTACTTGACTTGACCCTTTCTTGTCAATTTGGGTCGATTCCTCCTCCTCGACGATATTGACTCTCGTCGACTTCCGGTTCGTCGGATTTTATCTCGAGGTCGCTATTCTGATCTCGAAAAATCTCCACCACATCGCCCTCCGATGAATTCGACGAGGGCGTTGACGCCAGGGGCGACGGGGGCTGGGAACAATATCAGAAGACGCAAGTGCAGTCCTCTGAGACCCGGGCCTACCTCGCCCTTTTCCGATTGAGCTTTGCAAGTTTCCTTCGCTTCAGTATCAACTGGTACAAGGTGTCCAATCCCTCGTGGAGACCCTCACCAGTTATCGCACACGCTGGCTGTACCCGGATACACGAGCTTCCAGGCATCCCGGAAAGCTCCAGCACACCCAGCTGCTTCTCGAGCTCACCCACCTCTTTTGCTCCTGGAAAAATATCCAAAAACAAAATAATTGTCATCTGATTTCGAGAGATATCAACGTTTCAAACCCAAAAAACCACCTAAATGTTCACTTCTTGGCTTCCAAAAAGTGCACAATCATTTTTTCGAACACCCTGATGATGTGTTAATCGACTTCTGATCATCACGACAAATGATCTTGATCGGAAAATATGAGATTTTTTTTTTTGGAATCCACAGGAGGCACGAAATGTTCATTTTTTGGTTCGCAAAAGATGCACATCAGTTTTTCGAAACATTCTGATGAGCAATGTGTTTTATTGTGTCTTAGTTTTCACTCACCAGGCAAGTCCTGCTTGTTCGCAAGGATCAGGATCGGCACTCCAGCGTTATCCGGGCTTCTGGCGGTCCTGGTGAGCTCCATTTTGGCCTCTTCGAGTCTCTCAGCATCGCACGAGTCCACGACGAATATGATGCCGTCTGTGCAACGGGTGTAAGACTTCCACAAGGGCCGGAGCTTCTCCTGGCCACCAACGTCCCATACCAAGAAGTTGACCCCTGCAAAAGAGAGTGAAAGTGATTCGACAACGTGATGATGCTCGACATTACCACGATCAGTCCACTATTTGATGCTCCCGTTTCTCACCTTTGGCTTTGCCACTCCCGCCTCTGATCCTCTCGCAGTTGAACCCTATGGTGGGCACGGTGTTCAGGTACTGGTCAAACTTCAGTCTGTAAAGAGCTGTCGTTTTACCAGCACTGTCGAGCCCAAGCATTGCCACATGAAGAGGTGTTCCTGTTGGTAAAGATTCCAGCAGGCCTCCTCCGCTTGTACCACTTCTTCCCATACCAGCTCCCATCTCTTTCCTCGACTTCGTTAACGGTCTACCTCGCACCATCAACCATAATACCGATCACGATTCCACCCCACTATCCAGGGCTAGAACCCAGGGTTTACTACCGCATTGCCAGCTGAAAAATTGAATATTATCATCAGGGTTTCGTTCATGATAAGATTGACGAGAAGAGGATGAAGAAGGGATCTGGTGAACAGTGATTTTGAGCATCACTGGTTGAACGGACATCTGTTTTCGGGTCAAAATAAGCTCGTTAGCTGAAAAACATGGTCGTGCTTAGTACATTGGATATCACGGGGTGCCGATGATTACCATACAGAAGACTTTCACCGGGGTTTGTACCCAGTGGAGGAAGCGTTCTGATTGTGAGTTCGTTTTCTGGAGAGCGATCGATCGCGGTTATCGAGTGTCGCAGATTTTCTGCGGATCGCCAAAACCGCGACTCGTACTACACTTGGCAATGCAATTCAACTCAAGGGTTGCAAGCGATACTTGACTTCATCGATGAGAGGGAGAGAAAGAAGGAATGAATCCTTATCTTATGACTAAAGTCGATTCAACCCAACCTACTGGAGCACCTGGGTGCGCTTATCTTTTATCCGTACCTCCAGATACTTAAAGGTACTAAAATAAAATCGCAGGATAGGTATATATGGGTTCCTCCCAGTTCAGCATTACTTTGTTAGATTAGATAAACATCTGGCCTAGTTTCCGTTTCGCAACTCCGAGGTAAATCCATAACGTTTATCTTTGGACCCTGGTATAGTGGGTACTCACTTCCCGGCTTCTCTGATACACTCGGAAGTCACCTCTTGAAGACTAAAATAGATACTCTTGCGTGGGAGTTATCGACATCTTCAAGCGGTACGGATACATATTTTGGAAACTTGTTCAAACCAATAGAACCACTACGACTTTCCGCTTCGAAAAACGGTGGGTTATTATATTGTTGGAGGAATTGTTCGAAGGACCAAAGAATCACTTTCGATCGTGTTTGGATGGACGCCTGTGTGGTGCATAGTGTGCGATCAATTTTTTGTCCGACGATATCTCGCAAACCAATCAATGGATTTTTATGATTCTGGTCTCAATCGAAGCATTTTTTTCGTAACTTACAACCCAGTTGATTTTGGTTCTTGTCAGGTCACGCGTTTTTGAGTTATTCAATAAATAGAATTTTATTCGACGTTGTCTCTAGAATGGATCGTCGGATCGATCTTGACGATCTTGGTTTTAATCGATTCAGCACGGAAAAAAAGAGTGCGCTAAAATTTACTACGTGAAGAGTAATTATGTGGACAGCAGGTGTTTTCAGTAGAAATTGCAGCAATTGTGGTGTTTGGTACATTGAGGCAAGTAGCTTCAATGTCTATAATGAGTAAATGTTATCGAAATTGGTGTAATTTCTACTGAAAACAAATGCTGTCCATATAACTACCCTTCACGTAGTAAAGTTGACAGCCATTTTTTTCCGTGAGTGGTTGATCAATCATGGAGGGCCTGATTTTTCTGAAAATTTGCTATTCGTAGTTCTCTCAATAGAACAAATTCAATACGGTGGATTCAAAAACGTAAAAGCAATCACCGTTCGGAGTTTGAAAAGAAGTATATTCATTTTCCCGCTTCTGAATCGATTAATTGTGTATGAATGATATTTCAGAGTCACCGAATAATAGTTGTAAGTCAGATTTGCTTGTTTTGCTTTTTCAAAAATCAAAAATTGATTTGCGAATCAATTTTCAGATCGCACACCGATACGTGGATGCAATACGGCTTGGAAACTGAAGGAGAGAACTTGCGTTCGACCCACTTGCCTCGTGCCATCGTTTATTGGGTTTAATATGAACGAAATGGAGCCCGAGGCGGGTGAGAGAAAAGCGTTAAGAGGCCCCTATTTTGCTGGACCATATAGGCAATACATATGGAGCCGAGGATCGAAGACAGACTACGGATAGACAGGTAGATGGATTCGCTTCTCTTTTGGGACTGCAGACATATTAGACCACAGCATCTTTCGAAAGAAATCCTCACACTGTGCTGGTTCCTGATCATCCAGTTTTGGCAGCTGTCCTCGAGAATCGACAAAGCTTGCCAGGATGAAAATAGACCTAGAAGATCACCTCGCGTTACACAGTGAACGATCAAACCTATAACCAAGCCTCCTTTCTCTATCCATCTCTTTCTCTTTATATTTCTTTCTCTGTTTCTCAGAATGGAATTCATGAAACGAACGGTTTACCTCGCGTGTAAATTCCTGGCCGTTGATTATATAGAGCCCTTCGCTCGACTGATATAGTTACCAATGAACGGTTTCCACCAATTGCAGTGTATTTCGAGTAAACCTTATTGCATCCTTGAGTCTGAAAGAATTTTTTTTTTATCTTTCCCCTTCGGAATTGCGAGTAGATTTCAGTTCAAATGAGGTTTGAAAGAGAGTGAAAAATTCAACGGAATTCAAAAAGCAATCGTTTGTATATATCTTTGCGAAAATGGGCAGATATGGGCAATCCACGAATTCGATAAAATCCGAAGCGGCAGGTGCCCGTTCGGTTTGTAGGCACGAGAGATGAAATGGGCTGGCACGAGTTCCCTCTCACGCTGGTATGGGCGGCTTGTTGTTCATCTCTCTGAGATACGAAGCCAGTGGGTCACCTGCCGGCTCTCGTATCGTTCGATCCTTTTCTAAACCATGTGTCAGTTCTGTCTCGTGAAGAGAGAGAATAGCGGTCCAGCGAGCCGCAGCATCCACCATCACCAACAAACAGTTACCTAAGGCAGCTGAGAGCCAGCCGAGAGGTCTACCTTGCGCTATCGTCTCTCTGCGATCTCATCTCCGTTCTCAGTTTCTTCCATTCTTTAACGATTATATACCAAGAAGAAGAAGAAGAAGAAGAAGAAGAAGAAGAGGAGGAATTTGTTTTTTTTTGTTGTTAATTTTAGTTGTTTTTTTTTCTCCTCCTTTCATTGGTTTTTTGAGCTTTGTCGAAGCTTTTTGGACGGCGTTCACGTGAATTCATAACTGCGGAGTTGGATCGTTAATTTAGCACAGTCCATGAATAGAATTGGAGTATATATACACACATACTCCATTAGAATATATATGCGTAGTGTCGAGCAAACGATTATACCTCTGCGATCCTGGGATACGGCGTAAGTTGGTCCGAAGCACCGAGTTTGACCTACAGCGCTAAATTTCTCCGCATGCATCTGATCACGATCTTATGTTATATATTTATACAATTTATTTCCATGCCCCATTCTCTCGGTATATGTATACATGCCACATGGTGGTCGTTGAAATATACGTAAAGAAATTTGAATTTTTCTTAATTTTCTTCTTCTATAACTCGCAGAGATTTTACAAAAGCAAAAAAATTAGCAGCTAGGCTCCTAGCTCTTGCGTGTGATTAATTTTACTATCGCGAACCGATCGTAAAGCTTATATAGTCGTAACCCAAGAGCGCGATTACCGAATATAAAATATGGAAATTCAAAGTGAAATAAAAAATTATAGGTAGGCGGTTATGGTTGTAGACGATTTCACGGTCGAGAGAAGATTCCGATTTATAATGTGATTAGTACCATGGACCGATCTCTGAAATTCTATGACATTCGTTATCGAATTCAGTGTGTCGTGAAATGTCGTTCAAATTTTGACAGAAAAGTTTCTCAACTTTCGTCATTATACATAGAAGATTTATATATAAAATACAATGCAGAGGGAAAGGAAAAAAAAAAAAATTGTCCTCCGGAAGTGTACCGAGAGTCCCGAATCCCTTCGCGTTCGTTTTACGGTCTAAATTCGTTCTGAATAAATGAATAAATTTCAATAAAATCACGTGTACTCGTTGCTGTCCTGACAATGATTTCGAAAGCGTCATCATCCCGTCGCGTGATACGTGGATGAATACGGTATGTACATACATATGCCTATCCCCCGTGATCCCTATGTGCGTAAATTTATGTATCAAGTTGCCCTCGGTACCAACTCCAGTAGGCATATAGGTATGGGTATAGGTATGGGTATACGAGATGAAATTAAAACGCGAGTCTGGGTGAATAATTGGTAGTCATTGAATTAACTCGTCCGACCTTCAGACGCGCGTATACACTGGAGGTACCCACGTAATTGACAGGGGTCATAAAATCGCGAATTTTCATGACGCGTAAACGTATAAATAATGCTGGACGTGCAAATTTGTTCATATCAACTACATACACATTTATACACCAAATTATTATCAACGTTACGTCACATATCCATTGCCATATCTACTCGTATTGGTGCTAGTTTTTAGTTCTCTTTTTTTCCCATCCGCGTGTAGTAGGTACGTTTTTGCACTAAATATATCCAGATCGCAACCCGAACTCAACGATTCTCGACGTCAATGTCAGCAAATTAATTGTTAAAATGGAAGCTGAGAATATCGAGTGTGGGAAAAAAAAAACACAACACAAATTAATTTTATCACGTTTCATGCGGTTTTCAACAGCAAAAGGGCGCACAATAGCGCCTAAGTCCTCATGCCGTTAGATGTGAGATTTTTTCTGCACCGCGATTGGCGCACCCTGGAGTACTGCAAAAGTGTAGATAAGACGTAATCTTATCGCTGTAAGTAACCGCGATATCGTGCAGTATAACGATGATCGAGTGCAGCTAAGGCTATTGTACCTGCGCATACGGTAAATATACATACATATACGGTACTGCAGGTGTGAATAGATTGGTACGTGCAATTGTTATAGCGATGATAATTGCCTTGGAGAGGAGAGCAACTCGCACGCAATACACAACCAACCTGCATATACGTAGGCAGTATTATGTACTGTATAATTACGTAACGGAAAATAAACTTGCTCAGTTATATAGCTCGTAGTACGTTGTGCTAGGATCATCGCGCTCTCACATGATCATCATCGACTATTGTGCTCTGCAGGTACATAGATGACGATGAGAAAAGAAGATTGGAGAAAAAAGTTAATTACTTTTGCCCTCTGATAGATTTTTCAATATCCGTCCTCACAAACCCGAGAAACCTACGAGTACTCATTTTTTAAGAAATTGTTCTCCATCTCGACTGGAAAATCTCAGCCCTCAAATTTAGAGAATGGATAAGGAGATCATTTTAGTGATCAGCGATTAGAAAAAGCTATTGCAGCTTCAAAAACCATGAGGACAATTAAAAAATAAATGATTCTCATGAGGCATGAACTACCGAATAGATTTGAAGAAAAATCCGATCGGATTCGAGTTGGAGAAAATTCTATCGATTGAAAACATAGAGAAAGAGACACGAAGAAAACATTGCTTGAAATTTTTCTCTTCAAGCTGTTTTTCATCCTCGAATATTTAAAAAACTACCGGACCGGTAAAATTCGAAATCTGATCAGTTCTGAGTTATGAAAAACCGCATTAGTTCTCGAGATTTTGCTGCTGAAAAAATCAGTCCCACATATACAGACGTCTAGCCAAAAACGCTGAAAGGTGATTTCCGTCATATCGAGAACTCAAGTATTCAATTCGAAATGGATCGATCAAATTATTCACTCGATTCCTCCAGTTTCGAATTCTCCATACTTTGCTTTCACCTCGAAGATCTATGTTTAGGACTCGAGGACCGAGTCCATTAAGACCCATAGTCTTAAAGAGGATTTTAAATCGACTAAAAATGGAGCCGACGAATACATTCATGTCTCCAGATACGTATATGACTTCCTGGGACAATGAAGGGCGGTTGAGCAGGAAAAAGCAAGCATATAACACACGTGTAGTTCATTCAATTCGTATCTAAATTGGGGCTTTAAGCTGTTCAATATTGCGCGTTGCCTAAACGTCTCGAGGCAAAGCTGTAGCCTACGACGAGATCAGTGACCGAAACCGTGATGATTAGCCTAACCGCGGTCTCTCCATCACCAGTTCCTTCGATCATCATAGCAATTTGTTACCTGTAACCGCAGTTAACGAGGACGATCTGATATACCATACCTGCTATGTCTATAATGTCTGATGTCCGGGGTTTGACTAGCGGGCCAAAAATCAATCTAAATAATTAGTCACCAGACTGTAAATTGATCGGTTCGAAGTGCACGGGGATAATAGCCGACCTAGCTGAACCAGCCAAACGAAACTACTGCAGTATGGCATCCGTCCATGTATTTCTAGCTTTTTACCGCATATGGGGCTTCTGGTATAAGCTAGTGTCTGTGCAGGTAGTGTATAAGTATTGAGATACCGCAATTGAGAACGTATCCAGGTTTATAGGTTTACGTGTGAGAGTAATATCGAAAAGCGCTCACTTTAGCACACCCTGGCAAGTATTATATACCTACGTCAACGTTTGCTAGTTCTTGATCGGAATAAAACAGTCCAGGTTTAGTTGTAAGGATTCGCTTCTCGTACACGTGACAAAGTACGTATCTTGAAGGAAATATCTTCAATCTAGAGAGATTAGAGTCTCGTTCTATTTCCTCACCAGATGTGCAAATTGCGGGCAAATTGGCATCAGGAAAATAAACCGTCCGTATATATGTACAAATTTCTTTTAGATCATTTAGCGCCGTGGTTATACCCTGCATAGTGCTAATGAATAAACTAACGAACGAAGTTAATGGAGTGATTAATATTTGGTGTGGAAATTACCACTTCTAGAAATGTTGTGAAAATTCGTATAGTTTCTCGTAGATTTTCGCAAACCAAAATAGTTATTCTCCCTCCGATAGGTCCAGAAAAAAAATACATCCCAATTTCTTCCTATGGACAGCGAGAAGAGTTTCGAATCTCCACGAATATGGGGGATGAAAATTCGTGAAATTCACCCCTTACATGGTTATACCATTCGGTTTCTTGAAAATCTGAGAATAGGTACCGATCGTTGTTCTCGGATTCCCGCAATTTGAATGAAATTTTCAAAGCTTGTTGCGGGTTGACGACGATGGTACGAAATAAACGGCGGTGGACTATCGACTTGTTAAATTGCGCTTGCGCTTACGAAATTCGCAGGGGCATGCCGTGCATCGTCGTACACTGTATACAATACACGTATGATGTATGCATATCCTTTGGAATAAGTATAATGGTTCCATGGTGCCACACACGATATCGCGACAAAAAATTATACAAATTCTCAAAGGTGTTTATAGGACGCAGGTGAAGTACGAAGCGCGTTAAAAATCTCGCTTTTGCTATACGGAATTCGCCATTATCCTATGTATGAAAATTCGCACATGCTTTTATGCGCTTCGTGTATACATACAAGATATTATACGTAATTTTTACTATTCTTTCATTTTCATATCGCTAAAGAATTTCCTTCATCAATGTGTTAATAATCGATGTACGCGCTTTGATAACAAGTTGTAGGCAATTGAGAGAAAAGATAAGGTTCTGAATCAGAGACCAACTTTCGCGATAACAGATACAAGCTCGAGTGAACATGTTTAGCGATATTCTGATCAGCTATAATCGCAGATATCGAATCCTCAAGTGCAAATTCCGATCAAAATCCGCGGATCGAGTCGGGAAATTAAAAAAAAAATTTCATACCATATAAAACCGCGGCGAGAAACCTGAGTTACAATCATTTTCTCCTATTGCACAACAATACGGAGTAATAATAACACGGTCTATGTAATCCTGTAAGAGCTCGTGGATACTGGATATAGTATCGTGTTTGCGTACAGCGAATATGAAAAAAACTGCGGAATTTGCATATCGCAAAAAGCAATAGATTCGTGACGAACATAAGATCATAAAACAGTATCAAAAAGTTCAAATTCGTACCTGGACAGCGACTCTTGTGATATTATCCAATGTCGAAAGGCACTCGCGCATAATTATTACGCTATGGTTAAACATGAATTGGATATTGATTGCCGGGGATATTGGATTTTGAAATTCGGGGGTAAAAATTTGGTCTACGATTTTTTGAATGATTTTAGATTTTTGTTTTTTTTTGTTTTTGTAATGCGGTTAGATGATATGATATATTTACACACACACACGTTATATAGACAGGCACACGTTGCTATTCTTCTATTATTTTTCGTTATTCTTAATTTCTAATCCCCCGTCCTTTCGTCTAATGTAAGTAATAAAAAAAATATTGGTCGGTCGATCGGCGCCGACTACACCCTGACCATGCACCGGCGAGCGATGGCTCAAAACTGTTCCGCTCGACGACAGCCTCCTCTTGTCTATTCCGTTAGGAAAGTACCGCCAGGAGGCAGCACACCCCGACAACACTAATTACCGTTTATTACCGACGCTTTAATTAGCCGCAGCACGCGCTCGAGCGTTACCTCTGACGATGAGGGTACGCGCGTTATTCCATAACGTGAAAAACTACTGGCCAAAAATTGACGAAAAAAATAAGAAAGAGAAAAAAAAAAAATCTACTTAAATTCTGTGTTATTCGATACAGCGTATATATTCGGCGTCGAATTTCAAGACCGAACTCGAACGCCGAGGAATAAACGCCTCGGTCAACTGGGTCAAACGATTTCATTTCGTCGGTCCAATACGCTCGGACTAACGAATTGTCTTTATGCTCTACATATACGAGTCGTTAAATTGATTATATCCGTAATTTCTTCAAACTTTGTTCGAGTAAGTTAAACCGTAGGAACTGTGATCCCGCGGGATAATGACTTTTTTCAAACTAAGCAGGTAAATCGGCTGACCATTTGGGTCGGTTTCAAAACTTCCCGCGCAGATCTTTCAAGTTCGAACGATACAAAACTACCGCATCGATATATCTCCAAATTTAGTCATTTCTAAGTTGGAGCGAATACTATCGATGAAGATTGAAATCAGAGAAATCCGTTGATTCGATCGCAAGATATGATTATTAGAAATTTGTTTTCGTCAAATTTTGTTTCTTCAATAACTCAGAAACTAGTTGATCCATTGAATTGAGATGAAAATCATGGAAATTGGTGGATTCGTTGTCAAGATACGGTCGGATATAAAATTTATCCATCCAAAAAATGTCGGAGAGGATTCTCTGGACCTCAAAATGTGGAGATCTGATGGAAACTCAACTGTTCAGCATTGGGCTGATTGTAATAACTTCCCATTTTTTGAAAATCGAAAAATTTGATTCAGGATTGACTGAAAGGTCGAGAAAACATGCTCCATGAAAGTGATTTCAAGAGCTTGTTTATTGTTCGGTTCGCTTAACTGGCGCAGCTGCAAATGCAATGGATCTTTGTCTCGTGTATGAGATAACACGACTGCTGATGAATAGCTGCTCGGTTTATCTCAAAGCCTCGCTTTTTTTGCCCATTAAATGTTCGTCTCGGTGATGGGATAACGACTCCCGTTTTATATCTCCGTAATGCGTAGATTCTGTGGAATCAGAAGTGTACACATCCATTAAGCAAACTCTATATACGAAGAATGAGTTAGCTTCATTTGCCCTGATTTTTCTCACATGGAGCTGAAGCTAGCAGCCAGAGTTAGCAGCCAAACATGCAGAACTTTTTCTAAATTTTGATGATGCAGTACAGATTTACGTCTACAAATCAATAGAGGCTTTGGTTTTGCTAAAAACTTGACGGAATTTGGATTCTTGTCGTTCTCAGACTCATTTTTGATCTGATGCATTTGATTTGGCTGCTAATTTTGGCTGCTAGCTTTAGTTTCATTTTTCTCACTCACGGTTCTTTGGCGATCGAGAAATCTAAGAAATTTAATGCACGAATTACGCGCTTCTGAACCTCAGCTGCGGTTTGCTCGGTTTTAAATTCGTTGAACTGGACAATTGCCATCATTTTATATGGGGTTCAATTCAGGGCTCAGACTCTCAGGGCTTCCAACAGGCCGAGACAAACGACGCAGATCCATACGACCGACTAACCAAAACAAAGAGGTTTAATATTATTATTTGACCCTGTTGAACAGGGGGCTTGAGAAATAGATCGTCGCACAGCTGCACTAGTTTTCATAGCTATTCAAAGTCGTCGACCCCTTACGTTTACACGAAGGGCCGGGCGATACGCTTTTTCGAATCATTCTTAGATCGAAAACCAAGAACTTCACCGCTTTATACTTCTTACTTCAAATCTGAAATCCCCTTTTGCCATTTTTCGAGGTGTTTTCAAATTGAAAAGAAGAAATCGAATCGGATTTTCCGCTTCATTCACAAATCCAAATCCTGTTTTCCCAGTTCTCAATTTAGAATTAGTTTCAAAATAATAGATGGAAATACAAAATTGAATCGGTTTGGTAATTTTACTCCAAATCCGAAATCGAATTGGTTTTTCATTATCGTATACTCCGAATCCAGATTCCGCGTTTCCATTTTTCGATTCATTTTTGAATGGAAAACCAAAAATTTATCGGGTTCTTTAGTCTGACTGGAAATCTAAAGTACCGTTTCTCAAATCATCGATTTATTCCCGAAAGGAGACGAAGGAAGGGTGACCTAACTTCTTCATTGAACTCCAAGTGCGAAGTTCCGTCTTTAATTTTCAAATAAAAAGGAGAAAATCGAATGGGTTTTTCCATTTCATAGAAAATCCCATTTCAAGAATACAACTTCTAGGTATGTATGTACATCACAGAATAAATCGATCTCATCTTCACTGAATATCGACTATAATCACAGTCCTAGCCCGTTCCTTATTAAATTCCGCCTGATTCGGGTCTTCATGTTATGAGATGTCTCAGCCTCGAGTTAACCACTGGCTTGTTCATTTATTTATAATTAGTGAAAGAAGAGGAGGGCTCGAGGAGTGGTTTCATTGGCAGAACGTGCCTTGAGCGGAAGAGGTGGTTACCAAGAGACAAAGGGACATATACGTACAGATACAAACACATATATATAATTATGTGGCTACTTTACGGAGGTTACTTTCACTAGCTTCCGGCTATTGTTGAATGGACGGCATTATACCTACGACCTACCCACTGCAGCAGCAAAACGTAACCAAGTGTAAATCTCTCATTACGAACTACGTGCTAATGAATAAATCGATATAGTTGGTAGAACAGATGAGGTGGTGTCTTATTTTTTTTTCTTTTTCTGTGTTTCAATGTTTTCAGTTGCTTTTCTCATAATTAATCCACTTATTGTTAGTTTTATTACGTATATATATTTTACCAGAATAAAATACAACAGTAAAAAATATCGCATTAAAGATGATTAATTCGGTCCCATTGATTGATTTATATACCTTCGATCCTATGCCTCAGGCATTTTGTTTATAATATCGATAAAGGTTGTCGAGGTGGCAAAAGCACTATTACTTTTCCGGCAGCCAGATGTCCGACGTGCAATCTCCCCCTGGGTATCTAAAAAGTAAAAGAAACAAAAAAAGTTTCAGGATGTTCGAAATGTCAGGTAAAGTCATTGATTCGTCAATATATATGTTTTATACCTCATCTCGTGTGCCAGAAGTATTTCTTCCCGATCGGCGCCAAAGTCGACCAAGAAATTATCGTCCAAAGTCATCCCTCCGTTTTCCACGTCGATGTCCAGCTTGACCATCGTCGATCCATGTCTGGAAAAAAAAAACGATGAAAATTGATTGATTTTGGAATGTGAGACAAATCATCGGATAAAATGATCCGGAAAATTTGGACAAGTTTGAAATCGTCTCGAATAACTTACTCGACTTGTTTGGGGTAGAACTGTTTGTCCCAGGGCGAAAATATCGAAGTTGTTGCGTACAGTCTACGTCCGTCTAAACTGAGCTGAAGCATTTGCGGAGCTCCGTAAAGTCGGCGTCCTTTTATGAATACGGGGTCAGGCTGTTTGTCGAGTTCCTTGTCTTCAAGAACCCGGACTTTACCATCGGAAAGTACACTTCCACCCAGAAAAACTTGCCCTTTTAAAACGGGGTGTCTTCTGTCGGTAATGTCGTACTGCCTGACGTCACCGTGCAGCCAATTTGAAAGGTACAGATACTTGTCGTCCAAACTGAGCAAAATATCTGTCACCATTCCTGAACAAAGCGAAAAACAAAAAACGAGTTTTTCCGAGGTTTTCTGCGAGCTGTTGAAGCGATATGGTACAAGTCGATTTGAACCTAACCTAGCTAACATAAGAAATATGAATCTGACGCGAATTCTATGCGTTTCTTCCAGACAGTAAAATACCGAGGCACTTTCTGCCGTAGTAAAGCATTAATCTTCCGATTTTCATTCCAGCAGGTTGTATAGTCCGGAAGAAATTACGAATGGCGTTTTCGAGGTGATAACAATTGGTAATCATGGAATTCCGAACTTAGTTCAAAAATTCCTTCATTACCAATTGTTATCACCTCGAAAACGCCATTCGTAATTTCTCGATGACTACCCAACCGATTCGAACGAAAATTCAACGAATCAATTCAGTTTTTTAGCAGAAAGTAGCCTAGTATGCAACTTCCTTAAAAAAAAAAACTGATAGGATTCCAGTGGAACTCGTATTTTTTATGTTAGCTAGATTAAGTTGAAAGTGATGTTACTGTACTACTACTGTATCACCTTGAGTCTGGGTAAAAATTCACCTTGAATTTCGGGGGACGTCCATCCTTCGACCTTCTTCGACGGTATGTCGATCACCTTTTCAGCGTCCCATTTGCCACTGGGCGTTTTGAAGAAGCGATAGATGTTCGCCATGATTGCACACCCTACAAACCCTTCGGTTGCCTTTGGGTCATGCAAAAATCGTATTTCCAAGGGCGCCGTGCCTTCCTCGCCAAGGTTCAGGGTTTGGATGAGCTTTCGCTCGCTCCACGAGTAGAAGTGCAAGCTACGACCGTAGTTTTCTGAATGAATTCAGAATCCCATTACGTTTATGCAATCGAGACGGTTCATTAAATTTGCAAAAGTTGCTGAATTCTTACCCGGGGTGAGGTCGCTGGAGGCAAAACCTCTCTTGAAAAGTCTGGGCACACTCCATTCGCTGGAAACTAGGATATCGTGGTGTGGCTGGTACCAGAAATCGTAGCCAAAAGGAGCCTCGTCCTTGCTCCAAGCGCCCTTAGTCTCTAGAGTGTCGCTATCGATGGTCAGAAACGAGCCCAGGGCATCTCCGTTTGGTTTTCCCATAGTAGAAATGATTATTTCTCCAGTTGGTGAGCAGTGGGATGTGTGAGGGGTGGCCAAACCCCATTTGTGCATCTCTTCAGGTTCTAAAATCTTTTGAATATAATTTTAGATATTTCTTCATCATCTTTTTTTTTGCTAGGTGTAGACAAATTACGCATATTCATCTTTGTTGAAATTTTTCACCTTCTTGATTTTCGGCTCCCTCTCGTTTGACACGTCCACGAAGTAGACGCGGTCTGATACCAGGCCTGGAAGCACCAAGGTGTCTCGTTTCTTTGGCGAGTCATGGCAGCTGCTGCAGATATTCCATCCAGAGTGATGAAGCTCGTCTCCAGCAAATGGCATTCGTAGTTTATGGATAATCTGTAGGAATAAACCAAAATACTCGTCATCGGCAATTTCTAGTTGCCTTCTCGTCTATTTTTGGCACCGAGCGATTTTTCTTTAATTTTTCTCATTTCAAGATAACAGTTTTAGTATTTTATCTTTTAATTAGCCTTATCAGTAGCACCCTAATTACTCGAATGATTAAAAAGTATTTTGAAATGAAATCTTCCACCGCTTATCTTCGCGACTAAATTTCTATTCATCATGCAGAAAGACAGAGTTCAAACACTGCAACAGATATAATATCCGTTGAGCAAAGTTGGCGGGTATCAAGACGAGCAATCAGTATGCAAATATTGACTCTATCATTAAGCGTCACGAGGTCTGGGTAGTGTGTTGGCTGTAATTAAGCCCGGTAGCTCATATACGAGAATGCGATAACGTCTCGATTACAAGTATCGTATTTTCAAAAATTTGACTCTCGAGCTGTTATAAATCCTCACGTTGAACTGATAAATCGGTTTCAACACTCGTTATCGCACTTCGAGGCCACTCGACTCTTAGCTGCATCAAATCAATGATAAGCCTGAATTTTAGTTGAAATTATTAGCAAATTTCAAGCCATATGTATGTGCAAACCTGCGAATAAGTCGGACTGCTCGGATCCACGTCTACAGTCGCTAAAACGTCCGGTCTTTCCCGATCGGGCTGGATGCATACGACGTATAAAATCTGCTCCCGGTTTCCCTGGGTCATCGCAATCCTCGGACTCGGGTAACCGGGTCCGCAGGGACCACATGCTGAGCGAAAAAATAATCAAGTTACAATTTCAGCCGCGCAATTTTTTCACTAATGCGAATATTCGCAAGTGTGAGAAGCTAAGTTACTGTTTTTGGAGTCTGGCTCTTGGCCAGAATTTCTCTGTTGGTATGAGTTGACTGTTTATATATGCGCAGTTAGTAAAATATCCAAAGAATTTCTCTACCAGTCGTACGAAAATATACTCACGCATGTAATCTTTCTCTTTAACTATATATTATGTATACCTTTTTTCACGCTCGCCATCCTCTTCGATTGATCTCGATATTGATTTCTCTCTATTATAAGCGACTTCCACCAAACGACGCCTTCGACTGGCCAGCTTCGACTGTCACGATTCGTCTCTAAGCCGGTTCGTTCGGCCAATCTCTATTTCTCCTTCTCCTTTTCCACTATGTCACTATCTCTCTTGACGGTAGCCTTGACCAAGACCGAACGCTCGGGTCATCAACGAATTTGTATATCTGGTTGCCTTCCGATTACCAAACGGCGCAGATGTTCACATATGTTTGAAATAATAACTTACAATCTGGAACTTATTGATCCGATCACAGTTTGATTTGTGAAAGAAATACAATCGATCCCATCGGCTCAGCCTATTTGTCAAAGACGATTTTCTTCAGTTTTGGGGAACTTTTAGTGCCTCTCAAGCTCCGGCCACCACCTTGGCTTCGGTGTCTGCTTACACGTTTGTTTACTTTAGGACTTTTTCTTTTCTTTTTGTTATTTTGATTCAGGTTGGCAAAGATTGTTTCAGGATAGTTTTTGGACGTAAAATGAAGTAGTGATAATGGAAAGATAGCTAATTTTAGGAATAGGTCAATTAGCTCCTTCGCTGATGTCGTACTGATCCCCTTTTTCGGCGATCTGTTTTTTAACGTGTCTCTCATGTAGCAGAGCACAGATCATCAGATTGTCCCTGTGGAGGGCGGCCAGTCTTCTTAACTGACCTTTGGCCGCCTCAGTCCTTGACACGATCGTATCAAATCCAGTATCTAGTCTATCCAGGTCGGTGCTGATGTTTGCGACCATCTCAAGTAGCAGAGCGTTACGGCGTGATTCCAAAGTGAATTTTTTACTGGTCAGCAAGGCGACGAATACTATTGCCGTCAAGACGCTCAGACCCAGAAGACTCTTTTGGACGGTCGTAGTCATGCCGCAAGAATGCTGGGGGACTTCGAGCCTTCCATTTCGTAGGATTTATCGAGTCGTGTGTGTGTTTGTTTTAGATATTGGATCAGGAGAGATCCTTTTCTTATTTGAAAATGACCCTCCTTGGTTCGAGAAAAGTTCTGTAAAGCACTGGGGCAGTGTCACTTCTTCACTTTCTTTATAGGACCACGAGATTCACTTCCTTTTGGTGATTGATGAGCAATTGAGTTTCAACAGAGAGGATCAGTAAGTCCGTCAATAACGTACGAGTTCTACTTCCCATCTGTCAATTAAAGCTTCGGAAACCAGAGTATTATAAATAGCTGTAGAGTCTGGGGCAAGTAAGATAAGTCAGTACTTGTTGATATTCGCGGTGCGATACCGTCGGAGGCAACCGCCCCACGTGCAGGCGCGGCTCACCCGCCCTAACCGTGGACCCCGAACTGCCCCACCGTGCCCTGGTGGAGCTTACGGCCGCCACCTGGTAGTGGGAAAAGCGCAGGCGTCGAGGAATCAATAAATCCGCAATCTCATGGCGGTTTTTTGAACCGCATGAAGGAGTATGAAAATTTCAAAAATCTTCCATTTTCATTCCACGAAGAACGAGTAAGTACTGTTTGATGCGGTTACCCCCGAGTCTTCCTGGTCTTCAGCCATAGGAACTGCAAAAGGGTGACTCATCGATTAACTAACTCGTTCAGATCGAGGCCTGTCACTTAATCGGACATGTGACATTTCAGTTGGGCAGTCGAAGTACGATTGATAAATAATTAGTACCTACTGGTCGTTCACCCCCTGCGTGTTCAGTTAGTAAATTTCATTCGTAGGCGATGAACGTTGAAAGACAAAAACTTGCGAATGCGAAAAAAATAGAAATAGAATGAGGATGACAACAGAGGTGGAAATTAGTTAAACACCAGCATAGGTTGTTCTTCCGAGTCATTTATTTTCGAGCGAGATCCTATTTTGAGATAAACTACCGACTTAACCTGTCTAGTATGTTATACTACTGGTGATAATTGCGGACTAATATTCCACTCTATGTTTGTCGATGATTAGGCCTTTCATCTGTTGGTTATCGCTCGTGTGATGAGGCTGTAGGGAAAGAGGGTGGTGATGTTTCCACGTCTTTTGATTCGCTGTTTCCAAAAGATACAATATCTTATCATCAATGTGAGTAGAGTGTAATTTACATAGATAAGTGATCTGCGGTGGAGGCTCGAGTTTGAACTAAGGGATTTTCGTGTGGAAACAGTAACCGCCAGTCACATGACCTCCTTTTTATCATCCAGATGGATCGGCGCATTCGAGATTGCGGTCATAGGTACTTTGGCGTACTTCTCTCGTGGGAGAAATCTGGAATATACATGAAAAAAAAAACCAAAAACACTGAGTCACACTCAAAATTTGGAATTTTTTTTAGTACCTAAATGGAAAATAGACAAACCTTTGAATGATTGGAGAAAAATGATCTCGGTTCAGTTCTTTCGGTTCCGAAGCGCAGGTGAGAAGGCTCGCTAAGGTCCCGAAGGTCAGGAGGGTGACAAAGCCGACGAAGGCGTAGTATAGAAAGGAGATGGTGAACAGGATCATGGGTTCATCCTCAGGTTCTATCGGTGGCAATGTGGGTTTTGTCCAGTCCGTCATGTTCAGTGGATAAGAGCAATTTTCCGTCGAAGTTGGTAGTGGTTCATGGCGAAATGTTCCATTGATCTTATGAAACTGGGCCCCCACAATGATCCACGTTGACGTGACTAAGGCGATGACACCGCCGATCACGGCACCTCTCTCGTTTGCCCAAGGAACCAGCATTCCGAGGGTGAAGAGACCGGCCATGGTGCCGGAGGTGATCCCATGCAGGCTAGTGGACATTGCAAAGATTTCACCCATGTGCTCGATGACAAAGACCAAGATGACGTTGAGGACTCCCAGCACGACGACTGTCACCTGGTGACGAAAGTCGATATTTCACAGCTTTGATCGTATTCATATCGCTTTTGATCCTCTTCAATGGTTTCTTACTTTCATGATCTTGGTGGCTGTTTGTTGCTTCGTTTCGCTTTCGGGTACCCAGGGGGAAATGAAGTCTTCCCAAATGGTTCCAGCCGCGGTGTTCAACCCGCTACTCATCGACGACAAGCCGGATGTCACCAGAGCAGCTAGAAAGAGTCCTGGCAGTCCGGGAATTTTCCCAGCCACGTCCATCATGTAGTAAGGCAGTATTTGGTCCGGTCTGATCACCTCCTGTTAAATATCATCGGGTGTTCGGCATAGTGCAAAATGAGCTTGGTGAAGCAATTAGAGAGGATCGACTTACGTGTGTCGCGATTGGATCGCAGTCGTGATACTTCGCGTATAGTACAAGTCCGGTGTAAACTGACGAGCACTTCACCAGGACTAATGTGATGCACGTGATGAAGACGGATCTGTGATGAAGATTGAATGCAATCGTTAAAGCCCGGGAGAGTTCGGAGGCAAAGTGTCAATGATACATGAATAGATCAACATGTTACATTCTAGCTTTCGAAATCGTTGGCACCGCAAGAAACCTCTGCATTGCACTCTGACTGACACTGATGCCAGCCACCCAGGACGTCGTCATGCCAATAGCCATTCCCCAGAAGCTGGTGCGAACGAACGGGCTGGGATCCATGCTAACGAAAAGTTCCAAATCGCACATTTATTCATTGTCTGCTATTTTCGAAAAACTAGCAACAGTTGTTAGCTTACTTGAAGAATACCAGACGTCCACCTTCCCCGGCTATTCGCCATATCTCGCCGAAACCACCCACCGAGATGATGCCGAGCGTGAGAACGGTGAAGAGAGTGCAAACTGTCACCACGAGCTGGATCGTATCAGTCCATACCACTGCTTTGAGTCCACCCTAACGCAGAAAATTTGGAAATCGATGAACTGATAGTGCTGAATCTTCTTCGTCTTATTTTTATCTTAGTCAACTCCAGAATCAGCCAAAGTACAAAGTCTACTGTTAACGCACCACAGTTGTGTAGAAGATACAGATGATGCACATCACAGGTGTAATGTAGTGCAGTCCGAAGCCAGTGACCTGGGAAAAAGCGAGGGCAGGTCCATAGATGGCAATTGGGGAGTGAATTATCACTGAAATAGTGTTGAGAGCCGAGGCGAACTGTCTCACTGATCTTGCGAACCTGACTTCCAAGTATTCGAAGGTACTGGTCAGCTGGAGCTTGTACAAAACCGGGAGATAAACGTACGCCGTTAGAAAGCCTATCAAAATCGTGGTTACTAGGCATGCTGCGTACTGGGACCCAAACTGGTAAGCTTCGGTGGGGATTCCCAGCAAAGTGACCGCTGAGAGGTGACTGAAAAAGGAGAATGTCACTCGTGGAAACCGGAGTATATTTCCCTCCTCACACATGATTATACATTTCATCGCGCGCATCATTGAGACACCAACCTTGAAGTTATGCTCATGGCGACTGGAAAGTAGCTCATAGTTTTTCCACCCAGGAGATAATCGGTGGTAGATTCCTGCTTCTTGGCGAAAAATCCGAAGTAAATTCCAACGGTGGTGCTGACAGCGAGCATCGTGACGAAGAAAGAGTAGTCGATCGGTCCAAACGTTGAATGTTTTACGTTATCCTCAATGGTCCCGATCAGGGATGAACCGTTCATGGACATATTTGTCAATTTTTGATGAGTCCCTCTTTCTCTTTTTGTAGAATCACCAGTATTATATCGAAATGTGACTGGAAACCTCTAGAGCACAACATAACATCGAAAAACACTGACGCTGGGAGGATGCTGATGCAGTGTCAGTTGTCAGACAGCTTCGCACGTCGTATAAAATTTCCGGTATGTTTAAGATTTCGAACTGATAGATACGTGATGATAACTCAGGGCTGAAAATCTTTTGTAAATAAACTGTTGCATACTTGAATCTGCGCGAGAGCCAGAAGGCAGTGGTGTCGGTCATAAATTGCATTGGAATTCTTCAGTGGCTATAAGTTGTCAAGCAGAAGTACGAAAAAATGGGCGTGGTTTCACTGATTTATACGATCTGTAAGGTACCATCATCACAGTAGACGTATTTGCAGGAATAATCAATGAAGGCCTTCTGTAAATATACTGATTTCTATCATTCTTATGTATAGCTCTTAGAAGTACTCTCGTGGGTTTTAAGAAAAAAGCACATGACAGCAATGAAGGTTGACGAAATTTGAGTTTATTCAAACATGAATTTTGACAAGTTACATGTGCTCCTTTTCTTTATCCGGACCACTCGGTATAATGGACATCGCTGCGAGAGGAACCTCGGTATATTTCTCTCGTGGAAGAAATCTGAAGCAGATGAAAAAAAGTATAATTACCACCAATCTACATGGTTTGAAATATTGTTAGAAATTGTGTATCAATAAACCTTTGAACAATGGGGGCAAAGTGGTCTCTGTTCAGTTCATTCAAGTCCGAAGCGCCCGTGAGAAAACTGGCGATTGTCCCACAGATCACTACGATCACCAGACCAACCAATGCGTAATACATGAAGGAAATTGTGAAGAGGATCATCGGCGCATCTTCTGGTTTCAACGGCGGTAGGGTTGGCGTAGTCCAATCTGTCATGTTCAGTGGGTATGAGCAATTAGCTGTTGAGGTTGGAAGTGGTTCGTAGCGAATGTGTCCGTTGCTCTTATGCCATTCCGCGCCCACGATTATCCAAGCTGAGGCGATGAAGCCCACGATGCCTCCGATCACGGTACCTTTATGGTTTGCCCAAGGAACCAACACCCCCAGGGTGTAGAGCCCGACGAGGGTTCCGTACGTGACTCCTTGCATACTTTGCGCCATTGCGAAGATCCCGCCCATGCGCTCGACGACGAAGACAAGGGCAACGCAAATGACGCCTAATAAGACGACGGTCCACTGACGAAAGAAACCGATATTTCAAAGTTTTAGTTGTAGCTCTATCGCTATTTCACCTCTTCGAAGAATGCTCACCTTCATGATCTTGGTGGCTGTTTGCTGCTTAGTTTCGCTTTCCGGTACCCAGGGGGAGATGAAGTCTTCCCAGATGGTTCCGGCTGCCGTGTTCAACCCACTGCTCATCGTCGAAAAGGCAGAGCTTACCATAGCAGCTAGAAAAAGTCCTGGCAGTCCAGGAAGGTTTTTGGTAGTGTCCATCACGTAGTAAGGTGTTATCTGGTCTGGTTTTTCCACCATCTGCGAAATACGAACGTTATTCAGGACTGTTAATGAATGGTTTTGGTTGTCATGCTAATTGAACCGAAGACTTAAAAAAATTGACTCACATGGGTTGCAACTGGATCGCAGCCGTGATACTTGGCGTACATTATTACTCCAGTGAAAACCGACGCTAACTTTACCACTATCAATCCCACGCACGTGAGCCAAATGCATCTGTCAATGGAAAGTCTCATTAATATGCACCTCAAACGAACTTGAATACAAACGAAAATCTTACTTTTTCGCATCCACAAGGGTTGGCACCGCGAGAAACCTTTGCATTGCACTCTGGCTGACACTAATGCCAGCGGCCCAATTCGCTGTCATACCAATGGCCATTCCCCAGAAGTTGGTGCGAACGAACGGGCTGGGATCCATGCTAAAAAAAATGCCAACTCACACAGTTATTCATTGCCGGCTATTTTCCAAACACTGGCAACAGTTGTCAGCTTACTCGAAAAATACCAAACGTCCACCTTCCTCGGCTATTCGCCATATCTCGGCCATCCCACCCACCGAAATGACACCGAGCACGAGGACAGTGGCGAGAACGCCGACTGTCACTGTGAATTGAATCGCGTCAGTCCACACTACTGCTTTCAGTCCACCCTAAGATCAAGGAATGGATAATTAATGAATTGATTGTGCTATATCTTATTCGTCTTATTTCCATTCGAATGACAACCCGTGTATTCAACTCACCACAGTTGTGTAGAATATACAGACGACGGAGATGACGGGTGTGATGTAGTGCAGGCCAATTCCCGAAACCTGGGCAAAAGCCAGGGCAGGACCGTAGACGACGATGGGAGTGTAAAGTATCAAGGAAATCGTGTAGAGAACTGAAGCAAATTGTCGAACTGACCTCCCGAACCTCATCTCCAAGTATTCGAAGTTACTCGTCAGTTGGAGCTTGTAGAATACCGGGAGAAAAATGTACGCCGTCAAAAGGCCTATCAAGATTGTGGTTACTACGGAAGCTGCGTACTGGGTTCCGAACTTGTAAACTTCAGCAGGAATGCCAAGCAGAGTGACTGCAGAGACGTGACTGAAAAATTGAACTTTTGACTCGTGGAAACCAGGATATGTTGTCTTCCTTACATGATTACACTTTGCAGACCGTTTTACCGGGATACCAACCTTGAAGTTATGCTCATGGCAACCGGATAGTAGTTCATGGTTTTTCCACCGAGTAGATAATCTGTGGTGTTCTCCTGCTTCTTGGCAAAAAATCCGAAGTAAATGCCAATGACGGCACTGACGCAGAGCATCATGCCAAAAAATGAGTAGTCCACCCATCCGAAAGTGAGGCTGGCGATGTTCTCCCGAAGGCTTCCATCAATGTAAGAATCGTTGATTGACATTTTTTACTTTGTTTCATCAGAAGAAACTGTTGGTTTGAGTAAATGACCTTTGAGAATGGATACGATAGACATACGAAGCGATCAGTATCCAGACCTGAAAATGTTGCCACCTAAATGAACACTGATGAAGAGCATGCTAGCGCTTACCAGGTAGAATTTCGCATTGGGTTATCATTTACCAGCCATAAAAAGATGTTTGCAAAACTAATGACGGGGCGAGGTCAAATGGAGCTCTAGACATCAGACATATTTCTCGGAGGTGTTAATTTTGAAGCCTCGAGATCTTAGTTTACAGCTTACAATTAGATATGCCTAGGAATAAAAGAAGCTGGGGCGAACGGACGAGCTGGAATCCATTCAAAAAAAAAAAAAAAAATTCCAACTTGTATTGTTATTCATTGTCTGCTTTTCTTGAAAGATTGGACATAGTTGTCAGCTCACTCGAAATATACCAAACGTCCATCGTCCCCGCTACTAGCCAGATCTCGTCGAACCCACCCAACAAGATCATGCTGAGCTTGAGCAAACTCTCACCACGAGCTAAATCGTTATCAGTCGATACCATTCCTTTGAGTCCACCCTGGCGCAGAGGATTCGTAGTGCTGAATGTTCTTCGTTGTATTTTAATCTTACATTAGCTAACTCCAGAATGAGCGAAAGTATGAAATCTACAGATAATGCGCATCACAGGTGTAATGTAGTATGGTTCGAAGCCAGTGACCTTCGAAAAGGTGAGGGCAATTGGGGAGTGAATCATCACCGAAATCCCCAGCAAAGTGACGTTTGAGAGGTGACCCAGGAAGGAGAATGTGACTCGTGAAAACTGTAGTACATTTCCCTCCTTGAATGATTGCGCTTTATAAGCCGCATCATCGGGACATAAACCTCGAAGTCATGGTCATGGTGACTGGAAAGTAGCTCATGATTTTTCCACCAAGGAGATAATCGATGGTGGATTTCTGATTCCAACGGTGGTGCTGACGGCGAGCATCGTGACGAAGAACGAGTAGTCGATCCATCCAAAAGTTAAATGTTTAATCCTTCATGATGAAGTTAGCACTCAACGTAATATACGTAGGGCAGATCTTGATTGGGTCTGTTACCCCAAGCTATTCCAGGTGGCAGCAGGGTCCCTGACCACCAAAATGGCGCCGTTCACCAACACATGTGCGACAGTTGTATACTATGTGTGATAATGTGTGGGAATGTGAGCGATCGACAGCGGCGCTGAATTTGAAAAAATGAATCTGCGAAACAATAGTAGTAGTTACTAGTACTGCCTTTATCAGAAGAATTTACTGATTTGAAAGAACAGAAAAATTACATGGTTACAAAAAATTCTCGAAGAAGCAACGGTAATTGGACATGAAGTTGTTGTAAAAAGTTCATAAGAACTGGTACTAAGCAGATCTATGATTGTCTTGAGGTTCTCATATTCAAATTACAGTGTCATGGTACTGACATGAACAATATTTAAGAAAACAACAACAAGTGAAACTACTGAAGATTATAGTACACGATTAGAAAACAAACAACTAACGAAGGTTACCTTAGGCTAATTAGGTTTCGTTCAGAATCATAGTGTTTGCATGGTGAGACGAACTGGTAGGAATAACTACCGTCTTTCTGTGTTAACAACCCGCTACTAAGCAGACGGTGTCACTGGGATACCTACCTAATATACATGAAGTGGTAGTCAAGACGTTCGTCACAGTTTGGTGCCAAAGACGATAGAAAAAACAAAACAAAAACACAATGACGTGGATCAATGTTCCGAAAGTATGAAGGCAATGGAAAAAAACCCTCACAGTCCAGATTTAACACGTCAACACACCATTACGACCATTGCCATGTTTTTTAAAATGTGATCCTCAATAGCCCCTATCAGGGATGAACCGTTCATGGACATGTCTGTCATTTTTTGACGAGTCTTTCTTTCCCGCTTTAGAGAATCACAAGTATTGTACCGACATGTGACGAGAAACCTTTGGAGCACAATATGACATCGAGAAACACTGACGCTAAAAGGAAGCTGATCCAGTGTCGGACAGCTTCGCACGTCGTATGAAATGCCTGGTGTGTTCAAGATTTTGAACTGATAGATACGTGATGATAACTCACGGCTGAAAATCGTCTGCAAATAAACTGTTGCAGACTTGAATCTGCCTCAGAGCCAGAAGGCAGTAGCCTCGAGGTTCCCTTCATGACACGTGGTAGTTCGGGTTATAAATTGTCTTAGAATCCTTCAGTTGTCATAAGTTATCAAGCATACGGACGCAAATATCGGCTTTATCTCACTGATTTATACGATCTGTAAATTTCTCTCATCACAGTAAACGTATTTGCAGGAATAATCAATGAAGGCATTATGTAAATATTATTATTTTTTTATGATTTTCGTGTACAACTGATTTTGGAAAGATATTTCTATGAATCGTTTGCAGATTGTTTTTTTTTGCCATCTTCAGACTCGAGAATGCTGCTTCAAGCACGTCACACCAATTCCGGCATTCGTCTGCACTTGCAAGTGCTCTCATGCTTTCAGGAGAAAGGGACATGACGGCGATGAAGGTTGACGTAATTGGAATTTATTCAAACATAAATTCGACAAGTTACATGTGCTCCTTCTCTTTATCCAGACCACTGGGTATGATGGGCATCGCCCCGAGAGGTACCTCGGTGTATTTCTCTCGTGGAAGAAATCTGAAGCAAAAGAACAAAAGTATAAACACCACCAATCTATATGGTTTGAAATATTGTGAACAATTATATATCAATGAACCTTTGAACAATGGGGGCAAAGTGGTCTCTGTTTAGTTCATTCAAGTCCGAAGCGCCCGTGAGAAAACTGGCGACTGTCCCACAGATCACGACGATTACTAGACCAACCAATGCGTAATACATGAAGGAAATTGTGAAGAGGATCATCGGTTCATCTTCCGGTTTCAACGGCGGCTGGGTCGGCCTAGTCCAATCCGTCATGTTCAGTGGGTATGAGCAATTATCTGTCGAGGTTGGGAGTGGGCTGTAGCGAATGTGTCCGGCCCTCTTATGCAATTCCGCGCCCAGGATTATCCAAGCTGAGGCGACGAAGCCAACGATGCCTCCGATCACGGTACCTTTGTGGTTTGCCCAAGGAACCAGCACCCCCAGGGTATAGAGCCCGACAAGGGTTCCGCAGGTGACTCCTTGCATGCTTTGAGTCATTGTGAAGATCCCGCCCATGTGCTCGACGACGAAGACAAGAGCAACGCAAATCATGCCCAATAAGACGACGGTGCACTGACAAAAGGAACGGATGATTCAAAGTTTTGGCTGAACCTCTATCGCTATTTCCCTGTTGGTTGGATGCTCACCTTCATGATCTTGGTGGCTGTTTGCTGCTTCGTTTCGCTTTCCGGTATCCAAGGAGAAATGAAGTCTTCCCAGATGGTTCCAGCTGCTGTGTTCAACCCAGAGCCCATTGTCGACAAGGCAGAGCTTACCATAGCAGCTACAAATAGTCCCGACAATCCAGGAAGGTTTTTGGTGATGTCCGTCACGTAGTAAGGGGTTATCTGGTCCACTTTGTCCACCACCTGCAGAGTGCAAACGTTGTTCACAAATTACAATGGATGGTTCCGGTTGTCATATGCCAATGAAAAGGAAGAATCATAGAAAATCAACTCACATGTGTTGCGACTGGATCGCAGCCGTGATACCTGGCGTACATTATTATTCCTGTGGCAACTGAAACTAACTTTACTCCTGTCATTCCGATGCACGTAATCCCAAGGCATCTGTCATTGAAAAGTCACATTATGTACTGCAAACAAACTTGAATACTAAACAAAATCTTACTTTCTCGCATCCGCAAGGGTTGGTACTGCAAGAAATCTCTGCATGCATCCCTGACTGACACTGATGACTGCAGCCCAGTTCGCCGTCATGCCAATGGCTACACCCCAGAAGCTGTTACGAGCGAACGGGCTGGGATTCATGCTACAGAAAAATGCCAACTTGCACAGTTATTCATTGCCATTCATCACCCAAAGATCGACTGGCGACAATTGTCAGCTTACTCAAAAAATACCAGACGTCCACCATCCCCAGCTATTCGCAATATCTCGCCAACCCCACCCATCGAGATGATTCCGAGTGTGAGGACGGTGAAGATGGTGCATATTGTCACTGAGAACTGAACAGTGTCAGTCCATACAACTGCTTTGAGTCCGCCCTGACGTCCAGAATACGAGAATTAATAAAGATTCTGCTCAATCTTGTTCATCTTATTTTCATTCAAATTACAACCCGTATGTTCAACTCACCACAGTTGTGTAGAATATACAGACGAAGGAGATGACGAGTGTGATGTAGTGCAGGCCAATTCCCGAGACCTGGGCAAAGGCCAGGGCAGGTCCGTAGACGACGATGGGAGTGTAAAGTATCAATGAAATCGTGTAGACAACTGAAGCAAACTGTCGAACTGACCTCCCGAACCTGACCTCCAAGTATTCGAAGTTACTCGTCAGTTGGAGCTTGTAGAATACCGGGAGAAAAATGTACGACGTCAAAAGGCCCATAAAGACTGTGGTTACTATGCAAGCTGCGTACTGGGTCCCGTATTGGTAAACTTCTGCAGGAATTCCAATCAAAGTGACTCCAGAGACGTGACTGAAGAATGGAAGTTATGAATCGTGAAAATCAGAACATATTTTTTTCCTTGCATGATTATGCTTCATAAACCATTTCACCGGGATACCGACCTTGAAGTTATGCTCATGGCGACCGGAAAGTAGTTCATGGTTTTTCCACCAAGTAAATAATCGGTAGTATTCTTCTGCTTCTTGGCAAAAAATCCGAAGTAAATGCCAATGATGGCACTGATGCTGAGCATCGTGCCAAAAAATGAGTAGTCCACCCATCCGAAAGTGATTTTGGCAATGTTCTCCCGAAGGCTCTCCTCGATGGAGGAATCGTTGAATGACATTTTTCACTTTTTTTTATCAAAGGAATCGGTTTGTCTGAGTGAACGGTCTTCGAGAATGCATACGAGAAACATACGAAGCGATCTACATCCAGACCCGAAAATGTTGCCACCTGAATGAACTCTGACGAAAAGTACGCTAGCGCGTGCCAGGTAAAATTCCACTTTTGGTCATGATTTACAAGCGATAAAAAGATGTTTGCGAATCTAATAATGTAGCAAGGTCAATAGCCATCACACATATTCCTTGAAGTAGTTGATTTGAAAGCCTGGAGATGTTGGTTCACAGCTTAGATATGCTACGTCACTATAAACGTCACAACGAATTATATCTCAAGTTATCTAAGAATCAGTTATAATCATTTCATCATCAATGCTACGGAATCTCGGTCTTTGAAGTTCCTTTCGACCTTCGTTGATTCCGTTAATAAATCATTGAGGAGTTGAGGACCTCACAGCGAAATCTCGAATTATTTTCAACAATCGGAAACCATTTGCGTTCTGAAATTCATATACTGGCTGTCTGTGTCATAATTACGAATCGAATTGTTCGAGTAATAACTTAACCGAGGAATAGGTGAAGGATCACGAGCTGTGGTTAATGAGGAGAGAAATGTGCGTCAATCAAATAGAAAAATTTATATTAATAGTGATCTATGTCGGTACGCTCATACTTCGAGGCGCAGTGAGGTTCGATCATAGCTGAGCCGTCTTTGTCTCCTTCTCTTGATCCAGAGTGTTTGGACTCGTGGTCACTGGTGCCAGAGCTACTTTGGCGTATTTTTCTCGAGGAAGAAATCTGAAGTGGATCGAGAACAGCATATGTAATGACCGCATCGATGCACGGCAATCAAAATTTCGAAGAAACTACAGTAAGAAAATCAACAAACCTTTGAACAATTGGTGGAAAGTGATCTCGGTTGACTTCATTTAAGTCCGAGGCTCCAGTGATGAAGCTGGCGATAGTCCCGAGGATCATGACGGGAGCGAAACCCAACAAGCCATAGTACAGGAAGGAGATAGTGAAGAGAATCATCGGCTCATCTTCAGGTTGCACTGGTGCCAGAGTCGGCTTCGTCAGGTCCGTCATGTTAAATGGATATGAACAATTTTCCGTTGAGAATGATAGTGGCTCATCGCGAATGTGGCCTTGGATTCTATGGTATTGCGCACCCATTATGATCCATGTCGATGTGATGAAGGCAGCTATACCTCCGGTCACTGCGCCTTTATCATTCGCCCAGGGAACCAGCATCCCCAGGGTATAGAGTCCGACGATGGTCCCAGCTGTGATTCCTTGCATGCTTGTTGCCATTGTGAAAATCTCGCCCATCTGCTCGACGACGAAGATGAGGGCGACGCAAATGATGCCTAAGAAGACGACGGTCCACTGACGGAAGAAACCGATATTTCAAAGTTTCGGTTGTAGCTCTATCGCTATTTTTCTTCTTTGAAGGATGCTCACCTTCATGATCTTGGTGGCTGTTCGCTGCTTAGTTTCGGATTCCGGTACCCAGGGGGAGATGAAGTCTTCCCAGATGGTTCCGGCCGCCGTGTTCAATCCAGCACTCATCGCCGACAAGCCGGATGTCACCAGAGCAGCTAGAAAAAGTCCTGGTAGTCCGGGAATGTTCCCGGCGACGTCCATCATGTAGTATGGCAGTATTTGGTCCGGCCTTTTAACTTGCTGTCGAATACAATCGTATGCATACCGTGACACAGAATTATTTTGAAATAGTGTTAACTTACGTGCGTTGATATCGGATCGCAATCGTGAAACTTGGCGTAAATTACCAATCCGGAATAAATGGAAATGCTTTTCGCGACGAGGAACCCAATGCACGTGATCCATAGAGCGCTGAAATTTGAAAATTGGTTCACTTCCAGGGCACGGAATATCTTTCTAGGAATGTTGAACAAAGTAGGTACCGTAATATGAATGAAAATCTTACATTTTTGCGTCTGAAATTTTTGGCACTGCGAGAAGCCTCTGCATGCAACCCTGGTTGACACCTATGCCAGCGGTCCAGCTGATCGGCAATCCAATGGCCATTCCCCAAAAAGTGGATCTGGCGAATGGGCTGGGATCCATGCTGTGGAAAAATTTCATTATTTACGTCTATTCGTTGTTGCACAGGTAACCAAGGAGCTGTTAACAATGGCAAGCTCACTTGAAAAATATCAGACGTCCACCTTCCCCGGATATTCGCCATATTTCACCAAACCCACCCACCGAGATGATACCGAGTCCTAGTACAATACTCAGAGTGAAGAATGTCACCGTGAACTGAATAGTGTCCGACCAAACCACCGCCTTGAGTCCACCCTGATATCAGGAATCAGCAAAGCAACATTAAACTGATTAGGCTCAATAAACTTATCAGTTTGTCTTAAACCTCACAACATTGAAAACTTGTTGTCAGTCAAGGGATCACTTGCACATTGAACTCACCACAGTAGTGTAGAAGATGCAAATGCAGGAGACGACGGGCGTGATGTAGTGCAAGCCAAACCCGGTAACCTGGGCAAAGGCCAGAGAAGGTCCGTAGATGACGATGGGAGTCCCGAGAATCAGGGAGATGGTGTATAGAATTGAAGCAAACTGTCTCACTGATCTCGAGAACCTTACTTCCAAGTATTCAAAGGTACTGGTCAGCTGAAGCTTGTAGAAAACTGGAAGGTAGATGTATGCTGCTAAAATGCAGATGGTGACGCTCGTAGTCAAGGAGGCCGAAAACTGGGTTCCAAATCGATATACCTCAGAGGGAACTCCCAACAGAGTGAACCCTGAAACGTGACTGAAAAAGAAAATGATGAGCTCGCGAAAATCAGGGGATTTTCTTGTGTTCAGATGAATCGAATTCGGAAACTGCATCACTATAATGAGATACCGACCTTGCAATCACGCTCATCGCCACTGGAAAGTAGCTCATGGTTTTCCCACCGAGTAGATACTCCGTAGTGGTTTCTTGCTTCTTGCTGAAGAACCCAAAGAAGACCCCTACAGTGGCGCTGATGCAAAGCATCAGCGTGAAGAACAAATAATTTACCCATCCGAAAGTCAGGTCTTCGACTCTCCCTTGGACGATTCTGTCGATGGAGGAAACGTTGATGGACATTTCCAAATTTATCTCACTTGAGACAAAAATCACGACAGAAGGTTCTTTTTTTTCTTATCTTCTTTTCCTTCACTGGTATCTTCTTTTCAATAGAGATATGTACTCGTTGCGAATCGTTGAAAAGAACTTTGTTATTCTACCGTATTTCTCGCCGATGGTAATGCTTCAACATAGTTGAAGAGACTAAGGGAAGTCACGAGACCAGATACGATTGGCGTCCTGCAGCGGAATACTGTTGAAAGTCTTCCGCTATTGCGAAGCGTTTCATAATCGTCAGACACACTAGCGGTACCTACGTGCGTTTCGTACAATAATCTCCATGTTACTTAGTCATGATATACAACCATATCGGTATGTGCAACCTTCTTCAAAACACTTGATTAACTGTATTAAACATGGTCTTTTACTGTTCATTGTCAGGCTATTCCTGGACCATAAATTCATCCCGATAAAAGGTTTCTAAAATTATCCGAAATATGTCGGAGTCTTATCTATCAAATACTTTGCAATTAGCTTGTCGGATCTTTGTGCAGATGTATGTGTTCAGGGATTAATTTGTGCAACAGGAACTTCTTTAAAATATGTGTCCTCATATTTACAAGATTTATGCACAGCTTGTGTACATACATATCCAGAGAGCCAAATGACGGTTTCATGATGCATTAACGCCGTAGGTAAATGAATTGCGATTGATGCCGTCAACTTTACCGTCATCAACATCCACGCCAAACCTTCATATTGCGAGCATCTCAGTATGGTATTTGATATCGGCACCAAAATGCCTGGCACTATGTTAGTATGCTCGCAACTGATATGCAAATTCTGTGCAAACCTATGGCCGCATCAAACAAGCATGGGTTTTTCCATGGAGATTTAACCAATATGCCAGCAACAACAAAGCAACTCGTGCCGGTATTTTGAGCAAATGAACAAGCATTGACTGCTGGCCTAGTCAACGTCAAAAATCGAAAATGCGTCGATAGGACGTCGGAAAACGTTGCCCAATACAACGATTTTTCCTGATTGAGAGACGCGTTTCAAAACAGAAGACTCCCTTTTTTTATGTCTTAGTGGCTTGAAAGACGTTTCTGAGTCAATGCAAAATTTTGCCTAATGTTGTCGACGTTGTTTTGGTTTTGTGTTATCTGTGTGAATGTACTTTGAACTTTGAGATCGATTGACGTATCACGTGCCCACTCTATAGTCTAAATCTACCGTTGGTGTGACCGGGGTTGTAGAAGATGCGTAGCTAAACTTTCAACGACGACGGCATCACTAGATAAAACAATGAACGTTCCTTTGGTAAATTTTCGCCGTCATTAATGACACATCTAATATAGAAATGATCACAGCAATACACCGAAACGAAACGGGCAACTGATGCTCGTTTTGAATAGTCAATCATTCCCGAAATAATGCCGTACTGCTTTATCGGTGTTGTTGCAGTATGAGCCGGAATCCGGTATAATTTGATGCTACAGAGTTGAGGTTGCATTTTGACGTAATTAAATGGCCAGCATTAAATTGCAACTCGTGCAAGATCACGTTTGGCTTTATCTGAGTGGCTAAACTAAGGATATGTATATATATATATATATATGTATACATATACAGGGTGAGTCACGACAAACTCCGAGAATAGGAGGAGCCTGATTGTCGAATAAGCCCACCCCTTCAACCAATCAGACGAATAACAGGTAATGACGATAGGAACTGTGTGAGCATAACATTAGAATCAAGGAAAGTACATACATAATCGATTTAATGTTTGTATTGAACAAGAAGGCAGTCAGTCCAAACAATATTTACGTTTGAAGTAAACTCTGTTACTAGCTGATGTGATTTTGATTATCATCTCCTGCTATGGACTCTGATTCTAATGTTATGCTCACACAGTTTCTATCGTCATTACCTGTTATTCGTTTGATTGGTTGAAGGGATGGACTTATTCGACAATTATAGGCGACTCCTATTATCGGAGTTTCTCGTGACTTACCCTGTATATTTACAGATGATATTATATTTACAAAAAGATCCCGTAATTAGTAACATCCTGACTTTCGCAGCAGAATGGGTTCCCCATTTTTCTTGACAAACTCGAAGAATAATTGGATATATACATAACTACAGTACATTTAAAAAATATTGGGAATCAGGAATGGGAATGCATATTTGATCGAAACTATATTATGTTACTGAAATCTAATGAGACAACTTTTCGAAGCTTTTCAAAGTTCATGGAAATTTAATTTTATCGGTCATTCGATTACGTGCGCGTATACACACGATATGTATATACCTGATTTACGGCCGTTGACTCGACTGCATTGTTTAAGACCTTTCTTATTATACAGTATATATTAGTTATATATATTAGTTAGTTATATATTGGTTATATATTAGTTTCAGTATATGTATACTACGCCGAGTGGTAACTTCATCGTATGAGACGTATTCAATTTCCAGCGACTTAATTCTTCAGTCAATGTTTCAAGGCTTGACTCCGTAGCTTCGAGAGATTGCGATAGATATGGTTTCAGTATAATTTTGAACACAAGTTTACAAAGTTATACTTACATATTGTATCTATTGAATGCCGTATAATAACTCATTGTCAGTAGTATAATATTATACAGATTAACTTGTCAATTTGAAAACTTAATGGGCAGTGATACATCGCTGTAAATGATTCCTATTTATTGAATAAATGAATGATTACAATAACTATCTCGTGACATTCTTCTCTGCACCCGAAAAACCTGATCTTCCAAAGCGAGTTTTTCATTTAAAAAATACTGACAATTAAATAAATACCAGAGGAAAAAAGGCTCGACGTTCTTTGACTTTCAGGAATTGTAGAAAAATGTAGCAGATTATTATTCGACAGTTAACAATCTGTAAAAATTTCTTTCAGTTTCTGGAAATCGAAAGGTTTGCCATGGCCCTCCGTTCACTTTTCGAATTTTGCTAATGTCAATCTCACATCATTTTGGATGTATTTTCGCTGAAAAATGCGGTTTGAAAAATTTCAAGAGGACAAATCGTGTTACATTTCTCCTTGGTCGATGAAATGAAGAAGGGAATAATTATTCTCATTCAAATTTGGATGTAGATTATGAACTACAATCTTTGACTAAAGTGTTTAGATTTTTGTGATCAAAGATTCGATATAGTCTCGTTTCGCAGTGCTTTCGTTACATCTGCGGAATTTCAACGAACTAGTCAGTAAGCAGTTATGAAACTCTAAACATGAACATAACCTCCCGTTTACATATTTTGAAAACGGGAGAATCGCGCCGCATCAATATGTAGTTTAGTGCCAAACCATGTAATCCGAAAGTTGACAAATATCAATTGCCGCTTAATAAACGGTTGAAAATGTTGAAACTCGCAGTTCCATGCTGTGGATTTAATTTACTCCGATATTTTGGGGTTAGGTTAACCTCATCTAGCAAATGTCAATATTCAATATCTTCGGCTCCGATCGCCGCAGTATCTGGTATCAAAAAATTCTACGATACTAAAAGTGTGAGAAGTAATTCAAGCGACGCTCGTATCCGTAATTTCTACGAATATCCCGACGTGAATCCCCGCGATGAAGAACATAACCTCCAAACTCCCTACACGAAGTGGGAAGGAGCTGAGAACAGATACGCGCATTCGATAATGGAAAATAGAAAAGCGTACGAAGATACGCTGGCGCTGATTCCTGCCTCAAAAAATCCCCAACTATCTGAATTGGAACTGGATAATTTACTCCGTAGAAACTACAGACTCGAACCACTTTCTGAGCTCGTTAATAATTTCCGAACGATTTCACACCACGCTAAAGAAAATCACGAGATAATATACGATCCAAAGTTCGAAAACATCCTCTCGTCTATGGCAAAAAACTCTAAGCTTTTCAGCGACGATCAGATTTGCCATATCCTTAAATCCCTCACTCTTTGGTTCGTAGAAACCAATGAAGAAGATTCAGGATTTTCACTTCTCTACAACGCGCTAGACGCCGAGTGTAAAGCTCGAGCAAATTCTTGGTCCGATAAAAAGATTCTCTTTGTTTCCGACCATTGGTACAGACTCAGGTTGATAAGCAGCTCCAAGTTTATGCTAGACGCCGTTGTTAGATTAGGAAAAAACCCGGGGATGTTGCCCCCCCAGTACGTGGTACAGTTGATGTTCTACACGAGCGTATCTCGCAGTAGTCTCGTCAACTTTAGGGGCGTCGAAGCGCAGCTCAAGGCCAATATCGACGATTTAGACATTGACGAGGTCGCTATTATCGCTCTGGGATTTTTTAAGAGTCAGACTATGATCAGGGATCGCACGCTTATCGCTCTTATCATCCAAAAAACCATCAAGGACATTAATTCCATTAACGAAATTAGCCTCGCTGCAATTCTCAAGGTTGTTCGGTGGGTCTTTGTTCCTTTATTAGGCTGTGCTACAAGTTCGATGAGCATATCCATTGCCGTTATTAATTATCTTGATCATTTCAGTTACAGCATCCACGTTAACGACCTCCACTTTCTCTGCAAACTCTTGGAGAATACTATACCGCAGATACCAAGGCTCTCTGTTACTTGCTTGGTCCACGTTATACTCGCAGCTGCAAATAGGAGCCTCTTTTATGCAGATTTGTTGAACGCCGTCGCAGCTAGGTGTGAATTAAGCTAGAATTAAACACAAATTGTTCATCAACCGAAAGAAAAACAGACCAAAGTTCAAAACTTTACCTAAATATCTGATGAAGTATCGAGCTTTGACTCGAAAATTGATTTCTCAATGCAGCGCTTAGAATTACAAAATATACATTATAGAGCACAGCTCAAACCGTTTTGATTTACCTGACTGTTCGTAATTTGGGGATGAAAGAAAATCTGTAACATGTAATTTGACTGATCTATTTTTTTCTTCATTTTGTACAGATTCTACAGGGAGATATCAAAGCTGAGAGTAAAGGATATCAGGTGTTTGGTATTCGCTTTATCCTCGTTCAACTACGTCCCTGATGAGCAGCCGAACATATTTGATCGGATAATAGAAGAGCTGAACGAGTCTAAGAGACAGGATGAATTGAAACGGTGGGAATTTACGTTCTGAAATAGTTTAAATAACTAGATTCAAACTTGAAACTGACTTTGTACCTCAAAACGAACATTTAAAAGTATGAACACCGCATGGGTTCGACTTATCGAGTCGAAAAAAGGATGAAAAACAGCTTGAAATTCACGGAAAATACTCACTATGTTTTTTTATTATCTCGAACAGGTATCCAAAGTGTTTTGCGACTTGCCTCCACCATCTCAGCATACTGAATATTCACCCAAAGAATTTAATAGCAAAAGCACTGGACCCTGAAAGTATCCAAAAAGCTTATGGCTCTGATGACAATACCATAAGGCGCGAGATATTTGCCCTCGATTTGGATATCGATGCTGAAGTTCCAGACTATCAAGGCCCAAGGCTAGACACTCAAACACGAGAAAACGTAGCCATGGTGGGACCTAGATTTTCTTTTATTCTCCCTTTTCTAATTCCAAATCCTGTAGATAACAGACAAAAATAACTATCAGTTTTACAAGGTTCTGAAAATCTGATGCCAGAAGAAAAATTGAAGAATTTTTACGACTCTCGCTTTCAAAAACAATTTTTCTTCTCTAAATTCACCGTTACTCAATTACTCAGAACTCTGTGAAAAGATTTTCGAATACTTTATCAGTTTCTAAGCAAAATTGATTTCTTTACATCTATTTTGTGATTTTATGTCCTGCAGAGATTGACCGACTTGACGCCCTGGTCAAAATCTTCGCAATTAACAATCGCCGATCATTTTATGTTGGACGTGATAAGATCCTGCAAGGTACAGACCAATTTCTAAATTAATTATCTTCAATTCTGGCATTCGATGAACAAAAAATGTTACATTTTAAATTATTATCAAGGATTACCTGGGCTCCAAAGAATTCCTCCACGTGGATCACGTCCTGCCGCAGTACCAGCGACCAGACATAATCATTTGTTTCGATAAGTCGAATTATCCGATACCCATTAGCTCAACGCTGTCGAAATTGCCCTTTGGAACCGTCAAACATCCTCCAAATATTTCTGTCGAGGGTGTCAGATGGCTCGCTTTGGTCATAGGCAGCAGCAACTCTTACGCCAAGAATACCAGACGTATGTTGGGCCATATATGCGCCAAACATAGACAACTCGAGTGCATAGGATACTCGCCAATCGTGGTAGGTGGTTTTTGCATTCTGATTGAAGACTGGTTTACAATTTTGGTACAGAATAACAAATATTTCGATAATTTGTGCCAAGTTTTTGTCTCGTTTTGTACAATTTTCCTCATTTTCATAATTTATCTTTGTCAATAAACTGTTTCAGATATTTTGGCAAGATTGGAGGCAACTGAAAAACGATATCCAAAAGTTTGAATACCTGCAGCGGAAGGTTTTCAGTTTTTGATCTGAATTCAATTTCGTTATGAAATAGTGTAAATAGGTGAAATATTGGGATAAAATCGTATCTCTGGTTGGTAAAGTCGATAATTATCCATCATACGACGATGTACATAAAGTTTTTTCAAATAATGTATTTATGTAAATAAGAAAATGAAATTGCAATAAGGAAACAAAAACCATATTCCTCGAACATTTTTAATTTTGCATCGCATGATCAATCACCTGTTTAAAAATGTTTTGTGTTTTTACAGACCTTTGCTTTGCTCGGCATAGACAATTTATTTCGTTAGATTATACGTTATTTACAGTCTTGAGTCTATAAATATATAGGTAAGTATGATTTAATTATAACTTATGGAATTATAGCTAATAAATATACATATTTATGGAAATATTTACAAAATTTCTATGTACAAGATGCTTATTTCGATAAAATTTTCACTGGGGGTGTGTCCCTTCGCTGCGACGCTAGTCGCGCGTTTTATTTTTTAAATCTAGACTTATAATTCTAGAGTGTCTTATCAGTAATTAAGTAGCAATGTACCAATAGGTAATTGAAATTTGATTATTTCAATCTAGGATACATACTATACACTATACACTAAATGGCTCCCAGAAGCTTTAAACGTCGATTTATATTATTATTATTATTAATATTATTATATTATTACTATTTACATGATATTTACAAAATACTTACTGTACAGAACGATTCAAAACTGGTGACGATTTTTCTACTGGGTCAATCCTTGTCGGAAGTGATCTCGGAATTTCCTCTTTTTTTTTTACAAGCAATTTACAATTATAATGGAATTTTCTTTTATCCTCCTCTAATTTGAAATTGAGATTTCTTCCATAATTATTTTTGCTCAAATTTTTTCCTGTGGTTATTCTTTAAGTTTCGGGAATGATTAAGTTTTCACGATTTTTATTGTCACGCTTCTCTTTTTCTGAATTATCTTAATTTCTTTCACCTAATTATTTTATTTTATTTTTTTAATTTCTCGAAGAATAATCGTGCTAATTTCTGATTCTTTTTATTTTTGGTCTGAATGCGAAAGCGCCGTTATTCTTTGATTTCAATTTTCATGAAAACCATTCTTACGATTTCATGATGATGTTTTTTTCATTCAATGTTCTGTGAAATATCATTTTTAATTTTTTTATTTTAGATTAATTTTCTAAACTGTAATGAAGTTGAGTTTTTATTTTTTAATTGCTGAAGAAATTTCCATTCAAATTACAACAAGGATCGACCCTGTATGTAAAAGATACCTTATAAGAATTTCGAATTCACATAAAACACATCAGCTCCCAAAAATCTCCCCGAATACGTAAAAAGATTGGGATTTACCCACGTTACTCCGGAAGTATCAAATATACAAGATAAAAACCCTTCATCTGAGAAAACTCAACAACAAAATCAATGTCAAAAGTCTACTAACCAGCCAAGAACCGGAAGACGAGTTAGCCGAAGAAAGAGAAAACAGCCCATATCTTAAACCAACGCTGGTTCTCAGTCGTGTACGAAGTTCCGGATTGTGAGATCCGGTTGGACCGCATTGATGAAGAGGTGCTTCCCAAAGACTACCCTCCCTGGACCCTAAAATAAGGGTGTATTCTCCACTCCAGGTCACTCCGACCCTTGCCCTGAGCCCTAAAGTAGCCGGGGCCTCAAGGGCCCGAGGAACACAATCCCGAGGCCAAACGGTGAGCTGCCTGCCTCTGCCACCTCCACATCTGAGACCAACACCAGGATCCCCAGGGATAAGGACACTCTCCGCAACGTGGAGGTCAAGTTCAGTTGTACCTGTTGGAGTTGGTGGCATGATGGTTGGCTCGAATGTCCTCTGAGTAGTCGCTTCCTGAAACCGCTGGTTGCCCCTGAGCATAGCGGCGAAGGATTCGGCCAGGTCTGGCTGAGCGTTTTCGAGCAAATGTCTGTAGGACTCGTTCTCCTCTGGATGGAGGCTCCTTTTTGACTTTTTCTCATCCTGGTCCAAGGGAGGCTCTTCGCCCTCGGAGTCTCCGGTTTTTTCTGATTCGGGGCTGATGGCTTCGCGGATCTCGTCGAACGTTGGCAGCATCCCTTCGCCGGCGATTTCCTCTCGTTTCGGAGCGTAGATGTCCCAGATATTCTTAGCAAGCTCTGGTGTCATCCAGGGAACAACTTCGCGTCTTGTTCTTCCCCGGAAAGGTGAGATCTCCGGGTCTTCTTCTCCGACGAACATTGGGTCCAGTTGATCGTCGAGGTGATGACGCCGCTGGCGGAATGCCCGCTGGACGAAGCTTCCGGCTCCTGTGACCGCGTAGAGAAATGATGAACACTTCGGATCTCCAAAGTGGTCCCATCTACCTGTCCACAATTTGTCACCGGACCAGAACTGCAGCTGTCTTCTAACCCATAAACCTCCCTCGAGACTTTCGCAGCTTTTGCTCAACCAAGATCCTCCGATCAGGGCTGGGAGGGCTGCCACTTCGTGGAGAACCGGTGGGCTCGTCTCTGTGCCTCGGGAAATGGTGTTGCACATTGGACATCCGTTGATCTGTTGATCGGGATGAAGAAAATTCGTCATTGGATCATTAAAGGGCAATTCTAAAGTCTTCTACTGATCCTGCACCCTCGGAAGTCAAAAGAATAATAAGATTATGCCATACCGTGTCAGATCGCAGAAGAGTCGTCGGCTGAAGTCCCATCGGTCTGTGAGTGAAACGTGTTTGAATGCTGGGAGGCAGGCTACCCAAGATGAGTTCGACCCTTGGTCTAGCAGGTGCCTTTATCCCTGAGGGTCGTTTCTGGACCCTGACTAGTCGCAGTTCGCCAAATTCGACCCCAAGGGGTTCGAGGCAGTCAAGACCCCTGCGGTTTCTCGAGCTGGGCTGATGACCCTGAAGAGAATTGTACCTCGGACCTTCCCATAAAGGATTTTGCACCTTGTGAGCCGGTTGTTCGTATATTAGCTGGGCCACGTAGGGACGCCACTTGGGCTGCGGTCCGCATGAGGAATTCACCCTGTGACCGAGTTTCTGTGCGACCTTAAAAATCATCAGGGAATCAATGTTCATTCAACGTTTATTACAACATGTCGGCGTAAATCACCAACTCCGTTATTCTGAATTAGTACCTGACGATTCAGGGGAACGATGTGGACAGTGTCCAGCTGGAATCTCGCCTCTGTGGCCCCAGGAGTTAGAATCGAAGGAGACAGCAGCCTCAGAAGACCTCGAGCTGTTACAGTGTGAGTAGCAACGCTGCAGGACTCTTCGGCATAGTGATGACGCAGTAATAGGAAAGTTCCATTTTCGTAGAACGTGTACTTCCGGATTACGTATTCGGGCCCTGATCTCGTCTCACATCTGTCCAATAATACAAGGAGTCAAAAATTTAGTCAATATTCTCATCGTTCGGATATGCTGAGCTGAATAGCAAACCGCTAAGTCAAAGATGCAGTTCGTAAAATGTTATACACAAAAAGCCTGATTATTGCAAAAATTACTGATGCCGACAAATTTTCAACACGGCAAAGAATTCCCAAGGAGAATATACCCATTTTTTAACAAACTGCAAAACGTCATTTCGGCATTTTCAACAAATAAATTGGGGTGAAAATCAAGGGCTCTTTAACTAAGACCGAAGTTTCGAGGATAAGAGGGACGTCTTGCAATCAGGTATAGGCGTACTAGGCGAAGCAGAAAGAAATATGTACCTGTCTTCAGGTGCATTAACCATCGGCTAAGACCCGAATTACGGCTTCACGGTAATTTCTGTTTACTGTTCGGAGCGGAAAATCGAATCGGGATAATCCTACGGATCGTTTTTCCGCTCCCGGGCTCCGAATTTTATTATCCATGTCTAGAATTGGAGTTGGGTTGATTGGACAGGCTGTCAAGTCGGACCGTTTAGAATTGATAATTTCCTGAGAGAGTATTTCCTGGATTCTCAAAAAATTTGAAAATAAGATTCTTTCGAGCACTTCAAATAGTGTTTTTTTTTCTACCTCTTTTCAGTATCTTCAGAGTCTGGGTCAGAAAATCTTCCAAGGAAATGACCAATTTTGTGCAAAGTCAAACTTATATCGACCGTCGATGATAAATAAGAAAAAAAAAAAAAAAAAAATTAAAAAAAAATGGGAAAAACTCACCCCTGGGATATCCAAGTGGCGTGAAGCCTCGACGGGGTGAAATCCGCGGCTGTTGAACGATCATCAATGATGGTCTGTCTCATGAAGGCATCGCATTGGTCCCCGCCGCGTTCTGGGCCCCAGACCATGGGCCGAGATGAGCCTGGAATAAAAGTGATACATCGATGATGTTGGACCGGACTGGACAATGAATTTAGTGTCAAATCCCTAGCTCTTAGACTTTGTTTAATGGTATGAGGATTTGTTCCTTTAGGGATCCAGCGTCTCCGCTAGTCCCGGCCGACTATACGAGGCACAAAACCCAGCAGGTATGTACCAAAGGCGGGCCACCCGCTGCGGCTCTACTTCCCCAGGGATTCCGGAGATTTAGGGCCTGACAGATTCGGGGAGATAAATATATTCGATGATCCTGAGATCCTAGGACCCGCGCTACATTCGTACAATACACCGTAACAGCCTACTCCGCTGCAGTGACAAGCCCAGATGTAATAAAAGAGCATTTTCATGGTTTTGGTATTTCAGTCATGAGCTCAGTTTATGAAGGATCGCCAAGGGCTAGATCTCAAACGACGTTTTTGTTTCAAGTTTTTTACACCTCCTTTTTTTCCCTCTATTTTTGTAAAGCAAATTCTCAACCCGAGTAAACTTTGACCTGGAACTCGAGGTGGCAGTTTGAGGATTGATGACTTAGGTCCTTTGCCCCTAGTTCTTCGGTTACAGGGTTTTTTCTCCCTGAGCCTCTTTCCTTTTCTGTAGAAACTAGCTTATATCATGAATGTGTGGGTATGGATAATTTTTCGAATGTGTTCGAAGGGTAAGGGTCTGTTTTCAAGAAGTTTGCTGTTAAGCTTAAAGCAACGTAACTCGTCTCCGGTGTCTTCTCTCCCTTCTCATTTAGTATTCTGATCAACCTTACGAATCCCAGGAGGCAAGAGAAATACCGGAGACCGATGAAACTCACTGACTACAATGACGACACTCGTGCAGCTATGCAATATCTCTCCGATTAATCGAAACTTCCTGCAATCGAAGCTCCAATCAATCAATAGAACTTCGTAGATTTGATCAAAAACTATCAGATTGTAATCGAACTAATCCTAATCGAGGTATTCCTATTCCGGACCCGCGAAGTTCATAAATAGCCGTTCGATTCCGCGTCGTATAGAATAGATCATCAATCAAGAGTTCGCACTCACTTTCTGTGGTTAAATTTAGAATTGATTAAAATACTCACCGATTAAAAGGCCGAGGTGAAGGAGGAGCGGGACTATCATGACTTCATGAAGAATGGACGATAAGTCCTCGAAACCGACGTCGATTGGTCGATTCAATCGATTTGCACGTTGATATATTTATTACTCTCCGATGATTTTCGGGTAAAGATTATTTTCTACTCTTCTCTCTTGCTATGTCACTGCACAAGTGTTTGCGGTTCAAACTCATCTGGGAGCTGGCGACCTACCCTATACCTCTTTATAGGCTCCGATCCCCACTCTCTCTAACTGACCGAACTGAAGTCCTACGGGATTCTGCGGCCTCGGTCCCAAAACCTAGGACTAGAGGCCCCATGCTGACTATACCCGCTGGGAGGACCTTAGACCGTGTCTACCTCACCTGCACAGATTTATTGTATATATTTATTTATTTATTTATGTATTTGTACACGTATACCGATACGCGGACTTATGTACGAGTCGATTTCGTCTCCTGGGAGAACCGAGCCGGTGCCAAAGTTCGAATGAAATTATTTTCTTGCAAAATTTGTGAGGCTTGCAGAAATTGGAGAACGAATAATTGTTAGAGATACTTCGATTCAAATTTCTCACCAATTGACTCAAAGTTTTTGCCCATTCCATTTTGATTTGTAAATGTACATTAAAAAACTGGAATATCTTTTACCTATATACACAGATTGTGCATCTGATATTTTTCAATCCTTAAATTTGGGTTGAATGTTTTGCCGATATTGAATGATTTTTTTTTAGATTTTGAATTTGGCTGAGATTTCTTTGTATTTCTAGTTTTGAAGAATGTCCAGTTTTTCCTTGGAAATGGGGAGTAATTAAAAATCTTGAGATAGGATGTTGGGTTGACAATCCCGAGCTCCATGCTAATGATGGAATCCTAAGATAAAGGGACCCGTGTGGATTTAGGACGGTTTTAAATTTTCGGGTTTCTCGGTAGGTTTCCCGCTCGATACCTAGACGTAGGTCTATTCTGTGGAGAGAGAGTATTTTAAGGGACAATGTAAAAGAAAAAAAGAGAGAGATAGAGATATAGAAGAATAGAAAAAAGGCGAAGGGAAAATGCTCATTGTCAAAGAGTCTCGAACTTTGACTTGTTCAAAAAGATTTGTGATTCTGAACAGTGCGTCGATCCTGGTGCTGCAGGACCTACGCGGATTGAGAAATCAGTCTCTACCTCTATAAGAAAGACGTCGTACCGTACCAAACATCTGCGCCGAAGCTATACCCGGAATTTAACGGTCGTTTAGGGTAAATTCATTTTTGTTAGCTTCGGTCATCCATTATTCCCTTCTATGGCTAAAAGGTACAGGGGAGAGAATCCTTGTTGTGACTTTATTCGCCATTCTGACATCTCCCGCGTCTTATTTCCGGCCTGAAGTTTTTTTCGAATCTGTATTTGAAAAAAAATTCCCAAAAACTTGTTCGGAAATCGTCTCGCTTTCGCTGAATAATAATTTTATTAACATATCTATGAAGATTTCATGATTGATTTCTTGCGTAAAAAATCTCACAGCATGCAATAGAAAAAAAGAATAACTCTATCAATCGATCGATCCATTGATAGATTGTATAAATACCTCGCAATCTTCTAATAATATCCCTGGGGATAATATCTCTGTATTTCGAATACGTGCGTTTAGCAGATATAATTGCATCGAAGTGATCGAACGTCTTGAGATTTGAATCGTAAATCGAGCAGACGAACTGAACTGTCTTGACGCCAGGTAGGAAATCGTGGTCTGCGTACGGCGCCTCTCATTAAACGCCTTGATGCTGATGAATGTGGGGGCCTTACGGCGGTATACTCGGAAGTTCGATTACATGTATGTTCATCGGGGGATGAAGAGGAGAAGTAAAATAAGGAGAATAGGAATCAGACAATGCGTCATGAAAATGCATGAAGTATACGAAACGATCATTGATAAATTTAATTGTTTTGTACATGCTTATCGTAATCTGCAGTCAGATTAATTAGAGAACTCCAATCCCAGTAAACCAAAATGAATTGAGTATGTGAAAAACGAAATTAAACAGAATTTGAATGACTTGTACGTCAGTTCTTTAGAACTAAAAAGTATTGCCACACAATTCTTTCCGATTCTATTTCATTCTGTTAATTCTGTTTTCAACACACTCAATTCGTTTTAATTCCTTCTGCTTTGCTGGGATCAATTGGAAGAACGATCAATTATTGTCACTGAAGTTATTTAATTCAAAAACTTTGAACTCGGCTCGAAAAATGATTATTAATTTCAAAAATCGATTATCTTCATCCGAATTTGATTCGAAATTGTTGAAAGATCGCTTCTCGAAAGATGTAGGTATATTTTTTTAGTAGTTTGCTCGATCGTTACTCAATTTCTGTTACTGAATTAGAATAGAAAGAGATGTGATGTGTAGAACTTTGATTCGCGTGAGTTGAAATACGAACTTGTATGTATAACTATAGAATAGTTGAGAACTTGGCAAGCTCGTTGAGATCTTTATCTCTAATTCTTTCCGTGAAGAATATCTCGTGAGGAGAATCAGCTATCGGATTGAACAAGTGTAGCGTCTGTTACAGTTACACTTCAAGATAAACCGATTCTACAGCAAAACAAGAAAATAGATACACGAAAGTCAGTTGTCACATTCTCTCATCTCTCTACAGGGTAATTTTTTTAATCGCCCCAGGCGAATATCTCGAAAACTAGATGAGATACAAGAAAAAGTTTGTACAAAACTTGAAGGGTTCCGAGGAGGAAAGATAATGCTGATATCTGTTGATTTGTGGATTGCCCCGCACTTCGGAGATTTTTCAACTACTTCGTGATTTTTGATAGGAAACACGTATTTTCGCCATGACTGGCTAATAACAGGTTCAAAGACGAACTCAAAGACGTGAATTAATCAATCTTGAAAAAGGTTCAAAAATTTTGAATGTTTTTCTAAACATTTCCACATTTTTGGAAGGCCTTCAAAATCTCTCAAAAATGTTCAGAAAGTGCAATACTCAAACACTTTGTGCCGGAATGACGCATCAATCTCCGGAATTCGAAATTTGACGCTTTATCGCCTCAACAACGTTATTCGTGGTTTCTTCAAACTTTGGGGATTACAGATGCTTCATTTCGAAAGAAACCGCTTTAGTATGGCGCATTTGAAGATTCTTGAGCAATTTTATGAGCCTTCTGAACATGTTGAAGTTTTTAAACAAATTTTCGAAAATTTTGAAAATATTTCGCAATTTTTTTTCGCCTACGGTTTCGAGTTCGTCGTTAAACCTGCTATTAGCCAATCATGGTGAAAATACGTGTTCTCTATCAAAAATCGTGAAGTAGTTGAAAAATCTCGGAAATGGCGCTTTCCTCAAATCAACATATATCAGCATTATCTTCCCCCCTTGAAACCCTCCAACTTTTGTATCAAATATTTTCTGGTATATCTTCTCTAGTTTTCGAAATATTCGCCTGGGACGATTTGAAAAAATCACTTTGTATAATGAATTCAATCCAAAAAAAATCAACACTCTTTTTTGCCGATTTTGCTTCGCGGTTTCATTCTTGGTAAAATCAACGCTTCGTGTTTTTGCAGAAGACTTGTCGACGAAATGGGATTTTGATAGCCAAATAAATCGGTCCGCAATAGAATCTTCAGATCTAAGGCGGGAAATAAGAAAGCCGAAATATAATTTTAAACAGTTCAAAAATGTCCGCCAATGAATCGATTGATTGATTGATATGCGGTGTTTTAATTTTTTCTAATTTCTTACAGTGAGGAGAAATGTAAATAAACGGTAACGAAGCGATACTTATCTTCCGCGAGTTGGGTAATAGCCAACATCGATATTCCCTCATGATAAACGATCCCTTACCCTTCTTCTTCTCTTTGCTTACCATAGACCTTCGAGCATTCCCTGCAATATCAATGGTCCATCAAGAAGTTCTCGTGTCTCTGTTTTACCAACTAGTGAGACTTCGTTCTTACCGATCTGTTCAATTACCCTAACACAACTTTGCCCGATGACCCACCCCTCGATGAGGTTACAAGTTTGGCCGCCAGATGTCCACTGAAATTTTTTTTCTTTCTCTCCATAACGCGTGGCAGGGGGTCTGCCGGTTATTAAGGCGCAATTCTTTAAATATTGATTGAGGAAAGACGGGGTAGCCCAGCGGTTGGTCGTACGTACGTACGGGTGCCGGGAGGCAGAGGTGGTGGGTTTCAGAGCAAGATGAGGAGGTGGCTGTAAAGGAAGGAAAGAAGTTAGCTATAGCATCAGACTATGCCGCTGCTACTGCTACTGCTGCTGCTGCTACTGCTGCAGGGGAGAGAAAAACCAGCGTGTATTATATATGATGGGTGCGGCCGTCGCCACGCCACCAACCGTCACGTCTCTATAGATTTTTTTTACTTTTATTTTTTATTTTTTACTTTTATTTTTTGCGCTCTCTATGTTTGCACCCTCCATTATAAATTCAGCGGATTTTTCACGTCAATTTTTAATTACCTTTCCAGCCTTTCCAATACCCTACTCTTTCTCCGTTCAATCTCTCTGAGAAATTAAAAAACTGAACATAGAAATAAAAAAGAGTAGCTTGATCGAAAAGCTTTGCTTATTTCACGAGGCAGAACCTTGTGGTCTTCAATAATTCAGACACATTATCGATATGAACATGGCTGAAGTTGATGAAAATGAAAAATGAAATGAATCAGAAAAAGATAATGGACAAAAATGAACAAAAAAGAACCATAGTTCACAACGCAAAGACGCAAAAAATTTGATCAAATGGTCTCACCGTTTTTTCAAGAATCGTGGATTCAGGGTAAAAATGTTTGGAAATTAAAAACTGTGGGAATATAACATTCGAAAACCTATATAAGTTTCTCATAGCTGTAAATTTGAATTCTGGAATAATTATGAGAATATTCTGTTATACCGCCGAGAACTTTCTTTCAGAGGTAATTCGGCTATCTGAAGAAATGTATGAGAGTTGTCCATTCTTGTTCATTTCGACCTTCAGTCGTTCTAAGGCTCGAATTGGGACAGAACTGAAAATCTTCTTTGAGGGGTAAATGATTTTTTTTTTTAGAAAATACGTTCGGATCGGTCGCGGGGTTCGTTTGGAATTGCGGATGGAAAATATACGCAGACGCGTAAACACATTTTGGAAAATGTGCTAGACTTGATATTCGGAGTGAATTCAAACTGTTTAAAAGTTCATTCGAGAACTTTGTGATCATGCAGCGTTTTCCGCCGTACCGAATGTTCTAGACACTGTTCAGCTTAAGTCACGTCTAACGTTTCGGAGTTCGTTGTACCACATAATGCATTGTTGCGTTGATTTAAAAAATAATTTTCATCTCGTTGGGTGAAAAATCATTGCTGGCTTTAGATCATAATGTCTCTATCCGATTCAAGTGCCACACTATTCCACCCCTATTTTACACAGTTAAACTTTTTGTTTTACAATTAGCGAATTCCAAGAACATAATAGATTAGATTAGATTAGATCAAGTTTATTGTGTCCTCGCCGAAATTCGACCTAGGGGCAAAGACAAAAGAAAAGAAAACACAGTCAACAATTTCAATTAAAATGAACTCGATCATAAACCGAAAGTGAGAAACAAAAAATAAAATAAATACAAAAAAAAAAAAGAGGAAGAAAATGAAGTAAAATTTCATTTCCGTAATGGACCGGAAATTGCATGAAGCGTGGTTTAATGAGATACACGATTTACCCGAGATTCACTGTCTAATTTCGGTGCTCCTGAACATAGAGCAACGATTATATCCTTGTCAATGAAAATTCCCGTTTCCAGCTATAAGGTACTTGATGTATTGTGATGACGAATCTAGTTTTTCACAACAATGAGTTGATCTCCAATTTTTGAAGAATAGAAGAACAGAGCTCAATAAGATTATGAAAAGGAGAAAAGTTATTCTAAAGTTAAGTATACTTGGTTTGTATCTAATTTACTAATTTATACTTTCGATAGGACATAGTCAAATTCGAATTGCACCAATCGTGCGCATATGGGGTATGAGAGAGGATGAATAAACTGTGTGTGGAAACTAATTAACCATTTTCTTTATCAAATCAATTTGATTTTTTCCAACATCATTCCACATACATGATGCAGTATACGTATACCGTCTCGGCCATGTTTTTGTATACAAGTAAATGTTGTATTCACGTATGCGTAGACGAATACAGGTAAATACAAATACACCGATAGTCATATGTATGGGCGCGAAATGTCGCCGTCTTTTGTTTTGCCCTTAGCACCCTGCTGCCCCCTATTTTCCGTGTTTCTTTTGGCCCTTTTCTCTTTCACCTTCTCCTTTTCCATCCCCTTCCCATTTTCCTTCTATACTTTTCCTTCCGCTTACTCCCACCCACCTTGAATTTTCTCTCTCGAAGTCGCTCTCGTTCCGCGCCGCTTTCGAGTAAAGACCGTACCCTGTCGTCCGCGGGGCGAGAAAGAGAAAGAAATAGTAACTTCAAGTGAGAGAAAAAGAAAGAAGGAGGAAGAAACCCCTATGGATTTTTTTTTCCCGACCACGCCGCGGCACCCCTCATCGTCAGAAACGTATATAGAGCCATGCCGGGTCGACGGCTTAAAAAATCCCACCCCCCAACTCCCTCCCTTATATATTCTTACCTCACTTCGCGCTCACCCTAGTTATGCCCTTCCACACCCCAGCCACCCCCCAACAATTTGTTCCTCACCGCTGTTGTTTAATTGCGATATCGAGTTCATGTTTTTACTTATAGGTATTGTTTTTTTCTTCTATGTTTTGTATACGTTTTTTATTTCGTTTTTTTCTGCAATTCATTTTTTTTTCATCTTCTTTTGCTCTGGTCTCTGCGTTTTGCCCCCTGCAACCAACCCTTTTTTTCTGTTTAGCCCTTTTTTCTAGCCCTTTTTTTTCTTCCGTTCTCCTCGATCCTAGTACATCCCTATATATATATACCATATATATACCTAGTGCGATTACCAGCGCGTCGCCGCGGGTTGTTGGTAATTATGTGGGCGCGCCGGACCAAACAACAACTAGGGGAACTCCGATAAAGAGCCGCACCGTCGTGCGTATACGCGGCATATAGGCTGATGCTGCAGCCAGCTAAGGATCAAGTATGGGGAGAGAGATGACTGTATAGGAGGGAATAGGAGAGAATAGTAGAGAAAAAAAAAAAAAAAACGCAAAAAAAGAGAAGAGAAAAGCTAAAGAAGCAAAAAAATTACTTAGCATATTTAAATCTGGTTTAGACGCTGTGCAACAACAAAAAGGGTTACTGGTTCTCTGGTTCCTCGGGTATTATAGTTACACTCTCGCTACTCAATGGACGGATAATAGATATACATTTATAGGATGCGGCGAGAACAATGTAGAATTTAAGGGCGCGTGCTGTATAGGCATAAGGTATACCCGCACCTAGTATGGTATATACCTTGCTGCTGATGTGGTGTTTGCATAACCTACGTAATTGCCCCACTGAAGACTACCTATGGAGTTGATGAACGAAAAAAAAAAGCACAGAAGAAAAAAAACCTAGTATTTATGGGACAGGATATGCAAGGAAAACAGAGAAAAAAAAATAGAAAAAAAAAAATAGAAAAAAAAACTTGCAACCCCCTAATTTTATAATTGCAACCTAAACCGCGTTGCTGATTTAATGATAGGGTAAAAAGAAAAAAATGAACAACCTGTTCCAGTAAACAAGAGGTGATGCAAATCAACGATTCGATACACGCGCAGGTAATTTCGGATTTTTTAATGTTTTTTTTTCTTCTCTTTTAATTCGGAACAAATTTTATTGCTGTATAGGGCTATACTTGAATATCTTTGTAAAGAAAACACAAAAAAGATCCTGAAATTGAAGGACTGCGAGGACGAATGAATATCCTCGTTATTCTTTTTGCTCAAAAATTTGCTGTACCTATATAAGGGTCATACAATTATTAGAACAAATTATTAGAAAAATGGATATCTTGATTTAAAAAACGAAGATTTGGAGAAATTGTGGGGTAATCACAGAAAACTCATGACTTTTATATCCATTTCTCAAATCACAGTAGGGCAAGTACCGTACCATATCATGAAATATATTTTCCGCAAAAGTGAACGGTTTTGGCTCACTTGAGGGGAGCAGTATGTCGCAGTTGGAAAAATTAAATATAGTCCAAAATCAATTTGTTTCATCGCCAAAGTTCATTTTATATCATTATAATCATCTCAAGGAAAATCAGTCGCTGCACGAATCGAGGCATACCGTAGGTCCGATTTCATTTTTTCAGAATCCGAATTGTTCGGAAGACGCGCCGTCATAAATCGAACGAGGGAAATTGAATTGAAAAAATTATCATACAAGATATGGCCTATTTTTCGAAAATCGAACATTTTTTTCCCACTTATTCGCAAATAACTCAGCCTGGAAATTAAATTTTCCAATTTCCCTCGTTTAATTAGTGACAGCCTGTATTCCTTCAGATCTTGGTCATAGATAATTCGAATCGGACCTACGGTGTGCCTGAATTCGTGCAGCATTCGTTTTTAAGTGAGATGATTATAATGATGCAAAATAAACTTTGGTGATGAAACAAGTCGACTTTGGATGATGTTCAATTTTTCCAACCGCGACATACTGCTCCCCTTAAGTAACTGAAATCTGTTCATCGAGGGTGAACAATAAATTTTTAAAAAATCGCAGGAAGTACAGAGTAGAAAAAATAAAACGAAGAGGAAAAGAACAGAAAAAAAAAGGGAAGAAGAATCCTGATCGATACGATTTGATTAAAAAAGACGAATACACGTGTAGGGATAGACGTTCACTAGAAGTAGTGGGTATAATATCGGCGAGGAATCTCTGGCGTTGATAGCCGTTACTCAGCCTCACCGATTGATACCAACGACGATCGAGTAGTAGTTCGGTGATCCTACCAACTTACTGCAGCCGATGGGGTATCAGATGGCAAGATTAATCAGGATCGTCCCTCGCCTAACTTTACACGTCCGATATCTCCCACACACCTTCCTAAACTACCTACTCCTATATCTATACCTATACCTACCTACCCACCTACCTACTTTCCTACCCACTCCATCAGCAATAAATTAGAATCTCGAAAATGAGCGTAAAAATAATACCCCCACCCACCTTCACCTATACATCCAATGCCAGGGGAAATGTGCGGAACTAATAGTTTTTTTCGCCCCTTCGTCTCTCTATCTCTCTCTCTCTCTTTCTGGGTCTCGATATTTTTTACGATTATTATGCTTATCGTTATTCTCATTGAAAATTCGTTCGACTCGAGGCCCGATCGAAAGCTCATCGATGAGTTCCGTTCGGTTCGTACGGTTGGGTTCGGTTCGCATTCACCGATGCAGGGGCAGATGTTTCATTTTTTGCGTCTATACTTCAGTCTATAGCTGCCTATAACCGATCGTTGCAGTACCGTTGCATCGCCGTTATTTCAGCAAAAAATGTGAAAAGAAAGAAAAAAAAAAAAAGAAATAACAAAAAAAGATTCCGAAATCGTACGATCGCGTTCGACAACGACTTTCGACGACGAATTACCGAACACTCGTGACTTTTTCCTTCGGATTTTGTCTTATCTGTAAAATTTTAGACACTAACTGGAGTCTAGGGGATCAATGTGAATGATCAAAATTCAATAATCGCAGGTATAAAAAAGAGAAAAGGAAATCTAGAGATTTTTTCTCATTTTCTAATCGTCTCGTTCTGCTCTGGTCTGTTAAATATGCGAATACTAGGTGTGTTCAAAATTGACCGAGGGACGCTTATCTGTCGTTTCTTTTGCCCTGAAAAGCTCCTGTGGGACACAAACTTTGGCTATTTTTTTCATTGACTTGGAATACTTTCTGCATGCGATAGTATGACGAATTCTATAAAGAAATATCTTAGTTCTTCGACGTTGTTAGAGTCGATTTCGTTGATCAGTAAATCGGTGCAAAAATGCAGTTTAAACGAATATGCAAACATGCTCTCAATTTCCCATTTCGTTCGATTCTCCAGGTTGACAAATTATTATCAATCTCTCTGATCACACGAAGTATAATCGATCGATCGATTATCGGGAGATGAAGCAAAGATGGGTGAGGCAGGCTCATTCGATAATGGTTAAACACTCGCCATTTCCTAACCGGAAGTGATCGAATCCTGAAAAGTATAACCTTGGACGATCTTTATCGAATACTTTGATTTTCTTCCAAATTTCATTCGAATCAATCGATTCTTTGCCCCCAGAATTCAGGGTAAAAAATTCTCAGCGTGCCTGCAGATGCATAAAGAGCGAAAGTATATCGATAACGTGGATTTCTAAGAAGATTAGCATTTTTTAACTCTTCTATCAATGCGACTTCTTTCGCGATTACGAATCCAACAGACACCCCGCAACGCGATATTCATCCCTTAGGAATGGCAAAAAAATACGGTACACGTCTAAAAAATCGGGTAAACCATGCGATTATCCGATTTCGAGCAATTTATTATCTGCTTTCACCATACGCGCAGCTTTGCAAGTAAATAAGGTAAATCTGTAATGATCCACGCCCGTTTACATCGCCTTTACCAAAATACTTGCCCTTCCCTTGTCCACATGGCATAGCATGCGGGACGAGGGACCGCCCGCAAAGTGGACAAAGGCCGGTTGTTGGTCGGCAGTCGAGTACAAGAGTCACTTCTTTAACACGGATGAGACCAACTTGTAATCCTCTTCATGGGAAAAGATAGCCATAAATGTAGTGTATAGGCAGATTATACCAACCCATATATCGCACGCGTTCTACGTAATATGACCTATTCCAAATTTTTGATGGTTTTTATCCCATTTTTTATTTTTTTTTTGCTATTTTTTGCCATTTTTTTTCTTGTCCATTCTCATCCCCATTGGTGTACAAGTTCCCCGGTAACAAGAGTTTTACGATGATCGCCTGCGGTCCTCCTCTAGCTGCAGGCATGGCTGGATTTGAAACACGTAGATCGTGTCCCATATATTTTGTACCTATGGTATACGAGCTATAGAACCCCATATATATGAGAGACAGACAGATAGACAGACAGACAAACAGACAGACATAGAGACAGACCTATAGCAGCAGCAGCAGATTATGCCTACCCACTTTTCTATACCTTTTATTTCTAGCTACCTACCCTAGACTACCCTAGACTACCTACCCCCCCGTGTGAGAAAAAAACAGGCTTTGGGGCACGCGTTCGTTCGTTGGGGGGGTAGTATCTAGCCGCACACGTTTGTATGGTACCTAGACTCGTGTATGTCATATACCGTTACCCCACGTATGGTATAAGCCGGAAGGAAGCGAAGGGTACGAACCTCGTAAAAGAATTAGAAAAAACTGGCTTGTTCGTCGTCACGGAATACAGAAAACTCGATATATATTTCGATATTTGAGTTTCAATCGATTGGAATTTTCTAACTCAAATCATTAACGCGGAAAACATGAATTTCTGTCAATATACGCTTCAATGATTTATAGCAGCAATCAAAGTTGATTAATTGATTAATTATTTAATTAATTAGTAACATGTAATCGATTGATAAAATACAAAAAAAAAAAAAAAACAACAACAAACAAATGCATATATACATGAATTTTTTTTCCACATAGAAGTTGGTTTTGATATTTTGCTAGCCTCAGAGCCGGCGTGACCCCCTTTGGTTTTTTCACAAGGGTATTTTTTTTTTTTTTCTCTTTTGAGTTTACCTTTTTTCCTTTCTCTCTAACCGAGGGGATTTTTTATTCGGGGGTCTCACGCGGGGGGTGGTTAGGGTTTTTTTTTCACTGAGGGTAGGCAGCAACAGCATCTGTACCCTTCGGGGATCGGGGAACGCGAATTTTTATATTTTTAGTCAGTCACTCACCTGGCCCAGATCGAGGTGGTAAGTCCCTGTAAAACCGATCGTCGACGTTCTTAATATCGATTCACGTTATTGGTACGTTTTTCGATTTTTTCAAAATTATTTTTCAACAAGTATAAGTAATAATAATAATAATAATAATAATAATAATAATAATAATAATAATGATAATAATGGTAATAATAATAAGAACACGATAGTGTAACAAGTCGACTGTGAGAATTGTGCAATAAATAAATCAATAAATCAATCAATAACTGCAGTATAAATATGTGTGAGGAAATATTTCGAGAAAACAAAACTAACAAATTTTAAATAATGATAAAAAAACTAAAAACTAAAAGGAAAAGATAAGAAAAAAAATGAAAATCCTGAGTAATCAGTATGGGTATTACCAAGGAACAAAAAAAAAAAAAAAGGAGAAGAAAAATTACGAGAATCTTGTGAATTTTTGATCATTTAATCCCAAGTTTGTATAATTATTTTTTTTTATCCCGAAATTACGAGTGCCCTTATTCTTGTACGCATATATATACAATATATATGTATACAGAGCTGCATGGCAAAAGTTGGTGAGAATGAATTATTTCGTAATTTATTCCTCGCGAGTATAATTGGAGTGAGGCTCGTGAGCTGCAATAGCAGAGAAGAAAAAAAGAAACGTTGAGAAAAAAAGGAAGAAAAAAGAAAAAGGGAATAAAAAAGCGTTGTATAATTATAACATTTATACCTGTACAAGAGAGAGAGAGAGAGAGAGAGTGCAGAGGGTGAAGGGTGGGGTTGGGTTTGGTTGGGGTGAACCTGGTGGCTAAATTCATAACACGAGCATCATCAAGTAGCGGCCCGGGCGCGGGCGCGAACAGCAAAAAAGCAAGAAAGCAATCTACGATTACTAACGGGGAGGGTGAGCGCATAGAGGGGTTTCTTTCTCGAGAAGAAGCAACAAGACCGCGAGAAAATGTCGCCAGGCTAATTTTGTGTAATTTTTCAAAACTCGGGCTACACCCTGCTTTTGCTCTGATCTTCTCCCCTCGCTTGGTCCTGCAGGTCCTGGTCGCGGTAGCGGTGGTGGTTGGTCCTTAGACTTACTAGCTGCTGACGCGCTTCCGGCTGCTGAGCAGAGATAAATAAACAGAGCCTGAGGAGGAAAGAACAAAAAATAACAAAAGGAAAAGAAGAAAAAGAAAGAAAAAATTAAAAAAGATAAAAGAGAAGTGAAAAAGGCTAAAAGCCAAAAATAAAAAGTACAACTCGCGTAATGCCATAAGGTCGTAAGTGCGAAAAAAATTGTCGTTTTTTTAGTACCAAAATCTTTTTCACGCAGTATAAAATCTAATTGTGGGCATATCCGCAAATTTTTTATTTTTTTTATGCGATTACGACCTTACGTCATTGGTAACGCAATGTACCTATATATCTATAATTTAATTCAAAGACCCGGGGTGGGAAAAATTCGCGCCCAATACGCGATATTTGAATGAGTTAGAATTCTTAAAAAGAAAATCATTTTGTTCTTTCGTGTGACGTGTGAGGAAACTGATGAGAATGAAAAAAACCACAATGATTGCCGAGAGTTCGACCATCGCTGACCACACTTTATATCTTGTGGCATTTTTAGTCTGATAGCCGTTACGCCGAGGAACTAGAAAAATGCAGGAAAATTTAATGATTGACATGAAGAATTAGTTGAAACTGCCGTTGATTGACGTTTAAATATCGGTTGAGATAATGGAAGGAGAAGCGGAAATGAAATTTTTTTTATTGAAGAAATGAAAAAACGAAGTCAAATAAATTGTGTGTTTTCCCGGCAATCGTTGCAGTATCAAAAATTTCTATATTTGCACCCTAGAGCCATGTCTTACGATCAGTTCAGGACCAGACATTTCAGACTTGGTCTAAGGGTGGTTTTGATTGGATGTGTCCACGAAGTGATTTTGCATTTCTTCATGTTCAGCGGAATCATCAGACTGCAAAATGTGGACATGAGGGCTTAAGCCCCTCGAGGCTTTCTAGAAAATCGTGATTTTTGTTTAATTCAGGCCACGTCTCCGAGTGGCAAAATAAGATTCATTTTTATTCAGAATTTTCAACCCCTTGATCTTGCCACCAAGAAATAGATGCAAGAATGATCAATCATTAGCTACAACATGAATATGATCATTAAACACGTACGTGAGAAGTTATGACCAGATTTAATTACTTCTTATACTAATTAAGGGGAGCAGTATGTCGCGGTTGTAAAAATAAAACGTGCTCGAAAATCAATTTATTTCTTCACCAAAGCTCGTTTTGCATCATTATAATCATCTCACCAAAAATCAGTTGCTGCACGAATTGAGGCACACCGTAGGTCCGATTTCACTTTCGCAGGATCCGAATTGTTCGTAAAATGCACCGTCATAAATTGAACGAGGGAAATTGAATTGAAAAAATTATCATACAAGACATGGCCAATTTTCCGAAAATCGAACCTTTCTTTTCCACTTATTTGCAAATAACTCGGCCTAAAAATTAAATTTGCCAATTTCCCTCGTTCAATTAGTGACAATTAGTATTCCTTCGAATCTCGGTCATAGATAATTCGAATCGGACCTACGGTGTGCCTGAATTCGTGCAGCAACCGTTTTTAAGTGAGATGATTATAATGATGCAAAATGAACTTTTGGTGATGATGCAAATTGATTTTGGACTATGTTTAATTATTCCAACCACGACACACTGCTCCCATTAATTTTCATTTGGAAATTGATTAACAAATTTTTGGAAGCGTTTGAATCTCCTCTTCTATCTCCGGAAGGAGAGTGATAGATATATGAACCCGTGTACCAATACATTGATATCCGGTAATTTAGTATATCTACTATCAGGATACCTATAGTCAGAGGAAAAGAGTGGAAAAGAAAAATCTAAAAAATAAGAAATGAGAAGTATTAAGCAGAGAGCCGAGGGTAGTTAAGCGCAGGGTGCCGGTTCGTTGACGACCTCGCAGGTTTGGGACTAACGAACCTAAGTCAGTCAGAGGGGTGGTAATGAAACGAGTCATTAGAGTCTTTCGGGTGCTTGGTCACGGGATTAACTTTCCAGAAAATATTAATAATTATGTTAATATCGTTAGACGACCACCACCGACGCCAAAGTCGACTCCGACGCCAACGCCACAACCGTCGACGAATTTCTTTCCTTATTATACACCACCCACATTTTCCCTCTCCCTCTGTCTTCGTTCTTCCCTTTTTCTTCTTCTTCCTTCTCTCGCCACAGGAATATCTCCTTGCAGATTCTCTCTCATCCCAAAAATTTTCCCTCCCTCATTTCCTCCCCTTTCTCCTTTTCGCCAAACGTTAGCCATGAGGAGAATAAGGAGAATGGGGGGTTGGGGTTGGGGTTGGGGTTGGGGTTGGGGGTGGATATCAGGGGTAAGGCAAAGGCGCGTATTTTTATCAATATCTCCGCGAGCTGCGCAGACGCGGTCCAGAAAGAGCCACCCTCAACCACCCCTCGATCTCTCTCTCCCTCTCTCTCTCTCTCTCTCCCTCTCTCACTCAGCATCCCTCTCTTCTCCATACGGGCGTCGCGGCGCGGCGGCGGCGGGGGGGCCGAAAAGCTCTGAATATGTGTGCCCCTCTGGTGTGTGTATGCGATATCGTTATACATAAATACATACATACATACACATGCCAGTACGTGTGTGTGTGGATTTTACTCTGCACCCCTTAATCAGTGTGTGGGTAAGCGTGGGTGGTCGGGGGGGTTGTAGTCGTGCAGGACTGGAAACCCACCCCAACTCAACCTCCCACTTTTAGCCACCCCCCGACCCCCAATCCAACTAGGGACAAAATGGAGCCGGCTTATACTACGTTATATACATACATATATACGTGTGTGTATGTATAAATGTATGTATGTAGAAACGCTGCTGCGAAGTGTGTATGCCTATATGGTATTTTATACACATGAATAAAATACGTTCGTATCTTCAGGTGTATGTATTATGCATATTAGGGTGATTCTTAATTAGTTAATTGGCAAATTTTGAAACTCTCTTACGGGCGAAATTATCTCTGCTGCAGCTAAAAAAATTTGAACAAAATGCTGTACGGATAAAAGCCCAGGATTCTAGATATGTAAATTCCAAGTATTCTGTATTCGAACTTTTCCATACATCAATAATGTACCGATGTACGATTGTCGGCCTTTCATATTCAAGTTTTTCAAGGCACGTACATATTTTTACAGATATCACAGATTTTCAGCAGTCTATAGTTTCTTAAGCTATCGTGCCACGAATGAATTGAAACGTGATATGCAATAACGTCTCGAACAATATTTTGCAGAAAAAAAGTTTCTTTAGCGATGTTTTCTGTTTTTTGTTCGCAAAAAAATTTGGTTTGAAAGACATGGCGTAAAAGGACAAGCTTTTTTTTTTATCCAATCCAACTTGTTTTTATATAACCCCAACTTTTAGTCACCTATAACTAATCGTATGATTAGTAAAGAATGATTGGCAAGCTTCTGTTGTACAACATTTTTCCCATGAACTGTTATAGTTACCAAAATCTTGTTCTATGAAGTTGAAATTCTGCAAAATGTTCACTCAATATTCATTACGTCAGGTAAAAAGCGTATAGCTAGTTTGAGAATCTTTGGAGCGATGCTGTGATAAAGACGAAAATCGTATGTTTTTCGAATGGAAAAATCGTAATAAGATGCAGAGACGAAACTTGAGATTTATTCTGTCGCTCCGTTTTTCGAAATTTATAGATCTCGCGATATTCTGGTCCATGGGGAGCATAAAAATTCCAAAATCGTCCAATTGAGAACCATCCCTTTGTAAAATACGTTATGTATCTTCTCTTTATTTCATTCGTTTATTCCCTTCGTGATTTTTCATGATGGTTCTTTTTTTCAATACGCGTTTTCCTCCCCTAATTATCATCTCGGTTGTGTGCAATTGTGTCAGATAGCTTTTTTCCAACGCTTCGTTAACATTATTCCCCCAGTTACTTTTTTTTTTCATCCAGTTTTTTCTTCTCTTGCTGTTTTACTCTTGTATAATTAATTAATCGCTTCAAGTGGTGGCTATCAAGGGGTTCGTTGGCTGGTTCTTTCGTTCGTTGATGATTAATACTGAGGAATTAATGGTGTGACTAATCACCACTCGATTTGTTTGTGTTTGAATAAAATTAAGAACCCCCTCTCGCAAAGGCGAGAGACGATGACTTATACGGCTCGGCAATTTAAGATGTTACGACTATTATTAACGAACACTCACTGATTAACGATTTGTTTCTCTGTGATATATTTTATTCATTTTTTGTTACTTTTCTATCGTATAAACGATTCATCGCGGTTTCAAGAGTCAAATGAATAGGATCGAATCCGTAACTTGAGAGAAATGAACAAATCGATGAGCGGAGGACAAAAAAATGGCGGTTTGGAAAATTTTCAAAAATCTGTCGAGTAGGAATAACGTGAATATTGTTGGATAGGAAAAATTCAAGAAATCGATACGCTTACGATGGAGAGAGAAATAGCCGGAGATAGAGAAAAAATTGGGAAAAATTTGTGGAAAAAAACGTGCGAAAATGTGAAAATCTTCGGGTACAAGTTCCCACGTCTTATTATAAACTTTTTCGTTGCAACCCTAGATGGTAGCGCGCAACGAAGAAGGCCTGTATTAAATTTATCGATCATAATGAACTTGAGTCGCGTGTCAAGGAGGGCATAGGCCTGCCTACGCGGATATACGCGGGACTAACTGAGAATGGGGGATGAAGAAGAAGAAGAAGAAGGAGAAGAAGAAGAAGTAAAAGAAGAGAGAAAAAAAAGCGAAAAAGAAGGATAGGAGAAGGAGAAGGTAGTGGTGGTGGAGAAGGGAAGGTTTCGCAATCAAAGGGCGTTTCCCAGCGGTCGTGCTTTAAAAATATATATACGCTACGCATTATCAGAAGCGAAGAAAATCTTGAAAAAAGATAAAGAGAGAAGAAAATAATGAAGAAGACAAAAATCTACCAACGAAAGAACTTGGAATAAATCTGAAAGTGGGGAAAGAACGAAAAGGAAAGAAAACCTAACGAGGATATGTATATATATATACGTATGTATATCGTGTGTATACGCATAGCGATCTTCTCGAATTCTTTCTCTTTCGCGGGAAATTCAAAAGCGGAAACAATCGTCTGGCCCGTTCGCCCGTTACTGGTGAGGGTCTGGGAGTAAAGAAGGTAGGTAGGTAGGTACCTACCTACCGCAGGAGTAGTCTGCAAGCTCTCGAGTTTGCAATTAAAACGTTCTGGTTCAAGTGTTCGGTTCTTTGACGATCACCGCCTTCCGTGAGCCACGGGCCACGAGCCGACCGGGAACCAGGATCCCGGGATCCCGCAGATTCTCTCTTCTACTGCGCCTCCTCCTTCTTTTCCTCATCCTCCTCGTTCTGATCCTGCTCCTGTACAGCCTCTATTCCTCATTCCAATCGCGAATTATACGCGGGACGATCAAAGGAGATTATTTCATTAAGGCAACTAATCATCTATACCCATATCGATCCCCTTTACCCTGACCCCCGATCATCCGCCTCGTTTCTATCTCGTTAAATCTATTCCTCCGAGTTCAGTCGGATACTGTATACCGGAATATATACGCACATGGTGGCATTGTGCTATTAGAATTCGGAAACAAAAAACCATACCCGAGAAGGTATAGTATTCTGGTATTATCAGGTTGGAGTCAAAATATCGAAAGATCAAAATTTCGAACGGCAAAAAATGCAAATGTTGAAATATAGCAGTCATTCAAAATTCGTGAAGGCTAAGGTGAGGGTTCCAATTACTGACCCTTCAAGACCCGATTATTGACACTTGTATTTTCTTGAATTTCAAATCGATTATCAGAATTCTGAATGATTCCGTTACACAAATCTGCAGTTGCTAGAGACTCAAAGAATACGAATTAATTTCTTGATAATTTGAGAGCTCAAGGATAAAAAAGAATCATTGAAAAATGCCAGTAATTGGGACAGGGTCAGTAATTGGGACACTTTATATTAAAGATAGGCTTGAAGCAGTACTCAAAAAATTACGTATATTTTGCCAGTCGCTATATGTTGGTATTCATTTTTTTTTTTTTTTTAATTCGAGATGTCGGTCATTGTACATATTGTTTTTTCGAAATTCCACCTCTACTCTGGTATAGGCAAGTATTCCCTGTGAAAAACTACTTTTGCCAATTCTGAACATTTCCAACTATCCGACCCTCCAGCTGACGCCACACACATGATTCTGGACGTATTCACGTATCCACGTTCGTATGTCTGTCTTTCCGTCCCAAATGACTAGAGCGGTTATTCTGTAGAACAGCTGATGGATGCAAAAATTCGAAAATTTACATGATTACAGCTTGTCCTTATTGACGATGAACCATTTTCTAATTAAGATTGACCGACTAGTTCGATCGAAGAAAGTCATAATACGTCTGAATTAAACGAGAAAAAGAATAATTAAAGATGACGTTATTAAAAAGTCCAGAGTAATTACTGATTATATTCTAAATCACTCCATATCTATCTGAAGAATCGTTTTTTTTTTTTTTTTTTTGCATACGTTTACAGAGACACGCGTGACTTATGAATTGCTCTCCTATCTATCTATATTTATTTATTTAAATGTTTTTTTTTTTTGTTTGTTGTCGCTCGGACACGCGTTGAGGTCGACATCCCGGGGGTATTTAAGGACTTTCCTCCCAGCTAGGGGTGCGAGTGAGCAGGATAGTAAGGGGGTCATGGGAGGGGGGGGGGGGGAGCAGGGGGCATCCTAAGGCAGTAATCCCCGTAGCTCGCACACCGCTAAAGTTAGGGATCCATCCTGGACGGAGACAAATACTCACCGACGCACTCAGACCGTCTCGTATTCGGCTAGAAGACCGCGATCAAGTGGGATTACACCGTAGCAATATGCTCCTTCTCTCTCTGTTTTTTTTTTCTTCTTTTTTATGACATTTTCTTTTTCTTTTTTCCCCCCTCTCTTGCTCTTAGTCGCTCTGGACTCTCTTCTTCTTCTTCTTCTTCTTCATCTTCTTCTTCTGTTTTCTGGGATTCGTTCGTTGCTGTTGGTGCTGGTACTACTGCAGGGGAAAAGGACGAGAGTATAAGGACATATATTCTTTCTCTGGTTATTCTCTCCCTTTCTTTATATATATATATATATATGGGTTCTTCACCGTTGGCAATGGCCGTTATCTCGAAAACCACCCCCAAAATGAGAACTTGCTGTGTGTATTCGACCGTTCGACCGTCGAATGGTGGTTCGTTGGTTGTGTCGGGTGTTACACGCTCCAGGATGTGACTAAACGCTGACCAACGGCATTAGTTATCTCTCTGTCTAGATCTTACGGTATACTTCTACTACTACTACTACTACCACTACCACCGCCACCACCATAACCTCCACCCAAGATTCCGCAGCCTCTTCAATCTCTTGCATGGATACCTAGTGTACAAACGTATACATATACGTTCATATATGGATTCACAGTCTCCGTCAAAGAATGTAATTGCTTTCGAAATTCTTGGAAAAAAATATAATATCAGCATACGGATCCTGGACTTTTTATCAGCCTGATATGAAGCTGCAGCTAGCAGCCAGAGTTAGCAACGAAAGAAGCTAATAGCCTTTCAAATGGGATGATGCCGTACAGATTCATGACTTTTTTGGGCAAATTAATTCACTTTTTATGAAACACGGTACCGAAATTCAAATTTCTTTGAATTTGGCTTCCTAATTTTTATTAACTAAGAATCCTTAGGCTGCCAATTCTAGCTGCTAGCTTCAGCTTCATCAGCCTGATTCATTGTTTTCACCCATTCATTTCAGGCGTTAATTATTTCCTTGGGCTGAATCAGTCGGTCAATTTCAATGGGACATGCCAATTTTCCATCTTTCTATAAAGTCCTGTGAAGTTTGAGAATTTTCCTTCATGCTCTTTTTCCAGAACATCGGACTCAGTCGTTTAGGACAGTCTGATAGACAGACAGACGTATAGTTGAAACTTTCTGTGTGTCGGTGTGTTGGAATCGGTGATAGTCATTGTTAAAGCGAAAACGATACTTTTGAATCCTTCAGATGCGATGAAAAGCGAAAATTAATTGATTCTTACGCGATTTGGAGAACAATTTTGGAGCTGCTGATGATAATCACATTTATATTTATGAATATATCTACATACGTCCTGATATTGTATACGTGGATGGGTATGTTATTTGAAGGAATTCACGTGGATAGAGAAAGAGAGAGAGAGGGAGAGAGAGAGAGAAGACAATTTCGTGTTGGCATATGGTGGAATTCAGAGTCTGTTAGATAGGTACAGGTATATCTCATCGGGTTTTGGTTGGTAGCGATCGTAAAAAGTGAATCGACCTTATACACCCTCGAGTTTACAAGAGTGTCTTGTCTGAGTTGAAGTATTACTCGAACGCTGACTTTCTAGACGTTCTGGGGCTTATTTTCAATGAATGGAGAGTGTACAGAAGAAACAGAAAATTTGTTCAATCGATGAAGGTAAAATCAAATCGGTTTTGAAAATACTTAGAAACGGGATTTTGTGATCGACTTTCGTGAATAATCTTCCAATTCTTGCCAGTAACTGACGGAGAATCGCAAACGGAATCTTCGGCCTCCGATCAAACAAATTTTTTCTACTTCCGGTAGCGCCTGTTGGTCACTCCGATGGATTTTCTACGATTCGAAATATGACTTTTTCTATATATATGGACGAACGTGTGCTGTGATAAAGTCGCATAAGTATGTATAGAATAAAGAAGATATCGACCTATTTTCCCGTTTCATACAGAATAAAACGTAAACGAATCCAAGAAATAATGAAAGAAGTCAAAAAAGTGATTGTCGAAAAATTAAGCGTTGGGTTGATACTCGGGGCACTCGTTTCATTTCGTCTCGTCTCATCTCGTCTCGTTCTTTCTTCCAACTCGAATTGGCCCGGGTCGTAATTCGGCGGTGGTTGTGTACATAGACTTATACTATGTATATTATATATCTGCATATACTCGTTTGGATAAAAAAAAGTCATCCGATATGTACACGAAGAAGTTTTCCTTCGTTCTCTTAATTTCACCTTTTTCGTTTAGTTTCTATCTTCTTTTTTTACCGGATAAACAAGCCCCCCGATTACAGATGAGAAATTTAATAAACTATTCCAATGATGCTTCTCGATATCAACCAAAAACGCTAGACTAGAAAAAGAAACTGAAAACAAAGAAAAAAAAAAAAATGGAAAAAATGATGATGTCAGTGATATGTAGTACATGCAACTATGACTCCGACAGATAGGGTATAGACGTATCGTTTTTGGCCACCTTAGCACCGTTTGTGGTAATCACTTGCACCATTTGTGGCCATACCCATCACCATGTAAATCAAGGCCTGGTCACAAATGGTTCAAGAATGTTCCAACAGCTTCAATTACTAATGACTCAATTTTTGAACAACCGAGAACAAAGAAGTTGGGTTCAATATTTGCTGCAGGGTATGTTCTCTTAATCAATTCAATAATTGAATAGATTCAAAGCGCCAGGAATGAGTAATGGTTTATCAAGTGTGCGACCACAAATGGTACAAACTATACGAAAAATGAAAAACAATGAAGAAAAACAATACATACATAATATGCATATATCCACACATATCTCTCTGATTAGGTGGAAATCTATGAAAGATGCCTGATCTTTTTTAACCCTCTGATATAAAATAAGGAAGGGACGGACAAAATTGACACCCTTGAAAATATGTGGAGTACTTTTTCAAAATTGGAAAACGTTCCCTGAAGTCCATTATTTATTTTATCTAGCAAATTTCAAACATCAAATCAACAATAGTCAAATCTCTACGACGCCTTCAAAGTAACTTTAGAAAAATACGCATAATTTTTAAGAGACCGAACAAAAAAAAATGATTTAATTTCCAATCATTACGAAAATATTTTTAGGGTGTCCATTTTGCCCACAATCTCCAGACTTTTGAGATAAGAGCGTTTAACACTCGGCATGTGTCAGGCTATAGTTATTCGGTGAAAATTCGAAGATTCATTGCTTCAAACCTCTACTTGAATCGTTAATGTCTTAGGGTGCTCATTTTGCCTGAGCCTCCCCTGCAGCATACACGTATTAAATATATAATAAAAATAATATTCTCGAGGCGTTCGAAGTGAAGTAAAGTAAAGTAAAGTAACGTAAAATAAAGTAAAGTAAAGTAAAGTAAACTTGGACGAGTATAGTAATGGTAGTGGTAGTAGTAGATGAAGAAGGAGGTGGAGGAGGAGGTTAGGAGGTTCGTTTCTACTCGCTAGAAGGGGAGGGGGGGGGTGGAAAACGGGCCGAGGGTGAGGACCAAGGATGGGGGGGGGATGGGGTAGTGGGGGTAAAAGTCCGCGAGCCATTTTTCCCCATATAATTATAAGAGAGCGGCCGGGCGTTGCCATGGTGACCCGCACACCACCTATCTGCCACCCCCTGCTGCCTACCTCTTCTCATTTCCCCCCCAAAACCTACCCCCCTTCACTTATATGCCGGAGGACTCGCGAACTCACATCCATACTCATCTACACGTATGTATTATACATATACATATACATACATATGTACCTATACTGCAGATACGTGTCCATGTCTAAGCTATATCTGCACACGCGTATTATACATACATATATGTATATATACATACGTGAGTGTGTTATAACCACCCCCCACCCCCCACCCCCTCCCCCTCCCCCTCTCATCCCTTGGCCTACCGCACACACATACATCTATTTACATATACATATACATACGTGACATATACACAGCTCGCTAGGGGATGGAAAAGCTTGTCCGTGTGTGGCGATGTGGGGGACAGAGGGGGGGAGTGAAATTAATGTATTTGTTCTGCGACCACCCTTATACGGCGCGCGGCCCTTGGACCGCGGCTGTGAAGGAAAGTAGAAGAAGATGAAGAAGAAGAAGAAGAAATGGAGGAAGAAACAGTAGAAAGGTTGAAGGAAGAGGGTAAGGAAAAGCCCATATGGGTGGTGGTGAGCGGGATACTCTATACCGCATCTACCTATAGATATTCTATATCTACCTACCATACCGTATATAGAATATCTATATACGGCCATTATTGCTTTTGTGAGGAAAAGATGTCGCCATTCTTTTGCTACCGTCACTGATAACAGTCTTACGCTGTTATACTGGCTGTTGCTACTTGTGCAACATTCGAGATTCATACGATGGATAGATACTTACATACAAATATACGCGTCTGCAGGCTTATGGTATTTCAGCTCGTTTTGTTCATGTTCTGTTTTACTTACTTTTGAAATTTGCAGACGAAAAATATAGAAACTTATAGTCAGATACATTGAAATTCAGTTAATGGTCAACTGAAAGCAGCACAAAATGGTGAAACGCTTGTTGGTTTATCCAACCGTTTGAATATATCACCATTCAAACTTGTTCGTTTCAACTTATATTTGCCTTAACGTCATTTTTCTAGCTGACATTGACCCAAAGAATTGTCAAATTTTATTGGCGGATTCATGGATTTTGATACGGAAATGATGCGTTAACAATTTTGATGGATAGAGAAAAATAAAATTGGTGGATAGGATCTTTTGCCGTTAACGAATTTCACAGAAAAAGGCAGAAAAAAAGGGCCTTCAGGTCATGTCTACCCAAAACGCGACCTTTTCATTTTGATTATCAAATTTCTCCGTTCCTCTAGGATTCGCGCTTCTTTGCCTATATTTACCCAAACGGTGGCGTTTTGACGATTACTATACAGTTAATTGAGATTATTTCCTAATTTGAAGAGTTAATATATAAGCCTGAAGACGTCTATAGGTCTGATGATGATAAGGGATGAGATTTTGAATCGAACTATATCAATGTGTACCAAAGTAAAATATATGCGCGAAAGTATGAGATGGGGAGGGAAAATCTCTTTTCTGCAGCAGGATCGGAAATCGTAGCGGGGAGAGAAACTGAAGAGGGAAAGTATAGCTCTCGGGGGTGAGAATTCGAAGCGAAAAAAAGGGCGAGGGGGTGGTTTTAGCTCCTGGTGCAGCACGGGGAGAAAAGAAAGCCGTTTAAATAGGCGCGCTTCTCTCGCGTTCCCCATTCTCATTCCCATTCCCTCTTCCACTTTTTCTGTCTCTTCTTATTCTTATTCTTCTTCTGAAGTTCTGACTAGCCCCCTCTCAAACCTCGCTCAACCCTCGCTCTACCGTGCTTTCGAAATCTTCTCTTCTATGACTCTATCGCGGCGGGTCTCTGGCCCTGGGCTCAGGCCACCCACCCTACACACACGATTTGCTATAAGCGCTGCCTAACTGCAGGCGGAAATGTTCCAAAATCTAGATATACGTGTCTAACCGATTGTGAGTAATCGAAGTTAAAGAAGAGAAAACAAAACGAGAGATACAAAAAAATACCTAATTTATCACACAATACGTTGTCAAAGCGTAGAATTTAACTTTGTGTCATTATGAAACCATTTGAGGTTAATTTGAAGAAAAGCGCGGGATTTTCAAACATCAAATGGTGCTGATTCTTCGAATCAGCCACGAAAATTATTCCACAGAGGTCGATGCTGGAAAATTTGAACTTTACAATTTTTGAAGATGTATGTACCATTTTCCGGCAATAGCATTCTTTATTTCGAGTGATCAGAATCCCTTAAATCTGTACTCGACAACTTTTCTGGTTTGGTTTTTTGCTGATATTTGGGTGCATGTATAGGATTTTCGAAATATGCGTGTGTGTTGGTAATTTTTATTTATTTTTTTTCCTTTCTCGGTTTTTTTTTTCTTCCTTTTTTCGTCGGATTACATAGAGAGAGAGCAGGGTCTCTGTCAAAGTCGTTGACCTTTGAAACGCGATCGAGTTTCGGGTTCGCAGAAAGCAGCAGTAGAAGCAGCAGCGGCAACGCGCCGTGGCTGGTTTCCTACTATAGCCATCCGCTCTTCAACAGAGATATCTATACTCTGAGTACACACAGACTGGGTATTCTACTCTACCACGGATTCTCGAATTCGTTTTCACCACGTGACTACTTTGGGGTAGGTAAATAACGTCCCGCGATATAGGTATCCGACCCAAACGCGAACTCGCCGTTTTTCTAGCTGTATATATACACGTATAGTATTCTACGTATTTCTGTTTCGGACGTGTAAAACACGCTGTAAAAAATGGCGGTGATCAAATTTGCCAGTGAAGATCACTGTGGAATAATTGTTGTGGATAATCGAAGTATAGAATTCTCGAATTCGACGTTCAAAATTTCTTACTCTGTCAATTTAAGGCGATATGGTACAAGTGATCACTCTGAATCTAACCTAGCTAACTTAAGGAATATGAATCTGGCTGGAATTCTATTATTTTTTTCCAAACAGTGACGTACTTACCCACTTTCTTCCGTAGTGGAGCATCAATCTCCTGAGTTTCATTCCGGTAGGTAGGATAGTTTGGAAGAAACCACCAATTGCATTTTCGAGGTGATAACAATTGTTAATAATGGAGTCCAGAACATCGTCCCGTGGCACCTTAACCTCAAATAGTGCCAATCTGACACCAAGATGCATTTTAGACATTTTTTACTACGTGATTTAGAAAAACACCTTAAAGCGATTTTAGAAGGTTAAAAAAGTGCAAAACGAGGTTTCCGATCGGCTGAAACGAGGGAGATATCGTTCTGAACTTTCGTTGATCTCGCCGGACCGTCAGCCAGACTTTCCTCTAGCTTGCGGATAATCTGCTAATTTTTGCCACCGACTGTCGGAAAGTCGCGGACGGACTCTTCGGCCCCCGATCTTTACGACTTTGTCCGACTTCCGGTCCACCCTCGATGACTTCAAATGACTCTTGCCGAACTCCAGAGACTCGAAACGATCCCCGACCACCTGCACCTCTGCGACTCGGAACACCTTACGCGACTTGCTCGAGACTTTCGGGAACCTGGACTTGACTCGTCCTCGAACTTCCGGTGCAGCGATCGTCTTCGAGGTTTGCATCGATTTTTGAAATTTGAAACGTCAAGATACATTCTATACTTGATAATTTACATATGATAAAATTCGTGCTCCACTCTCTCCCCAGGTTTTTTAAAAATCAATTTGGATCATCGTGAAACTGAATTCGAAGCTTTCGCACAGTATTCCGCAGTCTGAGATGAGAGAATTTTATTCCCGATACCTGCAGGTTGCATGAACGTCATTATAATTCTACCCTCATAGAATCCGAGGAGGATGATAAATTGAAGTGTTACAAAATCGTGACTCGTAATTCAAGAGGGATAATTACGAGGTATGAGAAAAGCGTGACGATAATTACCGTTCGAAGATATCGAGTATATACATATAGTCAGCCCCTCGAGCTCGACTTTAGTCGATTATAATTTTACCCGAAAAACTCCGTTAAATCGGAAAAACAACGACGTCGCGAAATATCCCTCACAGGGTTTTAAACTGCGAGGCAAAATCATCGGAATGCGAATCGAGTGAGCGAGAAAAAAAAAAAAAAAACCAAGACCGAGATATATTAGAGAATCGACCAGAGAGTAAGAGGCGAAAATAGATAGAGAAAGGAAGAGAGAAAGATTCTTCGCGTGAATAATTGAGCCGAGTAATTTATCGCTTGGAATGCAGGCTCGCTAGCTAGCTAGCTAGCTCGTTCGTTCTTTCGTTCTTCGTTCGGGACTCGCTTTCCTTAAGGGATGTAGGCCGAGAAAGAAAAAGAACAAGAACAAGAAGAAGAAGAAGAAGAAAAGAAGGAAGGAAGGAAGGAAGGAATCTAAGGTGAAGGGAAGAAGAGAGAGAGAGAGAAGAAGAGAGAGAAAGAGGAGATGGGGGTGGAAATTGAATTTCGATCGAACACTCCGTGGCGGGGTAAAAAGGGGCAATGTCGGATAGGTGGGGGTGGTGGATGGGGTAAAAGGGAGTAGGTAAGGGGGGCAGGGGGAGCTTTAGGGGTGGGTAGAGACGGTGTAGGACATTACAGGACATCCCCAACGCCGTGGCTTATACACTACCCCCACCATAGAGAAACACCGCGTCGTCCTCGTCTTATTCTCGTCCCTTCGACGAACAAATGAGCAATCCCTCCCCTCCCCCATTCCTCCCTCATTCCCCTCAACATCCCTTACGTACCTATCTATGTATATATATATACATATACCTATACATGTTACCCTAGATGATGTCCTGCACGTAGCCAGCCAGCCATCCACCTCAGGTGTATACGTATATATAGATATACATATACAAATGTACATACATGTGTAAATATATATAGATTGTCATCCTGCACACGTATACATGTATATGGACACATACCTATACATAGTAGATACGTAGCGGTGGGTGCCGCGCGACGCCCGAGATGATCTTAGTTTAAAATTCCTCCCGCGGTGTGCGACTCCTCGAGTGGTGCTGCTGCTATATGGGGGCAAGAAGAGGGGGGCGGGGGGGTCCGTTGGAGAACGAAAAGAAGGGCGAAGGGGGTGTACATGTGGGGAGGGGGTGACACGTCGATATTTTGCCCCGGGGGCGATCAGCGTGAGGGGGAAATTCGGGGGGCAGGGGGGGGGGGGCGACCAATTTATTCGATATACGTGTATATTTATATATACACCAATATATGTATATGTATATATTAGGGTGGATCGAAAAAAAAAAATTTCTTCGGCTACCCTCAAAAATCGAAGATACCGGTGAAATAAAGGTCTCCGTAAAAGGATTCGATTTTTTGAATTTTTTTAGGGGGCGCGCGGGACGTTCAAAAGTGCCATTTTTAGCGTCAAATTTACGTAATCGCTGATTAACGGAAACAGATTTATCCGAAAATTCTGATTTTTTTATATAAGGTGCCCAGGTATCTACTCTTTCAAACCCATATTCACAGACCACTACCAATTGTTTCATATCTTCGAAAAAAAAATTTGAAAATCAATATTTTCACTATTTTTCAGGTAATTATCGTTGAATTTTGATTTTTCTCCTTCTAAAACGTTTTTGAATTTCTTCCATCGTTTTTTTCTCGTAAAACTTTTTATCAGTATCACTTACAATGCAAAAATCGCTGAACAATAAATTTTATCTCGAAATATATCCGAAATATCAAAATTTTATTTTTTAGCAATTTTCAGCAATTTTTGCATTGTAAGCGATACTGATCGATAGTTTCACAAGAAAAAAACGATGGAAGAGATAATATAACGGTTCAGAAGGAAAAAAGTCAAAATTCAACGATAATTACTCGAAAAATAGTGAAAATATTGATTTTCAAAATTTTTTTTCGAAGATATGAACCAATTGGTAGTGGTCTGTGAATATGGGTTTGAAAGAGTAGATACCTGGGCACCTTATATGAAAAAATCAGAATTTTCGGATGAATCTGTTTCCGTTAATCAGCGATTACGTAAATTTGACGCTAAAAATGGCACTTTTGAGCGTCCCGCGCGCCCCCTAAAAAAATTCAAAAAATCGAATCCTTCTACGGAGACCTTCATTTCAGCGATATCTTCGATTTTTGAGGGTAGCCGAGAACATTTTTTTTTTTCGATCCACCCTAGTATATATGTATGGATAATATGTATATGCTATAACATATATTTTAGCATCTATATAGCGATGTATGTAATACAAATATAAACGTGCCAATTATTGTAATCGTTGTTATTATTAGTCTTGTTATGATAATTGTCATAATTTTGTTGTATTTTGTACATACGTGTATTCATTGTACATATAGTTCCATTTTTTTTCCATGCAAATTTGGATCCCGTGTATCTATTATTAATCAACGTGATGAGAGTATAAGGTATATGAAATATGGCTGACGTTTGTCCGATATTCAAATATTATTGTAATCGTGATAAAAAATTAACTAAAGTTTGGAATAATTTTGAAAAATCGTTACACAATATTCAAAACTTGTATAATTCTTGATATTCGAAAATTTGTTCCTATTGATCACCGTTCGCGTATCTTGCTGCGGAGATGCTTTTTTTTTCTCTTTTCAGTGTTATGTAAAATTAAGATTTCTAGAATATCTGGAGGCTATAATCCTGATTACGCTTTTGCCCGTACGTAATATAGTCCGCCGGGGCGGAAATTCTTACCTGTAACGGCCATTGCTGAACCACGTGGACGGTATCGGTATCACGTGGCAAAGAAACGTGTCCTCTGCAGCTTCTTCTTCTTCATTTTTTTTCTTCTCATTTTTAGTCTGCTCCTTCTTTTGCCGAATATTTCGTAACCACAACGGTGTTCAAGGATGCATGATCATCCCTCAAATTAGTATGAAAAAGAAAGAAGATTTAAAAAAAAGGGAATAAAACGAATCGAATGAAAATTGCCGACTATAATTTACATCGATTTTGAAAAACTGGGTACACATGTGTATGTCTGTATATAATCTTTCGATCCGCGACCATCCGATTCTTCAATCTTTTCATTTCGGGTCAGAGAGAGAAAACATAATCGTTGTGACGAATGAAATAGTGCGGAGAGAAAGTATATAGAGAAACAAACAAGAAAACCAGATGAAAAAAAGAGGAGAGAAGATGAGATGAGAGGAGAAAAGAGAAAAAAAAATTCTGGGGGGATAAAATGGCCGGCGCCTGCCCAACCCCTGGCATAGCCATTAATTAATAATATCTAGGAATCGAGTAGTGGTCCAGGGGGTTAGCGAACATGGCGCGACGGGGGAGGCGTCGGTATATACGATCCCGTGGTGCAGGGGTGGGATACGAGGGGGGCAGGGGGTGGGGTGGGGTGGGGTGGAAATGGGGTAAAGGAGAGTGGCTGCTAGCCGTGGGGGTGGTGGAATGGGTTTTATGCCCACAGCGAGATATACGAGATATATGGCGGCGGCTACGCCCGGGCAAAAATAATATTAATATCGGAAAGGGAGGGAAAAGTTTCGCAGCCTGGCGTCCAGGCCATGGCATATAATCATAATAATAATAACCAAGAGTAGGGCGCCATTGCCATTGCTAGCTACCACGTACGTGTATACACCTATACATTCACATACATTCATATAGAAATATACACATACCTACATCACACACACACACATGTGTCTGTATTTCTATATCATATACGTATATTCGTATGCGAACCATTTACACATTTCGGCCTTCGCTTACGTCGATATACATTTATTTATCGCATAGGTATGTATAGCCGGACGTATGTGTTCATGTGGTACTTATTGCTCGGTTGCATTGCGCACTAGTATCTTCATATACTATAATAGGTTTAGGTCCACCGATTGTTTATAAAAACCGATCCAGGGCGAAAATTTGGACTATTCTATAATTTTGATGCTTGATTACGTTTGATGAGACTGAGATAGTCTCCCAAGTTTCGGATTTCTATACTAAGCATCGCCGTTCAGGAAACACACGTTTATCGGTTTTTCATCATTTATCAGACTGTCTGCACGCCTGATCCGATCTTCACCGTTGTACAAAAATTCCAAGTGTTTCCGTATCGGAAACCATTCTAATTTCGTGTCTTTCAAATTTTGCGTAATTAGTACACGGGTAGGGAAGGAGGGAAAAATATGACTAATGGATGAAAAAACCTCCCCATGGAGAATTACGTTGTATTTATGGTACGGATTGTTTGAAGATTTTACCACAGGCACTTGAGATATTCGGAAAACCCATAAAAAATCGGCATACCTAATTGTCAGTCTTCGTGTACGTCGTTGTACGTATATATGTATAGTATTTTCAAAAACGAAACCTCACCATACTATCTAGTTTTCTAACTTTTTCATCTCGTCTATTTTCCACTTCTATTTCTGAATTGTATCATTGTTAAAATTTTCTTTTGTGAACATCGAAAACTGTATTGGAATTAGTTTCTGCATGTATAGGGATAGTAGATTCACCAGATATACATTCACCGTGCAATTATTTCAGAAATTCCACAAGCTCGTCTTACAATTAGTAAATTCGATTGCAATTTGGTATTATTCCCGTAAAAGTTTCTAAAAAAGAAACGTATAGTATGAATTCACAAACATTTTTAACAGTGTACCTACTCTTTTCGAAATTAATTAGTAGTCAGATAAATATACTCATAGGTATTGCATTGTGAAGAGGACTTAGACCGAGTTCGATTGAATGTTTTTTGCGCTGCACTCGTCAAACTTTGCAATTGAAAAGCTTCGTTATGTTCTCAAGATCTGAAGTTCTGGGGTTGAATAAATTAGAGAATAAATTGGAACGAAAATAAAGAACACTTATTTTCATAAGAAATCGTGAAAATTATGCGTTGAAAATATGTACAATTTATGTATATCCATGTCCAGATATCGACTAAAAATTAGCGTGAACTGTACAGACGGGCGATGTGCAAGATGTAGAAAGAATTTCTGTCAAGGATTGTATGTAATACACGAGTTTTCCTCAAAAATAGCACTAGTCATTCAATGTGGCACTGGCAAATTCCCTGACTAAAAAAATCAGGCATTTTCGCAACGGTCAAACAATTCGCAGGCAAAGATTAAAAGTGGTGCAAATTTGTTAAAATTCGTTTTCACCTCGAGTTTTTCACGCATCATCGACGTAGAATCTCAAATTTTGAATGAAGAAAGTACAATTTGAAATTACACAAATGAAGATTCGCATGATTTTCATCAAAGTCTCGAGATTCAATACGTTAATCGTTACATCGTGCCTTCGATTCACCTGATATTTAACCTACACACCGGAAGGCTTTTCGAAAGTAACTTTTTGCAAGGGAAGTGAATACGAGTACACACATATTACATACATGCATTTATATATCCTCCTCGTGCTCACCTTATACCCACCCTGCACCCGTAAAGAGAAAAAAAAAGAAAGAAAAAGAAAAGAAAAAAAGGAGAAATTGTTCCACGACGGATTATACGCATCCTCCCGAAATGGAGGCTTTTGTCTATTGGCGTCCGCGTAAGTGTGGACTTAGTTTTATCCAGCCTCTCTCTTTCTCTCTCTTTTTCTCTTTTACTTTCTCCCTCGATTACCGCTACCGTCTAAGTCTAGCTGTCGTCTCTCTCGCCACGGTTGACCACCCTCGGAGTCATCCCCTGTAGTATTTTCATCTTGGGTTCTTTTTTTTTTCCTTTCTGTTTTTTGTTTTCGCTTGTTTTTGGGGGAAACTTAGTGCTTGGCTCACCGAACCACCCTTACATACGTGTATGTTTGGTACAGCATGCCCACACACATATATATAGTCGTATACGGGTTTGTTGTGTTGGTGAATAAGAAGGGCACACACCACATCCTTCTCTCTTTCTCTCTCTCTCTCTCACTCTGTATTTCATTTCATTATCATACCATTATTTTTTGCCTTGCTCATAAATTGGGTTTTTTCGTTGGTTTATGCTTTATTCGTCCCACTTCTACCATTAATATCGACGATACCTTCCATCCCCTGACTCTTCTACCCCTATACGACGTTCTCCCTTTTCCTTTTTTCCATCCAGGGCCCCGATTCTGGATTCTGCAGCAAGTATAAGCGAACGAGAGTAGGAATTTTCCTCCTAGCTTGGTATATTATGGAAGTATTACGTTGTGTTGCGGCTGATAGGTGTGTATCGGTATGTCCGTGTGTGCGTATGTGTTTCTATGCACGTGTATATATATATGAGAAACACACGGACGTTGGCGAAAAGTTCGTATTGTGCTATACTGAGCGAGCGCGTAGCTTATGTACCGCTGGGACAGTTATTAATGAAGAAAACGATGATTCCATTTTTTGTTGTTTCAGCTTTTTTTCTACCATCCTCGACGGGATGGGGAGGGCAAGGTCTTTTCCCAAAACGTGGAACAGGGTCTGACCCCCTGTCGGTATTAATATTAATTGATGAACGGCTAAACGTATATAGTTATATATAATACTTGTTCGTGGGTAAAAAGACGCGAATTTCTCTCTCTTTGACGAACGTATATAACTATCACACAGTGTGCTAGACGTCTGCTACCAAAATCGGCCAATTTGGAAAATCGAACAAATTTTGAGTTTATACTTGCACGAGGTTCTCGGCCTCCTATAACAGCACTTTATCACTTCACAATTCGACGAGCTCCAATTTTCAAAGTCGTCAGGAATATGTCAGGTAAATTATACGATTCGCTTTCCAAAACTGGGGTCATGTTTTGAGCGCGGTTTTATTCAAATTCGCATCAAGTTCACTTCAGTCGAAATTAACCAGCAATGCCCACAAGAATATGTTTCAAAATCGGCCATGTCCTCTGAAAGGTTTTATTCAATATATCGGCCATGTCCTCAAGAACTTTCTTCAACACCAGCCGAATCTGGGGAACATTATAGCTTCACATTTGGCCAGAGGGCAGTTCATTCGAAAACCAGCCATGTCTTCAGAAATATCCCTTTGAAAAACGGCCGTGTTTCAAGAAATTCATTTCGACACCGCGGGTTCAAATTGTGGGATGTTAAGTTGAAATCCGGCTCAATTTTAGATTGTATTCACAACTGGAAGTTGTGCAGCTCGGTAATTTATTGCAGAACCTGCAGCCATGTCTTGGAAAAAAAAAAAATTCTAAAACAAGTACCGGTCACGTACTATCAGAAACTTCTTTCGAACCTGATGCAATCTGCAAAAGTTGACTCCGAATCCGTCCCAGTCTCAATTAATTCTAAAATCGAATATGTCAACGGAAAATTATTCGAAAACCAGACATGTTCTCGAATATTTTTGTTCGTAAATCGGCCATGATTCCAAAAATTAATCGGAAAATTGGCCAAATCGAGAGAATTTGATTGAAGAACTGGTCGAATTCTACATTAATTTGAAAATTGGGCAAGTCAACTCCAGATCCTATAGTGATTATACAAAAATATACATATAGTTTCGGTGTTTCGTGAGATTGATTTGACCAATCTACACAGAAGACGGTCGATGACCTACTGCACGACACGAGTTCTTATAAAAACTCAAAGAATTCTTGCTATGTAGCTATCGCGGAATAATTATGTGTTATATTGTTCTTCTCTGTTCTGGATCATCTGGAGTTCTGCATCAACAATGTTAATTAACAAGTTTCGGAAGCACACGTCTCATACACAATGGCGAAATCAGATTCAAATACAAAATTCTTTCCAATGACCAGAAGATTTGACCAAAAATCTGTACAGCTGCACCTAAGTGTGAATGACGATCATGAAATTGTGAAGAACTTAGCAATAAAAATCGTGTTTGGGAAGACATGGGGGTTGGGTACGACGACTTTGAGGCGCCCAGCGCACTCGAGATGATTAAAGTCGACTGCGAATTAAGAATAAGGACGAGAAAAATACGCGGTGGAAGAAGAGAAGGGAGAAGGACGAAATAGAAATGTGTATTAGGGTATAGCTAAAGATACCCAAAAGAAGAAAAAGAAGAAGAAGAAGAAAAAGATGTAGAAGAAAAAGGAAGGATAAAGAAGGCATGAAGAAAAAAAACAAACGAAAAAAAAAATGAAAGCGAAAGAAGTATAAGAAGAAGCAGGCGGCGGTGGTAGCAATCAGCGAAATGGCGGCTAAAATAAATGAATGGAAATGGAGTCTGTCTCGTGGCAGTGGCAGTGGCAGTGGCAGTGGAACGGCCGAACCCGAGGGCCCCCCATACCAAAACCAAGAACAGAACTAAGGCGACCCGATCGCCGCTCGTTCGCTTGCTCTTCTATCCCGCCTGACTGGCTCCTGGCAGTTAAGGAATGGATTGCTAAGCGAACGCCACATTTGTGATTATAAGGAGCCTCCTCGGCAGAAACTCAACCCACCCGGGCCACTCTTCGCGTCCTCGTCCTCGTCCTTGTCTCACGATACAGGGAAATAAAAAATAAATAAAACAAAGACAAAAAAACATTCCCAGCTCCGCCAGAACTACGCGCACATTTTTACTCCCCAGATTTTTTCCACCATTTTTTTTTTTTTTTTTACACCTTTCGTATCCTCTTCCAACAGAAACACAACAGATATTGATATGCCCGATTGCCCATTGGTTTCTAAGCGCATCGTTATCGAAATTTTCAGTCTTACAGAATTTTTGTTTTTCTCTCAAATTTGGATTCACCGCAAAATTGGAGTACAAAATTAATTAATCAATCGATCAATATCAATAGATTGATTAATTATTAGCCTGTAGACGTGTAGCATATTTTTATTTATTTTTTTCTTATCTTTCCGTATCGCTTTCTTCGGTAATAACGCGCGTTGTCGTAAAGGAGTGTGTGTGTTTTTTTTTGTCTCTTCTTTTTCTTTTTCTTCTTTAGGTACGGGTGTGTGTAGTATATAGACGCGGTGTTTTATAGCTGGGTGGAAATCCCTAAACTATACCTCATCCCCGGTGAAAACGCACCCCAGAATACAGGGCGGCTTAATGCTTCGGAAAAAATAACACTATACACACTAACACCGTGATACGTATACTGTATAAGTATTCGAAACTACTATGGGACACTACGTATTACCACTTACTTGCAGACTTTTTCCTATTTCTACTATCATTTCTCTTTTCATTTGTATTTTTCTTTCTTCCTAATCTTCTTCTTCTCATTACTTCTTCTTATTTTCGTGCCATCGCCATGGGGGTGGATACGGAATTGGAAAAATCGTCATTACTCCCTTATCATATTTTATATACGTATACACAGAATCGATTTAGTCCATACATATACCTTATGTGCATATCTGCGATCCATATCTACAGATACATTCTGAACGAATGAGTTAATGAAAAAATGAATTGTGGTACCTAGATATTGTTCCGTCTTGGATTAATTATTCATTGATATGTATGTTCTGTGTATTACATGATGAAGAGTGGATCTGATGTTTTGCTGTATGTCATAAATTCGAATTCAATATAATGAGAGTCTACGGGATAGAAGGACGTATATCTCATTTTCGGAGAGTTTTCTTTTTTACAGAAATGAATAAAAATCGTTGTTGATTTAACTGTTTTGGCCAAATCATAATCCTCGTGATTTCATATTTATACAACACGTGGAAGATTATTGTTCGAGATGTTTTTTCGGCAAGAAATTAACAATGGTTTAGAACATGTGAAATTCGACGAGAAACAACAAAGAGATCGTGACATTTATCGATCGTTTCGAATCGCGATTTGCAATCCAACTTGACGATGTTTACTTTATTTGTCAATGACTAAAGAAGAGAAGAGAATTTTCCGCTGATTTCACTGAATATTTTCTCCAATTAGACCGAAATCTCTCATAGTTTTCAAAGTCGAATTTCACTCTTTGGTAAGTACCTATACTGGCTTCACAACTTCGCCCTTATAATAATATAACGATCGAATTATATTATTAAATCGTCTGCAGTGGTATGTATAAAGAAATTGTCAAGAACTCGCCTCGATCCTGGGAATTCTTAAAATCCTGGAAATATATCCTGAAAACTTATTCCGAATCCTTAAATTCTTCCCACAATTCGAGAATTCTCGCTACACCGCTGACCTATACTCAATTTTCTAATCAATATCGACATTGCGGATACTACATCAAAGAATAGAACTATAGTCGTATCAGCCATTTTATAAATCCAGACTAATTTAGTCGAAAATTTGTCTCTCTTCGATTCAGAAAAACTATTCGAAAAATCAGGACTTAAGGTTTAAACTTTGGAAATCGGAATTCAATTGTAGGATATACCTACGCTGTTTTTCCACGACTAAATTAGAATGGAGTGGGGAAGAATAGAAAAAAAAACCAAAATGAAAACAGAGAGAAATTTACATACATCCCTAATTGCCAATCGATATTGTATTCTTGAATAGACGCGGGAGGACATTTGTACTATTATATACCATATATGTATTTTGCGTATAGATATACATATGCATGTATAGGTGAGTATATGTATATAATCCCCTCCTATATTCGGATAAAGAAAAAAATAGAGCAAAAAGAATAAATTAAAATTAAAATTAATTAACAAATGACGAAATGGGATGAAAAGTAGAGAAGAAAAATTCCATCTTTTCTTTTCTTCTTTTCACTCTTTCTTAATCTCTCACATGCGCGTGGCGTGTGGTATTACGCTAGTGAGGATTGTTCCTAGTTCGGCGGCGGGCGTGGACGTCCGCTTATACTGTACACACGTAGATATAATACATACATACATACGTACTTACACACACAGACAGATATAGCATAGATACATGCATGCGACGTTATATATCAGACCTCACTCCCTCGCCCACGTGTGTTTCCCCTGGGGCTGGCGAGGGACGGGAGTATCGGGCGTTTTGAACCGCCATGTTGGTACCGCCCCTCCTCATTCGCGCAGACTCAAAGGCCGCGGTCCGGCCGCAGCGAACACAGCGGGTCTCGACTCAGTCTGTTAGCTATGGTAGGGGGGGGGGGGGGGGGGGGGGGGGGATGCCGACAAGAGATTCCGTGAGGTCATAGCTACCGCACTCACACGGAGACACGCGGAGCCTCGAGCGCGCGCAGTGAGGGCGAAAGTAGGGGGAGGGAAACAGCGCTGCGCGCGCATCTTTGTCCTTCTTAGGGGGGTTAGGGGAAGGGGCGACAGAGTACGAAGGGCCTGGAGAAGGGAGAACGCGGAGTATTGGAGGGGAAGGACGCGAGCGACCCCCTCGCACGATCCTGGATTATTTTTCAGAGTCCGACACACGAGATGTGGCGGCTCCGCATGCCGCATAGGAAGAGGTGTCGCGCCTCCGGCCCTACGCTCTAGGGCTTCTCCGTCTCCCCGGCTAAAAATTATCATGAGTTTTTCTTCCCTCCATCCCTTTTTCTCCCCAAATACTGTATTTTCTTTTTCCACCCCTCCTTTTCCCTCCCACTCGTCCCACTTACGTACATCCGTTTAGCTAGACGCTTTTCTCGAATGTACTATATCGATGCAGTCGCACATTCTTATACACAAACCCTCTAGGCTGGGCACGAGTGCTCCGGGACGGCCTGCGGGGCCATTAGGGGGACCTAAGTGCTTTTTGCCAGAAAAATTATACGACCATGAGAGGACGTGTTGAAGGTTCATACGTTCATAATATACGTTTCTAATACCGCACTGTCTGCATGTCTGCGAGGTACAGCAGAAATATCGTAATGATCTTAGCGGTGTTCGGATGTGTCGCACACCAATGGCTCATCATCCTGTCAATGCACACATACACGTGTCTCGCGAAGTCATCATCCTCGACTGACGAACGGTCCAGGTTCTATACATTTAGCCTTGCCGGCGGGAGGATGGGCGGTTTTACTATGCAACCCTAGTGTTAAGGTTAGGGTCGCCTGATGAGTTGACTCCCAGGTCCTCCTCTGGGAAATACTCATCCGTGATCTCAGACCCCGACCCTCAACCCTCGCCTCGTCCACCCGCCATTACCCTTCTTCTTCCTTTTCATTCTACTTCGTCCTCGAAGTTCGGATATGTTGCTGTGTACCTACCATTCTGAAAGAAAATAAGGGTAGGGAGGAAGAAGGGGCTGTTGTATCAATCCTGTAGAACCGATCCAAAGGGTTTGGGAGAGCAGCCAGCATTACCACCACTGCCTTGATACCGTTCTTCGACACCTTCGAGTACCTGCAGCGAGAAGAGGCCTATGACAGAGTATGGGAGTAGGTAATTTTCGCTGCTAAAACGGTTTGGGGCGATGAGGGAAATTCCTGAAGGACCACTGATGCTGGACGAGTAACTCAGTGTCACCATGAGTGAAAGAGGAAGATGAGGGAACGTTGCTTGATGGTCTGGGTCGACCGAACCAACGGGAGGGCGATGCCCGGGGAGGAGGTTTATGAAAGCAAAACGAAGTTCGTACGTGCTCTGCCTATGCCCGGATGAACTTTTACTCGTCTAGAAAAAGAACCGGGTACAGGACCTCGATGTGCCGATGTGCCGATGGGTTCAACGGACATTTTCTTCACAGTTTCACGTCTTGTTTCGGTTCCTCATTATTTCTATTAAGGAAATGACCAATAGGTAGAAGAGTTCTCGGTCAGTTTTGACGGTCCCGGTTCTAGCCCAGTGAAACAACCCCATCAGGAATGGCCACCCTAATGGTAGATGAAGTAAAAGATCTGTCCATATATACCGAGTACTCTAAATTTGATTTCGAACGTATAGGAACTAGGTACTATTGATTTTTATGCACCCTGCGCCGTACGTATATGTATGTATGAGAGTGGAGTTTTCCCGATCTTAACAATCCCCCATAGTTTGCTTCGGTTCCCTTGCCCCATTATGTTCGACTGACTGCGACTTCGACTTCGACTCTACCACCACTGTGGAACATAAACCAGCTTTTTAACCTTCCCATACGTCATGATCACATGGCGTAACGAGATGTGTCGAGCAGGTGGGGTGGCACGTCCCCTATTTTCCGTATTTAGAAAAGAGAGAGGGAGAGAGAGAGAGGAATGAGGGGTACAATTAATCTGGATCGTAGTATACCACTGCCCTGGGGTCAAACCCGCCAATTGGCTACTGACCGGTTGTCCACCACCGATCAGTCAGTGTCCTCGCGTGTTTTAACTCGGGATTAAACTAAACCAGACTAACTGCTCGATGTTGGCTAATGGGATTAGCCTCAAGGACCAAAAGATCTGTACCTGCGTTTCAGATCCCTTTGAGGTATGACCAGTTGCGGATATTCATGCTCTGTGCATCAATTTCGACCATGCGAATCTTGCTGGTAATTAACGAAATTCAAAATTTAGCGAAAAGGAGATGATGAGGTGCGAGATGATTTTTACAAAAATGTCCGACTCGTTGCGCCAGGGTGGAGATGAGGGTCCGGCTACACACCGACGCCTGATCTTAAGGGTTTTATTTCCCTTAGTTTTCCATCGTTTTTCTTCCAGAGAAGAAGAAGACGAAGGAGGAGAAAGAGGGGAAAAGCAGGGAAGGAAAGGAAATGAAATGGAAGGGGTAGGGACATAGGAGAAAGGCGAAACAACTGAAGGCGGGCGTCCTGCGTCCTCCAAGACCGAGGGGAAGTTTGGTGTAAAATATGGATTTCCCTTTCCCTCTCCTCTTCTCTTCAGCTCCTTTACGTCGTCGTCGCGTTTTCCTCTCGTCGTCGTCGACCAGGCTCCAGCCCTCCTCCTCCTCCTCCTCCTCCTCTTCCTCTTCCACCCCCTTCATCCCCCAACGAAGGTAGGTATACGTGTGTGTGCGCGTTACCTCAGGTACACGTGACGTCACACACGCCACCCCCATTACGTCGGGGTGTCGAGACTCGTTTGTTAGACGGTTTTGCTCCTGGTGCTCCAGGGTGCCGCTCCTCCCGCCTCCTCCAGATTGAGGGAAAAAGAAAACAGAACTTTAGCGCAGGGGCTCGAAGGACGCTGCTATGGGGTTCAGGAGTCCAAAGGTTTCGTTAGTCCTTTTATCATCATTTACCCCGGAATTTGGAAAACCCTTATATACCACGCGTTCGTCCTTCACACATGCGCACATAATACGTATAAGGTACAGGGTACCTCGTAGCCGGGCAGAGAAGCTCTAAACGAAGCTGGAAACATCCTTTTCGGGGTAAACTACCCATTACAGTTGGATTCTGCAACAGGATGCAAGTCTGTCACTATACGCCATCTAGTATGGAAGACATTACATCCCATTATCCACCGCGCATCGCCGTTCTGCACTCGCAACGCTCTTATACACTCATTATTATAGTCCTTTGCAGGCTCTGACTACTGCCCGAAGGACTCGTGTAAGGATAGTCGTTTCTCAGGGACCTGCAGTGTGATACCTTGCAATCAGAATCTGACGTTTGATCAGATACATTCGACGATCTTTGGCATTCTCTTCTGTAATTATTCGCATATACTTATACCCACATTTTCGAAAAGTGGCACACCTGCACCTGTTACAGATATATATATCCCTAATTTGAATTCATTGTACCTTTCCAAGTTGATCATGTATGCAATCATTGAAAGATATGACGATGGTTGTGAGTTCGAATCTAATTCTACGATGATCGGAAAAAAGAATCGTCCTTGTCCTTTCAACGTAATCGATGCAAATCTTTGCAACAGAGTAGTACAAAAGTCATTTGACAATCTGCGGGATTTATGGATCAGCAGATCAGTTGATGATTGTATCCGTAAAATTAGGAACGTAGTTATGATCCCGTCATTTGTGTACTGAGTATTTTTGTGGAAATTGTATTATTGGTTGGTATGTTTTGTAACTTCTTGTGAATTCGGATCCTTTCACGACAATGAGAATTTCCTGAAATCTGTAAAAATCCATGCAGCAATTCCGGTACATCTATAATGATGCAGGTAGGGTATAACACGTTTACACATACGTGTATCGATGCAGTGACGTCGAGGAACGAGGCGCCATTAAAAGATTTCACCCGGGAACGCGCGTAGCCCGGGATGAAAGAAAGAAATAGACAGAGAAAAAGAGAGAAAGAGCGAGTAAAAGAGAACGGGAACAGGGAGAAGAGGGTACGTTATAGTGTATTGTATAAGGGTGAGTAATCCGCGAGACACCCCTTCTTCTTCTTCTTCTTCTTCTTCTTCTTCTTCTTCTTCTTCTTCTTCTTCATCTTGGACTTCCCCTTCTTACTTCTGAAATTCTATCTCGTTTTCATTCCTCCGGAGTTTTTTCACCCCCATCCACCCCCAAGACGGGGTGCATGTGAGCTGGATGAGAGATGTAAAGAAAAACAGAGGTCAGTAAAATTTCGATGAACAAGGAGAGACAATGAGAATGAGAAAATTGACAAAGTCTTTCCTCTCCTTCCTGCTCTTGGGGTGATGGGTATGCCTGGATACATGTATGGTGTAATGGTACCTGCAGGTCCTTTTCTCCTTTTCTTTTTCTCTTCCTCTGTACACGTGTGTAAGTATATGTATAGTAAATACATCGGATCGTACATATACATGGAAACGAAAAGCAAGAAGGGAATATAAGGAACGACGACGGGAGTAAGAATAAGAATGAGAATAAGAAGAGGAATTCGAACCCGCGCACGAACAGAGATTACACACGATGGTAGCTAAGGGATGAAGAGTAAGAGGAGGAGGAGGTGGTGGTGGGTTACGGTAGTAGGATTGGCAGGCCCTGATCAATATTCGATTTTTGAAATATCTCCCCACCATTCACTGCCCCCTCGAGCTCCCCCTCCACCCTCCACCCCATTTCCATCGCACACCCCTGTATAACGTACACATATACATACCCACACATGCATGTTGGTCCAAAGCCCGCGATACTCCATTTGTATTTTTAAACTGGAATCCGTACGACTGCGCCCCCTTCCACCTGCCTCGCCATCCTCAACCCCTATTTATACACACGTGTGTGTTAGCTCGGGTATGTGTAACATTCGTATCCCCATCACACGAGTGCGTCTCTGTATGCACGTGAGTGTATTCCTGTGTCGACGTCCCGACGAGGAAGAAGGTGACGCTGGTGCGGGGGCAACTATGTATGTGCATCCATCTATGTATATGTATGTCTGTACCTTGTACATGTATATGTGTAACGGATGGGGGTTGGAAGCGGGAAACCCACCCGGAGGACACAATCCATAGGAATTTTAAGGAAATGGAAGGACACTCGATGCATACTATCCATCCTGTGGGATATATAGATACAATATACATACATATAATATATATACACCTATGTGTACATTGTACATGCCTCTGTCTATGCTAGGTAGCTATATAGCTGCGCATTTAAGCACGTAATTTGTGCATGAAGGACATGAACGGTCATATCTTCTTATCGCACATCGACGTGTTCTTATCCAACTGCACCATCTTATAGCCGTGCAGGCTAGATCAGACCTAGCTCATACTCAGAAGGAACATTATAGTTATAAGTCTCCCCTTCCGATTTCGTTGCAACTCAGGTATGTTGTAGACAATCGAAAACCAAGAGACACGTATTTTATTTTATCGGCGGAAGAACGGTTTGAAGGGGTAAAACCACCACCCAAAGTTAGGCATGTCGTAAGGGCCGATTTGCCAATTTCACCTATTTAAGCAATCGACCGATATCAATGAATCAAAATCGAAAATGTTTCTCATGAAAATCCATGAAAAACCCACCATACTATGTGAAAAAAAGAAAAATTAAGAAGGGATAAAAATTTGACATGCCTTACTTTGGGTAGTGGTTTCATCTCTTTGAATCATTTTTCTACCGATAAAAAAAACTAGGTCTCTCTTGGTTTTCAATGTTTTACAAAATACATGGAGTTGCAACAAAATCGGAGGGGGACACTTGGCAGTGTTCCCTTGTCAGTATCATGTATATGATTGCACTGTATATGATCCGCGTGTATATACACGGCTTTGTATCTAGACAATTATTGCAGCGTTTCGTGTGATACGCTGTTTCGGTGCAGGGACACGTTGGTCTTGTCCTGCATCGAGAGCTGCAGTGTGTTTTAACCATAGAAGAGCTTGAATGATAAGGATTGAAAATCTGAAATTTTCTAACATTTCTATCATTTTTAACTTCCCGCTTTGTGAAAAAAAAGAAGTCATTATAATCACCCCAGAAATGAAAATTAGATTTTTCACCAGATCTAGACGTTCTAAGGTCTGGAGAATCGCCTCCGATCATATTTTGACGGACGTCTGGGTGTGCAGTGATCAATTTTATGTCCGACGATATTTTGAGATTGAATCCACGCATTTCCATGATTTTCGTCTTAATCGATGCGGTTCTTCGTAATCCAGAGCTGATCAGAATTGGGATTCAATAGATCGAATAGTTTTTCATTAATCGAGCGAACAAAATTTTGAAATAAAAATTCCAAATCGTCATATCTCGAGAACTAATCAACGGACTTTCATGATTCAGATCTTCATCGATAGCGTTCGCTCCAACTCAGAAATGAGTGAATTTTGAAATAAATTGATGCAGTAGTTTTGTATCGTTCGAACTTGAAAGATCTATGCGTGAAGTTTCAGGGCTGGCCTATTGCGGTCAGTCGATTTACCCACTTTTTCATTCTATCTGTCGTTCAATTCATTTCAAAATTAAACGTCGTACGTATGTGACGATGAGACAAAGAAAAAATCCATTCTCCTGTTTTGATTCTCTCCTCAATCAATTGGATTTCAAACTCAAGTGTCACATGTTGTAATTATGACGTAAGAATAGAAGATTAAAATGAATAAATTCATGAATTTCGGTATCAATTCAATAATCGCAACGTGGCTCATGACGATCGCACGATTAGGATTAGGTATATAAATCGACGAATTGAAGAATGACTGGTAGGAAATTTCCTTCGTTATTGCGTGTGTCGAAAGGAGGTTAGGATGTATACGTACAATGTGTACATGTATAGGTATATATATATATATTATATATATATATGTATATATGTACATATACCCGGGTTGCCGCTCATTAGGAGACGTTGATTGGCCAGAGGATGTTGGAGTCAGTTGTTTCTAGACTCCCTTGAGCCACGCCCACCCTCGTTTCTCACCCCCTCCGTATATCTCCCCCTTACCACCCCTTCCCTCTCGATCGCGTCACTCGGCGCCGCGACGCTTTTCAAAGGCGGGAACTTTCAGACTAATTACGACGCCCACCGACAAATGAAACAACGGGTATATATAATACACCCACCCGTATAAAGTACTTTATTCTAATCATTTCACTCTCTCTCTCTCTCTCTCTCTTTTTTTACATCATCAATGGCGAATAAAATAGGCTAATTAGTTCGGTGGACTAGAAGTGTATATTAATTTGAATTCAAATGGATTATAACTACGATCAAACGATCGTTTGATTAATTCATTCATTTATTCGTAATTAGTCGGGAACGAAGTGGAATCTTCCAGATCTCCAGGGCAGAATTGCAAATTCAACTGATTCCAAGCATAAGGCAATTATTGGACTTCCAGTCCAAAATTGAAAATACAAATCGCTAGATAAGATAGAGCGGTACTGCAGTTGAATAGTTGGTAACACTCACGATTATGACAAAGATTCCTATAAACAGTTTGGAAGTGAGTTTTCAAAAAATGTATAACCCAAAACCCCAAGTTCCTATATCTCAATTCTAAACATTGCCAAGAAGCCATAGAATTCCTCAATTTGAATAACATATTATTCTATCATGCCTTTCACCGTCAAGTCTCTTCTGTCCCTATCTCAGTATATATAAGTTGCAAACAATTTTAAACTTGGAACATTTGGCATTTACCTATAACGGTATAATCAGGCATCATTCGAAAATTTTTCAGATTCCAAACGATTTAATTTTTGGATCGCAAAAATCAGAGTATTCGGAAAGTTTCGGATTATCAGATACGGAATAACAGGAAAATCAAATCGTTGTTATTCTCGGAAATTTTCAGAGAATTCTCATTACAGCGTAGACGAAAAATGTGTCAAGTTTGAAATTTCTTTAAGCGATACTTCGAAGTAACAGTAAGATCAACCCATGAGTGCCAAATATCTTACGTTATTCAAATTGGGGAATTAAATGGCTCAAACGAGGCAATAATTTATAGAAATCAGAATAGGAGCTCGAAGCTTTTCCTAAATTTTTGTCCAATTTATTTTGCTGCTTTTTAGCCCACGAAAGCAATGAAATCCAAATTCGACTTCATCATTGACCACCCTGATATACACTGTGATATTCTAACTTGTCGAGATTAAACATATTGTTTCATCGGTTTTGGTCTCGCTTTTGGTATACACTAAATTTGGTACATACCTATATACACACGCATGACGTCACAGCTGTTATTTATACCGTCAGCTGTCTTATTCGGACACATTTATATTACATTATATTTATTATACTTATAACTGAAGTACAGGTAGGTATATCCAGATAGTCATGTGCAGTTTTCTTGCGCGCAAATCTCGAATACATACATACATACTTAAACACACACATATATACGTTCCATATAAATACATCCTGCGAGTTTCAGGACGATTCGCGCCCAGTTCCTCTTTCCCACATCCCAGCCGAGTTCTTTAGGGTTTTTACTGGAATTTTTTATTTGTATTTTTTGGTCATTCTGTTTTTTTCCTAATCTATATCACGTCGTCGCTCGAATGTTTTTCCTCCCACACATACGTACGTCTATATAAATGTTGACAAAATACCCGTGGTGGTCATGCGTCAAGAATTAATCTAGGTATAGTGTATGTTGTGCTAGATATGGATGAATTTTTGCGAAGCTTCTGTGACTGTGTAAGAGTAAATATATGTATGTGTGTATCTATATATATATGTATGGTGTATTTCCTCCCTCATCCCCCACGTATATATGAGAAGGTTTGCGCAGAGATCCTGCATGGCGAGCGGGAAACGTTCGAAATATGAAATATGAAGGCTGGGCTAGAACGAGGTTGTTTTGTTTCAGGGGTGGGTGACGTCAACACGCTCGTTTGTCACTGTTCCATTGTATATACCTACCTACGTACATACATACACATGTATATAGGTACATACATAGAGTATATAGTATAGTATACATATACCTATATGTATACCTATGTATACACCGAACCCCCTGATATTTCTACCACCTACACAACCCCCTGCGCGAAACAACGTCGCGAAACGGCGCGACCCCGCGGCCTCTACTCCTTCTTTTTCTCTTTTTTTTTCTTATTCTCATTCTTCAATCGGAATTCGATGTATTGGGTCAAAATTCCGAAAGACCAATATGCAAAATGGCCAAAGTTTCGAGTTTGAAAAATAGAAATACTATAAAATAGGGACGACGCTTAATTTCAGAATTCTGAATTCCGATAGATCACTAATTGTTGAATCATTGTTTCGATGAGAGAGGTTCTAATGAACAAACGTATGCATTGCTTCGAACATGTATTTCCGGATTGTTTCTACTTCGAACGAAAGGAATATAGAATTATATAAGTAGAAAGTTTATTGTCTTATATGATTATGAAAGCTCAGAATCGGAAATTACCAACATTCCTTACATCCAACGAACAAAGCATGAATTTCTCGAAAACCCCAATTCCGGAAGAGTAGAACTCAGAAGCATAAAATTTAGAAGGGTCAAAATATCGAATGACTGACTAACTAAGTCGCATGGTAGCATTGGAATCAGTGCAATAGTTGAAGCAAAGCTGTGTTCCAGTGATTTCTTGACTTCTGTTTTCTACGCTCATGCGATTCGAGAACTTTAGACCTTTTGAGCTTTCGACTTTTCGCTGAAATATATTCGAACAGGTAAAGTTTCGGAATCTCCACGATTCAGCGTATATTGCAGGACCATTCGAATAATTGGACTTTCTATATTCGTCGAACTCAATATTTTGCCCTTCGCAATTCTGCAGGCCAGTCCGAATGTTATTCTCAATTGAAATATCTGCCTAAATTTGAAAGTAAGTACTCTTTCCATCACTACTTCATTGGCTTTGTCTAACACAGCCGTTTACGTTTCAAACCATCGCTATTTTAATATCCGTATAGTTTTTCCCAGTCCAAATTTTGATTTTGATACTTGGAAACTTTGACGTCCGCGTGTATTTATCGCCTATTTGTATCGCGTCAAGAATATAGTTCGATACTTAAGAGATGGATGAATTGATTGACGAAATTCACTAACTCCGAGATCATTTCACCAAGATTATATAAATCTAATAAAACTTGAAGTTTTCCATAGTATAGAATTCACAAGACTGTCTTTATGGAAATTTATAAAACACACGCCATTCGTTTCTTTCAAATTTGCGATTGCAAGTTTGGAATTTCGTTATATCAATATGACGATGTGGAAATTGAACAATTGTCTAGAAATTTAAGAGTATAAAGAATCAATGAAATTTAAGATTATAAATAACTTACATACCTTGATTTTCGATCGTTTAAACTGGTCCAAAAAATTCGCGATGATTGATTCACACACACACACACACACATATTATGCATTTCCAATTATTTCAAAGTCACACGCGTATGAACAGGATAGAAAAAAAATAAGATCGAAATTGATTCTGCTTTTTGCATTTTTCATTTTGCAATTAGCTATGCTTCATATAGTTTCAGCTACAAACTTAATAAATATACGTATACATGTATATATGTAGATTTGTATGAGGGTGTCATGGGTATATATGAAGAAGAGAGAGATTGGGCGATTGGTCGGGAACGGAAATCGAGTGTACGTATAATATATAAGGAGTGAGAGGAATAGCAGGGAGATAGGGAGTATTTAATTAAGTATAAAATTAAACCTGGGGAGTGTAATTGCGTGATTAGGTGGAGCTGTGCTGTGCAAGACCCGGAATCCAATCAGCGGATTCCCTAAGTGGCCAATCAAATACTCTTGAACCCACAACTAGCCAATTTGCATCGAATCTACATCCCCAAACTTCGCGGAAACTCGACGCTCCGGGGATCCGTGCGAATATACATATACCTACCTACCTTATACCCACCTCGGCACATTGATCATCCGAACAATACGGAATTATTCAACGAGGGCGATGTTCTATAGAACCACTAATTAGCCTCATTAAGCCCTTTCAACCAAAAACGATAAAAAAAAAAAAAAAAAATACCAACAAAAAGTGCAGGCAACTGAATATCTCAGAGAAATTCTGAATTATCTATCGATCCTAAAATGAGTGAAAATTGACTCTTTTCTTCTTAAGGGAAGCAGTATGTCGCGGTAGTGAAGATGAACCAAATGGTCCAAAATCACTTTATTTCTTCACCGAAGTTCATTTTACATCATAATAATCATACGTCACTAAAAATCAGTCGCTGCACGAATTGAGGCACACCGTAGGTCCGATTTCACTTTCTCATCAGGATCCGAATTGGTCGGAAGATGCGCCGTCATAAATTGAACGAGGGAAATTGAATTGAAAAAATTATTAATTTTCCGAAAATTTGACATTTCTTTTCCACTTATTTGCAAATAACTCAGCCTAAAAATTAAATTTGCCAATTTCCCTCGTTCAATTAGTGACAATTAGTATTCCTTCGAATCTTGGTAATAGATAAGTCGAATGGGACCTACGGTGTGCCGGAATTCGTGGAGCAACTGTTTTTAAGTGAGATGATTATAATGATGCAAAATGAACTTTGGTGATGAAAGAAATTGATTTTGGACTATATGTGTAATTCTTCCAACCTCGACATACTGCTCCTCTTAATTGATCAGTATGGGGTTCTATATTTCTCAGAGAAAATGAATGAATGAATTTGTAACAGGTACGCGGTGTGTAGGTTTACGTATAGCAGCGTGGTATATGAAATATTTGAGGAATCATGGGCGAAAGTTAATCTCGTGTCGTTGGGAAGTATAATAAGGAAAGACGCTGCTGTTTTTCCCCGCTAGTACTAATTTATTTAAGCGGAATGGCGGTCTACGAGGGCAGCTTTCTGGTAGGTTGGTAGGTAGGTACGACGAGCAGAAGGTAATTTTGTTTAATTTATCAAAACTGCCTCGAGAGTGGTAGAAGAGGAGCACCGGCTGGCTTCAAGGCGCCGTAAATATTTATACCACGTACATATATACATATTATATGCATCTATGTATATGTATAATATGTATATAGACGCGAAAACAAACTTTTAACTTCATATCTTCTTCATTAATTACATATCTCTGCGGGCTCTCTTTAGCTCCTGTATTACAAAATTCAAATCACACCGAAAGAGAAAATAACTAAATTAATAAAAACAGAAAGATTTTGGTAGAAGATTCGCAGGAAAAAGTAACGAGCTCTAAAAGTAGAAGTTTTATCACCAAGAAAATTAAATTTTTCTGTTTTTTAATCTCACAACGCGTCAGCGCGAAAAAATACTCACGATCAAGAATTCTGTGGGTATTTCGGGATCCAAATATGATGTAAGAAAAAAGAATTTCATGAAATTATGTTTCGAAGATCATTTCCGGAACTCCTTTGTGAATTTTGCAACAGATCAACGAATCCTTTTTTCTCCAATGATACATCTTCGGGAATCTCTCTCGCTCTTGAATGAAAAAATTCGAAATAGAAAAAGAACAGAAGAAAAAAAGAAAAGAACAGATTTCGGTAAAATAATTTTTTTCAATTCAGAATAGAACAGATTTTTCATCATCCAAAACTGGAATGAAATATGAACAAATAGACTCTTTTGAGTGGTTGAAGTTCGTAACACGTGAGGAAGACAAAATACATATTCCGGAAAAAATATCAGAACATCAGAATTCGAGTGTTATAAAAAACGGAAATAGTTGCACAAAATTCGCAATGCATGTTGAGCATAATTGTACTTATAGGGTACGTTTAATCATGCGTCAAATATGATACTGTTTTGTTTTTGCTATAAATCAAAGAAACACGTTCGCAATTTTTTCTGCATTTCTATCGATTTCTTAGCACATTTTCGAAATATCGTCAAATCGGGCCAGTTGATTTCTCATACAGATATTGAAGCAAACGCACAGATAGGTCCAAAGTGATTAGGTAGACAATAGAAGTTACACATTCACCTGTCTACGGCGGACTGCATGTACGTATAGCCTCGTGATATCCGGATCGATTATCGGAGGGGTTGCGGGGATGGCCCCGCAATTTTAGATTCAAATTTTCGCGCAATCGAATTAACGAACAAAAGAGCAACGAGCGTTTGATCCGCAGTGCGGGGGCCCCGCGGTCGCATATTGTTCCGCAAAGTGGCGGCGAGAAGGCATTCGAAATTATGAATAATTCCGGATTCAAATTCGGTTAATTTCCCGGGCTTTTGTTACTGCGCGGAAACACATCTACATGCTACATACACACGTATGTACGATTCTATATACGGTAGAATTCATAATTAATCCGCAAGAATATACATAGGTGGATATATATTTACCTATATACGTGCGAAACGAGGTAGGTAAATACAACAGATGTGTGCTTTAGTTATAGGTATCGGTATATACATATACATATATTACAGTCTATTACATGCCTGGTTTATGTATCTACAACAAACATTATACTTTAAGTGTTATAGCCGAAATTTAAATTTATTATAGGTATACCTACGAGAGGGTAGAGAGAAATAAAGAAAAAAAAACCCTTAAAGAACAAGGGGAGGAATAGAAGCAGAAGTGGTCGTAGAGGAAGAAGAAGAAGAAGAAGCAGAAGAAGAGGAAGAAGACGAAGAAGAGGATCGAGACGATATAAGCGTCACCTGCTACCCGGGCTTGGCGAAACTGTGTAGACTAGCACGATTCTTTTTCACCCTCGTTTCTCCTTCCTCTAAAAACTTGTCTTCCCTTTGGTTCTTTTTTTTTTCTTTTTTTTTTACATTTTTTCTTTTTTTATTATTATGTGTTTCCTCATAGCTGCTGTTTGCGCCTCGTGTATATGTGCAGTGCCTTGTTGTCCCCCTCGGTTGTGTCGTAAAAAAAAAAAATGTATAAAAAAAAGCTCGAGGGCTATTTGGCTAATCAAATTCTAACTCGATTAGTTACTCCGGCTCGTCGCCGAGCCCAGACGAGGTCGTATAATTCTTTATTGTATACTCAGTTTCGTATAATTATCTCTAGCTCCGTTTTTCTTGATGGGCACAGGTGTGGGAAGTAGTATTAAATATTTAAATATACTTACACCGTCTAACATTTTCAATGATTGTCGAATACCTATGTATGTTCTCCATGAAACACAGCACATGCCAAGAACAGGCTCTTCGAAGAAAAGTATACTAACGATGGCTCAACTGGATTGCTTCGGACTTTTCGTCACCTTTAATTATCCTTTTTTTCGTTTAATCCAGATGTCCCGACTTTCTTTGGCCGAATCAGCGGTCGTAATTAAGGCGACATGTCACAAGTCGCTTTGAACCTAACCTAGCTAACATAAGAAATATGAATCTGACTAGAATTCTATTAGTTCTTTCCAAACAGTGATGTACTTAGACAGTTTCTGCCGCAGTGAAGCATCAGTCTCCTGAGTTCCATTCCGGTGGGTTGAATAGTTTGGAAAAAAACTACGAATCGCGTCTTCGAGGTAATAAGAATTGGTAATCCTGGAATTTCGATCTTAGACACGAAATTCGTTCGTTACCGATTGTCATCACCTCGAAAACGCGATTCGTAATTTCTCGATGACTACCCAACCGATTCCAATAATCCATCGACGAATGAATTCAGTTTTTTGGCAGAAAGAGGCTAAGTATGCAACTTCGTCAAAAAATTGATAGAATTCCAGTAGAACTCATATTTCTCTATGATAGCTAGGTTAAGTTGAAAGTGATCTTTACTATCTACTCAAAAAGACAAGCCACAATTTCCAGTACAGTTTCGAATTCTTCCGTCCAGTCGTACTCCAGATCACCAGGCTAATCGATTTTGTGCAGACCAACATTTTTGACAACCAACATTTGTTCGGAAAAGTAAAAGATTCTTGGAACATGCAAAAGTCGTTTTCGGCAGGAAACCAATAATTTTCCATCATTTGCGTACACCGAAGAGTAAAGGTGTGTGAGATGTACATCTGGAACGATTCGTTCCTCGATGATGTTACACTTGTGTATGGAGCAGGTGTAATACGTATGTGTGCATGAAGTGATTCGAAGCTTGTACATGTATATATAAGGTATAAGTGAAGACGCAGAGATTTTGAATGAAAAATCCGCGTGGATATAAAATTTCTTTTCTGACTTGACTTGGCATTGGAGCTATTGCTGTGGCTGCTGCTGTTCAGGAATGCAACGTACGTCGATGTAAGGAGAGTTGGAGGAGAAGCGGTGCAGCAGGTACCTGAGCTTTTGCGCATTTGCGCACATTCGAAGAAGCAGAAGAAGAAGAGATAGAAGAAGAAGAAGAGGAATAATAAGAAGTAGAAGCCGAAGAGGAGGAGGAAGAAGGAGAATAAGAATAACAAGAATGAGACTTCCAAGCGTCTACTGTGCATACATATGTTTTTTTTGTCCTACTCTTTTTTCCTGTTTTCTTGTTTTCTCCATTTTTATTTAGTCTTTCTTACGTTTTTGTTCCTTTTAACCTCCTCCTCGAGGGAGCTGATTGACTCCCGTCAGTCTACTCTCCAGGTTCGCGGAGCTGCTCGAGATAGGATTCCTCGCTGTTTCTTCTCCCCGTATATGCAATTCGCCTAACCGTGAATCGCCCGTGCCTCGGTCTCGGGAATAAATGAACCTCACCCACACCAGCTCACAAGTCACAATCATCCCATGTACTACATACCTACATACATATATACATACAAGTAACTGGAAATCCGTCCAACTGAGAGAACGCTCTAAAGTCACGTAAGGTGTTCCAAGTCGTGGAGGTGGTCGGGGGTCGTTTCGAGTCTCTGGAATTCGGCGGGAGTCATTCAAAGTCATCAGGGTTGAACCGGAAGTTGGACAAAGTCGTAAAGATCGGGGGCCGAAGAGTCCGTCCGCGACTTTCCATCAGCCGATGGCAAAAATTAGAAGATTATTCGCGAGCTAAAAGGAAAGTCTGGCTGACGGTCCACCGAGATCAACGAAAGTCCAGAACGTTATCTCCCTCGTTTCAGCCAATCGGAAGTCAAGTTCTCCAATTTTCGAAACCGATCTGAACGCTTTACAGAAAATTCCAGAGGCTCTGAAAGTCGCGGAAAAGTCAGCCAACGGTGTTTTCACCGACTAGAAAATAATTTGCAATCGTCAAAGATGTACAAGACGGTGAAGAGTGCCGGTAATTCGAAGTATCCTGTTGATGATGAGAGTCTATGAATGAATAGAAGAATATTTTCCAGTCATCGTTCAGTCTTCTGGTCCGAACCGATTTCTTCGACTGTTATTTACGTATAAACGTGTATACGATATTGCGGGAAGTTTTTTTTTTTTTTTTTTTTGCTACCGTCCGGTGGATCTGAAGTTCCATTTTCAAATTTCCATACAAAACGATCTTCCCAAATTTGAAAGAAAGATAAATTGATATTCGAAAGTGATATATAGAACCGATCACCGATTAGAAAAGTCCTGTGACACTTCCTGATGCAAGGCTCTCGCTCGTTCGTGTAGATATTTGTACATAATGACGCGTAATATAGGAATGTCTGGGTATATAATACATACGTGTTTGAAGGAATATAGGTATGTACAGAAATAGGGGGAGAACTGGAAAGATATACTCCAAGAGGAAGAGAAGAGAAGAGAAGAGAAGAGAAGAGAAGAGGAGAGGAGAGTCGGGCCGGAGACGATCACCAAGTCAAATGGTCTCGCAACGCGCCAGCGAATAATCTTAAATTCAAATTAAGAGCGAGTCTACAAATTTAAACAATAAACGATCAGATTCTCAGCGATTCAAATTTAAACACGGCGAACAATGGGCCGCGCGAGAGTATTTGCCTGGGCTATAATACACCGGCTCCGATCGTTCTCGGTCTCTTCGGTAGCTGCAGAACTACCACCAGCAACTGCCTCTACCTTTGCCTACCTTTGCCTTATACCTACACGTATACCTTAGACTACTAAAATCCCTCCTTGTCCCCCTTTGCCCCCTTCGCCCCCGTGCCGATAGAATGGAATAATACGACAGACAACCAAATAATCGGAAAGATCTTCGCGCGCCGAGGACCGGCCGCGGGGCTATAAACAAGATTCTAAATTTATTAACCATATATTGCCGGCCAAGGGCCAAAAAATGAATACCAAATAAACAACGAAGAAGAGAAAAGAAATAAATATATGTATATCTATAGTAGAGGGATGGAGACCACGTCCTACAGCCGATGAGCGCCTTCGACGAACAAACATTTTCCAAATTTCGCCAATGTCACCGTGGACAATATTCAAAATGGTTGATCGAAGATCCCCGAACCAATTAAATCCACCTGTTTTTAATTTTTTTTTTTTTTTTTGGTATTGCTTGTCTCCAAACCCCTAAAGCTGATGAAATCTGCGAAAACACGATCTCGGAATTTCATTCAGAAGAAATCTAGCCGCTTTGGAAAAATACCAGGGCTGGGAAACTTTCCGGTAATGAAAATGATCACCGATTTTGCCGATTTTATTTCGATGTGAATCGTCATTTGCTAGTCTTGAATGAAAATGGTATACGCTATAGATGTGGATAGATACTTTTCCAGTTCAATATGTGTCTTTTTTTTTGCTTTCTACAATTGATGAGAAATTTTTCAAATTGTGATCGGACTTTTTTGAAAAATTAAGGATCTCCTAATACCGAGCAATGGCTGCAAACTTTTGGAACAAGATTGATAACAAGCAACGGACGCTTCGGTTATATCAAAGAAAATTGAGATTTCATACGATGAGAGAAGCAGGAGGGTTTCGTACAGAAAAAAAATGTTCAGATTTATACCTTGACTATACAGTGAGAGGAACAAATAGAAAGAAATTAGCAAAATAGGCTACAGAGACAGATATATTAGAAATCGGCAAACTGACGCGAGTTGAATTTAATTAGGTATATTTATTCGCAAATTTTCGGAGAAAATAAATTTCAGCAACTCCATATTGATCGTTCTCAGTATAGTTCGCTAAGTTATTGCGAACAAAAAAAAAAAAAAGGAAGAAAAACCGATAAAATTTGCACGGGAAGACTCGACTTCCGCTTTATGTAGAAGAAGACCGCGAGGAGAACAGTTGGAAATCGGCGCAGCGAAATTAGCATGCGAGCGAAGTGAAATAGGAGATGATAAAAATTGGAGGGTTGTGAGGGGGTTCGAGTTGGGAAGGGCGAATGAAAAAAGTAAGAATAATAAGAAGACGAAGAAGAAGAAGAAGAACAAGAAAAGGGACTCAAGCTAGGAGGCTTGAAATGACGAGAAAATAAGGAAAAAAATGAAGAAAAAGAAAAGAAATCGGTTCCTCCTCCATTCCTAACTCATCCCTTGTCTTCCGGAGTAAAAAATGACGAAAAAGGAAAATGAATTTAAATTGAAAATAAAGAAGCCTGTGAAAAAATCTGATTTCTTTGTGTGCTAAGTAGCTTTTGCGATGCTCTTCTTCGCTTCGTCCTCCCTCTTCATACACATACACACATGTATGTATGTACATAAATATATAGTATGTATATATACGACAAACTCTTTGCCTTTTTTAAGCGTTATACCAGAATAATATACACGAACACACAGGCGTACATATACCATATACCTAAGTGTATAAATATGCGATTTCTTCTATTTTCACTCTCTTGCAGGACGCTGGTTGAATATTAATTTAATTTTTTGTCAAAACAGTCATTATACTTTCTAACCGTTCACGATCACTTCGTCTGGAATTTTCCTCGCTCCAAAACCGCAGAGATTCGTTCAGAGACATGATCGAGAATTGATAAAAATCGGATAGAGTGTTTTCTAAAGAGAAATTCTTATCAATCAATCTGAAGAAATAATCCCTCGATTTGGATTTTCATCAAGATACATTCTTACATAATTTAACGAACTTTCATTTTTCATTCATACACCTCATTATCCAAAACTCGATGACTTTTATACATTTATGGCCTCCATGTCATAAACGTCGATAGTGTTCGCGCTACGCCTGACGTCACGCAGCCCAACCGACGCGGAGCACCGGTGGAAAAACGTCAGGGGCTCAATTTTCTCTCTTCCTGTTTATTCCCTCATTTTATTTCTCTTCGTTTCCTCTACACACTTTCTTCCATATACTTGTCTCCCCCAAATTTTGATTGCGAAATCCATCCCCTCGCAAATAAAAAAAAGAAAATAAGGAAAATAACTTGTACGATTAGGTAAATCAATTTTATACAAGAATTCTTGCAAAACTAGCTGCAACGGTATTTGAAAATGATTTTCCGGAGGAAATAAAATAGTCCAAGGTGCGAATGAAATGAATTGAGGGAAATAATCGATTGTATTGAAAAAAAAAACAGGAGTTTGGAAGCAGGGTTATGAGTCATCTGCAATTACTTTTATAATTCGATGACGAATTTGAGCTCATTTGAAATGTGATGGTAGTGAAAAATGTAATTACATTACATAATTGGTTACATTTTCCACAACCCTGTTTGGCAGTCATCCTATTCATTTTTTTACTAACAAGGAAGGGTTTCCAATCCGCCACCGCCGATGTGATTCTTTACGCAATATGTTGTAGTAGACTAAAAATTAAGCGATACGTATTTTTTTTTGTTTTTTTTTCATTTGAGTGCCGATAAACACTTTCAGGGGGTAAAACCAGCCTCCAACGCTGAGCTGAAATTGGTAGAATTTATTATTTTATACAGAACAACATCTGCATTTTCGACGATGAAACCAATTGGAAGTATTTGCTCATGATTAGGGATGAAGTTTCATAGTCAAAAATGATGTTGTTCTGTATAAAATAATAAATTCTACCAATTGCAGCTCAACTTTGGAGGCTAGTTTCGGTCCCTTAAGGGGGAATATACACCTTTGAATTTCGAAAAAATCAGCTTTTAGATATTCGCGTTTTTGGAACACTAAAAGTCTAATCTATCTGCAAAAAAAGCATTATGTGATCATTCAGAAAAATACCCAAATTACAGCCATTTGAGGGACGCATACATCTGTGAATGAATTATCTTTGAAAATCTGATGTGCACCAAAAAATGTTTCCAGGTACTTAAGTTTTATCACAGAAGTTCAGTATGCTTCTGAAGGCGAATCAAATGATAGTTGGGTTTTATAAGCCATAGCATCGCCTCTCGATATACATATGACATACAGCGAAGAGAAAAGCACTTATCGTAAGGATCGAGGTGGATCGCTGCTAAGATTAAAGATTTTCTGGTCTGTCATAGTCCAGGAAGCTCATTTTCATAGTGTGAATGAAGAACTTTCCAAAGATTAGTTTTCTGGATCATTACAGAGCCAAAAATTGAGGCAGCGATCCATCTGGATCCCTGCGTAGAGTGATTTTCTCTTCGCTGTGTATCATATTCAGAGGCGATAGCTTATAAATCCAACTTGCACCTGATTTATTGGGTCTCCAAGAATACTGAACTTCTGTAATAAAACTAGTTAGCATAAATAAATGTCACAGTAGCCTAACGGTATCCAAAGTCATCGCCGTAGTATAAAAGTTTGAAAATCAATTACTGAAAAATCACTATTTTGACCGGTTTTATATCTATGACGACTATAACTAGACCGGGAGGATAAACGTAAGGGTGATTTCGCCCTTAATTCTAACATTACATACAATAGAGAAAAATCTTTCATCGATCTTTTAGATTTCTCTGCTCGCAAGGTGATCATTTATCACTATTTTTTCTTCTTTCGAAATTGTGCAAATCAAGGGAGGAAGAGATGCGTACGAGGATTGCACCTCGGGTCGGCAGCTATAAGGCGGTTCTGGGCAAGGCATGTAAGAGATCGTCTTAGAGAAGAGGAAAGAAGATGAGAATAAGAGAATCTAGAGAGGCGAAGCGAGGAGGAGAGTCAGGAATCAGAGGTGTAGGACGTGATCGAGATCTCGTAGCTAGACAAACAACTGGTGTGCTGGTTGTGCACCGGTTGAAAATTTGTACATTTAAATTCAACCGGCGTTTCCGGAGTCAGCCAGTTAGCCGCTAGGCCCGCTCGCTCGCCTTGTGTTCATCTACCGTCTCTTTTCCTCTTTCATTCATTTTTTTCATCAACTTATTTATTTATTTATTTATTTATTTCGTTATTTAAATAAGTTTTCTTGATTCTTTCCTTCAGCCAAATTCGCCTCTTACTCCATTTTTACTACGCGAATCGCAAGGATTTCGAATGTAAACAACAATGAGATGGAAGAAAAAGGTTGAAACGAGGGAAAAAGCGTATAAGAACTTCCTAGATTATAGGGCTAGGAGGTTATTAGAAACGAACGGAAATCAAACCCCGTCGTTGCCACGAGGAGATAAGATCAAACTCTAATTATTGTTGTGTATCTATCTATTCGGTAGGTATGTTATAGTATGCAGGATAAATACATTATAGACACACGAGCCCTGGGACTATAAGGAGTGTGAGATAGAGGCGAGAAGTTGGTGAGAGGCCGGTAATTATCGACTCCCTAATCAAAAGAGCGTATAATACAGGATAGTGGCTAAAGATCGATCTGTAAACTGCGGGTATAATTACACACGCCCGGTACGTATATGAAGAAATGAAAATCTTATACATGTGTTGTAAATCCCAGTATAATTAGACAAATTACTAAATCCGATATGGCCGGCAGGCTGCTGCGTAGTTTGAAACTAATTTCTGTATCGCGATCTACGATACCGGATGCAGTTAAGGGACCCAGTACGGCTAGATTGTCCAAATTTAACGTATACTCAATGCATTCGTTTCTTAACCAAAGTTCCATTTCACCTGAAAAAATTGTTTTCTCTTCCAAAAACTGTGTCGTCAAGATTTTGGAGCACCGTTGGTCCGATTATGGTCGTTAATTAGATAAAATCCTCATCATGTGAACAAGGGAATTTTGTCAACGTTTTTGTCTCAGCCAAGTTATTCGCAAATTAGTGGCCGAAATTTTGAAAATTTCGGATAATTAACGGTAAATTTACATACTGTGGATTTTTTTTCAACTCCCCTCGTTCACGTGACAAGGATTTCATTCCCGAACAAAAGGAACCCTTAACGATCTCTAATTTGATCAACGGTGCTCCAAAATCTTCACGACACATGATTCAAAAGAGAACATTATTCAATCTGAAATCTACTTTGGTAAAGAATAAATGAATTTTGGGTCAGTTTAAATTTGTGAAGCTAATTAGTTGTACCGGTCCCCTCAATCTGGCACACATACGTCTCTGAATGTTCAAAAAATCGATTCTACTCAGATCACTTGGACTTTAAACCCCGTCCATGTTTTGCAAGAAATGAATGTTGTCCCTGAGAAATTTTTTCGAACTCGAGGCACTGGATATCTCGAGAACCGCTAATCCGATTTGCATCTGATTTTGCTAAAAAAATCGTCAATTTCTTCCTCTTCGGAATGAGGAATCAAAAACCTGATGCGTCTATTGGCTCCTAGGATATTTCTACCCCGAAAGAATAGAGTGCCTCTTGACTGGGTCAGTGGCCTCAAGATTACGCGCGCAAATGAATTGCGGAAAAATTCGTTTTTACGGTTTATCGAGCCGCGATTTTGAGATAAGTACTACGACGAATCGTATGTATAAGCAAAAAGTGGACTAAAGACGTGTAGTGGGCACTGTAAGCTCTTGGGCATAGAGATCGCCTAATGAATTTAAATACTTGAATTACAAGACGGTTCAGTTTTCGGGGCCCATTCATGCAACGCGTTGTACGATTGCGGGCTCGTTGAAGAAGAATAAGAAGACGCCGCTCACCCGCAATCTCTTCGTGTGATCTGAGAAGAGCTAAGAAAATAGAATAGAGAAGAAGAACGGGGGTTGAGGGAAGGGAATTAACAGAATAAGAATAAAAATAATGACGATAAAAAAGATGATCGTCCTGGATGGTAGCGAGAGAAAGAAAGAGAGAGAAGGAAAGGGAAAGATAGGCACGTTTTTGGCCGGAACAATCCGTCATCTCCGGATTTAGTATATAAGACCGTAGTAGTTTTTTGGCCCGAAAAAGAGCTGCCCGACAGAAATTAAGATGAAATAATTGATAAACGAAAACGGCCTGGCTTGGGCTGGCTGGCTGCCTGGTCAGCCCAAGTTTCGTGGCGTTGTCGTAAAAGTAACGTTACTACGCTTATATGCCAGAGAGGACCGTAAGTGCCTGATCCTTATACGTTTTACGAAAGTAGTAGTATAACAGTTTCATTCAGAGAATATACCTACCCACCTATCTACCTACCTGGAATAGACCAGACACAAGACTGTGCGAACAAGAAGAATAAGATCGTGTTCTTTTCATACACTCGCTGAATAAGAATGAAACTCCCTATCTTTTATCGCTCTATCATACTCGCGGGGTTTTTAACTAAAAATCTTTTCGAAACGTTCAATTTCTAACCAGTAACATAAATTTGTTTTGCCCCGGTCATTTTTTTTTCCTCAAAAGTTTTTGAGATTCTATAATTGCAGAAATCGTCATTGATTCGTTCCGAATCTTGAAATAGGATTAATTATGTCCTTCGACAATCGTTTTTCGGCTGAATAGCAGGATTTTTCTAATTCTACCAAATCGGCTCTGCCTGCAATCCAATATGATTTGCGAAAAATGATCATTGACTTTTTCTGAATCGTGAAATTTGGAGTCAAGAAATAAAGAATTCGATTTCCAGTGAAATCGTAGGATCTTATTCATAAGAACAAAAACCAACACATAAAATTAGCTATATCATGCTCGTGGATATTTTGTCCGCAAATTAGTTGCTGCGAAAGTTTTTGGAACCATCGCACGATGATTCGTTAAGTAATTTCAAAACCTGAAGAAAGATTACCGGTTTTTATTCTAATCTACAGTTCAATTTTGAATTATCAAATACAACCCTTCGATAGCAGAGATAGCTGTTCAAATTCAACTGGAGAAATCCGAGAAACTGAATGAAGTATGGGATCGACGGGATAAAATAGAAAAAACTGCAAGAAACCCATGAAACTACAACCCTTCTTGCATGTATTTTGCGGAAATCTATGATGTTCCCAAAGTGTTTTGAAATCTTGACAAACAGATCATCGAGGAATCGAATTATGATCGTGAATTGGAGAATATGAAGAAAAAAAACAAACTCTGGAAATTGGCAAAAGTAGCTCTTCATCGTCGGAATGACTTCTCTCTCGAAATCATTGATTTGCATTAAGGCCTGACGCAATGGAGTTTTATCCTGGGACACAGATACATAATAAGTGAACTTTTTTTTTTGTGTGTGTGTGTGTTTTTTTTTTGTTTTTTTTTAACGATCGAGCGATAGCGAACAGTCTCGCCTTCTCGCGAGCGATATACTATATGGATGGATTGATTTTTATTACACCGAAGGTGTTTCTTCTCCCTCCGCGTACTTCCCCCTCCTCTTACTTCTCACCTCTTCACCTCCTCTTCTTCACTGCAGGGTATAATTTTTCTTCTTGTTGTTGTTGATTCTTTCGCCCACGTGACGGACCCGTGTCAATATATACCCCGCATAGGTATTGGTCGAATTTCGAATGAAACAGCGTCAGATAGAATCGGTCTGATTTGAATTAGAACAATGGCCGCGGGTTCGCCGTCGTCGTCGTCGAAGTCTTTCGTGTGGCCAGTAATTCTTACGTGTCTCTAATCGTCAGGTAATATTATTCCATTCCGTTTCAACGTCCGGTTGTTTCGTATAGGTATACGGCATATTTTCAATAATAAACCGAGTCTTTTAGAGTCGACTTGACTGCACAGCCCACTCTGGCTACAGACGTCAAGGCATTAGCCCGTACGCGATCAGTTAGAGCATAAGGAGCTGCACAGTCAGTCGCGTCCGGAAAGATTAATGACTCGAAAATTCAAAAATCGAACGCGGTGGGGTGCCCCACACCTTTTTTTTCTCCCTTTTTAACATACATCGACGAACCGCAGCCGACCCTCGACCATCGACCATCGACCATCGACGACCATTCCCTATGCTAACAATATATACCCTTATACAATCCACCAATCTCTTTCTATTCCTCTCTACTCTAGAGCTGATCGATCGTGTTTTGTTTCACTGAAATTAATTTCAAATCCCTAAACACAGAAGAGTCATTCCTGCCTCGTGTCCCTACACACAACCATCATCCTGCGCCTTCCAGTCTTCCTACTATACAGCTAACGGGCGTTTTTTTTTTTCTTTCCTCATTTTCATCGAAAAATCATTTCCAACTGACTGAAGAAGTCCTTCGAGTATCCTGCGTTAGTTTGTATGAGCTTTGGGTCAAATATCGACACGATTTTAGGTTAGGTTGACACCGTTCGAGGTTACTATGGCACTTTTTTAGGTTATCGGATACAGAAAGAAGTCTCCGTAAATCAATTGATGCCGAATTTTCGTATTGGGAGTATTTAATTTCTTCAAATCAATCAAGGAGCCATTTCTATATAGTTCGTTTTGTTTTTTATCTCTTAATTTTCGGCAAATCTGAATAAGCTCAGATAATAATTAGTATAGAGAAGTTGCGATGAAATCGAACGACCTGATATCCCGTGATAGTCTTTACGCAACACAAGGTGATTTTTATTTCTCGAGTATAGCGAGAAACATCGCAAAAAAATTCGGCAAAAATTCGACGTATCTGAAAAAATGTTTCAAATTTATTAGAAAGAATTCCGCGCACGGTACAATATCTCCGATGTAAAAAAATTGTATGAAAAAACAAATAAAACAGGAAGAAAAATATTTTTTCTAATGATCGTTCGGAAGAAGTCAGTCTTGTCGAAAGAAGTTATAATAGTGTCGGAGAGTTTGTCTCGTGAAACCTACTAGAAGTTACGTTGTTTTTTTTTTCTTTGTTTTTTATCCGAAACCAACGAATGAAGAAGAAAAGGCAAAAACCATCGTATACGACAACCCTATAGGGTTGCTAAAACGACCCCTGTCTCTTAACGCATGGTGAATATAAAAAGTAGAAAAATGTATTGTTCCGGGAGGTTCACCCGTTACAGTGGTAAGATCGTAACTTTATAATTCGAAACGCCGCGGGGCTTGAAAGAGAGCGAGTTTAGTATGGCGATAGGATGAGGAGCGCATTCCTTTCGAATTCCAGTACAGGGCCTCCCACTCGCATATAATGCTAGTTGAGCATCTGCATTCGGGACGGGTAAAGGCTGGAGGGACTGGGGACTTGAACTGGGGTGTGTATAGGTACTGCGGAGTATCTGGGATCGGGATACATAGCGTTGAGTGTATAAGCGAAAACATGTGCAAAGCGGAAGTAGCGAGTTTGTAACGCTTAATGAGTTGACAGAGTTGATAATTGATAACACTTCGGAACCCTTGTTTCGAAATTATAGAGATCCGGGCTTTAGATAGTCCCGGCTCACCTCGACGCATGGGCAACCCGTAGCCCGTAGCCCATTGCCCATAGCCCATTGCCCATAGTCCGTATGTACCTATAGCCCCCGGGAAACGTACGCGCGCGCGCGCCCAAACCCGGACTGCGTGACGCGCGAGTTCAGATACCATCAGTCTTTGTTTCCGTTTTACCCTCGCCCAGCCACGCCACGCCACGCCACACCAGGCCAGGCCACGGCACGGCAAGCCTTAAGTCGAGCCACCGATACATACACGTACAATACGTCGCCTCGGTCCGGCAGTTTATACGCAAGCGACCTGCACTCCGCGCCGCGTCGGTGCAGGTATTCCATGCGGACAGATATGCTAATCGCGTTCCTAGCCACGATTAAGGTTACTTTAATCGTTTATGCCACCATACCCAAGCGGCTGGAACGCTCCAATTTCAATTCACCGTATACATGCATATGAATCTATTCGCCTCCGCATGGGAATTTTCGTTTATGTTCATTTTTTTATAATTCGATTACTATTTCTTCTTCATTTATATTTTTATTTTTTATTTTCTCTATTCAACTGCATTCGTTTTGCGTTATAAGCGCTTTGAATCATCGTATGTCATACATTTTTTCAGATAGGTACAGTTGTTTCAGGATATACTTTTAAATTTCCGCTCTTGAAAAAGAGGACGTGGTTATAATCGTATAATCACCTCGAAAAGGAAATGTTGAGTTTTTACCAGATCTTCGGGTTTTCAGATCCAGAGAATCACCTACGACCATTTTTTTTTGGATTGATGGGTCAATTTTATGTTTGATCTCAATCGATGTGGTTTTTCGTAACTCAGAGCTGTTCAGATTTTCAATACAATCGATCGACTAGTTCTTGAGTAATTGAGCGAACAGAATTTTACAAACTGAATTTCAAACATTCAAATCTAGAGAACGAATCCACGGATTTTGATGATTTTGGTTTTAATCGATAGCATACACCCCAACTTAGAAATGATTGAATTTCGAAACAAATAGATCGATGCAGTAGTTTGGTATTGTTCGAATTTCAAAGATCTGCGTAGGAAGTTTCAGAGCTCGTCTATCATGGTTAGCCGATTTACGTGCCTGTCTAATTTCTTAGGGATAATTGAAAAAATTCTTACGATTTGGAGAAAAAAAGCACATTTTTTTTAAATCATCCGCCGCGCATACACGATCTACATTTTTTCACAATCACTCATCATTCATTTTTCAATATAGTTCTTTAAGTATAGTTTATTCTTTCCTTTCATTACTTTCGGAATATGTCAAGGAAATTTTTCTCATGCTCAGAGGTGAGAACAATCATTTTGTTGTTCCCTGGGGCTGGACTTTTTTGAGAATCATTCCGTTTTCCTGCTGAGTATCATTTTGCAAAATGGTTATTTGGTTGGATTTTGTTTTTCTTCCACAATCCTGCAACGCTTCAAGATGAGAACAGAATATTTTTCAGCCATCTGCTGCACGTGGCGATTCTTCTTAAACGCGTATTCAAAAATCGTACATCATTCATTTTTCGAGATAGTTATATTCGAATCGTTTTTCCCACCTCTGGTGTTATTTGAAAATTATCAAGGAGAAATTTTCCCTCTCCATTCGAGGTAAAAACTGAACTTTTCACCAATCTCATTTCTATATTTCGTCATATAAAGTCCGAATACGACGAGCAAACTCCGAGAGAACATTGCAACGCCGTCTCAAAAAACAGTGACGAATATTTTCAACCTGATATTCACCTATCATCTTCCTTCCTGGAGCAACCGCATGTAAAATAGCTTCACTACATGCAGGTACTGTTTTCTGAAATTCGGGTAAAATTTATATCTCCCCGTTCAACGTGAGAAAATCAAAGAACGTTTTTTCTCGTTTCATCTCCCTTTTTTTTATTAAAAATATACATATGAAAAATATATACATATATATATACATATATATATACATAATATATACATATGAAAATGATACATATCTTGTCAAAACCGACTCTCGCCAATTCAAAAAAATCCTCTCGACCCACTGGCTGACATACGTTGACCAATTACCCAACGCTACTTCGAACTCGGTCCTTTCTTTCGTATATTCGAGACCGTGAATAACAAACGATTTAAAAAATTCGAGAAATTCCTCACGCCGCGTTTCCGTCTGGCTAATTCCTATACGTCGCATTTAATTGTTCCTCCGGTATCGACTTCCGGCAATAAGTCTTTCTTTGCAGCGAGTTGAGGAAAGAAATGTTTATTCATTACCCCGTGTAGGAGGGTAGAAAGAGGAAGGTTTTAAGGTCGGAAATTTGGAAGAGGGTCGTTTTGGGTCGCATTGGGTCGCGTCGCAGGTTGTGAAAAAATGGACGCGACATTTGGGCAGCGCGTATACGTAGATACATGTATAAATATATATCTACCAACTTTATATACCCACCAGCTAAACCTATATACCTTCCGATACCCACTGCACTACCTTCGAAAAGCAACACCTTTTGTTTATATGCTCGTTGCCGGTATGATATGCACCCTAAAGGAAACCTGCACCAGGATCAACGCCAGCAAGGTGAGGTCTCGTCTCGTCTCGTCTCGTACACATACCCACCTTTGAAAAGCTCTTTATTATAAGCGTAGGTACCCACCTACCTAACCTACCTAACTTACCAGGACCGATATAATCCGCGTGAAATGCGCATTGATACCTCGCAGGTACACTCGTATCACGTATACAGGGTGATCCGTGGATGCTGTCATTTAGCTGGTAGGTAGAATCCTCACGAAAAACTGAAACTGCATATTCCTTAGCAAAAATGTCGAGTAATCAGTACTTTTCGAGTTATCGATGATTTAAGGTAGTGCAACAGTCGATTGGCGTAAAGTGTGGACATGCCATATAACTCACCATTTCGACTATATTATCAAAGCATACGCTTCACTGACGCAAATATAATTGAGCATGCGCCATGCAGTATGAAATACTGAACATATTCATGCAAAGACATGTTGATTTTAGGCAACGACGGAGTCGTAATTTGTCGTAGCGTGAACAGCTTATATCGTTATATATCGTGTCAACGGTTTACGCCGTGATAAATTACTACTCCGTCGTTGCCTAAAATCAACATGTTTTTGCGCATGGTGGTGTTCTGTATTTCATATTGTTAGGCGCGAACTCAATCACATTTGCGTCAGTGAAGCGTAGGCTTTGATAATAGTAGAAATAGTGAGCCATGTTCACGTTTTATGCCAATCGACTGTTGGCGGTGGATAAATCAGATCTCTGTGATCGCTTCATGCGTAGTCAGGATCCGGGGGCTGATCATGGTTCTCCAACGTTTCGTATTTTCACATTTTCACCACCTATCAGCCAATCGGAATGATCTATGGGCCAATCAGCAAGCTTGAAACTCATGGAAATGTGAAAACACAAAAAGGGAATAGAACCGTGATCAGTCCCCTGGCTCGATAAGTTCGTGTAAACTAGCCAAAATTCACGCGAGCGATTCGTATTACTTCTTGAATTACTTACAAAACTCGAAAATCACCGATCACTCGAAATTTCGGCTAAGGAAGTTTAGTTTCAGTTTTTCGCAAGTATAAATCTACCTATATCAGAGGAATTGCAACAGCCACGGATCACCCTGTATATATGCAATCCGCCTCTGGACAACGCGTTATTATTATCATTGTTATTATTTATTCATGCATGCAAAATCTCACACATACATACGTATCTACATAATATGTATACGTTACATATGTGCGACATGTGTGTTATATTATATTTTTATCATGTTTTCCCGTCTTTCTCGTCGTCGCATTCGCGCGACTTTCCGCGAGTCGACCTCGCGGCTATGTATATACGACTCCAGACAGCGATTCGTCAAACTATCATGAACGATTTTACCTTATACAGGTATAACAGAGAGCTGTTTAGAATTTTAGACTTGCAATCCGAAATCTTATTTTCTATTTTATTTTTTTCCCCGCTCGACTCTTTTGTTTCTTTGAATTTTGTTGTCGATCGAGACGAGAGTTTATACTCCCTTTTTTACGTCCACGTTTGTCTGCATCTTCCGATCTTTTTTCCTTCTTTTTTGTGTTCGATTTTTTTTTTTTTTCGTGTTTTTCGTTCATTTCTCGCTTCCGTCGCGTCTCATTTTATCGAGTAGAAAAGCTCACCTTCTTATATGTATATTCCCCAGACACAGAGAAAGAGAGAGAGAAAGAAAGAACAGCGGTGTGCTGTGTGTACAGATTAGATCTGCGTACTCGCCGCTTCTGCTTCTGCTTCTGCTTTTGCTCCTACTTTTGCTTTTGCTTTAGCTTTAGCTTTCGCTCCTGATGCTGCCGTGTAGGATGGCTGGTAACCTGGGTATTCTCATGTTACAGCTATAAGGTAAGGTAAGAATTTTGTACCCTCCTCATACCCTGACTTATACGGAGGTCTGTATACACTTATATATAGGTATAATATGTATACCAACTTGCCAAAAGATCTGCGCAGGTCTCAGTTTCGTCGTCTAACAGCAATTTTCTACACACTCTGAATTTTCACTCGTACGATTTGGTTTGAAATTTTTTTTCAAACCAAAATCGCCATCAGAGACAAAACGTTCCAATGAAACTGTATGCCTGTCTGATATCAGAGCTAGATATTTTCAGATATTCCTTTTGTTGTAAAATATTCGTGGGATCTATTCGTAAGAATTCGGCCGGAATAGCGAGACTGTTTTTCCGCAACGGGCCAGAATATGGGGACAATTTTCACATGACCAAAGAGCCAGTTTGAACGATATCTTTGGAATATCGGCGGTCATTTTCCATGATCTATAATCAACGGTTTGCAAGATTCAGATCCGCGAATAAGAGATTATCCTGAGAACAAATTGTATAATGGAGGTAATTATCATTCATTAATTCATTCCAGTATAAATAATTAACGTCCGAGACTGACGTAGATTTGAGCAAGAGGAAGAAAAAAAATAATAATTTATTGATTGATTGGTTTGGTGCTGACGTATCTACACAGCTATAGGTGCAGTACCTACCGGTTCGAGAAAATTCCTCATGATGGTATATTATAATAAGGAATAATGAAGGGATTGGAGCAGAAAGAAAATATTCACGGAGATGTAAAAATTTCCGAGAAAAGTACTCTCCTGCAGGCATTTCACCTGTTAAATTGTATACAGAATGATAATTAGTTGGCTGAATTTCCCTACTCCTGGACTTTTCGTCGCCTTTGATCACTTTCTTCCATTCAATTTAGGCATCAGGATTTTCCTCGGTCGAACGCGTCGATCAATCTCAATGAGACTTGGTAATTTTCTATCGTCAAAAGACAAGCTGTAACCCTGCAAAGTTTTGAATTTTACCATCACGTCGTTCTTCAGATAACCGCGTTACTCTGTTCTCATTCAATTTCAAAGTTGAGGCCGAACCAATCGGTCAATCTCAATGGGAAATGGCAATTTTTCATCGTCAGGGAACGAGCTATGATCTTGTAAAGTTCAAAATAATTTTACCGTCCAGCCGTTTTCCAAAATATCGGGATTGATTGGGGCTTATTGATTCCGGATCGACAGACAAAATCAGGTTGTCGGCGGTCATTCAGGTAGTTTGAAAGTCGAGATTTGTTCGAATTGGCGAAAGTCGTTTTCGACGGGAATCTGACAATCTTCCATCTCTCGCGCATCGAAGAATTGAAGAAAAGCTCTGCGATTGACAATTATTTGCGACTAGAAACTTTGTGGAAACGGGGCGGGATTGAAATTCCGAATTCCAAAAGCTGTGAAAGCTCAAAATTCGGAATATTTATACTGGTGACTTACAGTTTTGGGAAAGATTATTTTCTCGAAAGTCTACGTACCTAATTCGTAAACCTCCGAATGGAAAAACGTCGGAGGTTAAAAATTCCAAAAGCTAAAGATCCGAAAGGCGAAAACTCCGAATCTCGAAATTAGCGAGACGCAACGTCGTTCATTTCACAGCTTTGTCATGAGCATCCCTTAAATTTGCGGATTTTTGGACTTTCTGACTTTCGAGCTTTCGGATCTTCGAGCTCCCTGCATTCCGACCTTTCAGAATTTCAAACTTCCGAGAACTCTAACGTTTCTAGAAACTCAAAATCGCGTCTCAGATGAATTCGCGATTTCAATCATTCGGAACTTTAGGAATAATTCAGAAATTCAATCCCACCCCGTGAAAATGTTATCGACCTAGTTCTTTCGGATGTTCCGATTTTTAACGATTTTTTACTTTTATTTTTTTACGATCGACGCGACGTACGTTTCCCGGTTCGCGTTACTGACATACCATTTCGCTCTTTATGTGTTATAGATATATGCACGCATATATACATATACGTATATACATATAGTCCGTTCTTTAGTTCTACTTCTGCAGTCCATTCGAGCGGTGGATCCTTATCGCGCGTCGGGATCTCGGGCGTTCGGTTGCGCGCATCGCGCGTCGCTTCGCGCACAATTTTCTACGAACCGAACAGGACACACATCCTCGATCCTTTTCTCCTTTTTCTCCTCCTCCTCCTCCCCCTCCTCCTCCTCCTCCTCCTCCTTCTCCTCCTTCTTCTTCTTCTTCTTCTTTTCCTCTAATAGACGATTTGAATTTTTGAATACGTTACCAGTTTTACCCGCTCATGGGTCCTCTCGTCCTTCTAGCCGCGACGTCGCGTCCTCCTTGTCGCGAACCGATTCGCCACTCTTATTATTGTACACAACAGCAAATATATACACATACATAGATATCCCTACCTATACGTCTGTCTGTCTGTCTATATTTACCTGTCTGTCTTTCACTCTGTCCTTCTGTCTCCCGTGCGCTATATATATTTGTGCGTGTTGGAGGATATAAAGAGTAGTAGCCGCATAGGCTGCATATGGCAGGCTGGACCGCACCGCACGAGCGCTTTGTCTCTCCGCGTTGAGGAGAAGCTGCGGCAGCCAGAGATCCTATTTTCTCCTCGTTTTTTTCTCTTTTTTTTTGCGTTTTTTATTTTATTTTTTCATTTTTGTATTCCTTTCTTTTTGTCTCTTCTTTATTATTCCTCTTACCTATACCTGACTACATATATGTATACACGTGTATTTGGGTACCCATATGTGTGTGTTATATGTGTATATATACTGCAGCAGGGAGTCGCGACTGGACGAGGAATGATTTTGAAATATTTGTCGCCGGGCATAAATTTCGAGGCGGCAAAGGCGGACGCGCGCATACTTAAATATGGACCCGAAACGTTTTCGTTCTCGTTCTCGTTCCCTTTCACTTTTTCTTCTTCTTCTTCTTCTTCTTCGTCTTCTTCTTAGGCTTCTTGTGCTTCTTCTTATTCTTAGCCTTCGCCCTCGAGTCGGTTACGTCCCTTTTCATTTTTTATTTTCATTTTATTTTTCGTTTTTTGTTTTGTCAGGCTTATTTATTTATATTTATTTATTTATTTTCACTCATTCTTATTTTCGGGTCGAGACCCCTTCGCCATTGTCTCTCGAGCGCTAATAAACTATCCCCGCGAAAGAGAGGACCCCCGGCACCCATACTATGGACCTCTTCGAAGCTTACCATTGTTATTATCATCTCTGACAATGAGAAATGTCACGAGATATATTCTCGATACCGTAGCACGCGCGTTATGGAATTTATCCAGACATCATATGCGGGGAATAAATTATAACCACTATTTACAAATTCATACGAAATATCTTTTTTCTAATTTTCATTAAATCGGGGGTAGAAAACTATAATATATTGGCTTCGTCTTTGAAACATCTTTCGAGAATTCCAACCGATTCTCCACTCTTCAATTATCCTCCTAGCTGACGTCACACACAATTCCTATAACATACGGTGCCCTGTCTGTCCATTTTTCAAAAATTAACAAGTCCAGTGTTCTGAAAAACGGCTGCAGGATGGATAAATTTTGAACTTCACAGGGTTGAAGCATTCTTCCGAAAAATGAAAAATTACTAAACCACTTTCAGATCGACCGACCGGTTCTATCGGGGAAAGTCATAAAGTCCAAATTCAACTGAAAGAGTAAATAATTATAATTAAACGTGATGAAAAGTGCAGAGCAACCCAGTTGTATAATTATTATTTTTATTCTGATTTTTTTTTTTAAGATGGAGAAAGAGATCTGGGCTTCGAGTGTATAATCTAATCGGTGGAATTGGAGCACTTGGATGTACCTGTGCATGAATATACATACGTATTACGTATGTATGTGCGTATAGATTAGAAAGGAGAAGATTGAATCCGCCTATTTCGCACATAGGTATAATATATCTGCTATGTACCTACGGATATATGCATAGCAGGTACAATTCAGCGCTTATCGGGCTTCTACTTCAGAGCCGAAGCTCTGGGTGGTAATCTTTGGTCAGTGCGCAATGGTGTAAATTCGTATATATATATATCAGAACGAAGTAATGGTGGTCGTCCGACTTTCGTTCAATGGCGGAGATTGCGGAGTGATGAATTTCCTCTCGTTCGACTCTTTCAATAGCTATACGAAATTCCTTTTCTCCTTCTCTTCCTTTTTTTACCTCTTCTGCTTCGTCTACTTCTTTTTTTTTTAATTTAAAAAGGACAATCCCTCTCGCACGTAATTCTGATTCTAATTATCCATCTTCCTCTCAATATGTTCGATCTATCGATCCCATAAAGATCAACGCTACTGTGAAAACAGGGGATGAAAATTTTTCAGGATCAAAATAACTTCAGATAAGTTGAGAAAATCGACGTCGCCGTCCCTATAAATCGTCACGAGAAAATGCATATCCAAATAAATACATGTGCGAATGTCACGATGCTGAACAAATCTCCGTGAACGAGATCGGTAAACATAGAAAGAAATAGAAAAAGGGGAGATCGAAATCAGAGAGGTGGCTAAATTAGGCGGTAAAATCATATGCATAAGGTGTGGACGATTATATTCCTTGGGGTGAAAACGAACTGACAAATGAATGAACAAATGAATGAATGAGCTTGCAAATTGGGGCTTAGATTCGTGACCCTCGATTCGTAGTCGCGTTAGAATCATAAGACGTATAATCTCCGCGGGTGAAACGCCGCAGGGCTATAGGCAAAAGCACCGGATCACGATATATGTCGCTTTGCGAATTTCACCCCTTTGGAAGCGGCTCAGTCATGTACGAATTCATTTCTATACGACAAAGCGCACATCGTGCATATATTGCCGCAGCTTCTAACCCGTAGGTACGTACAAACCTATCCAGTATAGTCCTCGAATAAGTTGGCTGGACCCAGTCGTATTAGCATTGTTAACAAACTGACTTGACATGCTACAGACGCGAACTGGCCTTCCCTTCATCCGCTTTTCCAAATCTCTGATCCCCTTTTCCAACGATCTCTCATATACGTTTCGTTTTCTTCGTCTTGTTCATCAGCCGACCCCCGGGTACGGCCGTCCGCGGCCTCCGGGCATTTTGAATAACCGAGCAAAGGGGTTGGCAATATCGGCACGGGATTTTAATTGACGTGGAAATACCGATTCTCTACTACGATATTATCCCCTCGGTATATATATTCTCAACACGGCCACTGTGCTACGATTCCCTGCTGCAGTCCCAGCATCCGAGAGCAAATGAGAATGTAGGGGATGAAACGGACGCAAAGGGTTAGTTAGTCAGTCAGTCAGTCATATCCAGTCAGTTAGTTAGTTAGTTAGTTATTATACTTCATACTTTCATGCTGATCGTTCCTTGCAACCCCTTTTCTCCCTACTCATCGTGCACTTTGCCATCCGGGGCTAATCACTCCTAACAAGAGAGCAAGATAAAGATATAATGATGAAGAGAAAGAGGGAATCATCGCACCGGCATCAAGAATCTCAAACTATTATAGACTTCAGGGATCTGGACTCGAGATCTAAATTCTTGACGAGGTGCGTGGTCCTGGGGGTGAAACTGAGACTGAGACTAAGACTGGATAGGGTGGCGACTTAATTCGAAAAGTTTACAAATTAATAACAACAATAATAACGATGATAATTATAACAACAGCGATAAAATCCACCGTGTCGTATTCTGCTCTTAGAGGAATCCTTATGCAAATTTTTTGAAAACAACAATAACGAAAATGAGACTGTTAAGGGGCGAGCATCATGTCGCGGTTGGAAAAATTAATCAATGTCCAAAATCAATTTGTTTCATCACTAAAGTTCACTTTGCATCACTATAATCATTATAATCGTCCGATTCGACTTATCTATGACCAAGATTCGAAGGAATACTAATTGTCACTAATTGAACAAGGGAAATTGGCCAATTTAATTTTTAGGCCGAGTTATTTGCAAATAAGTGGAAAAGAAATGTTCAATTTTCGGAAAATTGGCCATGTCTTGTATGATAATCTTTTCAATTCAGTTTCCCTCGTTCAATTCATGACGGCGCGTCTTCCGGACAATTCGGATCCTGAGAAAGTGAAATCGGACCTACGGTGTGCCTCAATTCGTGCAGCGACTGATTTTTAGTGACATATGATTATAATGATGCAAAATGAACTTTGGTGAAGAAATAAATTGATCTTCGACCACGTTTCATTTTTAAAACCGCGACATACTGCTCCCCTTAATTCGTTCCTTGTTTTGAACTCGAGGAAGAATTTTGCGAATTTATCAGCAGCGTACGGGGGTGAAAGAGGGAGGTGTGTGGTTTTTTGGACAAAAGAGGTAAACGCGAGGTGAGAGGCCGAGGGAAAGGCAAAGTCCGCGTATATGTGTTGTCGTTGCCTTTCGGTGGGGGTGGTAGGTGGGTGGGTAGGTAGATATAGGGGTAGGGGTGGGATGACGAGTCTCGGGTTGACGTTTCATTCCGGGCTACTCCCGCGCCATGCATACTAACTAGCTTCCATACTTCGCCTATGCCCATAGCTCGTCGAGTCGAGAGCAGCACACGTTAGTATAACCCCCAACCCCCAACCCCTAACCCCTAACCACCCCCAAAACACATACACCCTTACCTAAGCGTATACGTATCGGATATCCATGTACAAGGACACGCACCGTACCGTCAGCAGCTACGCTATACCTATATCTGCGTATTCGGTCGTTTTCTCTGGGGGTAAAAGGGGCGAAAGGACTATAAGCACGGGTACCAGTCACCCCCCCGTACTCCAGAGAGCAAGAAATAAAGAGAGAGAACAAAAAAAAAAAAAAGAAAAAAATTATCATAACGTTGGGGTATGTACTTGTAGAATAAATAAGGGAAAAATTTGACCTGCCTCGGGAATGCCAGAGAAAAAAAAAATGTCATCATGATGATCGACGTCAGTATCGCGATAGTTACTTATACGGTTATTATAACGTTTGAACGAGTTTTAGATCTTGCAGAAAATTCTCGATAACAATTTATATCTCGTTATCGTTTATATGGAATTTAGCGAGTTTTGCGGACAGTGTTCAGCGTCGCTTAGTATCTGGCGAAGGATATAATGGATTCGGAATTTTGCTTGTAGAAACCAGATCTCAGCATATCTAGAGCATAGAATTTTTTTTCCAGCTTCTAGAATTAAATATTCCGAAGGTGAAGACTTCTGCGTCATAGCATCCAGCATTTATCATCGGAGAACTGGAATCCAGAATCCAGAATCAGGTTCCTAGCTTCGATACCAAATATCAGCATGATCTAGAGTCGAGAATTTAGAAGCTAACATCCGGAATTAAGCATTCTGCGTCCTAGAAGTTCGCTAGAAAATCCAGGATTTTGTTATACAAAAAACTTTGAAGCGTACTAGCTCAATTCTGCATCTAGATTTTAATACCCATCATGTATCATTATCCAGACTCGAGGATCCAGCATATCCAGCATATCCGCGTGAAAGAAATCCTCCGACTGCAACTGGGGAGTGTGAAGGACTTCCGACTTGCTCTATTCGCATGGGTTGAAATGAAATGAGGAAAAAAAAAGGTAATGTCTTTCTGAATGTCTCGTGTCAGCCGCACTCTAGATTTCCACATACCTATGAACAGAAGAGCACGGAAGATATAATGCGCGGTTGTAAGTATATATATACATGTGGTAAAAAATAAACTCTTCACGATAGAGGTAAAGAAGAAAAAGAACGAATAGGTAGATGCGTGCAGGTCTTCGTCGTAGACAGGTATGCACGATGTCATGTAAAAATCTATGGAAGACCCTAAGCTATACACATACTCCCCATAGGCATACGCCTAGTATCTATCTATCCGTCGTGTGGGTCTAGCTACCCATCATCTATAACCCTCCGGTGCTGAAGAGGGAGGATAAGGGTGGCTTGCGTGGCTCGGAGACATTCGGCAAGTGGATGTTCCTCAGCGTCGACATGGCGCTTGAGGAGGGTTCGAGGTTCAGGGTTCGGAAGGTTCCAGGATCGAGGCTCAAGGATTGGGGGTCGGGGGTCGGGGGTCGGGGGTTGGAGGGCCTCTCGTTCTTGGTGGTGGCGATAGTGGTGACTGGCCCCAGCAATTACACGGAAATAAAATGGAATGAAACCAAACGAAACTAACCTGGCCTTATATACCACCCTGACTTGGGGAAAAACACAAGGCTGGTTGGCTGACTGACTGACTGACTGACTATAGCTGGCTAGACGAGGTAAAATCGTAGCCAGAGATCTATCGTCGGCGATAGGTTCTCCCTCCTGTACTCTTTACATTTCGAGCTAGGAACAGGGTAATGGGAAACCGTTTAAAAATAGAACCACCACCTAAACGCTTATATTCCTCGTCCTCATACTGTCGTGACGACCCTAGGCGCCTCCTAGTTGTATCTACCCAACGATGTCAATAGAGATACTCCTTTGTACTTAAACTAGAAACTTGCACGTACACTTATGGAACTTTGAACATCAATCCCTCGAGATGTTCGACTGCAAGGTTTGCACATAGTGCAAGAAACCTAAGAAATATTACCAAGGATTCGAAATTCTGCTGGATCAAAAGCTCACGCACTGGAGAAGAAAAATGTCTAGAAGTTTCATTTAGATTCACCGACTAGTTTCACCGCGAAAATTCATAACGTCGAGATCGAAGGAAATAAGAAAAATAAGAAGAATTAATCAAGGATTGTATAAAGAGTCCTGCAGGCGAGGTGAGCCAGTTGGCCAATTATTTATACTAAATAGCGAATGGGATCTTCGAAGATTTTCTTTGTTCAAGGAGGGAATCCGTTCCGCGTAGGATATACGAGGAGAAAATAATGACGTTTATAATAATAATAGTAATAATAATAAACGGTTACGGCGATGATAATAATCCGGCAACACCAAGGATGACAATCTATGCGAGCCAATTTGAATATGAATCCGAGTGCGAACAATGCGATCGGCGGTCTATTAGCTTCTCCGCGTGCCGTATCACCCCTCGATCGGCGAACAGAACCACCGCCATGAGTCCGGAGACCAGAACAGAGTTTAGTTGAACCAAGGCTTCGGGTCTATACTATATTCTCAATTTGCCTGTACGTGTACGTGCTCCAGGCTCCACGGACTCGTCCTGTACCTACCTCGTCCTGTACCCTCCCAACTTTACATCCAGAACGCCAGATTCTATCCTACGGGAAGATGCCAACGCCCTTTCCGTACGAACGTGCAAGTCTGACATGATTTCCTATCTTTCCATATCCCATTTGGAAATCTCCGTATACCCTGCCGATGCTGACAAAAAGGTCAGTACTGGCACGATTCTGTACGTTTGTAAGACGTTGGCCCAGCCCTGGCCCTAAAGTCCATGTACGACGACGCCAATACTTGGCCAACCGTCGTGCGATCAGTGTTAGGCCAAGGTTGACCCGATTATAAATATCTTACCATGGCTGAGCGTTGGCCAGACGAATCTTAAGACACAATTCATCATCCCAACGTACTGCCGTTCTTCAGCCGACCGTTGGCACTTCGTCGGCAGTACTGGCCCAGTTCCAGGCTCTTGGTTGATATCTACGTGGGACGTAGTAGCAGAAGCTCTATAGTAGTTTTGGGGTGGTGAGTAAGACTCCTTTCGTCCTCCGTTTAATTTCGTTTAATTTCATTTAGTTTTAGTCCTCGGCGAGGAGGGATGATTTGAAGGTGTATAAGCGACTATATATGGATGGTAGGAATATGGCGGAGAGTTAGCAGGGCCGTTAGTTAGTTAACTAGCCGAGCGAGTGGTAGTCACGTACCGAACGTTTCAATGCGGAACTCTCATCAGAATCAAGGCTCGGTACGTTTAACTCGATAATTAAAGCTCCATCCCCCTCCCCCCCCTTCACCGTTGTATGCTGTACCAAGTAGGAGAGAAAGAGAAAGAGAACCAGGGTGCAGAGAGGGAGAATTGTAGCCGTTAACTCGCGAACGACGAACGGAAGCGAGGGATGTCACGCCGCCGCGGACCAACGCCCAACCCCCAACCCCCAACCCTATACGAAATGCGAACGAACATATCCGAATTTGCATTCACAGATTTACCATCGATTTACATCTCCGCTCTGTTATACGCGGGTCAACCCGGACGCAAGCCCCCAACGGAAATTTCAACCGATTATATGTATATTTATATGTACGTGTGTGTGTTATACATATGAAATCAGCTTTTGCAGAGAAAAAATAACAACAAAAAAGAAAATAGACGAATGACGAAAATATGGGTGAATATCAGAAGCTCCGTGAATTCTAAAGATTTATCGAGGGTTTGAGTACCCTCCTCTGTTATGTTCCTGTTTTATACGTGAATATAAGTTTTTCTATTCAATTCCGTAAGATTATTCGTCGGAAATTACAGAAACGTGTGTAAAAATTTCAAATTCTTCCCGTACAATGGGAAAACATTTCTACAAGAAAGTCAGGACCAAAAACAGTTGCTACTTTACAATATTTCATCACCGATTTTGCAAATCTCTCAAATATACCCTCGCGATTCGCCGAGTATAATAATTTGACAAAAAAAGAAGGATTATGTATTTGCGAAAAAAACATTTTCCGAATTTCCTCGATCTCTTTGCACCTACTGCAGCTACAGGATTTTTATGGATTTTATTTTCTCTGTCTCATTAAGCAGAGAACAGTTTTAGCGATCATGTTTCATCAGGGCGATCAATTTCTTAAATATCCACTCGTGAGTACCTGTGAATGGGAATTAGAATGGAAATGGAAAATTCCGGTCGTTATAAGACCGTGTAAATCGCTAATCGCGTCGTTTTAAGCCGTGAGAATAAATGTATAAGTTTTGCGAGAAGGGTGGGGGTGGGTTGGATTGAGTGGGTTTTTCACGACGACGACGGTGTATCTTTCGCGTAGCGGATGGGTAGCTGGCTACAGTAGTTACGTACTGGATACCGAATTATAAGGGAAGGAGGAGGGTGAAATTAATGTAGCGAAAATCGTTCCAATTAAAAATCCAATTAAAGAAAAGCAGCAGCGGGTCCGTCCCGTTCCCGTTTCTGATTTCTCTCCCTCTATATTTCTCTTTCTCTCTCGTCTTCGTCCGGTGGCGTCGCGACGCCTAAGATTTAAATAAGAACTCATCAAATCGAAATCACTTCCGCCCGATAAAGCTCTCTCGCGTTCATTTGTTAACTGCTATCGCCCACCCTACGATTTTCCACGCGCCCCCGCGTTCTTCTCGCTTTTTTCTTTCTTTCTTGCTTTCCTTCTTCCCTGTATAGCTTCCGTCTCTTTTTTTTTCTCTTTTTCTTTTCTATCATTCTTATTTTGCCCAGCAGTCATTAATTCCCACCTCCGTACCGGCACCCACCACCCCAAGAAGAGTGTTAGTTTTATCGCTCGTCATTTTTTTAAGTGCAAATGAGTTCCTTCTACCCTCCCTACCTCCCTTCCTTGCTCCGCAACCCCAGGAGGGAAAAACTTCCAAAAGTCCTCAAAATAAAATCAACCCGGACAAAATATCTCGCTTTTCCTTCATTTGTTCTCAAGATTAGAATCCAAAAAAAAAAAAAAAAATCAAATGAAGAAGAAATGAAACCGAAACGTATTTCTCTCTAGAAATACTCGTTTTTTTTTTGTTTTGTTTTTTTCTTTTCGTTTCACGGTTCTTCACATACGTATTCATTAGATACGAATGTATTCATTTTTTCTGTTCCCTCGATACATGACAGAGGGGGGCAAAGCGAAATATGGAAACAGAAAGAGAGAGAGAGAGAGAAAAAAAGAAAAAAAAAGAGAGAAAAATAGTGGGAAACAGAAGGCGTCGTGACGGCGTGTCCATCCGTCCGTCCCGCGAGGCCGTGAGTCCGTTGGTCTGTCCGATCATTAAACAATATAATTGCCTGCATCCTGGACGGCGTCGTTGTCTCATTCTTCGTATTTTCCCCTCTGGACGAAACCTTACCGGTATAGGCAGAGGTTTACCCCTGGGATTTTTCATCGTATTCTTGTGGTGTGAGAATCTCTGAAAGAAGAGAAAAAAAAAAGGAGAGAAAAATTGATGAAAAAACACGTAAACCCTAAACCTGATCTGACGCTGACAATACCGACGGTTATTGTTATTATAATTATATACCATGCAGAACGGCGGAATTATAACCGCCAGATATTACCTATAGTCGATGATTTCTGATAGTTTGCGACCGCAGAGTCTCTGTATATATAAATTCGTAATAAAAATTGACCGTTTTCTTCTACATGTACATATACAGATTATATATTTTATCTGTATATCGTGTATCTACGTTGAGGTAAAATAATATTCACCGCAAACGTTTTTGTTCATCTATATTATAAATAAGAATAATTCCTATGTATCGCACGCCTACGTGAAATTATTCAACTGTATACGTGTCAGCTATCGCCATCATACAATCCCGTACGGTTATGAGCGCGAGATATTAGAATCTAGCCAATTTCGCACTAGGAATCAATGAACTCGTTTCATCAATCAATCTGAATTAGAACACAAGTTGCGGGAGCTAGAAACAGAAAGTCGCGACTCTGTTCCTTCAATATTTCCCATTGCTTTAAAAAATTCTGAAACCAGAAGATCGTGTTAGCAAAAATTTACGAGTCTGCTTTTGGGGAGAGTCGCAACGATTTTTTTTTTCTTCTTTCCAAGATTCGACACGATCGTGGATATGGATTCTTCGATTTTCGTACAGCATGCAATCGAAGTAGTTCACGAAGTTTGAAATTCGTCAGATGATCAGATAACGAGGTGTGCAAATGGTCCATGAGATAAAAACAGCACCAGATCACTCACCACTGATTTCAGCCTATTCAGGATCCTTAGGCAATCTAAATTTACGGGTTCGCCTAACAGAATACTGCATTACAAGAAAACTGAAAATTTGGTCAAGCGGAAATTCATCATGATATTTAACTCTCAGGTGCCTGTCAATCTGGGTCAGTATTGACGACTCCTGTATCTGAATGTGGATAGATAAAATAAAAATGGTACTCTTTCAAGATGATGATTCAAGCATCCAATCACAATTTTACAATATGGCATCCTTCAGTCGTATCCACTCAGCTCTCAGCTTTCCATAGATTTTTGTTTTTCTATAAACGTTTCGTTTCAGAGGCATCTAATTCCTACAGTCATCTGCATCGCGACTGTTGTGCTATTCAATATAATGCAATAAAAACAAATTTCAAGGATCAATTATATCAGAACTTTTTCCGTTCTGGGCCCCCAAAAAATTGTGGGCCCTCAACATTTGCCTATTTTCAGGGCTTTTCGCCGTTTAATGGCAGAAAGTCAGTTTACGTATGTACAAAAATTGAGTACATGTATTTAGTTTGCAAAAGGGAGTGCCCTCTGTCGAAAGAGACAGAGAGAGAGAGAGAGAAAGAGAAAGAGAGAGATAGAGCCGGCACGTTGGTTGCGGAAGGGTGGTTGGTCCCTTTATTAGACATTCCTCTCCTACTGACCTCCCGGTGGTCCAGCGGACGGTTTCCTCGCTACCGTTTTCGAGCTGGACGCTGCCTAATCGGGTGTGAACTTTCCTTTGTAGCCACGTATCGAGGGAAAGAGCAGCGAAGAGGTGAAGGATGCTGAGGGGTGTAGTTTGGTGTGTAGGCCCCCCCTTCCTGCCCCCGATCGCCAACGATATTGGAGAACCGCACCGCGTACCTACCACTACTACTACTACTACTACCGGCCCTTCACTCCACTCTGCCTTGTTTAATTTCGATTCCTTATACATACATACCAATACCTACGCACTTTGGCGGTTCGATTCCATTCGCTTAGCCTTGCCCTCTTCGTTTTAACCCCCCCAGTACCCCGTCCCTTCGAAGGGATACGGAAAACGTTTCAATTTAAATTCTAACCACTCTGTGTTTAATCAAGAGATCAAGAAGAAGAAGAAGGAGAAGAGGAAGAAGAGGAAGCGTAGAGGAAGACGAAGACGAAGAAGCAGGAAATGGAAAGGCCTGAACTTTACATCACCTTCAATTAGTACGTCTTCATTAAATTTGTCACGTTCTGAATTTTGGTCAATCTCAATGGTGAAGTCAAAAGTCAAACTAAAACCCTGTAAAGTTTCGAATTTTCTAGAAGACTGGGCTTTTTTTATTCCGAACAGACAGATAGACCCGCGTATGTTTCAAATCATGTTTGGCGTCATTTAGGGTTTTCGAATTTCAAGATTTGGTGAAATAGGTAGAGAATTTTTGGACGGGAGGCCAGGAGTCATTTAGAGACAGGAAGTTATTATAATCGACCCGGAAATGAAAAGTTCAGTTTTCACCAGATCTCCACGATTTAGGTCCAAAGAATCGCCTTCGACCATTTTTTGATGGATCAATTTTATCCCCGCCATATCTTGAGGACTAATCCACGGGTTCCCATGACTTTCGTCTCAATCGATGCGGTTCTTCGTAATCCAGAGCTGATTAAATTTTAGAATCAAACAGTCGACTAGCTTCTGAGTAATTAAGCGAACAAAAGTTCATTAACAAAATGTCGATTAGTCATATCTCGAGAACGAATCACAGGATTTTGATGATTTTGATCTTCATCGATAGCATTCGCTCCAAATTAGAAATGACTGAATTTTGAAATGGATCGATGAATTCATTTTGGAATATTCGCACACAAAGTTTCAGGGCTGGTTCATCGTAAGCAGCTGATTTGTCTTGTTTATCTAAAATTTGTGCTTTTTTCAGTCCGTTTCTTAATTTTTCAATATCTTGGTAGACTTAGATACTGTAAGCTGAGCGTAAGCCAAAACTGAATGCAAAAAAAAAAGTAGAATAAGAACGCAAAAAGAGAATATCAAGAACGCGGATAGGAGCGGTGCTTCGTATTATCCGCGCGACTCCCGGTTCTAGAACAAAAAAAGCGTCGCTAATGAGGCGAAACGCCTCATTTCTCGCGACGCGTCTTGCGGCCCGAAGAAGAAGAAGAAGAAGACGGTGAAGACGGAGTAGAGAAGAAGTAGAGAAGGAAGAAGAAGAAGAAAAGGAAGTTGTGCGAAGGAAGCAGGCAGGTAGCTCTTCACGGTAGTCTTGTAAAATTCCTCATTCTTCTTCATCTTCTTGTCCATCTTCTTCTTCTTCATCTTCATCTTCATCTTTATCTTCATCTTCATCTTTCTCGTCTACAGTAGTCGGTCTTCTCTCAACACTCGAGCGATTTTGTAAATTCTGCTTGCTCAGAGAGCTGTACACCAGTATTAGAATGTAAGTATAAGTGTATACCTAAGTACTTGCTAGCTTTGCTTTAGCTAGCTGTAAAATTGGTAATCTGCAAAAGCGAAGCCGTATATTTTTTAATTTAATTTTCTAGTTCTCATTTTCATTCTCCTACTCCTTATTCTCGTTCTTATTCTTCATGTTTTGCAGATGCGCAGGACGTACTGCAGCAGTGCCTGACTTCAGCCTGCCTATACCAGCCCACCTACTTTATACTCTTATTGTTAGCATAGTCTATATGTATACCCAACGCGAAACTATACATATTGTTATTAATAATGATGCGGCAATGATGATAATGGCAATTTCATTCAAGATATAGAGCCGAGGCTCGAACGACTGGCTCCAAAGCCATTGCTACTGTATGGATGTGTTATAGAGGAAGCCAGGCATTACACGACGTAATGCAATCCTAGTATATTTGAATACCTAATGGGTTTCAATGCATATATTAAGTCCTAAATGCTTATTATTTATAGTCGCCGGCTCTCTGATGGCTTATACGTATCGGATATAAGTTCGTTCGTTGGTTCCTAACCTCCTCGCCTCTTTCTTTCTTTCTTTATTTTCTCATTTTAATCGAACCCCAGTCTGTTCATAAGGTATACGCTTTTAGAAACTGTAGACGATTCATCCGAACTTCCTCAGAAAAAAAAAACTAAAAACTGTACGCAAATATGAATATTAACAAGTCAACAATTCAAAAAACGACTTTTTCCCCCCCGAATTCACTATTTGTCGTTGCAAACCGAAAACCTCACTGTTTTATGCATAAAACGATCGAAACATCAAGTTTCCGTTATGAATTGAATAGTGAACAATAACTAATTGCCAGCTGTCAGTATCGATAAAAAAATATCCTAGACTTGACTGACCTATACGGTTTTTATAATTTTGAATTTGGCAGGGATTTTCAAGTCCGAAGTGGGAGGTAGAAGATGGAGAATGGAAATCGATCAATAAAGGCCGGGACTGTGTAACCCTTGGCTTTTGGACTTGGAATACGTATATTTGCGTGTAATACGTTGATTGGCTAGTATAAGTCGGAAATATGAAGGGCTTAATCCCGAGTAACGAGAATCTCGAGTGCCAGAGAGATGAGGCGACGAAGACGCGTGTACTTTGATATTAAGAAAGAGAAAACGTGCCCCTGATCTCTTGCTATAACATGCTATAACGTTGACGGTTTGGATTATAGACTTCTGCTATACAGAAATTCGTTCATTAGTCCAGAGTGTTGAGGATTCATAATCACTCGTCCCCGCATCGACGTGTATTTGCAGAAAACTGATCTTAAGTGTCAATTCCTTTCGTAAATCTGCAAAAAATGCAAAGATTTCAAAATCAAAATATAAATCTAACGAAAGAAGCGAAAAACAGTGACACGTTCGCTGGATTCTTTCCTGCAATAGGATTTTGGATGGTAATGGTCAAGAATAACGTTTTTAAGTTTCATTTTTGTGCTACTGAACTCTGGGTAAAGAATCGTGCGTAATTCGTTCATAAAGAAAGAACACAGCCGTATGATTAATTTTCGAAACCTAAAGTCCGGCGCTACGTCTGGTTCGAGAATAATCTCAGAGATGGCGCGGGATGCACGATGCCCGATAGCCACGGCTGACCACAACTCGGCCCTCGGCTGTTTCTACTATTTTATTATTTACTCGATCCAATTTTTTCTTTTACTTTCTTTCTCTTTTCTTCTCTAATTCTATTATTCATCCCTTCTGTCATTCTCGGCTTAAGCTTTACACACGATTTCAAAAACTTCTCGCTGCAGGATATTTTCTTTTCCTCATTACAATCAGTTCTTTTGCGCTTATAAAATTTGTGTACCTTCAATTAGAGTAAAGAAAAAAAAAAAAAAAAAGAAAAACACGGGTAATGATGATAACGTGAATATTTCTTTCAGTTTCTTGATTTTAAAACAAAAATTGACGATTCAAACGATCGACGAGTTTTCCCGAGGAGGAAGAGGATGAGGAGGTAAAATCGTTAAGCCCGCGTGTTACGTGGATAACAAGGAAACTGGTTTGAATATGGTCAGAGAACAGGGAACAGAGTCCAGGTTTGATCTCGAATACCTCCTATCCTCAACCTCGCGAGGTTTTGTATAATATAAGAACGCTCCTGCGAGCGCGCGCGCGATCTTTACTATCTAGGGTCAAATCGGAACCGGCAATCTTCCTCCACCTCCTCTTCTTCTGTTCTCGTTTATACCTAGAGGTTCCTTGCCCTCTTCAGCTTCTATCCTATCAAGGAAAAAGGAAAGAAAACGAAAAAGAAATTCAGTTTCTCGTAATACATAAAGAAAAAAAAAACAAAAAAAACAAGCAGGTAAACCAGCTGACCACGATGTGGCTCCAAAAACTTCCCCCGCAAGGCTTTCAAGTTTGACCAATATACAAAACTACTGCTCGATCTATTTCGAAATAAAATCATCTCTAAGTTGGAGCGAATGCTATCGATGAAGATCAAAATCATCAAAATCCGTTGATTCGTTCTCGAGATATGACTGTTTGAAATTTTTTTTTTTAATAAAATTTTGTTCGCTCATTTACTCGAAAACTATTCGACTCATTGAATCTAAAATCTGATCATCTCCGAGCCACAAAAAACCGCATCGATTGAGCCAAAAATCATGGAAATCCGTCGACTCAATCTCGATATATCGACGGACATGAAAATTCAACTTCCCATGTTGGAACAGATTGTGATGACTTTTTTTTTCAAAAAACATGAATCAATAAATAAAAAATGAGAACAAGTGAATGTTTGAAGATTCCTTCGGCTCTTTTTAGCCTCTTTTATTTATTATCATATTTTTTTCTTCCCCTCTCTGCACCTGTGATAAAAGATGGTCTAGGTAAAGCTAGATAGGTATAGTAGGTATACGCAGGTAACCCTGTACATATGAATATATATAGCAAAGCGTATACTTACTTCGTGCGGCGACGTAATTCGTGGTGTAAAATATTCATCGGAGCTCGCAATTTCCGTTGGAAACACACAGGAGCGTAAATACTTTTATAGTTGAAACCGAGTAGTGAGTTTCATGGTGTGTATATGTTTTCTTTACTCCCCCTGAAGATAACCTGCACGTTGTTAGGCACCCAGGCATGGATAATCAGGGATTTATTATTAAATCGAACCATTAGACCTGATCCCAGAGCTACAACGAGACTCGCTTCGATCAAAGAGAAATAAAAAGTAGATAAAAAGAGAAAACTACCCCTGTCCATAGATATAATTGACTGTAAGAGATGAAAGTTTCAAAATTGAATCTAATGACAGGTGCTACGAAAATACGACCGTGTCTCGAATCCTTTCTAATTTGTGTCAAAGAATTAATAGGACCAGTATGTCGCGGTTGTAAAAATGAAACGTGGTCGAAAATCAATTTATTTCTTCACCAAAGTTCATTTTACATCATTATAATCATGTCACTAAAAATCAGTCGCTGCACGAATTGAGGCACACAGTAAGTCCGATTTCATTTTCTCAGGATCCGAATTGTTCGGAAGACGCGCCGTCATAAATTGAACGAGGGAAATTGAATTGAAAAAATTACTATACAAGATATGGCCAATTTTCCGAAAATCGAACATTTCTTTTCCACTTAGTTGCAAATAACTCAGCCTAGAAATTAAATTTTCCAATCTGTATTCCTTCGAATCTTGGTCATAGATAAGTCGGATCGTACCTACGGTGTGCCTGAATTCGTGCAGCAACCGTTTTTAAGTGAGATGATTATAATGATGCGAAATGAACTTTGGTGATGAAACCATTTTCGCCCGTTTCGAATGATTCAAATTCTTGAGGCGTGTATTTCTGTCGAATATCAGAATAAAGTTCCCTTTTTTTCTCTGTATTTTCCCAACATAACGCATCGCATACATCATCTATTTGCGAAGTTGACTCGCCGCGGTTCGCTTACGTTTGGTATATATATATAAATATACAGGGGTAAAGGGTCGTGCCAGTCCAGCGAATGGATATAGAGAGAAGCTTTTAACCCCAAAAGCGTTCTATGAGAGGGATAGAGGTAGGGTTGGTCATATGCCAGAGCAAACGAAGCAAGAAGGGAAGGAAAGAAGAAAGGAAGGAAGGAAGGAAGGAAGGAAGGAAGGAAGAAACGATACGTGTCTGAAAAAGTCACGTAAGCACGATTAGCCGGACAAATCTATCCGGGAGTGGGGTCAATATTTGAAGCTAAGGGTAGGTATTAGAAGCCGAACGAAAACGATCATTTCCCTTTTTTTCCTCTCTTCTCTAACCTATTCCATACTCATACAAAAAACTATCCAAAGTACTAGAAAAAATAAATGAAAATTACCAAACGAGTCCTACCATATACCATCTGATCTACAAAAATTACAATACGATCCTCTTTCTGTGCTAATTTTTACCTCAGAGATTAACAAAAATCTCCAAAATTTATGCTAAAAAAACAGGTGCCCCCCAAATTCTCAAACATTGTAAATTCCTTGGCTGTGCAATTTAAGAAATCTCTTCGAAGATAGAAATAAACTGAAGCGGTATAACGCATAGATTGTTATCGATGATCGGTATGTGTCGATAAATTGATCGTGGGAGAGAGGTCTGCAAAGGATAAGAGAGAGGGAGAGAGGAGGGGGGAGGGGGAGGGGGATAGGGGGGGGGGGGTATCTGGGACTGGGATGTAATGGTACCTAATATGCACACGACGCTTGTGACTTTATTGGTCATAATTCATTGAAGGTTGGAAATAATTACAATTAATTTAAGAGGTACGTTAAATCTAGGCAAGTGGGCTCTAAAGAAGATACCTAACTGGCTCTGATTAATCTTAATGTGTTAATTAGACTAGATTGCTGGCTGCCCTCTCCTTAACTTTGCCATCCCGGTACACACGTCCGAGAACTATACGTACACATATACATATATATATATACTACTCGCTGCCTCGCTAACTCTTAGCCTTGCCTTGCCTTTCCTTGCCTCTGCCCCATCAACGCCCGGTTCAAGAATCAAATTGCCAGTAGATGGTGGCCGGTTCGTGGATCACAGTTTGCTATCATATTTTACCACCAACACACACGCTGCCCCAAACCATCAATCATTATTATCTTCAGGTAATTTTTCTTCGATATAATTTCGCCTGTTTACCCTCCGACGCACAAACCCGACCCGCGTCGATATCCCAGTTCCAAAATGGCCCAACTACCTCTCACTCTACTTCCAGTCAATTTGATTCTTTTTTTATTATCCTTAATTTGCACTGTATCTACACATACATGTCCATATTCATACGTGCGAACACTTGATGAAAGAATTAATGCTCGATCGCGGTATTGAATTCCTGCGGTTTATTTAACTGCAAATCATCATCATCGTCATCATCGTTGTCGTTGGCGTCGCCATTATCGTCATAGCGAGATGAATGATTCAATTGGTATGTGATTATCAATCACGAGTGGACAGTGTGTTAGCCACCCTGTCTGACTGTGGCCTGTTTGCCTGTGTATAATACAAGTCGTTGATTGGAAATTCTCGCCCGAGATGTTGATCAAGATTTATATTTTTTAACTCGACGTTCTACTGTCAGGATAAAAAATAATCGAGTCCTTTTGGCTCCGAGGCACGAACTGAGATACAAAACTAGAGCATCAGTCCATTACCATTATCCATTACCCATATTATATTATGGTCGTGTGTATGTTTGTGACAAGTTTGCACAAGAAGACATTTGCTACCATATAATGCAAAGAAATGACGAAAGTGAAAATTCACTCGTAGATCATTCGAGGGGACATTATACTCTACACCTTTATCGAATATTCGCGATTACCACAATGGCATCTTCATAGTTCTTTAATGAGCTTCGAGCCAGTCCACGATATTGAAACGACGGAATGTTTTCATCTCGAGAATCAGAGAAGAGAAGAAAATAGAGAAGAGAAGAAGATGCTGGGCTATGGGTGGCGGGGGTCGGTCACGGGATGACACTTCTTCGAGGGTGATTTATACCTCGCTGTTGAAGCGATCGCATCATCTCCCTGTTAGAGATCTACAGGATATTTGAGTCGGCTGGTTTGCTTTGGTTCGGTTCGTTCGTAACTTTTGAGTCAGTCAAGTCAGCCCCCTCGGCCTTACTTCGAGGCTCTTGCGCTGCGCTAGGATATCCAGGACCTCCAGTCCTGACGTGAAACGATGATGTGTCCCTGTGCCAGGTAGGGCACCGTATGTATCAAACATAATGCACACCGAGGAGTCGGACAGGGTCCTGGAGACGTGTGAGAGTGACCAGTGAGGAGGACAGGACAGGAACAGGGACAGGACCTTCTCTCCTTTTCTCTCTTTTCTGTCTTCTTCTTACACCCGAGTCTCTACGGAGTTTGATTTTTGTATTTTTTCTCCTCTCTCGCTCTCCCTGTCTTTCATTTTTTTTTTCTTTTTTCTTTTTTTTTCTGGCCCCGGGAACCGAAGACCTAATGATTAATCATTTTCGTTATTCAATATCTCACGCGGCTAATATCCAGGGATTTGCTACGTCTACAACCGCTCGAATCGCCTCGACTCGACTCGCCTCACTCTCTTCCGTGTAGGTTGGTATAATAACGAGACGAGAGATACTGGAGCCACCAGTTACTTTTCTTCTTTTTTTTTTTTTTCGTTTTCCTATTTTTATTCACTAAGTTCGTCCTGCGGTTATTAATTATTTTATCAACTATACGATCATTATTTGCTGTACAGACTTGGGCGACTTTTTCTCGAGCGAATAAACGCAATTGTGTCACAGCTACAAGTTGCCATTTCGTTTATCAATTCGATGGACATTTTAACAGATCAGTTCTAGTTTTGATTCCATTTTTTCTTTTTTTTTTTCTTCAAGTTCATTTCAAGTCGATAGAATTATTCGAAATCGTTGAAAGCTCAACTGATCGTTTCTACAACTGTCATATCATAATGAGAACACATGAATGTTTCGAGATGAATCAAAATTCTGGAAAGTTTTTCGAGGATGTTATTGAAAAAGTCACCAAAAATCTAATAAAATCTAGGTATATTGGACCCCCTGAAAAATTGTTCAACAATTTTCGCTATTCGGTGATTATTTTGTATAAAATCTTGACTTTGGAATTTCATAAAGTCTTATTGAACTATAATAAATATTGAAACGGATTTGCCGAACACGAGAAAACAGATCAACGATCTATCGAATATGAATTAATTGACTAACTTGATTCGGATTGACTGCTATTTCAAGGAAGTTTACTTCAGCGAGGGTCTGTGTGTTACTTGAAATTAAACACTACTCGTTTGATGAATCCAAATTTGACAACACGAAGACGAATCAGAAGACGAAGATTACGAGTTTGATGTATTATATCACTTTTCTCTCTATCGTTATGTTTCTCTCTCTAGTTTTCATAGGTATATACTGTTCGATCGATAAGCAATAGCTAAACAATAATCGTATGGGTCCAAATGAAAAATCGATTGAGCATGAAGAAGAAGAAGAAGAAGAAGAAGAAGAAGAGAAGGAAGAAGAAGACAAAAAAGTAAAAATGAAAAAGGATTCTTCTTCATGGCTTGGTGGGTGACCCTGGAGGAATAGGACGGGCTCGAAGCGAGTCTGAGTCTGAGTCTGAGTCTGAGTCCGAGTCGTGAGTCTAACTGTAAAGTCACGCTGCAGTGACCGGTAAAATCTTTGCTAATTATCATCATTTATAATTGCCCCCCGCACCCCGAGCCCCGTCCTCGCTCTCACCCTCTATCTTTGTCTCTCTCAATCGCGTTCTTAGGCACGCGTTATATACTCGACGGTTTAATATTTCAAATAAATGCGTGCATTAGCGCTATCTCTCGGCTATCCCGTGTCGACTATTAACAACGAGGTGGAAAGGAATGGAATGGTGAGGGACGGAATGGAATGGAACGCAAAGCAACGAAACGTATAGTAACGTAACGTAAAACGTAACGTAACCACGCGGTACTGTTTAGACTTATCTCCGCGGGTCCCTCCTGAACTTGCGCATTTGTATTCCTAATATAGAATTCAACCTCTCGCTCGCACTCGCTTCTAGAAATATATGCCCAACGCCTGATGTGACACCATTAAACAATAACGGGTGAACGATTTTACACACACAATCGAGTATACGTATATATATATATACCTATAGATTCATTCGTTACTCTGCCAATCATCAAAATTGGCGCTTTTATTATCGGTGTCACATGACCCAAAGCCACCGCTATATATATATACTTTTTGCCCAATCATATACTATACATATACACGACCTATTTATTGCACAGTTTAATTCAGTACCTCGTTACCTATCCATTTATTCGACTGCTGAATCGGTCGGGGGAGAAAAATGTCAACTTCATCTTAAGATTCCCACAGCAAATGTGGGTTCGATGACGATAATGAAAAAAAAAAAAAATTATCCTAGCCTGAAATGAGCGAATGCAATGCAAAAGGATACAAGACACATCTGCACGAATTTTGTCAATATGCAAAAAACCGATTTCGATAGTAACAAAAAAAGATGTCCAACTAAAATCTCGCTTTTTGAATTTTTGCGGACATGTATCAATTTTGTAAGGCACCTCCTCAAATGAGAAGGAAGAAATTAGAAAATAATCGAAGACTTAAATTTGTTCGATTTTAATTAAAAATTTTTCCTTTTCAAGTTTTTGTTCGAACTCTTTTTCTAAGTTTGTTCGTTATAAAGAATTTGTGAACCTGAAAATTAGGATCTCTACTTATTACCATGGAAGAAAGATTCCACAAAATACTACGAATCAACGATTTGATCATAATACCTACCGTTCGTCGATGATCATAGAAGGTCGATTGTTTCTATTGACAAATCTATTGCCATTTATCGAAATATTTACCATTCGATTTATTTCAGGATTTTCGGTTCGACAAATCAATAAATTAATTGATTTATCTATCGGCGATCTATACGAATACTGTTATGATTATTTCTGTTGAATAACCGACCGAATTCCCTTATTTTTTTCGTTCTCTTTGTTCAATCTTCAGCCTCTCAGTCCCCTCGAATCTTGTCGACCGGGTTCTCTGGTCCAGAAGAAGAAGTCGAGGTATAATAATTATCCTCGGCTCATTAGACAGGAACATTTTCCGAGACACCCGGTAGCGTGTTAATGACTGATGGACGTAGTTGTTTGATGGGTGAGTTTGGTCTCCGGATAGAGGGTGACGGACAAACCAAAACCAGCTATAGGAGGAGGAGGGCTACCTGAAAATATTTTTTTCTCTCTTTTTTTTTTGTTTTGCTTTTGGTTTTTGTTTATTTCTATCCGCTTCTCTTCTCTTATAGATTTTTTTCTCCTTCTTTTTCGTTTCTTTCGTTTTCGTCTCTTTTTTCTTTACCTCGAACGGATCTTATCGGCGGCTGTCGCCTCTTATTAATGAGCCACAGATAAATTTTTAGACGGACACGTAGCCCACCGTCGAGCGAGACTATAGGCGAGGTGCCTTTTGCCGCTGTCTCTCACCTCAAAAACCAAAAGCCAAACTCGAACAGCAAGAATTGACTAAAATTCCGAAAATCATCATCGCAATGGCTTCCGTGACTGCGACACAACTTTTCTGTTCAATTTGTAAATACAGCACCTATCGGTCCAAAAATAACCTCAAATAGTGTCAGAATGACTCCGGATCTTAACCTCGAGTGATTCGTATCAGGAATTGACTATAGTTTCGAAAATCATAATCTCAACACGTCTTCCGTGACTGGGGCACAACTTTATTGGTCAATTCGTAAGTCTAGTACGTATCGGTGTCAGAATAACCTCAAATAGTGTCAGAATGACTCGAGATCACAACCTGCAGTAATTCACACCGCAAATTTTTCAGGTTTTGTTCTCTTTCTATGAATATTTATCTAGCTATCTCCAGACCCAGCATATACTCGCGTCTTAGCGTCGTGATACAAGAATCATCAAAGTTATTACCCGCAACACGACATACCTGCTGTATTATAGGTACGAGGCTAGGCATATATACAAGCCGGGCTTTAACTCACTCGCGGCTGGTTAACGAGGAGGAAATTAAGCCGTTCACCTTTTGACCACCGCTACCAGTCTTACTTCAAACCGAACGTGTGAGGCCCGGACGATTTTCTACACGGGATAGGTATATATATGTATGTATATGATGCGTGCGAGTCGAGGAATAGGAGAGAAATTTGTTATTCTGATTTCTAGTTTCTTGGACATCAGATAAAACGAGCGGATAATTCGACTGACCATCACGTTCGACCGGATTTAAAAGTTCCCTGGAAAGATTTTTTCAGCTCGACACGGTATACTTCGAATTTGAAGTTTATGGATTCTCCTCCTATATCCCATGAACTACTCAATCGATTGATCGGAGAATTTAGACATATTTAAGTTGGCGCAATTCCTACGGATTAAGACCAGGATCATAAAAATCCGTTGACCCATTCTCGAGATATCGTCAGATGATTAAATCTTGGTTAGAATATTTCATTTTTTTGAATAACTCCAAAACCACTAAATCGATCAATTCGAAATTTCGATGAGCTGTAAATTACGAGAAGCAGCATTGATTGAGAACAAGATCTTAGAAATCGATTCATTCGTTCTCGAGATATCGTCGGATATGAATTCGATCATACACACAAAGTCAAAGGTTCGTCTAATTCCGATCGAAAATAATTCTCTGGACCTGGAAACGAAAGCTCAATTTCTCGTCTGCACTGTGTTCATTTTCTTCGAAGCCTAAAGTTGGAAGTGATTCGGTTTCATTAGGCACTTACATACATATGGGTAAATCAACTTCATGTATCGAGTTGAAGAATAAGAAAAAGAAGTAAGTTCGAAGTTCTTCCCTTCTTCGTCTTCTTCTTCTTGGTCGCGACTTGGAACGGTCTCGACCGCACCCTCTGGCTTTGGGGCCCGATCCCCCCCGTGAAAAAATACCACGACCCCCGCCGTGAGGCCCCTTCTCTTCTCTCTCATTCTTCTCTTCCCTCTCTCTCTCTCTTTGGCTCTCTTCTAATATATATTTAATCAGGCCCCTCCGTTGCACATGATGCACACGTGTATGGATATTATATGTATTATATATGGGGGGCAGGCAGCGATGGGATGTGGATGCTGCACGTACACCTTGACGTATAGAAGAGAGACGAGTATAGAGAAAAGTAAAGGAGAAAACCGAACCGGTGGTTGTGAACGGTTAAGCCGACACCCACACAGATATTCTCTCGATCCCATCCTCTATCTTTCTCTCTTCGTTGCTGCTGCTGCTGTTGCTGCTGCTGCAGGACCGAGTCGAACACCTTTTTTGAATCAGGGGGTCAAGCGACGCGGTCGTAGATCATCTTAATGCCTCCATTGTTGTTTTAGGACTCTACGGCGACTCTGGGTTCGGTACATACAGGGTGTCCCCGACTCACTGCTCCGACTTCATTTACATCCCTTTTTTTTTTACCCCACGTGTACCTGTATGCCTGCATACCCATTGAATGAATCGAAGAACCATAACCATTATCATTTCATTTTTATTTACCCATTTCAATTTTCATTCACCGCGTACCCCAGGGGTGCAAGAATTTCGTCCCTCTTTTTCTCGTGTCACGTCTTTCTACATTCTGCGGTTTTCAGCTTCCAAAGAAATACATATAGGTATGCTCGTTTTCATCGATTCGGTTCATGACTATCGAAGATTTTTTCGAAAAACTACTAGGATTCCGAAATATCATGAAAATGGCGACAAACCAAAACACCGAAAATGTTTTCCAACATGTTTTGAGCGACTGGCGAACTACATGAAATGTGAAATTGAAGGGCGGAAACGAATGTTTGATGGAAAAACGGTACAGGCACTTGCTTGTATTCGAATGATTCGTAATTGCATGATCCTATAGCTATTGGTATCGATTCCATGGTCCCTGATCAGGATTTTGGCATCCGTTGAAAAAAGTATCAACACCGAACATCGTCAAATGCAATGGTCAATGTACGGCGACGAGGATGATTTTCGTTTTAGTTTTTGGTAATTCATAAACCGACGGGTACACCCCAAAAATACAAACACCCCCGTGGAGAAGAGTAAAGGCTATATAAGGATAGGATGGGCGATAAGGTATTCGAAGATAAAGGGTAGAGAAGTCAAGATCCGAAGACCTTGCTCGGTTGGTTTGGTTGCTGCTTCTGCTGTGGCTCAGGCTGCCCTCTCGACCCTAAAGCATTGTTGGAATTGCTCCAACCTCTCGATATATATACCCTATACTCTCCTCGAAACTTATTCCAAGAAATCGATCCGATTTATTATCATGCATGTTTAGCCGCGGGTGAATTCTTAGGAGCAAAAATTCTCCATCCCCCATACCTCAGGACTTTTCTTGATTTAATAATGAAAGGGGAATAAGGATCACGGTCTGTTCCACCAAACAAATAAAAATAAATAAATAAATAAATAAAAGAATCAGGGGACGAAAGATTTGACGAAATAAATAATTTCTCGAAAGCTAACTCGGGCATAACATATATCGACGGCAGTATGGAAGAACTTGCTATCTCAAATTATGCCAGTGGAACGTACGTTATTTCGATCAGGGATGATATTTTCATTGATACGACACTGAAATTTGGGAAGCCAGGAGTATACAAATCACTGTTTTCTAATGGATTATCTGATTGTTCCAATTATTTTTTCATTCATTCAACTCCTATACTATACAGGAACGGAAAATCCAAGATAAGTTTGAACAATCCAAATTTTTTTCATCAAACTTGTCTAAAATCTTCTGTTTCTGTATCACAGGAACCAAATGAATGAGAAAATAATTGGAACGATTGATTAATATGTTGAAAAAGAATGCTTTGGATACTCCAGGCACCCTATATTCCAGTGCCGTATCAATGAAAATATCGTCCTGATCGAGATAGCACGTTTTTCTGGCACAATTTGAGATAGCACGTTCTTCCATACTGGCGTCGATATTATATAGGGAATACGAATGGAAGATGCGTCTCTTCAGCGACTACTTGTGCGGGTGGTTCGGTCAGTTGTTGTTGCGTATGTTGCCGGTATGGACAACAGGGAAGCGCACTCATCGGCGGCTTGTTTACCACCGTTGACCGTAACTCCGGGCGTAATTCCACACGCCGTTGTGCGAAACGAGAACTAACGTACGAACGTAGTACCCGACGTATACCTTAAACTACCAAAGAACGAGTTACGGCCGACACGGATCGCGAATTACCAAAGCACAGGGACATCCCCGGGATTCTTTTTAAACCCTGCATCCATACACGCAGCATCCACCGTCAAGGAGCCTACCGTACGTACGACATTGGAAACTACTCCGATTAAGGAGCTATAAGCTACATCGCGCCAAGAATCGAGAAATTACTTATAACGCGTTTTTTGTTCATTTCTTCGTTTTTGTCTTTTTTTCTTTCTCTCCACATTTTTCATCTTTCATTTCATTTTTTGTTTTGAAGTGCGACGTCCACCAATCTGAAAGAACAAATTTTCCAAAACTGAATGGATTGATGATTCCAGAGTGAATTTTCGGCCCAGGAGATTGAAAGTCAGAATTTTCTCGAAAAAATCACTTTCACACTGAGGCACTTGTCACACTCCGAGAAATTATGAGAGAACGAAATTTTCAATGCGCTGAAGTTCCGAATGTTCATTTGATCGAAAGTTTCATGAAAATCTTATATTACGCTTGTTCAACAGCTCAAAATTTGGTGAATTTTCAATTCTACAGCTGATCCTCAATTTTTAACACATCCAAAATTTATAGCTTCACTTTTAGTCAATTACAAATCGTGGTGAAGCCTACTTTTCCGAATTTTCGTTCAAAAGAACGTTCGAAACTTCGAGCACATAATTTTTTCCCATCAAGTAGACGACTGGATTTCAGCATCTCGAAAAATCAATCTCAAAGTAATTGGAAAAAAAAAAACAGAAATTTACGAAAGTATGAATGAATGTGATATAGAAATTTGTTCATGACACATTATAGTTGGACTGTCTTAATGGAGAGTTGTTCATTCGTTTTGAAAGAAGGTTAAAATCCTCCTAAAAAAAAAAACAAAAAAAAACGAAGGATAAAAAGAAAAAAGAGAGAAAAAATGCCTTGAGCAATGGTGAAGTGGTTTCCTCACAGGGCCCATTGTTTTATTCGGATCTCGTAGTGGGCTAAGAAAGGTTGCTCGCTTTCGTTTAATCCATTAGGGCCATCGACAGCAGACGAAGAAAGAGAGAGAAAGAAAGAAGAGAAAAGAAGAAGAAAAAAAAAAAAAAAACGGGCCCCGCTGGCTCGTGCGGGACTCGGTATACCGATAAGACCCAAGTCGACAAGGTGGTGGTTCATTCGTTCTTTCGTTCGTTCGTTCGTTCGTTCGAAGATCTGTAGGTACGAAATGCTGTGGGCCCCGTTTGTTCGGTATTTCTATATAGACGTAGCTGTCCGTACGACACTCACTCACTTGCTCACTAGCTCACTTACTCAGACACTTATGGACATCGTTGGATGCTCACACGTGGGCGCGAATATCAGAGTAAAGGTATATATACGTGAATGTATATCGCAGCTTATACATTTGAACGTGTTTCTCGTATATATATGTATATGGTGGCAATAGCCGGATACATACCCACATTCTTCTCAATATCCTAACTGAAAAATCACAACAGAATCAGATGCGAGAAAAAGAGAAATAGAAATAGAAATACAGAGAGAGAGTGGCAAACGGATAAGAATTGACTCTAAAAAATGGAGTAATCTCCGACTGATCCGGGATCTAGATCGATATCTAACGTCAATAATCTTCATAATCCAACACAGAACTCGCTCTCTAACCGATATACAAAACCAGCTATGTGTGTCCACAAGGTTCGTCGAAATACACGAGTGACGTATGCGAGACGGTATTTAACCTACGACCCAAAGACCAAGACGAAAGGTAGAAAAAAATAATATATCTACATGGTATCCAACACACTGCAGTGTTAATTACGATTTGAATTCCTTTTTTTTTTCTTTCTCTATCTGATCAACTCTGTCAGTTTTTTTTCGATACCTTTTTGTCGAATCAATTAAGGCAATTTCAGTGATTGCCGATCACGTTATACGACATATCGATGATAATAAATCGATAAAATTTGAACAGTCGATAAAATAAGTTGATCACTTGATCGTCTGTACGTAACAGTTCGCATTTCTTCTCCGAATCGTATACCTACGTATGTAATTGGTTTATGGTCCTGGTCCTGGTTACGGGTTGGAACAGATGGTTGGTACTGTAAAGGGGTGAGATAATCCTTGAACGATAATCACCGTCATTCCCCTCCTATGTCTATACGTCTCGCTCTATGTCACATCTGATCCGTAAAGAGACACGAAACGTACTGCGATGTAACATCCATACATTCATTGGTGAACTGCAGGACGAGGGGTGCCCTTTGTCGGTTATCAGTTTCATCTCACTTACCGCGTGCTTTTATATATATCTCCTGTTTCGCATGTCCTTCGATAATGAAACAATTCGAATCAGGATATGGAGTCGGGGGTAACTTGTGTGGACCTTTTAATTTTGATGCTTCTGCTGAAGAGGATATCAGAAGTTTTGAAAAGTTTTTGGGAACAGGATTATTTCGGACGTTGATTCGAAAGCTGCCGATACCGATTTTTGGAATCATTGAAAATCTACGATTCAAGTTTCGAGTTCAAAGTTATATGTGGATCGGAAGTAGTGGAAGAGGAATTCGGTAGGCAGAAGAATGAAGAAATAAAAATGGTTATTCATCGATAAGGTGTTAGTTGTGCATAACTGGATATTGGAGATACAGCAAGGAGTAGGTAAAGGATGCGAGTAATTTCTGCTAGGGGTATTTTGAACTTGTTCCCTTTGAGTGTCGAGAGCAACACAAGTCGTGTGTGCCTCTTGGGCTCAACACATCGATATAGTACCAAAGAAGCATCAGCATCAGCATCAGCAGCAGCTCCAGCACCAAAGAGCTACATATATATATCTATATGTATATATCCGCGTCTTGTACACGACGCGAGGACGTCGACGGGGTGTTATATATGGAGAACAACATAAACTCTGCTCATAACGACGCTTGCTGTATAGAGATTTCCTCTTCTTCTTCTTCTTATTCTTTTTTTTTTTCTTCTTTTTCTTTCACTTCGCCTTATTCTCGCCCTTCTATCTTTCTTTCTCACTCTCGATCTCTCACCTTTTGCCAGTATAGACGCGTGCATATGGCTATTCTGCAAGACCACTCCACGTCTCGACTTCTCGAAGAAGTCTGAATTCTCTCATCTCAAAAGAACCAGAAAGTCAGAGCGAGATAGGAAGATATTGGCAAGTTTAACTCAGGGTCCTCTCCCCGACACCTTTCGGCCGTTAAAACTCTCTTTCTTGGCTGGTTAGTTAGATTTTACAGTTTCTTTGCTTTTTTTTTTCTTTTCTTTCATTTTTTTTTTCTGAAATTTTATTTCGTCCTGTTGCTTTCTTGTTTAAATTTATTTTCTCCTCTGTACGCGAATGGCCGTTATCCTTCTTTCCTTCCGTCTCCTTATATACCACCAGCACCAAAGCGAAAAAGGGCCCCGGACGGTTAATTAGATTTTGATGGCCAGCACCGGCGATTTGCATCCTTTATTTGCTTCTCGCGGTTGGACGGGACGGAGTACACACGGGCACGCTTTTGCCGTAACGATTTCCCGTACCATATGCCCAAGCCAAAGCGAAGATTTGACGATTTAGCACACCCGGGGCCAGGTGTCAACGAGCTTTACTCTCCTCCACGGGTCTCTCTTCTCCATATACCGAGACACATAACACGTGCTGCAAAAAGGGCATAAAATTGATCTCTCGCTGCAGTGCCTTCTTCTCTCCAAAACCAGCTCTTGGGCCTTATATGCCTCCAAATCATTCTCTACCATGCATACGGCGATGATGCAGTTGACTGAAATTCCGTCGCGGCGGGGGCGATTGACCAAGAAGAGGACCTTTGGGGTCGGTACCTGGGTGAGGGGATACGTCAAAACACACTTCATCCATATTATAGTTGGGCAGGTTGGTGGCCAAGATGAACTGGTATGGGGCACCGGCACTGCCCAGGCCATCAGCCATCGGGCATCAGCCATCAGGCATACAGGCATTCGAACACCAACGAATCACAAGATCCCTACAGAGCACGGGCAATGACGAGAATGACTTGCACTCGATGTGGACCCCGCGCCGTATAGTATATACCTGTATTTCGTCCCTTTCGAATTCACTGGCCATCTCACTCCGTCGCGAAAGGGGGATGGGGGGGGGGGGGGGGGGGTGGACAGGATTAATTTAATTAATTCCATCCGCCATCTTGACAAGTGTGCACCAACACTGACACACGCCAACAGATATTTATTCACAAACGTGATAAACCTGCACGTGTCAGGGACCTGCGCGAATACCTTTTTTGCACTTTGGCTGTACCTGCAGATTATGTACATCATGAGAGTCTTTTGGAGAATTCTCATTAGATCCTTTGATATCCGTTGGATTATCGTTTTTCGCTTTTGGAAACGATCCGTGGCCTGCAATTGAGGATCAGAATCGTGGACCGTTCATTGATATCGGGCTGTAAAAGATTAGCTGAAGAGAGAAAATAAGAAAAAATTGGGATAATTTTTATGCGGAGTCAATAAATAAAGAAAGAGAGACGGGTTCGTTCGAAACCTGGGTATTGAGCCGTGGCTGGGTGAGGCGCTAGGAAAGGAATCCACGAAAGATAACGATCTTTATTGGGACGTGTCGTGGCCTCGGGGGGTATTTAGTCCCTAATTTCCGATCAATCAAATTTCAAAAAATAAAATAAATCATATGTTGTGTGGTGGTGGAGGTTTTAGTGGGCGGTAAGGTAAGCCAAGCCAACCCAGACCAAGGTATGAGGTATAAGGTATAAGGTACAAGGTATAAAGGTAAGAGAGCCACAGCATCCCAACAAGCGAGCAAGCCAACCTTCACCGAACTAAACCGAGGCGAGGCGCGCTAACTAGGGGCACAATGCTAGCATTAGAGTTGTACTTTTATTTTTCAATATGTTTTTTTTTTATTCTCAAAGGATGCTGGTTCGTCAGTGCTCAACTCTCTCTCTCTCTCTCTCTGTCTCTGTTTGGCTCAACGATCGAGAGAAGGAATGAGAGAACGGAAGATGAGAGATAAACTCTCCTCTTCTTCGTCTTCGTCTTCTTCTTCTTCTTCTCGTTCGTCTTCTTCATTTGAGAAATGGAAAAATAAAAATCGACCATTGGGCGTCGGCGGGGGGCAGATAGGGTGGGGGCAGATCCCAGTCGTCGATAACTAACTCGGCGTGATCATTGAAAAATGACTGTCAAACATTCTTGTCCTTTTAACTCCTCGCGCGAGGGAGTCGAACCTCCCCGAAACCCACCGCCTATCTCCACTCCATGGGACCCTGGGATATATACGCCTTTGGCCCGTCTCCCTTCGAGACTAATGGTCCAGGAACGTGTCAGCCAAACTCTTCAAGGGCTGGACTGCTAATTTTTATGTGCCCCGATCCTCTTTCGAAAATCGTTATCCCTTTTATTCCTACCGATCCTATTGCCAAAATCACCGATTTTCGCATCTCCATATTTCTCTTTCTCTTTCTTTTTACCAGAATTTAAGGGGAGCAGTATGTCGTGGTTGTAAAAATGAAACATGGTCCAAAATCAATTCATTTCGTCACCAAAGTTCATTTTACATCATAATAATCATGTCACTAAAAATCAGTCGCTGCACGAATTGAGGCACACCCCAAGTCCGATTTCACTTTCTCAGGATCCGAATTGTTCGGAAGTCGCGCCGTCATGAATTGAACGAGGGAAATTGAATTGAAAAAATTATCAATTTTCCGAAAATTGGACATTTCTTTTCCACTTATTTGCAAATAACTCAGCCTAAAAATTAAATTTTTCAATTTCCCTCGTTCAATTAGTGACAATTAGTATTTCTTCGAATCGATAAGTCGATAAGTCGATGAGTCGAATGGGACCTACGGTGTGCCTGAATTCGTGGAGCAACCGTTTTTAAGTGAGATGATTATAATGATGCAAAATGAACTTTGGTGATGAAACAAATTGATTTTGGAAAAAAAATGTCCCACTGAGAAATTTAGTCACTCTAAGAAATCTTCGAATTTCGGCCCTGTTTTTCCCTTTCGTTTGTCACGAACGCGAGGGGGCTACCTCCTCTCGGCTTGAATTGTTTTCCATTTTCCAGTATACATATACTGTGGACTGAAACTCCTCTCGAGCATTTGCGGATGGAAAAAGTTCACGCACGTATCCACACGCCCGGTTTCGCCGTTCAGATCGAGGGGGTAGGTGGGCATAGAAATAGGAAGAAGAAAAGGAAGAAGTATACGAGGAAGGGAATAGAAGAGAAAGGACAGGGTGGTACCGGTTGACGGAAAACGCACACCACCCCCCGAAACTCCCAACCCCCCGTCAGTTAAAGTCACCAACAGCCACCGGCCGGATTATGGACGAGGGAACATTAGAGAAGAATTGCCACCGCGAAAGCCTCGCGGGCTGCTTTCGCCATATTTATTTATTTTTTTCCTCTTTCTCTTTCTTTATCTTTATCTTTCTCTCTATCTTTCTCTTTCTCTGTCGCTCTTAACGATCGGTATAAATTTTCCCACAAAACACCGCCTCCTCCGATTATTTACTTCTCCATTACTTACTACGTTCGCAGTATCTGAAGAAACCCCAAAATCGATTTTGAAGTTGCAACAAACAACAAACAAACTGTTTCGATCACGTCACGAAAATTTCTGCCTTCCATCAATGCTTACCGTTTTGCGGTTGAACAACAGAATATTCATCAAAATCTAGGAGCTTTTTGGGCATTTTGGCATAAACATTTTGGGCTTTGGAAACATTTTTTTACGGATCGGGTTCAGAATTCCAACTCTTTTGACTCTCGTTGATAAAAAAATGTCCATTGAACAGCAACCTGCCGATGAAATGATTTCGGAATTTGAACGAAATGAAAACTGAAGTATGGAGTATCTGAGAGAAGTGAAAAAAATATGGAGGTGACCGCGATGGGCCAGCCTTAAAACTTTCCGCGCAGATCTCACGAGTTGGAACGATACAAAAATACTGCATCGATCTATTCCAAAATTCAGTCATTCCTAAGTTGGAGCTAATATTATCGATGAAGATCAGAATTATAAAAATGTGTTGATTCGTTCTCGAGATATGACTGTTTGAAAGTTTTTTTGTAAAATTTTATTCGCTCAATTTCTCAGAAACTAATCGAGCCATTGAATCCAAAATCTAATCAGCTCCGAGTTCCAAAGAACCGTATCGTTCGAGCCGGAAATCATAGAAATCCGTGGATTCGTTTTCAAGATATGATCGGACATAAAATCGGTCCATCCGAAAATTTTCAGAGGCAATCCTCTGGACCTAAAATCGTGGAAATCTGGCGAAAAATCAACTCTTTTAACTTCCCGTTTTTTGAAGAAAAAAAAAGGAAGTTATATTGTAATCACCCCTAAAATTAATAGTTGAATTTTTACCAGATGTCCACGTTTTGAGATCCAGAGAATCATTTCCGACCATTTTTGGATATACGATATCTCGAGGACGAATCAACGGATTCTGATCTGATCTCAACTGACGGACTCCTTCTCGACTTACAGCTGACTAGATTTTGGATTTGATCTGTGGAGTGGTTTTCAAGATATTTAAAATCAAAATTTGGAAGAAAAAAAATTTCAATCGCTGATATCTCGAGAACGGATTCACGGATTTTGATGATCTTGGTCTTTATCGATAGAATTCTGGCTCTAATTTGAAAATGACTAAGTTTTCAATTACATTAATGCAGTATTTTTTGTTCATATTAGAATTTTTATTATTTCATCTCGAAATGAATTGGAAAACAGGAAGTTCAAAAGCTCGCTCATGGTCAGCCCAAACCCGCTTGTCATTTTCAGGGTGATTATTATTAAGCTTTTGAAAAAAAGGAAAGTTAATAAATGAAAAATGGAAGAAAAACCATGAAATGATCATACCAAAAGGGCGGTTTGCGACGAATCAATCAGCGATCGGTGCTGCCCAGACCCGAGCCTCGCCGCTATCATATTCGTAGCGTTTCGAAGCGCGCAGAGAAGAGTAGAGAAGAGAAGAGAAGAGAAGAGAAGAGATCAGAGTAGAACGGAATAGATCGGAACGTAAAGAGAGGTAAGAGGATGAAGAAGAAGAAGAAGGAGAAGAAGAATAAGAAGAAGAAGAAGAAGAAGAGCCGAGAGCAAAGAGCGAGAGACGACGCGTGTTGCCCGGGGGTGCCAAGCGCAGGATAATAATTTTATAATTGGGGGAATTACTCCGGCTCGCCGTCTCGTACAGTCTTACCCCGTGAGCGTGGGAGGCCATTGGACCGTTGTCTTCGGTTCTTAGTTCAAGAATCATTTTCTACCACGAATGTACCTCGGGACCCGAAGCCGTGGGTGAGATATGGCCGCATAATCATCGAATCATTATCTCGAATACCTCAAGTCTAACCCATACTCGTCGCTCTCCTCTTCGCCAGACGTCCCCGCGCACCCATCCCGCTGCTTCTTCTTCCCTACCATGCACTCAGGGAGGCAGGCAGGCATTCAGCCAGGTACATACATACCTACAGTACATACTGCACCAACTCCAACTCCAACTCGAATTATCAAATTACCCGATACTCGTTAGACCCTTACGACCCGCAGTTTATCAACAAAGTCTGTCTCGACACGTGAAATCGTCTCTTTTCTTCCTAAAATTCTGAAGAAAATTCGAGAACGGGCGGGTCTCATTTCTAATTTCTATTCCATGTGGCAGAAGGGCGCCCGTCAAATAGTGCGCAATTATGTCAGGTCAATGGAGGAGAGAGAAAGAGAGAGAGAGAAATACGAGCCCTTTGGCTCGATGGTTCGGCCCTTGATTGGTCAGCATTTATAGTTAAAATTGCCTCTATTTCGTTTAATACTTGGGATGATGATTTTCACGGAAGGTAGTAGTAGTATATGGCGTAGAGATGTTAGCTGCAAGGAACGAGCAGTGGTGTATGCTGCAGTCGTTATCCCAAATAATTACCCACTGCAACCTTCGAACCTTCGCGCTTGTTCTTTCCATATTGGAACAAAGAGTGCTTATGTGGAAGAGAATATACCTACTCACTTTGCGCATATGTATCCTGCATTCAACGTAACTCTCTTTCTTCTTGATTTTCTTTTTTTTTTTTCCTAATTTTCAGAATACGCCAAAAGTTGGACCATTTTTTTGGCACAACTTTTGATGCGAAAGATCTGCCGAATGCGAGTCAAAGATGAAGAATTTCGAATCTTGCGATCGAAAGATCATCACAAACGTGCGGGGTTTTTGTTGACGAGAGAAAGTTCGGTTGCAAATTTCATTTCCTGAAGTAATGAATCCTGTTATTACTTCGCGATTATTGTGTGAGCATGTATACATATACCATATAATATAATGATCGATTGTTGATCGTTATTGATTTCCTGGATGAAAACTCGGTATATATACGAAGTTATATCCCCGAGGTGGAATAATTCCGACAATTTCCTTGGGTATACCCTTGGCGTTGAAGATAGTCGGTATATTATAATACGCGCGAATCTGCATCGTCGAACCGGTGCAAAAGTATTTCGCAATACCTCGACCCGCACGACTTCATTTTGGTCTTCGTTTTTCAATCTCCATTGCAGTATATTTCATTAAAGAAGAAGAAGGAGAAGAAGAAGAAGCAGAAGAAAAATTGATAAACAATCTCCCCGTCATGTCGTAATACGATAAGATCGAAAGACGAAGTAATAATAAAGAAATAAACGTGGAGTAGATCGATGATCGAGAAATCGATGTCAATGGAAATCGATTCTGAAGACAATACGTCACCTGAAATTTTAAGAAAATCTAAAAATCGTGGAATGTTTCGTTTTTCTTCGTTTTCATTTGAAGAGGGAAGTTATTCTCGAGAGTATGAAGAAGAAGGAGAAGAAGAACGATTGGAAAACGATATTTCGAGGCCCCGTTGCAGTCGTGCAATCGAGTATCGAGCCAGCAAGTTGGCCTAAGGTCAACGGCTAGTGGGGTCCGCGTTGAAACGAAACGAAACGAAACTAACCAAAGAAGAAGATGAAGAAGGAGACGAAGAAGAAGAAGAAAAGGAAGAAGAAGAAAAAGACGGGCAAGAGTCATTGGATCACGTGCTTTTGCGGTCGCAATCATTTCCTATTATTATTGATCACTGTACCTTCCATAATATTATGACTGTTATGACTTACGATAAAGTTGTATGTATCTATACATATGTATAGTTGATTCGAAGCAACTCTCTTCCCCCATAGAACGAAGAAGAAGAAGAAGAAGAAGAAGAATCTCGCGGTGTTAACTAATACAACTATAATCTCAAATCCTTTTCTCTCTCTCTCTCTCTCTCTTTCTCGCTCTCTTTCTTTCTTTTTCACTCCGTTTTCGCCAAAAGTCTCGCTGATTTTGATCTCGATTTAGCGCCAGACTGTTGAACTTATCGTTAAACCTACCAAACCACCTCCCATCGCCTCCTTTTCCTCCAAGTCCGTGGAAGTTAACAGAACAAAGTTCCTACCAAGTGCTATTCTCTCTTCGAGAAACCAACCTCCGTCCCCCTCAGCTGCCCCCTTCTGTTTTTCGGTTATTAGCAAAGTTCACCCGCAACGTTACACCGGCATCCTCTAATTACAAGTTTCCCATTTCTACTCTCGTTTCTCTTTCTTTCTCTCTCTCTTTCTCGATTTTTCTTCCTTTCTAGTTTTTTTCTCTTCATCTTTTTCTCTCTCTTACTCTCTTCTTTGTACCGAAGAGACAGACACTCGTGTGTGGAGCAACTGCTTGCGATTTCTCCGGTCCATTAGTCACTCTCGCGTAATAATCCTGTTCCATATGGAACGCTGGAAAGCATAATGACAAGAAGTCGTCCTGAGGGGGGTAAAAATTCTTGTTTTTTTTTTTTCTCTAAACTTTTTCCACTCCAGGCGATTTTTCTTCACATTATAGAAAGAAGAAGGATAAAAAAAAAGACAGGAAGAGGGATGATTTGGATCAATCGTTGTTCCAGATTTCTTTGATAAGAGTTTTAGTTTCGAATTCACGTTCATTTGGAGTGGAACCATTTTTTCGAAACATTGTTTTAGCATTTCGCGTTCATTCGGCTTCTGCCTACTGATCGCGACCCGCACTCACAATCAGATTGTAGTCGTCTCAGTCGTTTTTGCATAATTTGGCAATTGACGAGTATAGCTTGAGCTCTGTAACTAAACCGAGTTACGTAATCGGTGAGTAGAAATCGTTTGTCACCGACGAACAAAATGGTGTATAAAATTTCCAATTCCAACGAACAATCGAATAAACGTACGTCTTGACCTTTTACGGATTATTGTAATAAGCGAGAATTGAGGATAATCCCGATTCTCATGTACTTATACCCATCTCGCTATTTTTGTTTCCAATGAATATAAATATTCATGAATTGATCATCAGCCGTGCCGCGGTATTGATTCCTCATTCAAATATATATACGTTATCTTCATCGTTTTTTCATTTTCCATATTAGTTTTTTTCCTCTATATCTGTCGTGTCTCTTTCTTCTTTTAACATTCGCCTAGATTTCTATATACCTGGGAAGTTTTCTCATAGTTTTCAGTCTCGTTTTTATTATTGTATTTCGTTTCATCATTCATTTCTCGGTTCGATTGGAATAAATCCGTCTGTCGAGCAGGTTGTACAACAAACATGTAAATCAATCGTGCTATAAGCAATTCGTTTTCATATTCTTCTTTTTTTCTTATTAGAAAAAAGAAAAAAAAAACTACAATATATTTCAATACTTCGTGATCGTCAAACGTTACCGTATCTCTATCCACGTCTCAACCCCTATCATCCTGCGTAACATCATCTCGATCAGGACGATATTTTCATTAATACGGCACTGGAATTTGGGGTGCCTGGAGTATCCAAAGCATTATTTTTCAATAGATTAATCAATCGTTCCAATTATTTTCTCATTCATTTGGTTCCTGTGATACAGAAACAGAAGATTTGAGACAAGCTTCAATGAAAAAAATTTTGATTGTTCAAACTTATCTTGGATTATCCTGTAGTATTGGAGTTGAATAAATGGAAAAATAATTGGAACAATCAGATAATCCATTAGAAAACAGTGATTTGTATACTCTGGGCACCCCAAATTTCAGTGCCGTATCAATGAAAATATTGTCCCTGATCGAGATAGCACGTTCTTCTTCCACAATTTGAGATAGCACGTTTTTTTATGCTACCGTCGATTTGTACTATGTATCTGCATCTTATCTACACCAGGATTATGCAGATTACTTCCACCGGTAGAGAAAGAAAGAAAAAACGAATAAAAGAAAATAAAAGAAAATAATGATTGAAAAAAGCTCATTTGCCGCACGACCATCCATGGCCCCACTAAAATCGGATCGACAGTTGGTCTGAAATCCCCGATAATCCCTCCTAGCCCAATAATTAGCGTAATAAGTAGTTTTTTCCTATACGAACCACCGCAACCCCCTGCGTAAGGACTACGTATGGTTCGGTACCCTGATGATCAGCCATACCTAGCGGTGGTAGGTACATACGTAGGTAGGTAGGAAGGTAGGTAGGTAGGTAGGTAGGTACCGCAGGAGATGAAAACAAAGTGATAGTTGAAGGCAGCTAATTTCGGCTCTCGGTTAACAAAGAACAAAGAGTAAAGAACAAAGGTGGTATAAAGAGCACGAGTGAGCGAACCAGAGAGCAGCAAGCGAGGATACGCGCGTCGCCGCGGCAAAGCAAAAGCAAAAGCAAAAGCAAAACCAAGAGCAAAAGCAAAAGCAAAAGCAAAAGCAAAAGCAAAGCATTGCACGGCATTGCCGCTCGGCGACTATGTTCTGCTCCGGGCACATCCTCCCTCATTCAACTCTTTCACTCGAAGTAGGCTGGCAGGCAGGCAGGCAGGCAGGCATTGAATACGAGTGAGCTGGAGGCACCCCTTTGGGTTTCAAAGTTTTTGCCGGCTTTTATATCGTTTCCATGGGCGGCTACCCGACCGCGCGTTTTGGGTGCCCCGAAATACAAAAGGGGGCACCCTGTGCCTGTCTATACGCGGTGTGTTCCTCTCTCATCGAATACCCGGGCACCTAGTCCTACCAAACTATTTAATTATGGTATTTAAACGGTAATTAGTACGCCGAGGCATGCATGATGCATGCATCGTGCGTCCATTATTCTCGTTGCATCAATATGCGCTGATTTGATCCTTTTTTTTTTGTTTTTTTTTTGTTTTTTTTTTTTGCTGTACACATTCACGATGTTGCATATGTCGATGACCAACTGTCCGAATTTCTTCACTTATTCTACATTATGCTTTATGCCCCACATGACCTGGAAAGCCTGCAGATATTTCATGAAATTTATCTATCCATACAGTGGCATGGCGAACTTGAACTGACTATGAAATTCAAGGATCACCAACACAAATATTATATTTGATTTCACTTTTAATCAGGTGAGGAATAGATTGGGATATCGGTCCAGAAAATCTCGACTGTTATAGGGTGGTATTCATAGTCAGGTGTTCTTGTTATTAAGATCATCTCAAGTCAGTCATGGACTTGATTTGATTGGTTGAGGGCCTTTCTTGAGATAGTCTTGAGAAGAAAACCTGACTATGAATACCCCCTTTAGACATCCCAGATTCCGGTACACGCATGATTTTCAGTCAGTCTGGCCGAGATGAAGAAAAGGAAATTAAAAAATTCTGTACAGAATTTTCACCTGTGCCCTGAGGACGAAAAATTGCCATGTCCTGTTGAAATTGACCGAGTTGTTGGGTTCTAACTTCGAAATTATGAATGAAATCAGAGCAGTCCGGTTATTTGGAGAACGGCTGAATAGAAAAATTCAGAATCTTGCAGGATTATAGCTTGTCTTTTGAGGATGAAAAATCACTGATCGAAGTCCCAATGAAACGGGCCACCCGGTAACCAGCCAAAGAAAGTCATCAGGTCTCAATGAATGCAAAAAATAATGATTAAAGGCGATAAAAAATCCGAGGTAACCCGGTTGACCACTCAAAAAAATTGTGATTCAAAGTTCTGGGGTTGATCGAGTTTCGAAACGAATTACGATCATAGGACGGGAACGAATTAGGATAAGGTTGTGAAGAATATCGTGAAAGAAGAACGTTCTGACTCCTGAAAAACCTGGAAATGTCAAAAAAGTTTCAAATTTTTTGTTAAGAAATTAACTGCCTGCAAACATCCTGGCCGACTTCTTGACGTGGATGTATCATGCCAATTTTGGAAACTATGAATTTTTGCCAAGCTACAGGTATTCGAATAGATGATTTCAATCTTCTGTTTATCTACTCATTTGGTTTTTACTTATTTTGGTAAATTTTTGTTGAGCTTCTCCAGCGTTTTACAATTTTTTTTCCCCTTTCCTCGCGACATACTGAAGGGCAGGGCATTAAGTTGCGTGCCGAGTATAGTTCGGCGTTGATTTGAGTCAAGATGAGATGAGAATAGGGAGTGTGATCGCGTGTCGTTTTAGCTCCTCGCGACAAAAGGAGGGGCCCTTCGAGAATTTAGGTTTAAGAATGGATCTCGCGGTAATTATACGCGATATTTGTGAGGTTTTCAGAGGGTGCGTGTCGACTAATTTCACTCATTCACTCTCTTTCGACTATTTTTTTCCATTTTGTTTCTTCTCTCTCTCTCTCTCTTCTGTTTCCCCAAATCGTCAGATGCAATTACGAAAAGCTTTTGCTCCAGAAACTGGCATTCCTCATCGATACATACGTAATATTACACACATATCCATCCATCCATCCACGGGCCAATGCAGAACTGTGAATACGCGTATCGAAACGTTTCACTGCAGCAAACGCGTTTTTATTTTTTTTTTTTTTTTTGTTGCTTCGCGTGCGTATTAACACACGTCGATAAATACCACAGGGCACGGACTTTGAAAAGAGATGAAATGATCACGAGCTGAGCAGTAACGTACGTTGCTCTCCCGAAGCTGCAGATGTAGTCTTTGTGATGCTAATGTATACATAGGTATAGCCGATGTATATAGTTCGCGAAAAACGCGTGTTCTCTTCTCTCACCTCTTCTCTCTGAAACTGGGGGTGTACGAGGGGGGAAAAAAGAATTCCTCGTGTGCCCCGGACTCGAACCCAGATGCTCTTCGCGGTTTGCCAAGCAGCCGGTCACCGGTCAGCCCGCGACTAACAGACCAACCGATCCAGGATGGAGCAGAACAGCCACATTCAAATTTACACAAGACCTGCCACAGCGGCCACGTGTGTTCGTTGATCAGCTCCAGAGTCTGAGTAATTCTAGTCAAACGGAACCCCCTGTAAAAAATGCGCGATTCGAATTTTGTTTCTGTTTTTTTTTTTTTTTCTCTCCTGTTTTGTCGCAGTATAGATCGATCTCGGAAATATCCCGACTGAGAAGTGAAGATCGATAGATAGACAGATAGATAGATAGATCGTGTGTTTATCATGGCTGGAGGTCCAGCAGAACTTGATAGGCCAAGGATCATCAGATGCATATTAGTGAGATGCATTGACAAAAATAACGAAGTTTGGTGAGTATGATGACAAAAGCAGCTAAAGCTTCGTGGGAATGATGGCGAGCAGTTTACAAGAATTATAATATGATTGTGAGATAGAAAGCAGTTTCTGATATCTTGTCCATGCTGAATGGAAGCGATTACCATCCAAAAGTGTCCAAGCAGGGGCGGGATTGAAATTCCGAATTTTTCTACTGCCGACTTGGAGTTTTTCGAACAAATTTTTTTCCTGAAAGTCTATGTAGCCAATTTGAAAAACTCCGAATGGAAAAATACCGAAAGTCCAAATTTCGAAAGCTAAAGATCCGAAAGGCCAAAACTCCGAATCTCGGAATTCGCGAGATGCAACTAACGTTTATTTGACAACCTTGTCACGAGCTTCCCTTCAATTTGCGGATTTTTGGAGTTTCTGAGTTTTCAAGTTTCAGATCTTTGAACTGTTTGCATTTCGACCTTTCGGAATTTCCAACTTCTGAACTTCAACGTTTCTGTAGAAACTCAGAATCGCGTCTCAAATAAATTCGAAATTTGAACCGTTCGGAACTTTTAAAATTTGGAACTTCAATCTTACCCCGTCCAAGATCTCGGTTGCTATATAGGTAATTCGCGAAAATGACTCCAAGTAGTATACTCGAAGTGTCGAATTACAACCATAGCCGGTGTCCTGCAGGTGTTTGGGAATCGAGTTGGCGATATAATTCGTTAACGACTTCTGTGCCCCGAACCGGTGCCGATGCATGCGTTGGGCACGTTGGGTAGAGAGGGAAGAAGGGAGGCATTCGCAGGGTTAAGCTCGGGCTTAAATATCAATCAGTGAATAAGACGAAGAATAAGAAGAGAAGAGGGAGGGGAAGGGAAGGGAAGGGAAGGGAAGGAAAGGTAAGAAAAGGGGGCGAAGGAGCGCGGGCGGTGAAGTCGAGGATCAGGATACACTGCCTTAGAGAGAGAAAGAGAGAAAGAGAGAGAAATAGTGGTGCAGGTTTCGCCTGGCGGGTGTTTAATTAGCAGCTCTCGAGAACCGGCGTACGAGGACGAGGACGAATACGAGGACGAATGCAGGACGCGGTGTGCCGGGTTCACCAGCAAGCAACATCAGCAGCAGAAGTACTACTCAGAACTCAATCAGATCCCTTCATAAGAGTCGCGTACATCGCATACCTGCTGCTCACTCTCCAGGTATGAGAGAGATAAAGAAAGAGAAAGAAAAAAAGAAAGGAAAAGGAGTAGAAAAAATAGAGAAACTGAAAATTCTCTCCTCGGCCAATGCCCAGGGCCCGTCGCGGTCGTACTCAGCGGCGGCCCCCGCAAATCGGGGCCCCGGTAGGGCTACCCCGTTATCGCCAGTAAATTGGACCTCCCGCTGTCAGACGTGGTGCAGTGGGTGAGAACGTATGTAAACTGGCTAAAACGATCGCCAACGACGAATTACTCTTTCCTTTTCTGACCCGCAGTCCAGGTAGGTAGGTATAAGGTAGGTGGGTTGGTTGGTTGGTAGAGAAACTTATATAGCGAGTGGGTGCGAGAGACCAACCGAGGCAAGGCAAGACGAAGTGAAGTGAAGTGAAGTGAAGTGGAGCGAAGTGAGGAAAGGTGAGGTTATTTTCATCAATTAAGTATGCTCAATGCGTGGCCTCTCTTACTATTCGGATTTCGGAATACCAAAGACGAAATACGCCTCGAATAAATATCGACCAATTAAATCCCCTGTAGTTTTAGTACAACCGAAGAATATTATGCATCCGGGAGAGAGGTGCCATCAAACTTTTCGATATTGGCTATAAACGTTGGATAACAGAAGATAGAAGGATTTAGAAATTTTATTAGAACCGAGCTAATTCGTCTAATATTTGTTTGGATTCACAACGATCATTCAAAAATCCATATATTTTCGAATCAGAACGTGACTGCGATTGGTCCGAATGTCAAAGAGATTAATCATCGAGATGAAGAAATTTCCGAAAGTCTTGAGGTTGACATAACCTGATCTGCTTAAGGCGGAGCAGTATGTCGCGGTTGTAAGAATGGAACGTGGTCCAAAATCCATTTATTTCTTCACCAAAGTTCATTTTACATCATAATAATTATATTAGAATTGAGGCACACCGTAGGTGAGATTTCACTTTCTCAGGATCCGAATTGTTCGGAAGACGCGCCGTCATAAATTGAACGAGGGAAATTGAATTGAAAAAATTATCAAACAAGATATGGCCAATTTTCCGAAAATCGAACATTCCTTTTCTACTTATTTGCAAATAGCTCAGCCTGAAAATTAAATTTGCCAATTTCCCTCGTTCAATTAGTGACGGGGCATGTATTCCTTTGAATCTTGGTCATAAATAAGTCGAATCGGACCTGAATTCGTGCAGTAACCGTTTTTAAGTGAGATGATTATAATGATGCAAAATGAACTTTGGTGATGAAACAAATTGATTTTGGACTATGTTTAATTTTTCCAACCGCGACATACTGTTCCCCTTATAACAGAATCTCCAAGAGTTGAAGAAACGGTTACAAGAGGGGGTAGGGTTCGTGTAGAAAAAAAAAGACGTTGGTATATAGATGGACATAGATGAAACGGCGATAAGCGTGAAATGCAAAGGTCAATGGGAAACACTTATCAGCGAGCATTAAACAGGGTGTCCAGCTGAATCGGTTATCGAGATCGTTCTCTCAAGACGCAATTACCATTTCAAATGCTCACCTCAAGTCCCAGTCCCAGTCCCCAGTTCCAGTCCCCGCGGTGATGCTCATGCCGGGGGACCAAGAATTGGACTTGGACTTCTCTTCTCGGTCCCCGTGGCGAATAGCTTCAAGGAGTCTTGTCGAATCTTCGACTCAGAGACTCGGCCAGGATCTCGCATCGAGCTCCCTTCATTTCGTTATGTTCCTCCGGGTGGTCCCGTAGTAGGCTACCGCACTGGTAGAAGGGGTTATTATTTAGTTTGCCCACTTCTATCTCCCATCTCATATATATACATATCTTTATATATATATATATGTATATGTATATACACCCTCTCTTTCCTCTCTCTTTCTCTCTTCAGTTTTCCATCTCCGGCAGTCGCGCATTCATTCACACCCACGCCTATTCTCATTCTAATCAGCTCCTCTCTCTTTCTCTCTCTCTCTCTCTCACTCTCTCTTCCAAGTACCTTGTACTCGTATACACACTTCTTGGTCTTGGGAAGATCCCCCGGTCCGAACCCCGAGAAGGATTATTATTTTAGTACCCTCTTGGGGATCGGTAAAGGTTCCTGAACTTGAAGGAGAAGAAGAATGAATAAGAATAAAAATGGATAGAGAGAGATGAATTGTTTTATTAGCATTACTTTTTGTTTTTTTAATTTTTTTTTATTCTCGTTTTTGGAATAAGGAATATGATTACACTCGTATGGCAGAGTGTGAGTATGGATATGAGAAGTATATGCGGTATTCATAGTGACAATGAACTTGTGCTTCGGTATAGGATATTATGAGGCAGTAAACTGTTAGAAAAGAGATCGATTCTTTCTATAGCCTGAGCCCCACGGCCTCATTTCCTTGTTTCGTCCGCGTTCGATTATGGAAGCAACGCGACTAGGTAGGTATATAAATAATTGATTATGCTCGCGAAGCGCAGTCGAGAGTTAGAGAGAAAGAGAGAGAGAGAGAAGAAGTCTATTCGTGATCGAGATCCGTCAACCGCGTCAATCGATAGATCGATAAATCGGTCGACACAACGTTCGTTCCTATTATAAACTTTGACAATTATTTTCTTGACTCCCCTTCCTCAATATATTCCTGTTATATATATGAATTCTGATTCAATCCGATGGTTCGTGAATCATTTTGCTGATGACGTAATTGGTATAATGAATTGAAATGATTTACGGGATGAGACGTCAAGAAGAATTCAAAAAAATCGGTTGCTTTTTTTTCTCTAGTCCCATTCTTGTTTTGTTTGTTTCTTCTTCTTTTTTTTTCCACAATTGCGATAGGATCATTTGCATAGATATACGTATACCTGTGGCAGGTTATACAGAAATGGCAAAATTCACGACTGTGTCCCAGCCTTAACCGAGAGTCGGCATTAATTCCTGTATATTGTTAGTCAATTTGTTATTCCTCCTCGTATATCGCGAGCCATCGCGGGGTGCGGGATTAATTAAAATGCCGCCCGCTTCGATCAGATTGGCAACAAACCCGGTGCATGATTCGCATCAAACCGAAGAAAATTGTAGCGAGAAAGCAAATAAGGATGTAGACGCAGGAATATACGTACATACACACAATGGAATATACATATATACGTATGTATATCCCTATATATGAAAGAAGATAAATCGCTCGCAGAATTCTTCAAATTTCCATCTCCCATATTATATTCTCTCATTTATTTGTCTTTTTCGTATTTTTTCTCCATTTCTTTTTTTTTTTTTTTCCTTGAAGGGATGGGGAGAAATGGAGATCGGGATGGGGAAAAAGGAAATTTAATGAGTGAGGAGAGAAAACAGTCGTCGACACCGATTAACCTCTGGCTGACTGGTTGAATGGCTGACTGGCTTGCTGGAGAAGCCGCGCATTGCCCTGAGCTCTTTACACCTGACGGTGGTAAAAATAAAAAATCTCTAAGAAATAAGACGGAAGAGAAGAGGAAAAGAATATACATAATACATCCTCCTAGCCCCAGCACTCTCTCTCTCTCTCTCTCTCTTAAAAAATGAAAATAAACATAAAATAAATAAATAAATAAATAAAAAAGGACGAAGGTGTACGAAGACTGGGGTAATAAATATGGGCGCGTTTTTAAAGGTGTGCGTGTAGTGTGCCTTCGAGTTAATTACTCGCGTAGTAAATTATCGTTTAATGAGGTGCCGGGTGGCTGGCTCCTCGCGTGGCCCCCGGGCATCCAGGGCGTCCTGGTCATCCCTGGAGTTGTTGCTCGTTTCTACTAGGTAATAATAAATCCGCGAGAGAAAAGATGAGAAGAGGAAAAGAGGAGAGATAAGAGAGAAGAGAGAAGCGAGTAGAGAAGATATTGTTAGCTGCAAGGTAAATCATATAACACGTTCCACCTCTCGCGCGGCTTCCAGCTCCCTGGGAGGATCCTTGGAAGAAGGAAAGAGGGACCGGACGGTAAAAATTCCCTCTAATACAACCCTCGGGTTATACAAACGCCTCGACAAGCGTTAAGCTGTTTTGGGCCCGGTTACTCGACCGCGTATACAATTTATCCTGCCATCAGGACCTTCAGGACCAGGATCACCAGGATTCCGACGCGTGGGTCCGTGCAGCTTTACATCCTGCATAAAATGAGAGCAATGCAAAGGAAGGACTCGACGTCCTTTTTAACAATCTGCAGTCGAAGAATTTCTCATTTGGGATCTTCGCTAGTTCGCTCTTCCTTGATCCTTCGAGCCTCTCTAGTTTAGAAATTTATTAATACACTACAGTGGTTAGAGGGATGGGTAGGTACCCACTCAACCGCTCAAATCGTTCGCTGTAATAACTCAAACCTTTACCTAGGTATGTCCGCTCATCTCACCTTCAAGAATATATACCCTGTGCTGCAGTTTGAGGGAAGCACTTGCGGCTCCTGGGGCACAAATTTTCTTATAATTTGGGGCCCTGCAGGTTTTGGAACGCCGATAATACGGACCTAACAACACCTAAGCTTTCATCATCGAAATCCGATCTTCACCCACAACTCGAATCAGTACTCGGATTTTTCAAATACGTTTATACGTTGTATGGGAATTAACTCAACGCTGAATAAGATTTTCAAAATGTCGACCATTGAAATCAGACATTCATGTTAAAATTTATTTCATTTTTCGTGCGAATAAAATCGTGTCGTCAAAGCCGATCGACGCATCTAGTTTTCGGCTCGTCATTCTAGAAAGAGTGGAGCAGACAATTTTCGGATAAAACCGAGTCTAGATCGGTTCAAAAGCAATCTTTTCCACGACAAAAACATGTATAGGTAGGGCTTGAAAATCGGGTTTCAGAAGATCGGATGCAGTCTGAAATATAGATTCACATTCTGTCATGGATACGACAAATCAGAAATTTTCGAATAGACGACGAAGAAGAGAAGATCTTGATCACGACATAAATTCTGAATGCAAATGATTCGATCAGTTGCCCGATGTTTATTGAAAAAATTATCAGTCAGTCGGTAGTTTAGGTATCTTGAACGGAGGCCGGATAAAAATTGCGAATTTCAAAAGCTGCGAAGGGTGAAAATTCCGAATTTTCATACTGCCGACTTAGAGTTTTTTTGAAAGATCATTTCTACGTAGTCAATTAGAAAAACTTCGAATGGAAAAATACCGAAGGTTCAAAATTCCAAAAGCTGAAGATCCGAAAGGCCAAAACTCTGAATCTCGGAATTCGTGAGATGCAACGTCGTTTATTTGACAGCTTTGTATTGAGGTTCCCTTAAATTTGCGGATTTTTGAACTTTCTAAGTTTTGAACTGCCGGATCTTTGAGCTCCCTGCCTTTCGACCTTTGGGAATTTGCAACTTCTGAACGCGAACGTTTCTAGGAACTCAGAATCGCGTTTCGAGGATAGATGCTGACCAATTACCTACAGTATTTGAAAAAGGAGAGGAAAGAAAAAAAAATGGAAAACTATGTTTTGGGTATCCTGAAATAATTGCCAGGATAAAAACGGCTCTAATAACCGATCGTGAATAGCGTATATAGTGTGAAGAAAAAATGTTATTGAGTTTTCTCGAGATAGTATTGACTGGTATACTCGACTCGCGTTACAACAATGCGTATTGTGTTGATACGTGAAGGCGCCTGATGTGGACTGAGAGTTCCCTATACCAGCACATCAGCCAAAGCCAGAGCCACGTACATACGTGTACAAGTACTTGGATACGTGTTGAGTACACAGAGGTACTCCCGAGACAATAGAATCAAGCGTTGTAATTGTCTCATTGTTGTGTGTGACAATACGGTAAATATAAGAATAAGGCGCTCTGCTATACACCCATTATTCGATTGCAGTCTTCTATGCGTGCAGCCCATACACGTACGAAGATTCAAATCGAGGGAATAATTATTCCAGACAATTCGTCATATACGTATACCTATATTGTCAAATTCTATCTCTCGAACCTTTTCCACCCACCCCGATCAGAGGTGGAATCCTTGACCCAGTTGCACCACTTTGAAAAAAAAGGGAAAAAGACTCCTTCTTCGGTTCTTCGGTATCACGTAGTCCTAATTAATCGTGACTCCGAGCCCAGAATTCTCATTCTCATTCTCATTCTCATTCTCATTCCGAGTCTCTGGAATATAAGCGGAGTCGTTGGATAGGAATTGGTATTCATGGTAGATGCGGGTGGGAATCGGGAGTACAGTGTGCGGGTTCGAGAAAATGTGTGATAGGTATTAAAGGGAAATCCATAGCGTGGAGCATTTTGTATGGGAATAAATGGCAAGCTGGTGAATATTTATTCATTCATTAATTCATTGATTTGTTAATCTATTTACTTGCGAATATGGGTATAGTGATACTCAATGTATGGAAAATGTCGTATGTATATGTGAATATCGTACCTACATGGATCCCGGGTTCAGTACACCTTGGGAATTTCTCCCTCCGCCCATATATATGTAAACTCGAGATATGTTATAATCATTGCTAAGCTGGCAATTACCCAGACTTTCAATATTGTATATAGTTGTAATTCAACACGTGTTATTCGCTGCCCGATGGTTCGCCCGCGTCCATGACTTGAATATTGTATCATTCTCGTAATAAAACTACACCGGTACCCGGGACATACACGTTCAACACACATTCACGTATATATATATGTATAATATATGTATTCACGGTATGTATTGTACCTACTCCGGGCCTCCTGCCTCCTTTAAACGGTCTTTCATAGTTTACAGAATTCCGTGCAACCTGTGACCAAATAATCGGTCGAATGAGTTGCCCTGAACTCTTCAACACATTTAACTATTTCTGTTTCCGTTTAATTTTGACTTTCGTTCGGTCAATATCAATAGGAGATGCCAATTTTTCATCGCCAAAGGACAAACTAAAGCCCTGTCAAGTATTGGAAAATTCATCGAGCTATTCTCGTCTAATTCTAATTTCAAGGTCAAGGCTGAACCAGTTGGTCGATCTGATAGGGGATCAATAGGCAATTTTTCATCGTGGGACAGGGTCGAAATTCCTAATTTCGAAAGCTCGGAATGGGCAATATTTTGGATTTTAATATTACCGAGTCACAGTTCTCAGAAATGTCATTTGCCTGAAATTCTACCAAACCAGAAACCAGAAAAACTCTGACAATCGAAAGATACCAAAGCTTTAGAATTTTGAAATCTGAAGATCCGATAGTTGACGTTACGTGCCTTGAGTAACGTTGTTTATTTAACAATTCCAAGTATGGTCGACTTCCCATGAAGTTGCGGATGTTTGGACGCCATGAGTTTTAGATTTTCCGATCTTTGAGTTGTCTGCAATCGAATCCGCCGGAATTTTGAAATTCTGAATTCTACCCCCTCTGGAAGCTCGAAATCACCTCAAACAGAATTGACATTTCGACTGTTCGGTGTTTTTTAAATTCGGAATTTCGCTTCTGCTCCTTCGTCAGGGGCCAAGGCACAAACTACAATCCTCTAAAGTTTCAAATTTTTTCGTCCAGCCGTTTCCCAGAAAATCAAAGCTCATTCATTTCGGACATGCCATTGGACAGACGGACCAAAGTATGCTTTTAGAATTACGAATGACGTCGCTGAAGGATTGAAAATTATTTGAAATTCAGGAATATTGTTTTTTTGCCGATATTTTTGTATTCCTGAAGTGACGACGGTTGAAAACGCAGATTGTGTCAAAACCGCGTGCATTATTGCACGGGTCGTATAAATTTTTCGAAAATCGTTCATCCGCCTGTCTTTTTACGAGTCCATGATGATCGTCTCTCACGTCTTCTCGCGTTCTCACAGGATAATTGGAGTGGTCAGAATAAGGCGATCGGTACGGTAACCGTTCGCTCGCGATAAAATTTCTAAAAAAATCTAGATTCCACGGTCAGGGTCCGGGTAGGTATAAGGTATATAAGAATAAAAGGGTTTCCGAGGTCGAGGGTGTGGGTTCCGCCTTTTGCACCTCTTCATTCCTCATCGTTCGTTTTTCTCTTCTCCTTTTCCTTTTCCTTTTCCTTTTTCTTTTCCTTTTCCTTATTCCCGCGCACCAGTAGGCAGGTTATATACCTACCTGACTCTAGTGCGTAGGCAAGGAGCTACCGTCGAGGCATTATCCACTTACAGGGAATTATCCGTGCGGCGTTATTGTAACTGAGGCACAAGAAAAAAATGCAAGAAAAAAAAAAATTGACAAAAAAAAACAACAAAAAAGTTGAAAAAAAAAAAACAACAAAACGTTAAAAAAATCGGCACGGAATAGCCGCGGAACTGCGCTCTACGTTACACACCGAGTATACAAGCAACTCGCGGCACGGCGTGCCAAGATATCGCGCTATTGTCTGTGCTCGCAAGACTCAACAAAGGGATTCGAGATTGAACGAGGTAAACGGTCCAGGGCTAGCAGCATCTCTTTCTCTTTCTATATATCTTTACCTATCTCTGTCTCACTTAGTTTCTATCTTCTTTCTTCATAGCCATAGCAACCTCTCACTCGCTAGATCAGTCTTACTCTGGTTTGGTTTTATGACCAAAATTTACCTTTCCAACACGAATTATTATCTTTCTTCGCAAGGAATTCTGTGTGTATATATATATATATATAGCTATATACCATTCGCGCTACCGCGTATAGCTTCTTCTTCTTCTTCTGTTGTTTTTTTTTTTCTACTTCTTCGTGTACCGCCGTAGATATTCACAGGTAGTACATAGTACATAGTTCACGCCGTTACTATATCGAGTCCCCCTTTTCACACTTCGACTTTTTAAAGCACCTGAATAACGTGAGAAGATTTTTTATTTTCATATGTTGTTTTTTTTTCTTTCTTCGTTTTTTCTCTTCTTCACAATTTAGTCATTAACAATATAGCATGTCAAGATTACGCTATCTATACGGTATAATAACGACTTGAAAAACGACATGAAAAACAAATCAATTTTGAAATCATGGTACAGTCTTGAGATATTTCGACGAAATTTTGGCGAATTTCGAAATACCTATAGTAGTTCAAAATATGTGGAATATAGTTGCCGAGGGATGAAAAAAGTTCATCGATCAATAAATAATGACTGTGAAAAGACGTTTGAATTTCCGATAAACTGTGTCAGGATAATATGATCCGGATCGATTGATAATCTCATGGAGAATAATTATTGTATGTATCCGAAATCCGGTGATTCACGAGTTTTTTTTAAGGAATTGAAAAATGAAAAGATGAAGAAGAAGACGAAAAAGAAGAACAGATACACAATTTGTTATTTCCTGTAGACATCTGTACTAAGGTGATCCCAGAAAGTTTGCTTGATGAAAATATATCTATAGTATACGCGTAGATGTATAGTCGATGACATATCTTTCAAGTAAAATATATTCATTCGATCGAGTTCCATCGCGGTCATATGCCCGTCGGCAAGAAAAACGGAGGGAAAAAAAGTAAACTGAGATAAAGAGAGAAGAGAGGGATACACATAGGGGAATATCTGGAGAGGTATGTGTATATAGGTAAGATATATACCTAGACGGCGTGGGACACGCGGGTATGCGGTACAAATGACTACACGTACTTCTGTGTAGTCTTTACCTCGTCGGTCTGGAAACTCACGGTGTACAGAGAGAAGGAGTATAGGTATATAAGGTACAAAGAGGATGAGGATAAGGACGAGGATGAGTATATGGTTAGGTATAGGTATAGGCAGAGTTGCGCACGTTCGGGTTATACTGCTTAAAGTACCAAGTATTTGTGTGGTTGAGAGAATAACCGAGACCCAGACCAAGACCCAGACCCAGACCCAGGTCCTGGGCCTTTTGCCGGACATACATGTACAATGTACATACATACATATATACGTAGGGTATAAGAACATGGACGGTAAGACATACAAGTATAAAAGTACTCGCTGCCTACCTTGGTGGTACCTTCTTTTCCCACCTCCACCTCCGCCGCCCTCGGTATAAGTTTCTATAACTTAAACAGTCCACGTACCTCCAAGTAATTATGGATGCGTTTAAGCCGTGGCAGTTTGGGAAACTAAATAAAATAACATACGTGCTTGGCCCCCTTTATTACAATATTAAGTTTTCGTCAACTCGCCTTCTTTTCACACACGTATAATTTTTACCTTACAACACACAAATATACGCCTAAGTCCACTATACTTCACTACTATTCTATTCCCTCGGGGGACATGTTAGAGTAAGTAATCGCATCTCTTATGGCTACTATATAGGACTAGCACACCACTATCCCTCGATCTCTTATTTAATATAATATCCTGCACACGATGCTGTATAGTATACCTACTGCCGCGCTTTGTTTCCTCATTTGAAACTCCGCGTTCTTTATGATCGTTACGATGATTATCATTATTATCATTATTATTATTATTATTATACTTATTTCTACAACAATACTTATCACGTCCGAGAGGTAAGAATATATAAGAAGAAATAATAAAAAGAGGTAATATTACCGGGTTTTTATCCCCTCGATATGGCTGTATGACCGCCGAGCGGGACGAGGTATCGAAGATCATGATGATCATCATCATAATCATCCCGGCCGCGGCACGGAGAATTGAAAATGATGATTGGCGTCAGCGCGACGAGGAGGTAAGAAACCGAAAGATATACCTACACAGAACGCGTTTGAAAGCAAATGAAAATAAAAAAAAAAAAAAAAAAAAAAAAAAACAGGGTACGACAAGGGGTACGGATCTCTGTATCTTTCTCTGTATAATTTTTCTCTTTCTTGGATCGGGGGGAATCGGGGAATATAGTAGCTCGAGAACGCGAATTAAGTCGATCGCAGTGCGTGCAACCACATCCTTCTAAAATTTACCGCCCGTTTGCTAGCTAGGTATAGTGCTAGCCAAGCTGTAGGTATCCTATATATACCAGGTTGTGGCAGCTTGTGCGAGACCGGCAACCGGCGTTACTATTCCGCGTGGCAAGTGTACCGCGGCGATGAAGTAGGTACCTACTACGTATATGTGTACACCATGACCTGCCCTTCTTACGGCCGAAAATCACAAGAGACAGAAGGCAGAAGCCGTAGATCTATACCTATACAGATGTATCTTATAGGCAATCAACGGCACTTAGGAATATAAGTAGAGAGACCGATGCACATGAAGCTCCACAAGCCGTAAGCAGAAGGCATAAGCCATAGCGCATGCGCATTACTTCTCGATTAACATTCATGGTTCATCTGTATTTACATATGATTCCTGCATCTGCTTATGGCTTACGGAGTTTGATGTGCTTCAGCCTTAAGGCTGATACCGACGGCTGTATGAAAGAACGTACTATATCAAATTGTGACAGAAGAACGCGGTATCTCTAATTGTGGAAGAAGAACGTGTTATCTCGATCAGGGACGATATTTTCATTGATACAGCACTGAAATTCGGGGTGCCCGGAGTATAGGTACAAATCACTGTTTTCTAATGGATTATTTCATTGTTCCAATTGTTTTTCCATTCATTCCACTCCAATACTACAGGAACGGAAAATTCAAGATAAATTTGAACAATCAGCATTTTTTTCATTGAAACTTGTCCCAAATCTTTTGTTTGTGTATCACAGGAACCAAATAAATAAGAAAATAATTGAAACAATTGATTAATATATTGAAAAAGAATGCCTTGGGTACTCCAGGCACGCGAAATACCAGTGCCGTATCAATGAAAATATCGTCCTGATCGAGATAGCACGTTCTTCTGGCACAATCTGAGATAGCACGTTCTTTTCTACTGCCGTCGGTGCACACAAGATTGAAAATGCCATATAACAAGCCATAGCAAATTTGCTGTTAGAAAAATCCAGTGAACATTGCGCGTGCGCCGTTGTCGCCACACCGCCTAGCCTCAAAAAGTTGGGAAACTGTGTCCGTACTGGTGAATCAATCGATACTAATGTGAATTGTACTTTGTTTCACCATTATTATAAACTGAAATATAAGACACCATTATCAGTATCAATTCGTCAATCGATACATCATTTCATCATTCAAAATGCGATTTGTTCTTCCGCCTGCAATGTGGTACTCTGACGGTACGTTGCGCTCTTATGCCTATGGATTTTTGTGTGAATTAAAAATCCAGACGCCATAAGCAGAATCCAGAAGCCGGGGCGCATGCGCACTGGTCACTGTACTTTTCCGACACCGCATGCGCTATGACTTATGTATTCAGCCTATGGCATCTGCAATCTTGTGTGTATCAGCCTTTAAGGTGATACAGTAAAAATAATGTCCAACCTAACCCAGCTAACATGAAGCACATGAGTTTCACTGGAATCCTATCAGTTTTTTTGACAAAGTGACATACTCAGCCACTTTCTGCCAAAAAACTGAATTCATTAGTCGAGGGTTTGTTCGAATCGGTTGGATAGTCGTCGAGAAATTACGATTCGCGTTTTCGAGGTGACAAAAATTGGTAACCATAGAATTTCGACAGATTCTCATATCGCCTTAATTCGCACGTGCTCTGGCTTATGCCTTCTGCCTATGGATCGTGCTTCTGCCTCAACTCGCTAAATCGTTCTGTCTCTTTTTCTCTTTCTCTCGTTCGATCGCCGCTCCACGTCTGTTGAATCTCTGGCACGATTTCCTCATGGCTGTACATACCGATACAGACTGCGTCGTGGATATCTTTTGTTTTGTATAATAACCGCTAAACGCGTTACTGCGGTAAGGCGTCGTCGACGTCTTGAAGGCCCGATTGCTCGATCGGGTTGGCTTATTTGGTACCGTTGCTCAAAAACTCTCTCACAGTCAAAGTCGCTCGTTCGTTCGAGCGCGGGGATCGAAGTGTACAACGTAACAAGTTTACGTTTTGGCGCGTTATTAGAGAGAGGCCTTAGCCGCAGATGATCGTCCGAGCGTGGCGATACGCCCGCGATACAACTAAGAAACAACCCGAGCCGTTTTTAACGAGCCCTTCAACTCCCTCTAAGAGTTAAGAGGAAAATAACCATAGAGATCACTTCCCACTTAACCGAGCTAACATAAAAAGACATGAGTTTTACATAAATCCTATCAGTTTTTTTGAAGAAGTGACATGCTCAGTCACTTTCTGCCAAAAAACTGAAATCTATTCGTCGAGGGTTCGTTTGAATCGGTTGGGTAGTCATCGAGCAAATGCGATTCGCGTTTTCGAGGTGATAACAGTTGGTAATATGGCCGTCTCTGGTTGCTTTCACCGCTTCGAAAACGCGATTTACGATTTTTCGAGAACGAGTGAAATGATTCACAGGAAACTTGGAAAAATTCCGCATCATATTGGCACAAAGTGGCTGAGCATATCGCTGTTCATAATTTCCACGCGTTTGGGGTTATTCATCTTCTAATCTCTTCACCTAACCTAAAAATCCTAAAGTAGAACTTCCCGAGACTTGTCGAGATTCCAGAAACTGAAATAGTTGGCAACTCTCCGCCAAAATCACGCGTCATTTCTCGAACTTCCGTTAAAATCGGTATCGCATTTCTCGATGCACCGTGAATCGCGTTTTCGAAGCGATTTTACTATCTCTGATTAGCCGTACATAAAAATTTCGAGAGAAATTACCTCATCGGTGCAGTGTTTACCCAAGCGGATTGTCTGTTGATGTAAATTGGTACCCTGGATGCGAATTTTCTTCCGCCCGATGTTTGTCGAGAAATTTTTGCATATCGCAATTCCATACGAGAATACAGATCGGTCGATTAGCAAGTTTTGAGTGCAAACAAAATTTGAAAATCATGATACCCATGAAGATAAACGGCAAATGAAAATACCATATCGCCAATCCGGCAAGGTGTATAACTATATATAACGTATGCAACTTGAACGAGTCAAGCTATTGTATTTATATGTTACAGTCGCAAGGACAGAGAAGGAATACGACGGGAACGGCGACGGCGATGATCAGTATGGACGCTCGGGCTGTACGGATCCGGGCTGGGTCGTTCAACCAAACCAAAGAGAAGAACCGACAACCGACACAACCAACCGTCGACCTAGAACGACCGTAGTTATAGGTACTCTCCGAGAGCCTCGCTTGCTCTTAACACGAACAAACGGGGAATGTGGGAGTGAGCTCAAGCTTTACGAAGAATCGTATACAACCGATAAATCGGCACATACGTATACACATATCTATACATATACCTATGCGTGTCACAGTATTGGCTGAAATCGACTTATGACCGAACCGAACTTATTCGCGCCTTGCCAGCCGATGCACCAGCCTTGCCATTCGAAGGCGTGGTGACTTTCGTATATAGTATTGACTAAAGGTGATTTTTTTTATCTTCTTTTTCTCCAATTCCTTTCTCTCTCTTTTTCATTCTCGTGTTAATTATTTTACGAGCAGAGATATTCCGAGAGCCGTTGATTAATTTGGTATTCATAGTCGATCGTTTCGTATGTATGTAATAATAACTATACGTACGCATTATGTGTGTGCAGTATATGTATATGGATATACAGGATTTTTTATGTCCATATAGATTTCTTGTTTCCTCTGATGAATTCACATTGCGGCGATATATGTATACCTAGTTGTATGTATATTGAGTAGAACAGTTACTTAAACTATGAGAGGCGACGGATCGTCTATTTCTCTCTCTCTCTCTCTCTCTCTCTCTTTTTTACTCTTTCTCTATATCTTGAACTATAAAAAGGTCAGCTGGGCCATTATTCTTATTGCGGGTTAGTTCTTCTTGAAACAACAAATCGATCAGATAAAAAAATACGTCTATTTATATATACCACCGGTAGAACCGGATATATATATATATATGTATTATGTCCCGAACGGGAATTACTCAATCTTGACAAATTCCATCTCCCCAATGTTCGTTTTTGTTCTCATTTATACCTACTACCTCCATAATCCAATGATGACAATAAAATCTGGTCATCGAAGAATCTTTGAAATGCTCCAAAAAAGAAAATCATTCATTCATTTATTCATTCATTCATCCATTCATTCATCACGAGTTTATACATAAACTTGAAATTTGGAATACGAGAGCCTCCGGTCCACGTTACGTCACATAAAATCTGAACACAGAAAAGAGAATTAGATAGAAATGAAATGATAGATAGAGAATGGCCGATGCTCCGTAGAACTTAAAAGATTGGCATGACCCAAAGCGTACTTGTACTACCTAGTTTTGTATTGGTGTCAGATTTCACACCCACGTATCAACGGCAGTATGGAAGAACGTGCTATCTCAAATTGTGCCAGAAAAACGTGCTATCTCAAAATGTGCCAGAAGAACGTGCTATCTCAAATTGTGGAAGAAAAACGTGCTATCTCGATCAGAACGATATTTACATTGATACGGCACTGGAATTTGGGGTGCCTGGAGAATCCAAAGCACTTTTTTTCAATAGAATAATCAATAGTTCCAATTATTTTCTGATTTCTTTGCTTCCTGTGATACAGAAACAGAAGATTTGAGACAAGTTTCCATGAAAAAAAATTTAATTGTTCAAACTTATCTTGGATTTTCCGTTCCCGTAAGTATATAAGCAGTTGAATGAATGGAAAAATAATTGGAACAATCAAATAATCTAATAGAAAACAGTGATTTGTATACTCCAGGCATCCCAAATTCCAGTGCCGTATCAATGAAAATATCGTCCCGGATCGAGATAGCACGTTCTTCTTCCACAAATTGAGATAGCACGTTCTTCCATATTGCCGTCGGTATGTTCAAGAGCTATGGAAAAAACGTTGTGAGATTTGACGGTAGATCTTAATAGGATATGGTTTTTGGCTTTTGGAGTAGCCCAAGATTTAAGGACTATTGGAAAAAAAAACGAAAATGGCAATGAAAATAGAGAATTCGATCTAATTTATCATGGCGAATAAACCTCAGATCTCGGAAGTCTGTTTGATCACTTGTACAATCGATTTTTACAGTTTACAAAAAATCGTACGTGTGTAAGCCGAGAATTTTGCATTTTGAATTCCGAGCGAATGACTCGATCGATTTCATCGTAATTTGGCGGGAAGATGAAATAAAGTAGTCGGTAAAGATAATTCGCGAAACTTATACCGATCCGCAACCACTTCCGGTTTACAAATCGCGAGTGTTCAAACATTCGAATGATCTCCCGATTGATTGCATTCCGAATTCCAGAAAAACGGGTTGTGACCGAATCGGATGAAATTTTCAGGTAAAAACCAAATACCCACTTTATCTATTCGGCGGAGATGATCTACGGAACTTTTGAAGATTTCCTTTACATTCCGGTACAATATGGCGAGTGTTTGAAACTTTGAACATTCAAAGAGGCCTCCAGTCATGCCTGTTGCCAAAAAAGCTCCAAATTCTTGTGCGTACCACTAATTTGCTTTTTGTTTTTCCTATTTTTATGTACTATACGTTCCTAAACCACGCTTCATATCGATTCTGCAAGTTACCAATTATAATTCCGACCATCTGCATTGTCAGAAGACCTACATTATACAGACTTAGCCATCTACGCTTCGCATTGACATTCGAGTTCATATAATAGACAATAATCATCAAGATAAGTTTCTCGATCGATTACCCTTTCCTCCGTGATCTCTCTCTCTCTCTCTCTCTCTTTTTTTTCTCTTCTTTCCTCATTCACCTCATATTTCCCTAATTTTTCGCATCGCCTATCTAATTTCGGCTGCAGAGAAAGAGAGAGAATAGTGAGTCTCGATCTGTAGAACAAAATCGTAAGGCTCCCCTCCGGCTAGGCCGGTCGCCTCGTCGTCTCGCTTCTTCTTCTTGTCTCGCTGATTGTATAATTGGGAGGCCAGCAACGAGCTACGTGCGTCACTCCGATGATTTACCCGTCCCCCCCTCTCCCTCCCTCTATCTTTCTCTCTCTCTCTCTCTCTCTCACTCATCTCTTTCTCGTTGGCCGGAGCTCGGGCTTCGGTCAATCACGGCGTAATTACTTTTAATGCTGGACGACTTGACTGACGCGATATATAACCCGGCCTAACCCTACCTCCCTCCCCCCCCCCCCCCCCCACTCCACCCCCCACCCCCGCCACCTCCAGCAACGGCTCAACGCGATCGGACTCATATATTATGCTCTCGCGCGTCTCTTATGCTCCCCATCGTTCCCTCCTCGTTCGTATTCGTGCTGATGCTGGTGCCGATCTCGATCCCGATCCCGATCCCGATCTCGCTGCATATTTCGCACGACCGAATTAATTGGTAATAGACCGCGCGAGCTTACGGGGCAAATATTACAATTATTATTGATAGGGGCACTCAACGATGATTACTAGCGCGACGTTTGCCGCGACCGTACGTATACGTATACGTGTACAATGTACAATGTACAATGTACAATGTACAATACGTAACATGTACTTGCGTACGAATTACGAGTATCGTAGGTTCGTACGTATTATACTGTACTTATTATCGTCGTACTGACAACCACACGTGTTCGCGTATTCGTGCTAATTCGTATACGTATATAATGTACTAGTTTTATTCGCATACGTAATTCCCAGGGTTGGTATACGTACTGTAACTCGGGGAATCACTCTAGAGTCTAGAGATAGGCAGTGAGTTTTCGAGCGAAATAAGAAACTCGGAAAGACTTGAAGTATGAAGTTGTCCTGTTAAAGTCCGGAACGAGACGGTTTATAAAACAAGAGTTTAGATGGGGACAGAGATTCGATAGTTGAACAGTCTGATTATGTCTGTAAAGGGCTGCTAGATCAGGGGATTTAAATTTATGGGTAATTCTATCTTTTGTAACAATACGTATGATATGTATATACAGGGTGTAATGAAACTAGCAGAGAATTTCCACGTGGTCGGTGGTCGGTTTCCTTGTTGAAGATTACGAATTAGGCTTTTTTACAATAATCTTCTCCGACGCTATTGGTTTAGACGCTAGAACCGATTAGGACGCTCCAATCAGAGATCAGCTTCAGAAAGAGTATAGCGGAATAGTTGTAGCTATCGTCAGCTTTTTTGAATACGGTTTTTAGCGAATTCTGATATTACATAGTTTCGGAAGCTGCAGGGCTCTTATTGGCGCGTTCTTATCGGTTTCAGCGAGTAAACTAAACGTCGGCGGAGATTTTTGCAAAAGAACGTATTTTTCATATTTTCAACAAGGAATCCGACCATGTACAGAGGGTCTGCGAGATTTATTAACCCACTGTTGAATACAATTTGCAGATCCGAGCGATAAAAATTTCTAATCAATGTACCGAAGATAGGAAATTTCATACACTGCTGCTCATACATAATTATTTGAATACCAATGGAGGAAAGAATACTGTATCAAATTCGCAGGAAAATTTCTTGTAAAAATTCTAATCACGTACCATTGACGTTGTTCGGTTTTTCGGTCAAACTAAAAATGAGTTTGATTCGTCACGGTGCGAGAAATTGAAGATTACACCGCAGTGTGTCAAATTAACAGAAATGATCTATTAAAGATATTTTCATTGATTGGGGAAATCGGACTAGTGATTTTTGCTCACTTTTCGAGAGAGTTTCTTGAAAGGTATCGAAAATTCCAGGAATAGTATTTCGAAGAATTTTATAAAAGCTTCAGAAAACCAGGCAATGTACTCTTTAAAAAAAACTAGCGATTGAAAATTGATCTGAGAGTTTCAGCATTGTCTTGGAAGTTAAACAGTAATCTGAATTGGATTCGGAATCGTCGAGTCGAAATGATCTTCTCAAGATTTTTCTGGTCCCCAAGAATTATTCATCTTCATTTTTGCTTGTTCAGATCATTTAATTTTTATGCAGATACTTCGCGTACCTATACCTACATTTCTGTCACCCTGAAGCAGAAATTTTCAAAAGTATTGAGCTGCTCTGAAAACGTTGAAGAATTTGACACGCCTGAATGACATCCTAATCAACTAGCAAGAAGAAGAAGAGAAAAAAGGAATCAGTGACCTGTTCTTTTTACCTACGAATCGGGATTTTCGCAGGACCTCGCAAATTATTCGCTATATTTCCAATATCTCACGCTCTGGATTTATTTCTTTCCCTCTCTCTCTAGTTTGATTTGATTTAGTAAATGAGAAATTAATCACACGATCCCAGGATAAATTGTGCGCGATTTATAGCGGTTTATAGATGACCACGTGGGTGATGGGTATAATTTCCACACGCCAGATGATCCGAAAGAAATTCATCCCATCGAAAGTTTCTGCAAAGAAATTCATTATACCGTATAGGTACAACGATAGTCTGTTCAACCAACTATAACTTCTCTCACAATTTTCAAAGAAATACCAAACATTCTGCGTCTCCGGTCTGTTATAAAATTTCATCGATCTAATCAACGCAACGTTCGGAAATGATCACCTGGACATATACAACATACGAGTATACCTACATATGAAACAGTTTTGACACTATCTCCTCTTGCTCAATTATCGGATAGTAAAAACGAGCATTAATTTCACGAGAGAATAACATTCTCAGCATTTCTTCAGAGCATGGATGCTAGACAAGTCTGGTGAAAATCCAAGAGGATTGAAGTATCAGTAGATCCGAGGTAACGACCGATGCAGATTTAGTACCTGTACGTCGACACGAAGTCGAAGGGAAAAATAGTAGGAGGTATATAAGTGAAGGGTATGCGGGGTATTGAGGTATGGGGGAATGGGGAATGGGTATATAGGAGACAGGAAAACGAGATTTGTTTAAATTATTCAAATTAGATACGAAATTGAATGCGTGTCTGCTCGTGTGCAGGTAATGACGCCACTTGCATATAAATGGTAATTATTGTCATTATTGTCCTCGGCTCGTTGTTGTAGGTAGGTACCTTATACATACGCCATGGATATATAGGTTTCCTCTACGGGTTATAATGTCCCATGTATTCCACACGTAAGCTTACGCTTATACGTACATTTATACATATACATATATATAATACACACACACATATATATGTCTGCAGATGGCTTCTACACATCTAAACAGCTTCTACACACGCACACCTACACATATGTATACAGACATTACGTATGTATGTATGTATGTATGTTATATACGCACATGCTTGAAATCACTGTCGCGGCTCCTCGCTCCTATAATGTCGTGTGTTCCCATACACTAGTTGAGATAATTATCAAAATTGTTTTATTGTTGGTATAATTGCGGGGGACATGCCATGTCCTCTCCTTTCTCTCTCTCTCTCTCTCTCTCTCTCTCTCTCTTATTCTCTTTCTCGCATCAAAGCTGTATTATATACGAAGCGAAAATTTAACTCGCACAATCAAGCCGCGGTCGCCGAACGTCGTCATCGTCTGATGATCGTCATCGTCGGCGTTGATAATTTCCAGTCGCCGCGATCGCAACGGATTATCATTTGTCTCTAATTCAACAAAAATTTCTTGTTTTTTTTTTCATCGTTTTCAGTTTTTTGTTGTTTTTTCCTCTCAATTCTCTCATTACAGCTGATACAAAATCCTCCCTCGATCATCGACATGTTGTCATTACGAATATTATTATTCATGAATCGCATATTGTAAAGATCTTCGCGGTTTTTTCTTCTTTTTTTGGTGTAGGTATAGATTGTATTTTTGACTCATTTAGGATTGAGGTTTTTTCTCTCTTTCTTTTCTTTTATTCTCATAACTTCTTTGTCAATAGTAATAAAGATCGTGGAATATAAGAGAGAGAGAGAGAAAGAGGGCTAAGATTTCTGCGACTCCTTTTAGAGGAAGTTGAACCCGCGCATCGCTCGTTAGAATTGTCCTGGGTCCTTACTACTCTATATATATAGATATATATATATATGTACAACGGCTTTTTCCAATTTCAGTAATATTCTTGTAAGGAGGAGGAATAAAGACGCTCGGTAGATAATATAAGGTGGCGCGAGAGACACAATGAAAGGAAGAAACAGAGAGAGAGAGAGAGAGAGAGAGAGAGAGAGAGAGAGAGAGAGAGAAATAGAGGGAAATATGAAAAAGGATAAAATTACGTAGAAAGAAGAGAGAAGAAGAAGAAGAAGAAGTAGGAGGATGAGGGGGTCGTTTTAATTCGGCGCAAAGCTAATAATTCCCGCATTGTGCGATTCTCTTCTGGTTATTGTTTCCCCTCTTGGGGGGTTTCTTTCAACGCGACCTAAAAGATCGAATAAGTCTGTCTCTCTCTATCTCTCAATCCTTCTCTCTCTCTCTCTTTTTCTCTCTCTCTCTCCATTTCTTTTCCTCTTTCGACCTCAAACACAATGCCGAATATATCCTCTGCTTCTTCTTTTTTTTTTTTGTTCCTTCTTTCTTTCTTTCTCTTATTCCTCTTCTTTTGATTCGGTCAGTCAGTGTCTGTGTCTGTGCAACTCTGTTGTATTGTCGCTTAATTATTGGCTTTATTATGATTTTCTTCTCAACCTCGACGAAGATCAGTAGAACGCGACGCTCTTTGTAATAATATATCCTCCTACGATCCCACACCACGATTCATTGTCAGTGATCTTAACCAAAGACGGATTTCCCGATTCGGAAAATACCACGGAATCCAAAATTCCTCTTCTAAGTTGTTTTAATCACCCCAATAATGAAAAGTCGAGTTTTCACCAGATCTCCACGTTTCTAGGTCCAGAGAATCGCCTCCGACAAATTTTAGATGGTTCAATTTTATGTCCGACCATATCTTGGGAAGTTATAATCAAAGGATTTTCATGATATTCGTTTCAATCGATGCGATTCGAGAACCAATCGATTTTGATGATTCTGATCTTCATTGATTGCATTAGCTCCTACATAGAAATGAGTGAATTTGGAATGGATCGATGCAATAGTTTCTTATCGTTCGAACTCGAAAGATCTGCACAGGAAGTTTCAGAGCTGGCCCATCGGTTTACCCGCTTGTTAACTTCCCGTTTTTTGAAAGAGAAAATTAAGGAAATTATTGTAATCACCCCGAAAATTAAAAGTTGAGTTTTTACCAGATGTTCACGTTTTGAGGTCCAGAGAATTATTTCCGACCATTTTTGGATATGTGTGTTGTACGTATGTGATCAATTTTTTTGTCCGACGATATCTCGAGAACGAATCAATGGATTCTGATGATTCTGGTCTCAACTGACGTGCGCCTTCGTTACTTCGAGCTGCATGAATTTTGGATTTCATCGGTGAAGTGGTTTCCAAGTTATTCGAAATCAAAATTTTGAAGAGAAAAAATGTCAATCGCGGATATCTCGAGAACGGATTGACGGATTTTGATGATTCTGGTCTTCATCGATACCATTCACTCCAACTTGAAAATGACTAAATTTTGAAGTACATCAATGCGGTATTTTTTTTTCATTATGAGAATTTTTATTATTTCATTTCGAAATGAGTTGGAAAACGGGAGGCTCGAAGGCTGTTTTTCTTTCTTTCCACTTTTCATCACACGAGGAATATGACCAAAATCGTCAAATTTTCGACTCTCATACGCTGGTTTGTCTGTCTATCCATCCTAAATGAATATCAACGATATGTCCCATTATGTGGAAAACGACTGAACGGAAAAATTCGAAATTTGACAGAATCCGTAGCTCCGTTCTCTACAGACGATGAGAAAATTGCGACGCTTCATTAAGATCGACCGACTGATTCCCCCGCAGAAAGTGCAAATATACATTAGAATTTGGACAAAGGAAAGAAAAAATCCAAACGTGATTAAAAGTCCACGGTTTTGGCCAATTCACCGATTACTTCTGTTGCATTGCCTATAATTATCAATCTTTGCGTCAATTGCCAGAAAATGTGTCTTTTCTAATTAGTTATGTAATTCAGCGAATATACCGAGAGCCCTTGATCGTGTGTAGGTATATATAATTGATTATCAGTTTCTTCCTCCATCCGTCAATATTTCTTTCTCTTTCAAAGTGGCTGCATCGGCAGCAGTATGCTTTTAGATAAAAACTACGCGAAGGGGATCGCGGCGGGTCTCGGTTAGGCACGCGCGAACTAAAGGCGTTGACGCGCGTAGTAGTTCAGTTCTCAGCGTCTCTTATATATTATATAGGTACGTATATATATCCCCCTTTACCCGCCACCTCAAAACGAAAGACTCGAAGCTGTAGCTCTGGGCAAAAAGTCGACCCTTTGCCATATATACCGCGAGGTTATAAAAAACCGCCTCTCGTCGTTTAATCCCGCCATTGGCATGGGTTTAGAAAAGAAATTCCAGAAATTAAAGATTCCAAAAATGAAAAAAAAATAAAAATATTGTCAAATTTTGTATTGATTGATTTTTTCTTCTCTTGCTTCTGATTATTCTAATTTTTCAGAGAAATTGAGTAAAATTTGGGGAAACAATTTGGCGATCGAGGAAAACTTTGAAAAATGAATATAGTTAATTCTTGACCAAAGTTCGCCTTGCATCAATGCAACCGTCTAATTTTCAAAACACTAATTGCTGTACAAATTTAGACGAGGCACGATTGATCAAACGAAGATTTCTCTGGATCAAAGATTGTTGCAAATACGTGCGGTTGTGGATTGTGGGTGAGAAATTGGATTGAAAAAGTTCTTGTAGAAGATGTATATGGTCAGTTTTCAAAAAATCAAACACTTTGCCACGTATCCGCGTACGATTCAGTGCGAAATTTCAACCCTTCAATTATTCCCTTCTGTAAATCGATCCCACGAATCAGCGAACTCAACCCTCAGTTTGTATCGACACTATATTTTTGGCGACACGGTGTGTACCCTGGATCTTTGAAGGAACATTTGGGTTTCCAAGGTTTTCTAAGCTTTCAAAAAATCTGGATGAATCCGGAGTTACTTCTCTAAGTTTCTACTAGATCATCCAAAAATTAGTATAGCCAAGAGTTCGATACTTTCGTAATTAAACATTGAAATTGATGAAAAATTGCCATGAAAATAGGACGATCTCCGAAATCAACTGTTTCCTAAAAGATCCAGTACATATATTGGTTGATTTTAATTTACTTGACTGTAACCCGTAAGAACCTCGGCCACCAAAATTTTCAAATTTTCAAATGTTGGTGTTTGTCCCTTGAGAGGAGCAGTATGTCGCGGTTGGCAAAATTCAACATACCTAGTATAGTGCTAAATCAATTTGTTTCATCTCCAAAGTTCATTTTGCATCATTATAATCATCTCACTTAAAAACGGTTGCTCCACGAATTCATATCGTAGGTCCCATTCGACTTATCTATGACCATTAAGATTCGAAGGAATATATTCGCCATCGCGAATCGAACGAGAGAAATTAGACAATTTAATTTTTACGTCGAGTTATTTGCAAATAAGTGGAAAAGAAATGTTCGATTTTCGGAAAATTGGCCATATCTTGTATGATCATTTTTTCAATTCAATTTCCCTCGTTCAATTCATGACGGCGCGTCTTCCGAACAATTTGGATACAAAAAAAGTGAAATCGGACCTACGGCGTGCTTCAATTCGTGCGAGTGATTTTTAGCGAGATGATTATTATGATGTAAAATGAACTCTGGTGAAGAAATAAATTGATTTTGGACCACGTTTCATTTTTACAACCGCGACATACTGCTCCCCTTAATACCTCTACTTTTTTTCCCATTTATGTTCCACCTGTGTAAATGTCTGTAATTCTATCGCCCTCACTGGGTTCGCCTGCGTTGGGCTTGTTCTCGAAATACACAAATCAATAAAAAATAAATCAATAAAAATCGGACGAATGGTGTTTAGAAATCATGCGACTATAAAGATGCATAAGATGCAGCACTTTGCTTGATGAAGAAATCGCCCTTTGACTATGCCCAATCCTTTCGTTAGTCCTTGGTTCAAAGAGAAGGACAGTGATAGCCGGAGACTGGTCGGTTGGACAACAAAAACTGATCATCCGGTCGTCGGACGAGGGCCTCGGTGTCGGGGTGTGACAAGTCCTTTGCACTCACTCGACTCGGTCTCGGGACGAGGACGAGGATGAGGATCTGGACGAGAAAAGGAAAAGTTAGAGAGAGAGAGAAAAAAAGAGAGAGAGGGGCGAGAAGGAGGAGACAAAAGGCGATCGCGTATGAGCACGGCAATTAGACCCTCTAATGGCCCGTGAAAGAAAACAAAAGACTACCGCGCGCCAGTTCCGCCACAATAAAGTCCCGCACCGCCACCACCACCACCACCACCACCACCACCCGACGCCATTCATTCAAGAAGATGTGGACGAGGTGGAGAGAAGAATGGGAAACAATACTGTCACCTTACGCGCCACCAGCTCTTCATCTCTCTCTTTCTTTGCTACTGGATCGTTTCTCAAAGGACAAATTGAAACGACACTATAACCTCAAAAAGCCATCGCGTCCCAAACGAGATGAGAATTTTCTTCTCATTATTTTCGACTCATTAGTATAACTCGATAATTTGTTCATCCATTGATGTAGGTACATACGTATAGTTTTTGACAATCTTTACGTCGATGCGTTCGGTTCGAACAATTTTTACTGTTTTTTTGACACCGCGTGACTAAAATCACGAGCCCGCATATGCCCAAGAAAATTGTATACAGACCGATATTTGCCCGCTCGATTTTAGTCAAACGAGGAAATATCATGAATAATTGGCTCATACATTTTTTTGGTTTCAGCGAAGGGCCCAAATCGAGACAAACTTGCCCATACGCCCTTTTGATTTTAGTCGAATGCCTAATTGAGAAGAAAAAAAAAATGCTTAATGAATGACCCTTTCGTTTAATTTCTGGCCAATGATCCTATTTATATCGATTGATTCAGTTTTTCACCATTTTTATATCTTACGAGTGTGTTTGGCAAATATCAAAATAAATACGTTCCCTGATCGGAATTCGTGACAAGAAAAATAAAAAACGTTCATCTAACCCAGCGATTGATTTCTATATAGATGAATACGTTATATGTCCGAAGGCGTCAGCTTTTTAAACAATATACATATATCCATATCTACATCCTTTGAGATTTTAATTACGATCAATGAAAAAACTACTTCGCCTTCTCATCTCGTCTTCTCGTCTGACCAAGAGGCGCCCCCCTTCCCTCCCCCTCTCGCTCTAGGTTCGATTTAATTAATGATTAAGCTATTAATCGAAGGCGTCGTCGCACGAGGACCTGCAACCGCGGAACAATACACCCTATCGAGGCGGGTGGTCGAGAGGCTGTTTAATATCCACATACACACACATGTATGGTATCTCAATATCTCGATCATTAAAATTGCCTTTTTTTTTGTTCCTCTTGTTGCGATGAAGAAATGCGACTGTCTACGTTTTTTTCATCAAATATTTTTGGATCTTTTTTCCGTTTTTTTTTTTTTTTTTGTTTTTCTTGGTTTTTTTTTCACGGTGTTTGTCACGGGGACCGGGAAATATCCCCCTTCTATTTTATATAGATAATATAACAGTACGAGCTGGAGGCGAGGAAGCGACGCCGACGCCGAAGTTGCCGGCGTCACCTCGACGTCCCGATACGAGACGCGCACGTTGCACACGCGGGATGATCTAAAATAAGAGGACGTCCGACCACTACCGACCGGGGCAACTAGCGCAGCTGGCGCCTCGCAAGTTCTTTAATTAAAACCTGACCGCCAGGTTTTCCTATCCTTCTTTTCAACAAATATAGAAATTTATTTCATAACCTCGTTATTCGCTGCACCCTCCCCCCCCCCCCCCCCCATCGCTTCGCCCGTTGGACACGCTTTGGGCTTTAATTAATCGATTTTTTTGTTAATTACAATTGAATTTTTTTTTTCCTTTTCAACGATTTTTGATTGTTGGATTCTCTATCTTCACTTGTATAAGATACATCAGAATTTTGATCCGAACACTTGGGTATAGGATATAAATGCGTATGTCTGATGATTATAGATGAAATTTTCGGCGATCGGATTGATCAGATTGATTGTTTCGACCGCGGTAAGTATATAACGATATGGTATACTTGAGGAGTGAAAAAAACCTGTAGAAAAATATGTAGAAAATATTGATTAGGGGTTGCGCGTGTCGGTCGGCGGCCATGTTCACCCCCTGACTGACTAGAGCGTCGCGACGCGGAAAGAGGCTAAACTAAACTAAACTAAACTAAACTATACCGCGACGTATGGTGTGTTTGTGGATACGATACACTTACATATATATATATGGTGTATCTATATCTATACATACGTGAATGCATATACGACCCAGCCAAACTGCACTGACTCTACAATCCCCACTATTTCTTCCTCCAATACCTACACACACACACACACACGTTTACTATCCATATGTTCCCATATATACATGAATCTTTTCACGCAGACGCGATTCAAATCTGACCTCAACCCCCGCGTCTTTTACATCTAAAATCGCTTTCTTCTATTGTCTTCCCTCTTCTTGTATCTCTAATTAACATCTCGCAAGATCTTGGAGGCCGATAAACAGACAACTAGATTAGATGCTTTCAAACTTTACTAATTTCCGCGCAATTGCAAAAATAAAATAAATAAAAAACAGCAACTAAAAAAATATGAAATGGGTAAACGAGAATGAAGAGAAATTGATTGATTGCTCGGTAAAGAACTCGATGGATAAACCAAGCGGAGAATTACACCGAGATAGTAGCAGAATATAAAAATATATTATAGTATATCCGGTTTTTGAAAATCACCAAATTTCGGAAAAAAAAAATTAGGAGAATATAGGAGAAAACGAACGGCGTGAATATTTGAAATGGGTTTTGGCGCCTTTTTCGGATGTTCGAAATTCAAATGGACGCATCTACTTGTCCACGCACCGGGTGTCGGATGAAAAAAAAAGAAAGAGATAGAAATGAAAGTAGGGATAGGTATAAGAGAAGAGAAGAGAGGGAGATATGCGAGGCAGTCAGCTGTTCTGCGCGCGAACACGTGCGCGAGTTGGGTGTCGTGTGGGTGACAGTCGATTGGTGTGTGTGGGCGCGTGGTCGCGTGCGTGGCGTTCACATTGGCCCATGTGTGTGTGTGTGTGTGTATGCGAGGCGAAACGAGGGAGGCAAGCAAGTCAGTAGTCGAGGCGCGGCGGAGTGGCAAGCAGCCATTTTCTCTTTTCCGCGTTCCCGTGAAAATCCAAACCTCCTTATTTTGCCCTTTCAATTGGCCCACGAAAAGAACCAGTCGATTTCTTAACAAACGGGCATGTGCCCAGGTAAAGTGGGACCCGCGACACCAAAAGGACATTTAAACCCCCTCCCCACCACCACCAACCAACCCCTAAACCCACCGCAACCCCCTACAATCAGCGCGCGACAAACAACCGAAAGGATACGCGGACGCGAAAAAGGAAACAACAACAGTGTGTCTCTCCTTCGATCCTGCACTTATATTTTTTCGTATTTTTTTCAAAACCAGAGAAAAATTATCCTACTATAGTATTTTATTATGATCGATCGAACCGCAACCACGAGGAATTATAATACAAAAAAGAAAGTTACAGATTGAAACTGTGCGCGTTTAATTCCCGGTGTGCGAATTTTCGTTAACAACAACAACAACAAAATCACTTGACAGTTGTAGATAGATATTTGAAAATTTCGAGGGATTATTGATTGACCGATCGATTGATTTTCGTCGTTAAAAATAACGAGATTTTCGGTTTTTACTCCAAAAGAACCAAAACCGAAAGCAAAGGGGAAAAAAAGTTAACAATTTTGTTAAACGCAGTGATAATTTTTGTGAAAATTTCTATTTCTCTCCTGTATGTGTTGAAAGTGTGTCGAAAAAGTGTTTTTCAGTATTTTCCGAGCAAGTTTGACAGCAGCAAGGACCCCAGCTGGAGAGAGAAATATAGAAAGAGAGAAAGAGAGAGAGAAAGAGGAAGAGGAGGGCCAACGACCACGAGGTGAGGACGACATTCTGCGCAGGACCGTTTGCAAAATTCAACGCCCGCTTTGCATACCGTCTCGCACATCCAACCCCTTGTCCAATATCAAAATTGGTCCATCGCGCACATTTACCCTCTCAACTGCGAATCCCATCCCTTCCTCTTAATGCCTGCACAGACCTTTGAATACGCCCAGCTTTTCAACCTGCAAGGAGTGGTTAATTTGCCTTTTTTTTCAAAAAACAGAAGTGCACCCTCTCTGTAATTGTTTATTTTATTTTTTTCAATTTTTTCTGGATTGTTTTCTGTCTACTAAGTGAATATTATACGTGGGTGGTAAATATGGTACAAACAGACGATTATTACTAGTGTACCAAAGGAACTGCGCTGCTTTTCCTCTCTTCATCTTCATCTTCATTCTCGTCTCGAGTGTAATGAGTGAGTTGGCTCCAACAGACGCATATCTTTGCGTTTATGATGCCTAAATATAATCTTAACGATGTCCTTATGACCAGCAGAGGTATATACCTACGAGTCGCTTATACGTAGATACATACGTGAATATACATACAAACGTACATTAACAAAATTCAGATGAAGATTCAATCCACTTCTGACATCCTCCCCTATTCCAATCCTATTATATCCCTCGTTCATTTTCCACACACATATTTATATATATATTTCTTTCGAATGAATATAATATATTCATGCTTGATTATCTCATTGATCGATATAAGGATCCAATAATACGAATAATTATAATAATAATTCATCTACGTACGTATAGGTATATGATGCGGCAATGATTAAGCCCGTCAGTTTTTACATATGGATATGATGATAATCAGGAATTGGAATAAGGAATGTTTGAAGAGGCCAAAGTAACGTCTTCTATTAATAGAGAGTGTGATTTGAAAAAAATATCTATCAGAACGACGTGTCTAATTATTTATAGAGTTTTGTTTACACGGTTTGGAAAATTAAGCATCTTCTTCTTATATATCCGAGACGAAACACCACACGTGGGGATCCCGGCGTGCGTCGTCGTTGAATTCCTCGACTTCTCAAGTAACGCGGCTTTTTTCACTCTAACTTATATACTTTTCTCCGATTTAGTTACAGATGAAGAAACCAAAAAAGAAGAAGAAAAAAAAATGATAACAATTTTTTACTTTTTCTCTCGCACCTTTTTCTGGTTTTTTGTTATTTTATTTAAACGCTTGGCTCTCCCTCGCAGTCTAGGCGACGACGTCTCGATCGTTGACGTGCTTCAGGCGTGGGTGAGAAAATAGAAAAAGAGTGAGAGAGTGAGGAAGATAGCGGAAAAGAGTCAGAATGAGAAGATCAATTAACCTTGTTAAAAAAAAAATAAAATAAAATAAAAACAAAAAATAACAAATAAAATAAAATAAAATATCTTGCGAGAAAAGTATAAACGCGTGGCGCGAAAGAAACCCGTTGACAGATGAGTGGCAGCAGGGGATGGGAACTCAGGGTATATTATATATATATATCCTTTTTCTCCTCTTTCGAAAAAGATTAAACATATTATACCGGGTAGCGGATTTTCCCGCCATTTATTTTTGAAGATACTAAAAATCATCCAAATTAACCCTGTAGTGGCCATACCTCTGTATAATAACTTGATGCGGTCACACCGCACTGGGTGAGATTCACTCAGCCACGTTTCAAATGGTTGTGGTGTGAAAACTATCAGTCGGATCGGAATTGAAAAAATACTGAGAATACTTCGAAGATTCTGAAACATGTGTGAAAAGTTGTTCCGTCAAAATTCAAATCACAACATGTTAAAAAAATTATTAAATAGGTAAAATTTGTCAAAAAACACACCTTTTCAATAAGAAAAATCATAACGTTTTGAATTTTCACTATTTTCAACTCAAATTTCAACTAAAATACTCGTAAGATATGGTACTTCTTGGTAAAAAATAGTGGCATAGCGCACGTTTGAAAACAAGTATTCATTTCGACACGTGAAGACGATCGATTTTGGAGTAGAAATGAATGCGGATCTATCTGGAAGACATAAGTACACAAAATGCACCTTTTCGCGAAAAAAACAAATCGTAACCAATGCATTTATTGGATATTATTTTACTAAAAATGAGGCCCGGGTAAAATTTACCCCTGTATGGCGGCCACGAAGAGTCGAATACAAAAATATCATGGAAAAATGTGTAGAATTGCTTGAATTTATTCATTTCTTCCGTGAAAACTGTTAGCCGATTTTTTCGGTACCTTGCAGTGACATTTGCGTGCGTCATAGTTGAGACGGTGCTGTGTAGAAGTACGAGACGACGCGTATCCTAGGTTTGGTAAGGTTGGTTGGTTGGTTACTCGGCATATACATATAGACGCAGTCGCGTTTGGTTCGACACGCCACACGCCACACAACAATTAACCGAACAAACCCGCTTCTTCCCCCCAACTCCCTTGCCCACCAAAAAATCCTTTTTGGTATGGGGGTTTCCGCAGCCCAGGGGTGTAAACCTGTCATTATCCTGATTATTATTCCTCCGCGCCTAATCACAAGCTGTCAGTCTTTCCTCTTTCTCTTTCTCTCTCTCTCTCTCTCTCTCTCTCTCTCTCTAGTCCTTTTTCATTCTGATTATTTACTCTACATATCGTAGATACTCGCGTACGAATTATTTCTCTCTTTACTTTCTCTCTCTCTCTCTTATCCTCGCTACGCGTTAATTTGCTCGTCGCGTTTCTGCGCCCCAAAATCACACGTCGTCTCTGCGAGCTGCTTGATCGCATATCGATTTATCGTCAGATTCATTTCAACTTCCAACTTTTGAAGAAAAGAAGGCAAGTTATTATAATCGTTCCAAAAATGAAAAGTCACCACCAGTTTCACCAAATCTCCATGTTTTGAGGTCCAGAGAATCGTCTCCGATCAATTTTGGATGAATTAATTTTATATCCGACCGCATATCTTGAGAACGAATCAAAGGATTTTCATGATTTTTGTCTCAATCGATGCGGTTTTTCGTAGCTCAGAGCTGAAGAGTTTGGCTTCAATCGGTTGACTATTTTTCGAGTATTTGAACGAACAAAATTGTACAAAAAAAAATTTCAAACAGTCATATCTCGATAACGAATCAACGGATTTTGACGATTTTGATCTTTATCCATAGCATTTGCTCCAACTTAGAAATGACCGAATTTTTAAATACATCCATGCAGTAGTTTTGTATCGTTCGAACTTGAAAGATCCGCGCAGGAAGTTTCAGGACTGGCCCATCAGTGGTCAGTCGATTTACCTGCTTGTTTCTCTTAATATAATCATAATGGAGAAGGAATTCCTTAGTAAATCGGGAATTTTCGGATTGTGTTAAGTGCGGGTGGAGACCGTGAGGACCGCCGCTAGTGTTCGGTTACAAATTGAGAGCAAAAGAGAGAAGGAGATGGAGGTGGAGGTGGAGGCGGAGGTGAAATATATAAAATAGCGCTGCGCTGCAGACTATATTGTCTAATTTTAGCCGATCTACACCGCTCCCTTTTACACTCCTTCGTTCCCCTCGTCCAGGATTATAATTAGATACAGAAATACCCGCGGACGACTGGCATCCACCCACTCATGCTATACCAACGAACGAACGAACGAACGAACGTACGAACGAACGAACGAACAACTTCTCTCTACCTAACGCGCCTAACACGCTGGCGAATGAGCCAGCTAACGAAACTTAAGACGACGCGTCGCGATTCGATTCGACTCGACGCGCTTTACTTGATCCTAGCTGGCTCACGGTCGGAGGTTAAACACTCTTCAAATCTCGTCAAACGTCGTTTTCCTCACCACATGCGAATCCTTCAGTATATGTACATAGGTGTAGGTTTGGTATAGATCCTTATGGCGAACTTTAACAATTGCAGATATTATTCCTTTCCATAATAATTTTTTAATCGCAAATTAAACAAATCCGCATCTATAATAGGTATGGCGAATTCAGGAGTGAAATCAAGGATCTCTGATATTTTGGAGTCGAATTCCTACAGCGATTGAATAATTCCAAGAGAACGCGTAATTAAATTTTCATCAAATTCCATACTAGGGTGAACTTTTACATGAAATTCAAGAAAACGTTACGATGTTTCGTCGAATTCGAGCAAAAGGAGGTGATTCAGATAAAAACGAGTGGAATACAAAATCGACGATAGTTCAAAGCAATCGGCGTTCAATTTCATCCCAAATTCCAGAGAACTCCGAACTATTCTCTTTCGCAATTAAGGGAAGACCCTGAATCGAAATTTTAGGAACGTCAGATTTTCATCTTTCAGATGGCCATAAGAAACCTCCAATAAAAAACCAGATACTAAGAATTCCAAATTATGCTAGGATTGGATGATTTAAAGAAAAAAGTTTCAATTTTCTTCAATGAAAGTTAATACGCAAGGAACGTACCTTCCGCAGAATTTTTTCTTTGCAGTAAGACTACAAAAGCTTCCTTATACGATAATAACGTTCATCGCAGAAAATTTAAACGTTTTTTCAAAACATATCCTACCACAATCTGAAATTCTGGGTATCAGTTTTCTGATGGGACGTTCTTTGACCATTTTAAAAATAAAAAACTGCTTTTTTCAAGATTTCGGTAGGGTTCTCCCTTAATCCATTGATTGCCAAAATCCTCTGAGAAACTGATAAACGAGTCCCGTGGAAAAATGTCTCCGAAGAAGAACAAATTGTGTCTGTGTGCTTTTTTTTCCTAACGCGTATAGATCGATAACGTAAACGCAAATAGATATAGATGGACAGAATCGATGCCCCAAAAGATACAAAAGTAAAGAAGAAAAAAAAAAACAAAAAAAACGGAAGATAGAAAGAAGAAAAAAGTAGCGTAAAAATTAAAAAGAAAAAGCAAAGAGAAGAAAAGAAAATGATCGGATATTATAAATAAGGGGTTTACGGCCCACGGTGCAGGATGAATATTTATTCCACGGCGTGGTTAAATAATTAATTAAGAAGGGCAGCTGCCGCTCGTTCGTTCGTTCGTTCGTTCGTTCGTTCGCTGCCTGCTCCCTGACGACGGGAATCGTCTAGTCTAATAGACCGTGGTGGGTGGGTGAGTGAGGAGGAGGAGGAGGAGGAGGGGGAAGGGGAGGGGGGACGAGAGGGAGCGGAGACCCTAATGTAGGAGAGGTAATTATTATACGAACCAATCGATACTTCGACGAGCACAACTAGATGGAAAAAACAGAGCCGGGCGAGCTTTTGCCCGCGTTTCAACCTATCGCGTCCCCCCCCCCCCCCTTCCCCCCCTCCTCCCCCCAATTCTATCTTCTACGCTTACAAAGCAACGCGGATTAGAATTCGAACCGTAACTAACTCGCGGATAACACCAACCTGCCTATGCGATCCTAGAGAATCGATAACGATCAATTATAATAATTGATTCATTCATTCATTCTGGTTACCTTGTAAAGGATTTGAATTTATTCATTATAGACTATTTGGTCAACTGGATAGCCCTGGACTATTTTTTTTTTATTTATTTTTTCTTTTATCACCGTTATAATTATGTATTTTTTTTCTCCTTCGGTCGAAACGTTATGACTTTCTTAGACAGAACCAGTCTCGGTAAATCTTAGTGAGCACATAGTGATTTTTCGTATCATCAAAGTATACAGGTTATGATCCTGTAAAATGAAAATCATTTGTGATGTCAGCCGGGAGTCAAATAGGAATTGAAATTTTCAATAATTTTTTAGATGAACCTGATACTTCTTGATCTCGTGTAGGTGCGCAGATGAGAAATAAAGATGTTGATTTTATTTCCCACAATTTGACCAATTCCTCGATTTCTCTCTTTTCTCTCTAGCTCTCGATAGATCTAGAGAATTTTTGTGGGAAGAATAAGAGAAGGAGGAGAAGGAGGAGGAGAATGTGGAGGAGGGGATAGCTGACGATGAGCGTTTCAAACGATTAATAATAATGATAATTACGAATTATTTTTAAAATCTTGCTCCGAGGTTAAATTCGGGGTCTGAGCTCATTGCTCAAGCCGAGGCCGGTGGAGACCGCGTGAATACGTAAATCGCCGTTGCTCTCCTCGTATACCTAAATACAATATACATACATACGTATACATATATACACACAAACATACCTACACGTTTACTCAGATCTGTACAACATTAAACTCGCGTGGTAAACTGGCAAGTACGCAAAAGCAAAAGCAAAAGCAAAAGCAAAAGCAAAAGCAAAAGCAAAAGCAAAAGCAACCTGCACAGGCCAAAGGGGTAATTAACAAAGAATGATTATTCCTTCTAATTCCCGAGACCTGACTATAAATGATGGGGGCGTAGAGAAAAAAATGATATACTTTAAACAGCTAGTGTCCCCCATTACTTTTTCTTCTTCGCTTCTTATGGGATGCAATTCTATATTTCTTTCTTTCTTTCTTTCTTTCTTTCTGTCCTATGGCTTCCCTCTTTCTTCCAACTCCCACAATAAGAATTAAGAAAATAAGAAATAAGAAATAAGAAATAAGACAGTCAAGTGAGTGGTGATTGCCGGTTGAAAGATCAGCGAACCGCGACGCTGTCTGTCCGTTCGTCCATCTGTTTCTCTGTCTTTTTTTTTTATTTCCGTATATATGTTCAGGTATCACATACGCATTTGATTCATTTGTATGGTGGTGGGTTGTATGTTAGATATGGGCAGGCTAGAGTTAGTCCTCTCTGTCTCCGTGTATAACAGCGGAGGAATCATGCTCTCTAATTTTGACCGGTTTTTTTTTTCTTATTATATATATACTTAGTTATAGAAGAAGCTAGTGGTAGTCGGGCAGTAGCTGGTCGTTAACTTTTCGAATTAATCACAATCGTGTCTCTTTCTCTCTATATATATTAACGGGGGTTAATTGCTGTTATCCGCAAACTGGCCATACTGCAAGGGACTACCTACTCGTAGTATACTATACTCCACCTCTATATTTCTATATTCCACTCAATTCTGCTCTGCTTGGCTTGGCGGATGTCTGCAGAACCAAGGGAACCTTTACGCATCCGGCAAAACTTCTCAACTTTTGCTCTACGACATGACACGACCATATAATGTACTATAATCATATATCTCTTTACTATTCCACTTTGTTTCAACGACCATATCGATGTTCCTCCGGGTCATGGGATTTGACAATTCATCAATTTTTCTACACTTTTTACTCATATGTTCTTTCTTGTCTGTGTAATTATTCTCCCTTGAACTCAATGGGAGCAGTATGTCGGGGTCGGATAAATTGAATATACTCCAAAATCAATTTGTATCATCACCAAAGTTCATTTTGCATCATTATAGTTATCTCAGTTAAAAACGGTTGCTGCACAAATTCAGGCACACCGTAGGTACGATTCGACAGTCTATGACCAAGATTCGGAGGAATGCAGGCCATCAGTAATTGAACGAAGGAAATTGGACAATTTAATTTTTAGGCTGAGTTGTTTGCAAATAAGTGGAAAAGAAATGTTCGATTTTTGAAAAATTGGCCATATCTTGTATGATAATTTTTTCAATTCAATTTGCCTCGTTCATTTTATGACGGCGCGTCTTCCGAACAACTCGGATCCCGAGAAAGTGAAATCGGACCTACGGTGTGCCTCAATTCGTGCAGCGACTGATTTTTAGTAAGATGATTATAATGATGTAGAATGAACTCTGGTGAAGAAATAAATTGATTCTGGACCACGTGTCATTTTTACAACCGTGACATACTGGTCCCCTTAATTCTCACTTCGTCTTACCACGAATGCGACCTGGGTAACGGTTTTTCGGGTCCTAGGGGTCGGTCGTCGGATGACCAGTTATCCCCGTTGGCCATGGGAAAAACTGGCCGCTGAAACAAAGCTCTGGCAAAAACCAGTTGTAAACAATTGTTGGCAAGGAAATATCCCGGAGGGATCCGTTTACCCGACTCCACCCCTGGCCGAGAAGGGATGAGATTCGGTTGAGAGATTCATTCATTTTTTTTTTCTTCTTTACTTTTTTTTTTGCTTCTTTCTTTCTTCTTTCTTATTTGCAGTATTAGACACGGTCAGAAAATATCTGCATACGTATATTATTCATATAGTGTGCGAAATACGTTTGGAATATAAAACAACCTGTTTCCTTTCAGAGGTAGAATCGCCCCTTTTTTTTCATTCGAATAATTGACCTTCCCTCGTTAAGGCGTGATCAATTAATTAAATGTAATTGTCGAGCCGGGGGAGAGAGGACGCGAAGTCTGGGAACGGAATTATCCTCGTCTGGATTTCTCAACCTCACCCCATTGACTGGACTTTTAATGATTAAGTGTTAAAGTGGTTGATGAAGAGAGAATGAGGGCCAAAGTTGGTATATAATTGCGCTGTATAAGAATGATTACCGATACAGAAATATCCACTCGAGGATTTAGAATCAGTATAATACGATAATATGATAGTGCCATTCGTGTATTACCTACAAATTGTATCGAATTAATTATTATCTTGCAAAAATAGAAAAGCTATAGTCGCGACGAACTGCAGGGAGAATTTCTTCATTCACTGCAAAGCACTGGGTTCACTTATAATTGACATAGTTACGTGGCTAATATTACACAGATTGAATGTAATTCTTAATAAAAATAGATCATGGTGAAGTATACGTAGAGATGCTCGTGGCAATTAATCGAGTCTTTCATTTATCCACTTCTTCTCAGCGCTAACGAATACACATAAGATTGTAGAACACTATTCAGGCATTACGTATTTATATTGGTAGAAAGCTTTATTGGCGGGCTATACGACAGTCGAAACTTGCCGATTTCATTTTGGCCACTTTTCTGTATGTGTCCGAAAAATCAGAAAGTGAATTGGGAATCCTGGATTTCCGATTTGCAGATTCTTCAGCTCGCGGTTTTCTTACAGTCGGCTGCTTTCAAATTTTTACCTCACGAGTTATGGGGCATGTTGAATTCACAAGATTGTGATTCTTGGCGAGCTGGAATCCGCGACTCGCTTTCGCAACTCTTGGAACTGTCTCAACTTGCCAAAAATCATATAATATCTATACATACGAGTTGGGAGAAGAGATGGGAATATATATCTCGACTTTTAGGATGAAAAATAATGAACTGGATTACCGCAATATATTGGATCGAGCGTATATATATTCAATAAGAAAAGCCCTCACACCCCTGAATCACAAGGGATGTTCTTCAATCATTCAATGGTAATTTTAATCCACGATGTTTGATCATTTGATCGGTTGAGAAAATAAAAATGAAGAACAGCTCGTCGCTGTTAATCGAATTTTTTCATTTCCTTACTATCACAGGGTATATGTATAATTATAATGGAAATCGGGCGTCAAGTATCACAAAGGCATCTAAAATGAATAAGAAACTCGGGGGGAAACCGCTCGATTTCTAGTATGGAATTTACCTGATTCCCGAATAGCGTTGCAGAACAAACCTAATAACTATCATGTAACGATCAAATGCGAAAATCGGAGAAAAATTCACAAAATTTTCGCAATTTCTGTGTATATATCATAAATGTGTTTACGAGACATTGGAAAAAGTATAAAGAAATTCGAGAAAATCTGATTACACCATAAGAACCAGGAAAAGTAAAAAAGTTAAAAAAATTATATGGATTGTTGGAAAACCTTAATTTCAATGAATTCAACTATGATGGGTCGTACCATTTCAACTATAAGTTTTCCCAACTATTAGAGATTCGCAAAAAGTTTGGGAAATTTTCGTCCTCCGTTTTAATCGTCATCCTGCGAATACTGCATCAGCAGTCCAGACAGTCGGACCTTCAGCACAAACAGACGGATAGACAGACAGACGCGGTGGTAAGTACGATATCGACCGTCCAAGCGTGGTGCAGGGTTGGTATGTGATTACATAGATTGGGTCACGCAATGAAGGCCAGGGAGCCCCTGTCCACAGTGCTGCTCTTCTGATTATTTGACCGCCGCAGACTCTGTATGGTATATACATATATATATGTATATAGGTATACATACCATAGTTGGGCAAAATTCTAGCCTCGAGAAGAAATGAGAAAAGATTCCCCTGCTCTTCATAATTAAGCTACATATCTGTATTGGACTTATATATTTATATGAGGATATGTGATGCGTGAATGTGTATTAAATAGACGGGGATTGACAGTGTGCCGCATACACTGAGAAAAAATATAGTAGATTCAATAAAATATTTGCTCCGATATTCCCGATTGAATGTTCAATCGACACAGCTATATGTATATCTTGTATTCACGTAGTTGCATATCATGTAATATCGACCCTGATTTTTGGTTACGTCAATTGGAATTTAATATTCAATTCAATTGCGACTATTGAAACAGACGTTGATTCGAGTCTATGATATTTTTAGTCTCAGTGTACTAATACTCGTTGTTTCTGATGTAGAAGTTTTTGATTTTGGAACACGAGTGACAGATTTTTTATTTTTTTATTTCTTTAATATCAGCTCCAGTGAAATTGATAAATTCGTTTTCGGGGAATTTGTCTAGTGAAACATAAATTGTAATCGGAATACTCGTAGCCGTATTAGAAAAATTTCTAATTTTCCAACTGCCATCGGCAAACTGTTCTCGATTGAATTTTCTGAAGAAAAAAACATTAGATAATTTTGAAAATCTAGTCAAAACGCTAAACTATAACGCTACGATGAACTTTACTGAAAAATATGCGCGTCACAATCTTGTTCACCTTGGCAAATGCTCCGAAAAAATGAAAGAATTCCAAATCGTCAAACATCGCCCCATCAGTAAGCTACCCTAGTCATTTTTTCTCGTGATTAAATCGAACGCGAATATCAAATTCCGAGTTAACACGCCGCACCGTTTCAGTTGGGTTTCTACTTTTTCGAGTTTCTACAATCACGGGAATCCAAGATCCGGCGTGATTTCGATTTACGAAATCATTACTATCATGAGGATATACTTTCTCTGTATTCATGATACTTTCCACAACGTCGGAGTCATTGTTTTGACCAAAGTATAATTCTACACGTGGGTATTAGAGAGAGTCTTGAAAGTAAAATAGAGGAATCAATCGAAAAAAAACGAAAAAGAAAAAAAAAATAGAAAACTAGGTATACACTAAACGAATTCAATCGAAATAGGAAATTATAACGTCCAGAGTTCGGCTGTCGTGTTAGCGGCGGTCATTTGCTACTTTCCCATTCCATATCGTCCCTCGTCCTCATCCCCGCCCATAAAGCGCCCCGCCACCCCCGAGACATATGATTACCAAACGCACAACGACAATTCGTTCTGTTGTGTTGTGTAGTAACGTGACAGCGTGTAATTTACCCCGTGACGCGTAATCGGCGTATTCCCGTACACACACGCGAACCTACACGCCCGTATTTCCCTCGTTCGAATAATTCATTTTCTTTAAGGAAACTAGCTTTCCAGCGCGAGTCTACCTCTTCACTTAATAAGACAGAAAAAAGCAGGTGAATTGGCTGACCACGATGCTTCTGAAAATACTGCATCGATCTATTTCAAAATTCAGTCATTTCTATAACTTGGAGCTAATTTTATCGACGAAGATCAGAATCATTAAAATCCGTTGATTTGTTCTAGAGATGTGACGATTTGGAATTTTTGTGTGAAATTTTGCCTCCTTAAGGGGAGGGGTATGTCGCGGTTGTAAAAATAAAACGGCGTCCAAAATCAATTTATCTCTTCACCAAAGTTAATTTCCATCATTATAATCATCTCACTGAAAATCAGTCGCTGCACGAATTGAGGTACACCGTAGGTCCGATTTCACTTTCTCAGGATCCGAATTGTTCGGAAGACGCGCCGTCATAAATTGAACGAGGGAAATTGAATTGAACAAATTATCATACAAGATATGGCCAATTTTCCGAAAATCGAACATTTCTTTTCCAATTATTTGCAAATAACTCGACGTAAAAATTAAATTGTCCAATTTCCGTCGTTCAATTAGTGATGGCCTGTATTCCTTCGAATCTTGGTCATAGATAAGTCGAATCGGACCTACGGTGTGCCTGAATTCGCGCAGCAACCGTTTTTAAGTGAGATGATTATAATGATGCAAAATGAACTTTGCTGATGATACAAATTGATTTCGGACTTTGTTTAATTTTCCCAAACGCGACATACTGCTCCCTTTAATTACCCAATAACTAGTTGACCGATTTAATCTAAAATCTAATCAGCTCTGAGTTACAAACAACCGAATTGAGACGAAAATCATGGAAATCCTTCGATTAGTTCTCAAGATATGGTCGTACATAAAATTAATCCATCAAAAAATAGTCAAAAGCGATTCTCTCGATCTAAAAACGTGGAGATTTGGCGAAAACTGAACCTTTCATTTTCGGGTTAATTACAATGACTTTCCATTCTTCCAAATCGGAGAGTTGAAAGAATAATAACAATTTCGAAAGCTCGCGAGAAACCGATGTGTATACGTATACAATATATATACCTACAGGCATAGTTACTCCGAGTGGTCAGTACGGAAGAAAGGAATTAGCCAGACCAGTGGAGGGCGCAAGGGGTGGTTGAGGGGACTCATCTAGGTCACAAACACCGTGAAGTAGAAGAAGAAGAAGAAGAATAAGAAGAATACTGGGCGCGCACACGCGGAATAGCGGCCTCATTACTGACCAGGGTGGGTTGCGGGGGTGGAAACGGCGAGGCTGCAGCAAAAGAGGCGGGCGTTAATTAAGAACAGACTCGCCACCAACACCAGGAACGACCGAGGGGGTAGAAAAGGAAGGAAGGGTGGAAAAGGGTGGCAGGAAGGAGCACTGACCACTATGCCCGGGTCCGGGACTCACCTCCTTTCCCTGAGGAGAGAAAAAAGAAAAAAAAGAACAAAAAAAATAGAGAGTGAATGAAAGAGAAAGAAGGAACCAGAGCTGAAGCTGAACCTGGAGCCGAAGCCCGAAGACGAAGAAGAAGAAGAAGAGGACCTCGAGCAGAGAATATCAGCTAAGCCCTTCGTATTATGCTATATTGGACCGGATCCCCGGATCCTTCGTCAGGGTGTCGGACGTCGTCCACCTCGCCGAACCTTGCGTCTTATAATTTCTCGGGTAAAATGACGGAAGACACCGGAGGATTAGGTAATTGGCGCCAAAGTCCCCTCACACTGCGACGAAGACGAAAACGACAACGACGACGACGACGACAACGTCGACGTCGAGGGAACCCAAATCCACAAATTAAACAAACACCTTATTGACAAGGTGATCCCTATACCCTCCTCCATTCTGGTCTCTATCGCACATCGGGGGATATCTACAACGAAACGATACTCTGCAGCACAATATTTCGCGAGCCATACGTAGACTCGAAACAAAGTGACCGCTTCGCGTATCCAGAATCCGTAGCTGGACCCAAACTCGAATTGCTGTACCATTCTGCAGGTCCCTGATATGAGGATAGCGATGAATTTCCGATTTATCTGATGAATTATAACCACGTTTTGGTGAAGTTAAGCTCGTCAAAATTACCAACCAGATTCGCAAAATATTGGCAATTGCGAAAATGTTAAGATGGTCAAACATTTGTGTTGCGGAGTTTCAATTTTCTCAAATTTAACAAATTAAATGCTCCGTAGAAACAGGAAATCGATATCAGGTTTCCGATTCCCCATTCTAATGAAGAGACCAAAGCAGATAATTTTTGGATAAAACTTGGTTTAGACCAATTCAGAGAATTTTGAGAAATCCGGCCCTTGAAGTTCGAAAAACATTATCTGGAGAACGGAACTCTGTGTCCCCTATCCGTGATTTGATGAGAATTGATTTTTTTCAATTCAAAGACGTACCAGCTAGGCATGAAAAAATAATCATCTGCTACCAAAGAAGTTCTTTCCTCTTTCAAATCCAACGCTTGATCATCTCTGACTCTATAAAATAAAATGAACAATTTATAGATTAGGTGAGTGAAGTGAAGTTTTTTTCCTTCCTCTCTGTGTCTACTAAAGTGTGGTGACTTTTATAGAATTGAAGAAAACTCGTAAGAAAAAGCTTTCCCCCGATTCTTTTTCCGCCCCCCGTTACCCTTAGAACAGTTTCGCGTAGACGCGACGCGTCGCGACGCCTCGTCCGCCCTTGGTGGAAAGGAGTCAGCCATCTAGAGCTAGACTGGTGCGGATAGAGGCATAGTACCAAATGGTAGTAGTGGTAGTATTAGTGGTAGTAGTAGTAGACCACGCGACAGGGTAGATAAATTAGTGCGGGTAATGAAGACTGAGCTCTGCGCCTGATTAAACAAACACAGGGAAACACAAATACCTAAAGCTAGGCTAGAGAGGGAAAGAATTGCGCTGCGAATTAGACGAACGAGGAAAGAGAAGTGAAGAGAAGAGAAGAGAAGATAGGAGAGGAAAGGAAAGTAAAAGAAAAAGAAAGAAGAACGGGAAATTCCGCAATTCTTCTCTCGACACACACTCCTGCAGCTATAGGAGTCTCTAATTAACTGTGAACCAGGTTTAGTTACACACCACGCAACTAGCTGGACCTCTTCTAGTCTTCGTCTGTCCACATCTCCGAATAGTCGCTATGAATCAGACCGTCGCAATTTTAGCAACTAGCCAATAACCTCCTAAATTCTGACATTGCAAAATTTACAAGTATACCTATATATCTCCACTCAATGCTACAGCTATGAGCGCGGTGGGGAGAATTGGAAAATCCCGCACTGATGTCACGTATTCTCATTGAATTTTCAAAAATCTTCCTACATTCTTCAGAATTTCATCGACTTCTTCGTCGATTTTATCGATTTCCTTATTCGGTTTTCGCGATGCATTGTATGAAGTAGCCTTCGATTTGGATATGATGATACGTATGCTGCTTTTTAACCATTGGAATAAAGCTTGCTGTAAGATTTGTCGATAGCATTTTTCTCAAAATCTGATGAATTCAAGATCGGATATACAATCCATAGACGGTATATAATCTGATCGATACATTTTGAAATACTTTTTACACGACCCCAAGAGATTGGAAGTATATAAATTCTTCGGAAACATATCTGATGAAAAGCCTGGATGAGAAAATTCTTGAAAATCTTGTGAAACCGATGAAATTCCTCGCGATAAAAAAAGAAAATAAAAGAAAATAACTAAAGATGAAAAGAAAAAAAAATCTTCTCAATCTAGGCGATATTGTAACTTATTCGAAGAGACTTACTCTGGGCATATAGGTTTATATACGAATTGTTGCGAAATGACGTGTATCTGCGAAAGCTTGTAGTTGCGAAACACGTAGAAGATCGTTATTCTCACTGAATTAGAATAAATAAAAAACGCAAAAAGCAAAAAAAAAAAGAAAGAGAAAAAAAAATGGATTCGAATACAAAAAAAATAATAATAAATAAACTTTGCAAAGAAATAGATATATAGATATAGGAGAGGGTGACGATTCTGGTTCCACTCGACTCACGCGTAGGAGTGGATTAATTTCTTTTTGGCCGCGTTCTGAGAATTTCGAAGCAAGTATAGAAAGGTGCGAATTGAATTTTTGCGAATCACAAGCACTAGAGACAAGGGGGTGTTCGGGTATATCGAGGGCTAAATCTTGCTGAGCTTACGATAGTCGTATACCTACACGTTGCATAAAGAGCAGCGGGACACCGAGATACTCATCTCTCTTTCAGCAATATGTATATAGTGTGCGAAATATCGACGATGGTATTTTTATTTATAAGTTTGTTTTTAAGAACACCGATTCCCGCTTGGCTACTTTTTGACAATGAATTAGTAGTGCCACGCTGCAAAGACATAACTATACGTATATAAGTATGTAAAAGACAAGGTACGCGAATCGGTTGAGAATCGCAAATTCGCAAGGAAAAGAGCGAGAGAATTGAAAGAAAAATAGTCAAGAGAGAAAGACGAAACGAAATACAAAAAAAAAAAAAAAAAATCAAGAAACGAAAAGAAACTGTTGACTTTTGCAAGGGCGGCTCTAGGTGAAAAAATAAATCGTCGGGGGCATAATAATTATTATTACACAAATTCCTAGCTCCCCGGGGATAAATACATACGTACCTTATACATATTCATACGTATACTTATATTAGGTATAGGATATTTATGACACATGCAAAGATTATCATAGAAATAATAATAATAATAATGACGAGGATAATGGTATAATAATAGCTGGATATATGAATTTGAAAAAGCGTCGCGACGCTGTTATAGGTGGCAACCTACTCGAATTGCACCTCGCGGGGACGACGGCTCTTTGCTCTGCTCTCTATAGGCAAGGACGCTCAAGTTTAAATAAAAATAAAAATCTTTTACAGCAGCACTAATTATAGAAGCGTGGCGCAACGCGGGGCACACATTTAGGTGGATGAGAGGATAACTGTAATGCGTACACTATATTACCGATGTAACACATCAATTTTATTCTGTTTGTTTTTTTGGCTTTTCGGCTTTTTTGATTATTTCGGTTTTTTGTATTTGAAAATAGAATTGGCAAAATATCACCAGACTTTATTGTCGAATCGTGAATTCTTATGTTTGATAATCACAATCAAGAAATCAACTACATGAATGCAATTACGTTCAATGAATCTGAACATCAGTAGACATCGGAGAATTTAGTAAAGAATTTCATGTGATCCAGGACTCTGGTATATAAGAATACCGATGATCCGGAGTTTACGACTATACTTTCGTTATCAAGAGTGGACCTTCGCTAATGGCTCAAACTAGTACTATTTTTTAGATACTTAGACGTCAGCTGTGATACGAAAGTTACAGTGTCACGTTGCGCAAACTCGAATGTACACGAAGCGGAGGATTTCTCAAGCAACAGCCCGAGGATCGAGCTCAAATTTGAAGCACGTTTCGGTAGAACGAGACTCGTCAAAATGATTAACTATACTTGCGAAATTTTGACAACCGCGGAAACTTCGAGATGGTCAAATATTTCTGTCAAAATTCCAATTTTCCCTTCGAGCCGAATGAAATGTATCGTAGAAACCGCAATCGACTCATCAAGTTCTTGGTTCGTCATTCCGAAAAGGGTGAAGTAGACAATTTTTGGGTAAAACAGGATCCAGATCCGTTTACTGGCTCTCAAGAAATCACGAGCGCAAGATTGACAAATAATAACTTTCAGTAGACGAGTTTTTTTAGAAGAACATCGATTTTTTGAAGATCCAAAAACATGAGTTTTCCTCCATTAAAATTCGACCAAAACCGTCTACCGATAAACAGAGTGATCCAGATTTCGTGACGAATATTTCACAGGGTGAATCTTTGTCAAAACCGGAGTCAAAAGTTCCTTAGCCATTTTTCTAAACAAAAAAAAAACTACCTTCTTCATTGAAGTATATTATAAATTTTTTTCATATTTTTTGTTCTATTCTGATCGAAACGGGAATTGAAATTTTCCTAATAATTTGTTTACAATACTAAAGAAAAATAATCTCTTTTTTTCTCGTCATTTATTTTGATTTTTTCTAATTTTTGAACAAAAAATTTGGAATAAAATTTATCGTACGAATATTATTATTCATTTATTTTTCTGATGAAAAAAGTCATTTTTCAGAAAAATTACTGAGGGGCTTATTCGACTTTAATATTGTCGAGGATTTGCCACGAATTCTGAATCATGCCGTACACATATACGTAAAAGCCCGTAAGACAATTCGGAAGTTGCCTAACATCGATCGAATCCAATCAATCGGTATGTATACCTACCTATATAGAGTGGGATGGGCTGTTCTCGAGGCATAACGGAGCCTCAAATTATAGAAATGCAAACGAATTGGATTGAAATCAATTAATCAGCATAGGGCTAGGCGATGAGAAGGGAAGGGGGGGGCTTTTTATGGAGTAAAGAGAAGGAGGAAAAGGTGGAGGTGGAGATGTAGGATCGATCGCGTTGAAAGGTCGACCTACACGCGTGGTTCTAGTTCCTCGTTTCAAATCCGGAGGAAGGATGTGACGTAATAGCCCAGCTTGTCGACGCGTATTACGTTATGCGTCAAACCGTAAACGTCAAAGACAAAAAAGACAAAACTACAATAGAAAAAATAAAAAAAAACCAAAAAACAATGAAAAAAGAAAAAAAACCCAATAAGGTAAACCGTTAAACGTATATTATACATATAGCTACATCGCCTGAGAACGGACGCTGAAATGAACGAGTTGTAAAAAAGCAAAAAAGGAAGAAAAAAGATATGGGTGCGTCTCTCTATCTCTCTCTCTCTCTTTTTTTTCTCCTACGCGAAACCCGGATAAGTCAATTGATTATTGTCAATAGTCAATGGCCGGGTAATTATTCCGCATGGGAACTGAGCTAATTATTGATGATCGGTATTTGTGTCCGCCTCTTTGCAATATACCTATATCTAGTATATGTAAATGTATATACGTATATCATGTACGTGTGTACATATAGATGTTCCTCCGATTGTAAGTGTGCTGCACGTTCGTATATATTGTTGTGAATACATATATAAATACATATTGTTACAGAGATCTGTACACAAAAACGACTCGTTTGTTGAAAAGGATCGATCGAGACTATACATTATATAATCGCGACTACCTTGTCAGCGGCTAATTCCCAATGCTCCTCGCTCTTTAACTTCCCACTTTGAAAAAAATAGAGAAGTTATTATAATCACCCCGAAAATAAAAAGTCGAGTTTCTTAGGTCCATAGAATCGTCTCCGACAATTTTTGGATGGATCAATTTTATGTCCGACCATATCTTGAGAACGAATCCACGGATTTCTATGATTTTTTGCTCAATCGATGCGGTTCTTCGTAAATCAGAGCTGATTAGATTTTGGAGTTAGACGGCCAACTAGTTTCTGAGTAATTGAACGAACAAAATTGTACGAAGGAAAAATTCCAAATCGTTATATCTCGAGAACACATCAACCGATTTTGATGATTGTCAATTGATCTTCATCAATTGCAATAGCTCCCGCTTAGAAATGGCTGAATTTTGAAATGAATCGATGCAATAGTTTCCTATCGTTCGAACTCGAAAGGTCTGTGCGGCAAGTTTCAGGGTTGGCCCATAGTGGTCAGCCGATTTACCTTCTTGTTAGGTGTGAAAATAATGGGAATATCTGTCTTGTGTTGGTAAATGCGTAGCTCTGCATCGGTATTTGTTACTTTTGGTTATAGAAATTTGTACGTATGGATTCATAAGTTCGTACGTTCTGCATATGCATATTATGGATCACGTATAATAATATGAGGGCAAAACGATATTGTACGGACACGAGTGAGTTTGCACGCAGAATTCTCGTACGTATACTGCAGGGTATTATATTATCGGTCAGAAACGTCGTTGCGTGGGATGTTTTCGTGGGTGTTTCTACAATGGGCCGTTTCGCCGTTCGGCTGCAGAACTGTCTCTCTTAAATCCTCGCGTTTCCACCGCCACCGCCATCGGCCCAGCCACCGTTAACCAAGTCGCCTTTTATTGTAATAAATCAATTTTCTGTATCAACGAGAAGAGAAGAATAAGAGTAATACCTACCCATGCAAAGAACTGACCATACAAAACCAAAAAGGAGGAGGATTTGCCTCAAAATTGTTCTTTCCTTTCCCAACAACAACTATTTTCTTCACAATTAATTTCGTCGTTTTGGTTTTTTTTAATCGCCCAGCTGTATACGATCAATTCGCGATTTCTTTTGTCCTCAGGCACGAATTCAAAAAAATGTATATTGAATCCAAGAGTCTGAAATTTCTATGCTTCTGATCGCCCGGTTGGGAGTCATCGATTACCACTAAAATCTAATCAACCTGTTCAACCATCCCTTAGATTCGCAATTTGCAATAGAATACGCTTGAAAATGTGATTTGGCTAATGGAATTTCAGTCTTAATCGAAATTCTCACAACGGACTTGCATCACGTGAACAGAGAATTTCTCAAAGACTTTATGATCAAAATTTCCCAGATTAGTTACGAATTTGAAACGAAAATTCAAAATCGTTGCAGGATCATTTTTCGATCAGGATATAACGAAAGGTCTGAAGATTTTTGTTCGTTATCAAGTTTGGATCGAAACCAAGGAATCTTGGAAACCATAGCAATAATTTATTGATTACCCATGGAAAGACCGAAAAACTATAGTTACTAGGATAATTTCTTTGGCAAATGAACGCGTTTCGCACAATGATCATTACAAAAAAAAAAAAAAAATCGAAATACCGAAAAGGGAAAATGGAAATCGGTTGATCTCGAAGGGCCAGAGGGGACGCGAAATCACTCCGAAGCTGTAGAGCAGAGCAGCTACTCGTAATTCTCCGAGACTCGCAATAGCTCGAAGCTTCATTTTTCCCCTATAGAAAGTGTGCTGTCCACTCTCGCGATGTGAGTAGGTACGAGAAGGTAGGAAGTTAGGTACTCGCCCGCGTCTCACTGTGCAGGCATTTCGATGCATACTAAACGACCGCTTAAGGTTCGCCTAACGCCGAGCAGGAAGAATAAGAAGAAGAAAAAGAAACAAGTCCAAGGCATGAACAGAGTTGACCAAGCCTTCTTTGCACCCACCTCGACACCTCTGAGGCCAAGTCATTCTCGAATTTCATTACCTACATGTATTTCATTATCGTCATTATCGTTACAGTTATTATCGACCATCGCCGCATTCTTTGGCATTTTTCTTTCATTTTGGAATTGGCAATCTTGTGTAAAGTACAATGAAAAACCATATTATACAGGGTGATTTTTCTTCGGCGTTCTGAGAGGGTGTGGCCTAAATTGGTTGAGACTCCGCCTTCTTCTATTCATACTTGTTATTATCGGAATAATATTTCTCACCCACCGTTAGTTATTGTTTACTAGGCTCTAACCTTATTGATTTGTAGTGTGTATCGATGCAGAAGGTGGTCAGTTCGAACACCTTATTTGATACTATCCCAATGAATCAATGTTATTAAGGATCATTGTCACTGCCATTGCTTTCCTTACAGTATCGTCGTGATACAATATGCGATCAGACTGTTTGTTGACTTGAGCTAGATCGCCCGGAATAATAGTTGGATTTGGAAATAAAGCTATCTGTACATGAATGGAGATTATTTTCTTGACAATAACAAGTGTGAATAGAACAAGGCGGAGCCTCAACCAATTTAGGCCACACCCTCTTAGAACCCCGGAGAATAATCACCCTGTATATAGACTTCTCGAATAAGCTTCTGATCGACGTGATTCTAGATACCGTGAACGAAAAAATTGGAAATGTAGAATATGAATAATAGAAGATCGAGTCCATATCTGCGGATGATGCGTATTTTTCGTTTGAATTAAATCATCGTATCCCGGGAGTCGGCATACTTCTGCCTCTCTGGTATACTTGTAGGACGGATATTATTAGAAAAAAAAAGTATAAATCCAGAATGATGTGGTGTGAGTATAAGACTCGTGCTTCGGACACTTCAAGATACGTAGTTTAGAGATCGAGGAGGGATATGTAGTTGATTAATAGTTTTATATAAATACCCCTAAGACGGTGGATTCAAATATTTATTGTCGTTGGAATGAAACACTTCTCATACTTTGATCTTCATCTATCTGGATATACGTGTATACATATGTATATATTCATGTGCGTACATATCTAACCCCAAACAGAGAGAACTTTCTGGCAACGGTGGGCAAAACTACACCAGCCACTGCTTTTCTTTTTCTAAATTCTAAGCTTCGACCGCAGGCACATCTTGATTCCCTCAAAACTGTATCGGTGAACAGCTGTTTGTTTTTTCTGTAATCTACCTCATTGAAGATTTTTATCTTTACTCCGCTGGGGCGCAGGATTGAAATTTTTAATTTCAAAAGATGCGAAGGGTGAAAATTCAGAATTTTTATACTACCGACTGACGGTTTCCAGACAGATTATTCTCCCGAAAGTCTACGTAGCCAATTTGAAAAACTCTGAATGGAAAAACACCGAAGGTCCAAAATTCCGAAAGCTAAAGATCCGAAAGGCCAAAACTCTGAATCTCGGAATTCGCGAGATGCAACGTCGTTTGTTTGACAGCTTTGTCATGAGCGTCCCTTAAATTTGCGAATTTTTAGATTCCGAGTTTTTAACTTTCAGATCTTTGAGCTGTCTGCGTTCCAATCTTTCGAAATTTCCCACTTCTGAACTCTGACGTTTCTAGAAACTCAGAATCGTGTCTCAGTCAAATAAATCCGGAATTTTGACCGTTCAAAGCTTTCCAAATTCGGAACTCCAATCCCGCGCGCTTCTCTTTTCATACGTATATTTTTTGCCATTTTGTTTTCTTCTTTTTTTTTCATCGCAATCAAAATTGATTTCGCGATCAATCGAACCGAGGCATTAACGCGTACATGCAGCCCTGCATCGAGCAATTATGATCACACATGGGAATATATCGAGCCTCTGTATTATACACCCAAAGTGGTACGTATCTACATGCTGTAGCAATTGGGTGGGGAAAGGGTGAAAAATATGGATTGAAGGGAAGGCCCATCATTCACGCAATGCATTGACGGTTTCCACGTTCGGGCGTAATTATTGGCGCATTGTCTACCGGACAATGCAGCTGCAGTCCCATGGAATTCGGATGCAAAAATCGAATGCAATACGACGAGAATGGCATTGTGGCTCGGCCGGTGTACTCACTTATACGTATGTTGGAAAGAGAGGAGAGCGCGAAAAATAATTGAGTGAAAATAAATGGACATATTATTGCACACGAATACATACATGGGTATGTGTATGTATATATATATATATATATATTAGGCTTGAGTGAAAAAGGTCAATTTCTGCGGATCGTATTCTACAATAGCGCGGAAAAGTTGAGTCTTGACATCACTATAAAGAGTATGCCAAAGGAGAAAATTTATAATCGATATCGTCTGTTTCGGCAAACGCCTCAAAGTTTTGAATCTTATAACACGGGATTTAAATGGAACACAATAGCCCAAAAAGACCAGCTGGCGATAAAAAAATGCATAAAAATTTAACGAATCAGTCAATTTCAGCCTTCTTAGGCTTATTCGAAGCGGAAAAAATGTAGCTTTCGTATGAGGTACTGAAATTAAAAATATGTTGCTCAATTTCGACGATGCAAGCGTTTGAAAACTGGGTTTTTCCCTCCAAAAATGCGTTTCTCCGAGAAAAACCGATTTTTAAACGCTCGGATCTCCGAAACTGAGCTAAATATTTCCAATTCTTTACGTCATATGAAAGATACATTCTTCCCGCTTCGAATAAGCCTAAGGAGGCTGAAATCGACTGATTCGTTGAGTTTTTATGGATTTTTTAGTGCCATCAATAGTCTTTTTGGGCTTTTTCTCCATCGCTAAACCCTATGTTGAATAGTTCAAAACGTTGAGTCGTTTTCCGGAACAGATAATATCGATTGTAAATTTTCTCCATTGGCATACTTAATTTTGATTTTCTTTTCGCAACTCATATTATCGTTTGTACATGAATTTCGAAAAAGAGAGGCTAGTACGACCGTCCAAGTGAGAAGAAGATGGAAAAATGGATTCCAAAAGAAGCGAGTAAGACTGACACGACCGCAACCTATGAATTTGGAAGGTTATTAGTTATTACATGGTGGCGGCGGCATGGCAGAGTCGAATCGGTGCCGGTGGTTTGTGTTGCGGCGACTGCCTGGGTACTATAGACTAGAAACCTCAAACGTACAACCCGCAGGTCTATACTATATAGGTGGTTATACGCGAGGCCGAGGAAACCTTTCCGAGGTTTTTGTAGCAAGATTGGCGGCCATTATGCCTGAAATTGGGGCTTAATTGTGCCAGCCGTAATGAGTCGGGTTGCTCTAATGCATCGCGCCACCGCCACCACCATCATCACCACCATCACCACCATCACCATCATCCTTCCACACCGCAACTACGTTAGTCCGAACACGAATAATCTTTACACACATAGTTGATTTTTCGGTCCTCGATTTCCTCCTCCATAACCATCATAACGGGTGGCTCTAACAAACACATACGTTTTGTATCATCGAATGAATTTTCATATACCCCATTGCAACATATCCTGAGCCTTTTCTTTACATCGAACAGACAAATTTTCACACATCCAGACAGTCTGCAGAGAGACCTAAAGCAACCTGATCGGTCTCTTGATCCATTAGATCCGGCCAGACGTGTGACATGGTCAATTTCTGCCAATGTGAATGGAAAGCTGCAGCTTCACAATAGAAGAGCTCTCATGTATGTACCTATGTATGTTATACGAGTATGAATTGCACAGGTCACATTGGTTAGCCCATAAGTCTGGGACTACCGTGGCTACGACTTACCAGCTACTATGTGCATTTAGTAGTATATGTATAAGGTATACAGTGTGGGTAATGAATTGCCGAGAAATCGAAGCGTATTTATTACCCACGTGTGTTTATACATCGAAACAACCCACGCCATGATACGGTGCCATGCCGCCACGTAATGCCATTGCCGAGTGTCTCTCTCTTTCTCTTCACATATGTACATCTTTTTCAAACTTACGTGAAAATTCCTGATCAATTCACATCTACCTACGTCCGTGTATCCCAACATCAATTCTTTCGTCGATTCCTTAATCATCCTGTATTTCACTATATGGCTCTTAAGCTTCTTTTCATCACGAAACAAAGAAAGAAGAATCCGTTCATTGTCGACCATTCTTTAACTCACGAAGTATAAGAATCAAAAAGTGAGAATTTGATTTCGAATGTCTACTCTCTAAATTTGAATCAGTGAAAATTCACTGATCAGAATGAGTATAGTCACTGATTTGCAGTTATAAGTAGGCCACTGATTGGTCTCAGTGATAGACTTATAACTGCAATCAGCCAATTTTCACTGATTCAAATTTAAAGAATAAGTTTTGGTAATATTGAGGTTTGATAGCATCTTTTACGGAGCACCCTGTAGATGATCGAGGAAGCTGTATGGATCAGGCAGCATATACTGTGTGCCTATACGCGTCTACTCTGCACTACTATGTGGCGACGGAGTATTATTTAATTGCTGTTACCTCCTCGGTTGTTTTTTCGTCGCCATATAATTTGTGTACCTGGGTCTGGGAGAGAAAGAGAGAGAGAGAGAGATCTCTGGAGGATCATCGTCAGCATTCCCCTCTTACCTTCACTCTTTGTCTCCATTCTCTATCTCACTTTTTCTCTCCAATTTGTACCGTATAGTTTTACCCGCTTCCTAATTGCGCGTAATTACCTATGGAGGCCAATTAGCTAGAGGATTGGCTCCGCGCGAGCCCCCAGGAACTTACGAAATAAGAATTTAAGAACCAAAAAGAACAGGAAAGGAAATACAAAAAATAAAAGAAAAAGAAATAAATAAGAAATTAGAAAACAAAGAATAAGATTGAGAATTAGATCTGAGAAGAACAGTGCCGAATTTCATCCCATGGAATCAGCTGCAGGTACTTTTATAATAAGAAAAAAAAAAAAAAATGAATAAAAGAATAAATAGATGAGTCAAGAGTAATTTGAAAATATCCACGAAAGAGCAAATATACAAGTTTTAAAGAATGGCGAAAAATTAACGCGTCCGCGTTGATGTATTAGCCTCCGAGTCGAAGCCGCGGAAGCTTTATTGTAGTTTTTCGTGTCATTGGAGTTGTGCGGTGTGTGTAAAAAGAGTTAGGAATGAAGTAGTAGGTCATTAATCACTTTCTTGTAATTTTTTCCACCACACACACACACTCTCTCTCTCTCTCTCTCTCTCTCTCTCTCTCTTTCTCGTCGCATTGCTCGTTTTAATATTAAAGTGGTTCCCATCTGCAGCAGGAGCAGAAGCATCAGCAACAGTAGCTTGAGCGCTGGATTAATTTGCTTTTTGCAATCTGCGCATACGGCGCGATGCTGCACAGAGCAGCAGTTGGTTACCCACGTATATAAGAAAAAACGTATCATCCTCATCAGAGGGCGTCAAACGAACGAACGCGTTAATTCCAATACCCGCCACGAGTTGATACAAAACAATATGAAAAAATGTTTAAATAAAGTGGAAAACAAACAAAAAATTTCCGACACTTACAAACAAACGGCATAATCGCTTCAGGTATTCGAGAAATATGGATGGGGGGGGGGGGGGGAGGGGGGGCGCTTTTGTTAGCCTCGCACAAATAACTGATTCCCCCGTTAAGATTGCGCGCTGGCAGAAGCAGCGTGCTTTCCGCGAGCGATCTCGATATCTCACTCCCACGCACCCGCGTGATCGTCGAGCTAGTCGTAGAAAGAGAGAAAAAGAAAAAAGGATATAAAAGGAGGTATAGAAAGGGTCAACGACTTTGAAAATGAGTCGAAGTGAGGTGATCGATAACGCGACACAAATGAATTAGAGGTAATTTCGATCGATTATTATGAAAAAAAAATGTGTGCAAAAAAAAAGTACATTTTTCACACGAAATCTAGACCTTGGACAATGAAGTGAGAAGGAATATTAGGAAAAAATATGAGAATTAACGAGAAATAAGTGAAAAAAAAATAAAAAAATAAAAAATTAATGGATTCAGAATTCGAAGAAAAACGATTTCAGAGAAATATTATAAAAGACCACCGAGTCCTCTCGCGTTGTCCCTTGAAGTTTGTAAATTTCGCGTTCTCTTCCATCTCTTTCTATTTCTCATCGTCCTGCGAGAGATAGAAAAAAAGAGAAATAAAGAGAAAAATTCTCTCTCGGTATGAAGAAAGAGGCTTCTCCCATTGTCCGACACCCACGACGCCCGGTGGACCGTGAGGGAGTAGGTAGATGAGAATAAAGAGAGAGAGAAAGGTAGAGAGAAGAGGTATCCGGAGACAGAGAGGACTTCTTACAATATGTCCGAAGGATCAGGACAATCCGTCATTAGTAAACAAATAGTTTAGCAACCGGGGCCGGGGTTGGGCATCAGGCGGTTGGTAGGTACGCTCCTTGTTGTACTTGTGGTAGTAGTAGTAGTCGAAGCCACCATCGTAGTCGTCGTCTTGCTCGTCTCGGACCTACGTAAACTAAACAACAATAAACTTTGGAGAAAAAGGGAGAAATACCACCCTCGAAAAAAAAATACCTGAGGCAATGGACGGTGGCTGATGCACACCTGGTCGAAAAGCCATAGAGTATATAGTATATAGTATGGTATGTATACCTGACTCTCAGGAGACTTTTGCTCTGCCCTGAATTCTTCACCTTCGATGCGAATTAGTGCCTTGTCGCAGTCGGCCAGCTTTATTCCCTCAACAACTCAAATTTCAAAAATTTCATCCTCTGATCCCTATAGTCGTCGTTTCCGCATAATATGTACACATAATACATCATTCGTTGACAAAGCGAGTAGTATAGCTTCGATCCAGCCAATACAGAATTCTAAATACACGCTCGGTCACGGTCTCCTTTTGTTACTTCTGATACATACCCAGGCTAAGGATTTTTCCAAAAACATGCATTTGCGATCTGGATCCTCGATCCTCGGTACCGAAGTAAAAATTCATCTTCATATCATGCCGGAATACCGTCTCCATTGAAAAAGTAACTTGAAAACTCATGAATCATCTATAAACCTTTCGCCCGGAAAATTTTTAGGCCATTCCCAACGGAGGTCCTCGAAAGTCTCGAGCAAGTCGCGTAAGGTGGTCCGGGGGTCGTTCCGAGTCTCTGGAATTCGGCGGAAGTCATTTAAAGTCATCAGGGGCGGACCGGAAGTCGGACGAAGTCGTAAAGATCGGGGGCCGAAGAGTCCGACCGTGACTTTCCGTTAGCCGGTGGTAAAAATTAGAAGATTATTCGCGAGCTAAGAGGAAAGTCTGGCTGACGGTCCACCGAGAGCACCGAAAGTCCAGAACGTTATCTCCCTCGTTTCAGCCAATCGGAAGTCAAGTTCTCCAATTTTCGAAACCGATCTGAACGCTTTACAGAAAATTCCGGAGGCTCTGAAAGTCGCGGAAAAGTCAACCAACGGTGTTTTCACCGACTAGAAAATAATTTAGCAATCGTCAAAGATGTGCAAGACGGCGAAGAGTGCCGGTAATTCGAAGTATCCTGTTGATGATGAGAGTCTATGAATGAATAGAAGAATATTTTCCAGTCATCGTTCAGTCTTCTGGTCCGAACCGATTTCTTCGACTGTTATTTACGTATAAACGTGTATACGATATTGCGGGAAGTTTTTTTTTTTTTCCTTGCTCTTTGTCTTTTTTCTTACCAAAAAGTAAAGGTATATCGAGACAGTTGTCGCGCGCGTTGTTCTGTCCGTCGTATATAGTCGTGTATAGCATAAAGGCTAGTTAAGAAGAGAAAAATCTCAAAGCTTTTTCTATCGTATAGCTCATCGAACCGAGACTGATCGTTAAAAGAATTTCTAGGATTCGTTGGCCGTTTCTCAATTCGAACACGATTCGATTCGTCCGTGAGACATTCGGTTGTTTGTAATTCGAAACTAGAAGGGCGTGTCGAATCCAACGTACCTATACCTAAGGCATTCGCGTTAATTGAACAAAACCGTTAATGGAGAAACCTCAATTTCAGAATCCAATGATACGATCCCCCGTCTTGAAACGAATGAAAAAAAAAAAAAAAAAAAAGAAAAAAGAAAGATAAAAAAACAGGATCCATAGCTAATCACGAATATTTGCAACTCGCAATTATGTACATCATCTTTCTCTATCGTTGTCTTGTTTTGTTTTTTTTATGCCGTTCCCAGAGATAAGTAAGAGATAAGATGACAATGATGATGATGATGAGATAACGAACGGATGTGCAGCGAAGAGTAGCCCCTAATTTCTCATATATATAAGAGACCCAGAAAACGCGTTATGAAATAAAATGGGTCCATAGCCTCAAGGAGGACCGGTCCCCCCATCCGTGCCTCGTTCCTCATCCCTTTGTCCCTAGGTTTGTGGGTCTGTTGGTCTGTTGGTCCGAGTGTTAGACCATCAAGAGGACACACGGAACTGATGGCGAGGCGATGTGAATGTGAGAGTATAAGGTGAGGTGAGACGAGACGGGGGTCCCCCCGCGCAAACGAACGAAGAAGGTCTTCGGGGCCCAGATTAGCATGACAATGTACTTACCGACCACTCGTTATTACTGGCCATCCCGCGGTGTCCTGGCCCCCTTCGTCCTTCATCCCCCCTGCTCATTCTCCTCTTGAGGGTCCCCAATGACACAGAAGAAGAAGACGAAGAAGTAGAATAAGTAGAAGAAGAAGAAAAAAATTATGCGTCTTTCTTCGTGAGAAGACAGCAGGGTCGATAATCTTCGTGAAGCAAATAGAAAAGCTAAAAGAAAATAAGACGAATTTTTAATACAGCATGAAACAAAATTTTTTCGATAAAATCCTGTACGAATCCTTCCTTGTAATAACTTCTACTCTCAGTCCATATTTGCCTTTCATTTTCTCTTTTTCTCTCTCTGTTTAGTAATCCGTACCCGGGGTCCTTCGAGCCATTATTTTTCATTGAATGAGAAACCGAACGGAAAAAAAAAAAAAAAAAACAGAAAAAAGATGGATACCTTTTGGCATTGTATTTTTCCCTAACCTTTTGTACACGTTCACAAAGTTTTCAACGAATTTCTTTCGTTTTTTTCTTCTTTACTTTTTTTTTATACTTGCTTTTTGTATTCTTTTTTTTCTCCTTCTTACGATCTGACATACACAAAAGGCGACTTTTACCTCCTTCCATTTAAGAAACGTCAAAAAAAAAAAGAAGAAAAAGAATTGAAACAGAAAAAAATTTTGGGGGAGTGAGTTTGAGCACAAAAATTATCGGACACAAATGATCACGGAAAATAATGAAAAAATCAGCGTCATTTTGTCAAATTCTTGTGATGTTTCTCTTCCCTTGTTTCATTCATGTCGTTGATTTTAAAATCGAGACATAACCTGAAAATGTGATTTGGGAATCGCGACGTAACCAACAAGCAAATAATGTCCTGTGCCTGATGCTACTTACTGACCTGTGTCAGTCAATCTGCAGTCAGTCAGTCAGGAAGGCAGGCAGGCAGTCACGTTTGCGATGATGCACCGGCTCTCGTATGGGCACCGTGAGAAACAGTATTTCACCGGCTTATACATACAACACAACAAGTTTAACGTAGGACCGACCATGGGACTGTTAAAGAATGGAAGACCCCACCCAGGGGCCCAGTCGTGTCCCCCCCAAAAATAAGTATTGTCCATCCCTTCACTCGCGTAGTTGTGCCGATGGTGATGGTGATGGTGATGGTGTGGTGCGGAGAGAATTAACTAGAGGTGGCCTTACGTGTGACTGTGACCAAAAAAGGGCCTTATTCTACGGAGGAAGGAGCCAACGGTGGAGGAAATGCCCATTGATATTATTGGTAAATGGAAGAGGAGGTTTGAGGTAGTCGACTGAAGGGACTGAGAAACGGAGTCATTAAATGGAAAAATTCTTGGAAATCGTAAAATTTCTTCTATCCTCTAAAGGCATAAGAAGTCCCATCCCGACTGGAAATACTAACACGATCTCAGTCTAAGGTGATCCGTCTTCCCCTCGGCCATAATACACCAAAAGGTATAGAATCGACGATCATCAACGATTTAGAGAATAATAAATTTCCAGCTTGAGCAGCTATAACCGTTTTGTTAAACCCACACACCGATACCAAACATACATACACACAAGCATAGAAATGCCAGGAAAGAACAAGATAGAGAGAGAGAAAGAGGATAATTCGATTCTGAAAAGATGATCGATATTTTACCATAGAAAATGTATCGAATCGGACAAAGACCTTTGAAATCACATAGCGGTCTTTCTCAAAGGCGAGTTGACCAATTAAACACGGTATGATCCGTACAATTTCATCCTTGAATTTTATATACCAAACTCATCTGCAGTGTCCGTTTCTCTCTACGCCGATGATTGATTCGCCGGGTTCATAGGTTACAGGTTCTGATCACGGTGTGAGAAATTGAATGGACAAAAACAAACAGCGTTAAACAATGAAGATGAAGAGTTTGAATTGTGCGTGAGATAAAACTAAATGGAAATCTCATCATCGGAGAAAAACAAACCCTATCGTTCTCATTGTCTTGATAATTCTCATGCTATGCAAAGGAGTTAGGAAACGATCGTAACCCGCAGTGTAAAGAGTCCGTCAAATCAGATCTATGACCATTTAGAAAAGATCAAGAAGAAGAATAAGCGTACTGTCAAATCTCTGCAAACCCGTAAAAGAAGCAAGAGGCAAAGATTATATAGAAGAAGCGCGGGAAAGGGAAGCTGCACCCTGCGGTAGTATTTTCACGCTCGATTAGGCGGACTGGCCTTACCCACCCCCCGGGTGCAGTATAGTCCCTTGGTTTCTGAGTTGAAAAAACAAGGGTAAATAAGACAACAGATCTAAATGTTAGATATAGCGTTGTCAGGTACGAAATTTTTGGTGTCACGCACCCCGGGATTTCATTAAATTTTCCACGTTCTACTTCTCCATTTCTTTGTCTTCTAGTCCTCTAGTCCTTTTGCTTCTCTCAGTAGCTACCTATCCCATGGTTCACTCGCTACCCACGGGCAACCATAATCCAAAACTGTCCAAGGGACAGAAAAGACAAACAAAAGAATCGGCTTGCTTTCACACGAGGGGGGGCAAAAGCCCCCAATGATTCGCTCGGAGCGGTCATCACCTGGCCAAAGGTATAAAGTTCGTTACTGTATGACATGTATAGGTAGATGCCTAAGCGGGAATTTGGTAATGTGTGTGTGTGTGTAAGTACGTGTGGATACGTAGGTATGTGTGAAATTAATTTATGCATCGACGAACACTCATGAAGCTAAAACCCCCGACTTTCATGCCTGTGAGTTTTGCCTGCAGTCCGGCATCAGGCGAATCTCGCATCCCTGGTACTTAAATACGTTATACCAGTATAGGAAGAACAATCAAAGAAGAAGAGAAACGAACCAGCAGCTGATCCAGATCCCCGTTTGATACCGCGCAACCGAGGGTTGGAAAAATTTTACAACATACATGTTGCGCATGCTGCACCCATTCAAATAACCTCCTTAATTGGGCCACTCTGCTCTTGTCTTCCTTTTATACAGCGGGGGCTCCCTTCCGGACCGGTCCCCCCACTTCAGGATGAAAAACCCGAACCGTTAGAACCCGGGAAAGCCAATTTTTCCAACTGGGTCTTGCGTAAGAAAAAAAAAAATTAAGGGGGGAAAAGAAGAGGACGAGATTCTCCGACTATACGGAAAACCTGCGAGCGATCAGAAGAGTCGAATTTTGAATACTTTTATTTCTTTCTTTTTTCTTTCTCTGGTTATTCCGCAGATGTTGTTGGCTGGGAGAAAAAAAAACCGTGCCAAGTTTGCTTTTCTTTCGTTTCGGGTTACCCCGATGCGCCAAAAGTTAGACTCGCCATTCATGGTGGGTGGCGGTGACCCTCGAAGGTTTTTGGGGATGAAGAGACGATGACAGATAGGGTAGGTGGGTTAGGTTAGGTAGCTAGGTGTATACCGATCATCGTTCATCGCAGGGTCAGAGAAACGCGTGTGTGCGAAAAGTAACGCAGTTGTAAAACTTGGCTGAAGATCTAGACTCCCCTTTCCTTTCCTTTCCTTTCCTTTCCTGTGCTTTTCCTCAAACCACCGTTTGACGGTATACTAGGTCACGACCCACCCCGTCCCTCGGGCTGGCTGGCTGGCTGGCTGGCTGGCCATTCTCCCTCGACTCGGATACTATCGGAGTTCACTGCCTCCGTGACATTGACTTTGGTCTAGTTCCTTCCAAACCCCCTTATATTCGCTTTCCCCCAAATATACCAAACTCTCTTGGGAACTATGAGGCACGCTGATGATAAACGTTGAACACCGACGAATAAAAACCAAAAACATTCCTCAAAACTCAAGAGCTGATCGATTTCTCACCTGACGATCAAAAAATGGAGGATGAAAATCAATCGATTTCTTCTTACAACTCAAAGTCCCTAAAGTACGAATGACTCTTTCCATATATATACTTCTGCATCATGAAGACCACGAACATCTATAGAATACGATCGATGGTGTCTACAATCTCAAACGAAACTGTTCCTCATGCCAGAATATGAGATTGTAACCAAAATCTGTATCCTCTCTCAGGAAGTTTATTCAGATAATTGTCTCTTGCGAAAATATCTGCAGCAGTATAAGCAGACCAACGAGATGCTGCGACACATTGACTGTAACGCAAAAGCGGAAAACGCACAAACGCGAATAATAATAATAATAATAATAATAATAATAAGAAGAAGAAGAAGAAGAAGAAGGGCGAGGGTAAAAATGTATCCAACAGAAGAGGGGGTGGGGGGTTATAAGATGGCCACAGATCACGTATGAGGATCGGAGAAGCACGTATGAGCCAGTGCGCGGGGCCAGGACCTCATAACTCGTAGTAATGTCCTCTTCGGAGGATGCGGAGCAGCCCAAGGAACTGCCACCACCCCCGCTCGCTCCATATGCCGAAGGAAAGGGGGGAGGGAGGCCAAGGAGGTCGACGCCATAATCTTGCAGTCAGTCTAGAGCCGGTGTGTAGTACGTCGCGGTGTGTATGAGGAGGAGGTTTATGCCTTTGGTGTAGGGAAAGAAGAAGGATAAAGGAAAAGGAGGTAGATGGACCGAAGGTATAGGGAAGGGAAGGAAAGGAAAGGATGTATATAGTAAAGGTACGGATGGGGCTACCACCATCCATGGGACTTCTTCCCCCACTTGATTTACCTCCCCTACAATTCCCTTCCATTCTCATCCTCTCCTTATTCCTTCCTCCTTGCTGCTGCAGCGAGCATAAGAGAGTTAATCTTGATATAATGGCTGCTCGACTGTCGCAGCCCGCAAGACAATGCGCTGAGAGAAATATATCGCCCGTTACTGAGCTGCTGCTCCTGCTGGTGCTGGTGCTGGTGCTGGTCCTTTGCCCCATTCTACCCCACGTCCTGAACCACTAACCAACCATTATAAACCATCTTAAACCATTCCGAAAGAAGAAGAGGCTCGGGAGAAGAACCCGACTCTCGAAACTATACGCGATTCGAGTCTCTTTCTCTCGCACTTCACATACCAACACCTACTTCTATATACCTCAATGGAAAAGGGCGTCGAGTTATGGACTAAGTCGACATCCGCAACTACTTTTCCATCCTCATCCGAACCTCGAAATGTCCCGTGATATCGTCGATCGATTTTTTTCGTCTTTCATAGAACCTTGTAGTGTTTTTCACTCGAAATTCACTTCAGTGAAACAAAACTGATGAATTTGATACAAAAAATGTTCACGATATTCCAGAATCGTCCTGACCAAATAAGGGTTCGAAAATTGTTTGAAGGCATCATCACACTTTCGTTTTTTGTTTGTTTTTTTTTTCATCAATTCCTTCGGAACAAACACACACTTCAGAAATTCTGTCAATATTTTCAAATTCAAAAGGAACATAATCGAGACGTGATGGATCAAGTATTGGTATCCGTGTACAAGAATGAGGTGATTAATTCTCGTTACGGGCTATGGAGGGGGACTTTAATGCGGAGAATCGGGTAATGCACAATTCCTGATTACCGAATCCCGGATTCTCCCGAGGCATTCTTATACTCTGGAATATAATCTGATCTCGTATTAACCACGCGGGTCGCCCCCCCTCGCAACAATTTTTATGCAGATCGCAGCAGCAGCCGCAGCCGCAGTACCGAATAAGAATAAGAATAAGAATAAGAATGAGAAAAGCGGAGAAGAGAACATCAGAGAGAAGAGAAACTGAGATCAGAAGGCACCCTGCGGGTGGGTTGCTGCCCAGTAAACGCATTATAATATCTTCTCTCCTCTCCTCTTCTCTTTACCTCTCGTATGTATATTGTATATGCCTCTCGGCTTTCTTTGCGAGATGCAGCTGGCCCCGGCGATCTTTCAGGTTAGCCAATAATTTCCTCCCTTCCTCCCTCACCGGACGATATATTAGTCAAGAATCGTATTTTGGACGAAAAAAAATCCAAATCAATGAATGAAATGCGGAAAAAATGTTGTATCTTGAGGAAAGCAGTACGTCGCGGTTGGAAAAATTAAACATACAGTCCAAAATCAATTTGTATCATCACCAAAGTTCATTTTGCATCATTATAATCATCTCACTTAAAAATGGTTGCTGCACGAATTAAGGCACACCGTAGGTCCGATTCGACTTATCTACGACCAAGATTCGAAGGAATACTAATTGTCACTAATTGAACGAGGGAAATTGGAAAAATTAATTTTTAGGCTGAGTTATTTGCAAATAAGTGGAAAAGAAATGTTCGATTTTCGGAAAATTGGCCATATCTTGTATGATCATTTTTTCAATTCAATTTCCCTCGTTCAATTTATGACGGCGCGTCTTCCGAACAATTCGGATCCTGAGAAAGTGAAATCGGACCTGGGGTGTGCCTCAATTCGTGCAGCGACTGATTTTCAGTGAGATGATTATAATGATGCAATTTGAACTTCGGTGAAGAAATAAATTGATTTTCGACCACCTTTTATTTTTACAACCGCGACATACTGCTCCCTTGAGCAGATCTCATTTCCAACCTAACCTAGCTAACATGAAAAAAACATGAGTTTTATTAGAATTCTATTAGTTTTTTGACTAAGTCACATACTTAGTCATTTTCTGCCAAAAAACTGAATCCATTCCCAGAGGATTCATTCGAATCGTTCGAGTAGTCATAGAGAAATTACGATTCGCATTTTCGAGGTGGGAACATTCGGTAATGACGAAATTCCGTAAAAATTCCCATACATCGCCGTAATAGTCATAAAGAGAGAAGATTGACACTCTTATATGTGTTTAGTTGATTCTGACCGCCCTCAAATCTACCGAGAAAGTGTATTTTTTCGCTCGACTAATCGGCGGTGTCTTTCTCCCCTAGACGTAGGTACGTGTAGCGTAAAATCGTTCGGTATAGAGAGCGAGAGAAAAATATAGGTGAAAATAGTGGAGGCACGAAGTATGTGTATGTGTGTATTTTTTTCCCCCTGAAGCTGTAGCAGCGATAAGACGTAGTGAATTTCTCTAGTATAGCGAATATACCGAGGGGTGATTTTCTGCTATAGATCCATTCCACGTACTGGTATATCTATACCGGACGTCCCCCCCCCTTCCCTTATTCCTCTTCTTCTTCTTCTTCTCTTCTTACATACGTGCCCCTTCACGGGGGTAGGTATATCTCCAAGGGGTAGTTGCCACGGCCATTAATTCATCTGCTCGTTGATTGCCTCCACCCCCACCAAGGTCTAGCCATTTTCTCTCTCTCTCTCTCTCTCTCTCCGTCTTTCCTCCTTCCTCGGCACTTTTCTCTAATTAATTTCTAACTCCGATCCGTCCCGCGATCCACGCGATCTACACAGCCGCTGTATATATATATACCATTTCAGTTGTACATATTTATGTATACCTACATCCGGATATCTGATTGTGAGAAATATTTCAGGCATTTATCGAACTATTTTAGATATTTTATCTAGTTCAACTCATCTCGTGTACCAGAGAAAGCGAATATCATGAAAGGAGCGGGGGCTGCAGAGAGCAAAATAACGAAATTGCACACATCCGATTTCCGGATGCGGGTTTTCATTCGTCCTCATGCTTCTCATTGGCTTCGTAAGAACATGATTCAGCAGAATGAAGTTGAAGTTCTTGTGACGTCCACGTAACAGAATTTTTTGAAACAGAAAAATTAAAATCAAATCATTCATTACTTCATGATTCAAATGTTGTTGGACTTGTAAAATGGTAAAGTTAGGTGCGTTTTACTGAATTTGAAAAATCATATACACCGTACATTCTGCTTTTTTTAACCGTCCACGTTATAAAATCAACAACTGTTACCGATCATTTTGTTGCATTAACGCACTCACGGAAAACTGAATAAGTGAATGAGCCACAATTTTGCTGAATTGACAGTAAATTTGTTACGAGTTACAGCCAACAAAATGTTGATGCAACAAAAGATTCTGTTGATTAATCAAAAAATTTCTATCCGCCAATGTTATACTTGAATTAACATAGCAAAACAAATTGTCGATGGTTGAACCGAATTCTGTTTGAATCGACAAAAAATCACCAGCAATAATTTATTTTGTTGGATTAGCCGAATTTGTTTTCTGACTGAGTTACGAACTTGATCCTCATTCCAAAAACACGTTGCCCTATCTGTCTATCTATATCTGTCTGAAATGAGCGAAGAACGGTCCGATAGAAAAATTCCAAACACTATATATACAGGGTTTAGCTTGTCTTTTGGCGATAAAAAATCACTATTGTACACTATAACAGGATTGACCGACTGGTTTGGCCAAAGAAGATTGATCCAAAAAGGAAATCCGGTTGATAAAATTTTGCTCGGAATAATTTCCCAATGAAATTTTGCATGTGTAGAATTTTATCGGCGGATACCTCGGCTCTTATTTTACTTCTAGTTTGATGATTATGGTTTTGGGCAAGATTTCGGCATAGGTATAATATAACGAATGATCTAAGGTATATAGTTGTGTAGCTACGCACACGGATATATACCTGGGTGCAATAAAGGTTAATAGCGACGATACACCCGTGAGGGAATATAAGGTTTAAGAGTGTGTGTAATATGCCGACGGACATATGGTCGACTGGCTCGCCCGATTAGACACATTTGCATCACAATATGAAACTCGGTTCCGCCGCACACCACCATCACCACCATCACCATCATCACCATCACCCGTACGCAACCCGGTTCATTCTGTCTGCTGCTTATGCTTGTGTTGAGTCGTAAGGCCCAGGGTATTAAAACTCCTATCCTTCCAATAGGTGGGTAGATATGAGTGCGTGTTTGCCGTTTACATACATGTGGCCAAATATACGTATTCAATCGCGTGCATATACATATTCATACATACCTGTATATTTACAAACACTGGGTCCCGGGCCGATTGTCCAAAATCCGATGAAACATGTCCGTTGAAAGTATCCCACCGTTTTCATTAATTACCTACTTTTTTTCTTCAGCCAACCGCGTCTTGAAGATGTGCGGATAGAAAACGAAAAGACAAAAAAGATTTCGTCATTTTCTTAATTCTCCTAATTCACCTTCTAAGTCTCTTTCCCTTTTCGTCTTACGGTTAGCAAATTAAGGGGAACAGTATGTCGCGGTTGTAAAAATGAAACGTGGTCCAGAATCAATTTATTTCTTCACCAAAGTTCATTTTACATCATTATAATCATGTCACTAAAAATCAGTCGCTGCACGAATTGAGGCACACCGTAGGTCCGATTTCACTTTCTCAGGATCCGAATTGTTCGGAAGACGCGCCGTCATAAATTCAACGAGGGAAATTGAATAGAAAAAATTATCATATAAAACATGGCCAATTTTCCGGAAATCGAACATTTCTTTTCCACTTATTTGCAAATAACTCAGCCGAAAAATGAAATTTGCCAATTTCCCTCGTTCAATTAGTGACAATTAGTATTCCTTCGAATCTCGGTCATAGATAAGTCGAATGGGACCTACGGTGTGCCTGAATTCGTGGAGCAACCGTTTCTAAGTGAGATGATTATAATGATGCAAAATTAACTTTGGTGATGATACAAATTGATTTTGGACTATGTTTAATTTTTTCAACCGCGACGTATCCTGCTCCCCTTAAGTTCCTATTAGATTCCTATTTTCGCGGTTTCTCTTTGGTTCCCGGAATATCACCAGACACCAGAATATCGTAATCATCATGTGGAATTTCCGTGGAATTTATTTCATCTAATTATACCAAAAATTGTTCAACGACTTGCAGTACGTGAGAAAAAAAATCTGAAAACTGACAAATTACTCGTTCCTGCCAATTTTCTCGTTTGACGGAGATCGACACTGCAGCGTGTATGTACGATAAGCAGATGTGTGGGTGAAAGACCGCGTGCGCGATGCCTAACCTAACCTAACTTAAGCCGAGCCAACCCAAGCCTACTGTGAAACCCAACTGCGCTGTACAGCCTCTGCTTTTCTCTCTTCTCGCGCTCGACAAACCTAAACACAAACGACGGTACTCGCAACACGCGAGCCATATAATGGCACTTAACTCGGCAAAAAACGTCCCAGCTTTCGGAAGTGCGGCTTTGTTTACGTAATACGAATGCGGGCACGATGCCGGGCTGCAGCAGCATCGGCCTCATACATGTTCAATGTTTATGCTCACGTATCTGAGTGTTCGAAAATTAACCATTTATATATATATATTAGGGTGGATCGAAAAAAAAAAATTTTCTCTGCTACCCTCAAAAATCAAAGATATCGCTGGAATAAAGGTCTCCGTGGAAGGATTCGATTTTTTGAATTTTTTTAGGGGGCGCGCGTGACGTTCAAAAGTGCCATTTTTAGCGTCAAAATTACGTTATCACTGATTAACGGAAACAGATTCATCCGAAAATTCTGATTTTTTGATATAAGGTGCCCAGGTATCTACTCTTTCGAACCCATATTCACGGCCCACTACCAATTGTTTTATATCTTCGAAAAAAAATTTTGAAAATCAATATTTTCACTATTTTTCGAGTAATAATCGTTAAATTTTTATTTTTTTCCTTCTAAACCGTTTCTTTATTTCTTTCATCGTTTTTTTCTTGTGAAACTATCTATCAGTATCGCTTACAATGCAAAAATTGCTGAAAATTGCTGAAAAACAAAATTTTGATATTTCGGATATATTTCGAAATAACATTTATTTTTCAGCGATTTTTGCATTGTAAGCGATACTGATAAAAAGTTTTACAAGAAAAAAAACGATGGAAGAAATTAAAAAACGTTTTAGAAGGAGAAAAATCAAAATTCAACGATAATTACCTGAAAAATAGTGAAAATATTGATTTTCAAAATTTTTTTTCGAAGATATGAAACAATTGGTAGTGGTCCGTGAATATGGGTTTAAAAGAGTAGATACCTGGGCACCTTATATCAAAAAATCAGAATTTTCGGATGAATCTGTTTCCGTTAATCAGTGATAACGTAATTTTGACGCTAAAAATGGCACTTTTGAACGTCCCGCGCGCCCCCTAAAAAAATTCAAAAAATCGAATCCTTCCACGGAGACCTTTATTCCAGCGATATCTTTGATTTTTGAGGGTAGCCGAGAAAATTTTTTTTTTTCGATCCACCCTAATATATATATGTATCTACATGGAAATGAATTTCTTATGTAATGTCATTTTATCATACACACATAGGTATAGACACTACCTACCAATTATCAATAATTTTGTTTTGTTTGTTTTCATTTGACGTACCTATATCTCTAATTTTACTTCTCATCAGCTTTGGTGACACAATTATAAAGTATTCGTTCAATCCGCGAATGACTTTTCTAGATTTCAACGAATCTCCACATTCTCGGCTCCATAATATCAGGAAAACATGTTCTCAGAAAGATGTCGGTATGGCCGACAAACTCGTCGAATGATTTCAAAAAACGGCTGGATGAAAAATTCCAAAATTCACATATAGGTTCACGCGCTAATAATGAGCGTAAAAAATTGCCGTATCTCGTTTGATTTGAACCCGGGCTTCTGAGACAGAAATTCGATTTTGACTCTTCGGTTTTCACATTTATTTTCTTTTTTCTCTATTTGAACCGGGAGATGTTTTTCCGAGATCAAAACAAGGGTATCAAGATGATTTGTCAGTGGCAGAATATTTCTTACCGATTCTCGGAGTATTTCTAATTCCAAACGCGCGGGATGATCACTCGAACGATATAGGATGAAAAAATATGAATTTCACAGAATTTCATATTGAGATAAGGGGCCCCTTATCAATATACATAAAAAATTGTCCCATCTCTTTCAATTCGAATGCATCTTTCTGCGAGGAACAACATCGACTTTCCATTTCCTACAAGTAATCACCCATAATATTCTGATCCTGCTGTACACTCCTACGGTATTTCCGGTGCCTGAATTATGATTTGTACATTAATGAAGATTTCACCGTGAATAAAAACCATTTTTCGGCCCTGTTTTGAATTTTTCTACAAATTCATAGAAAACTGATTATCAGTCCGTAGATACGGTTGGAGTAAAAGGCGAGATCCGTTGGACTCTTAAATGCCGAGGGTATCCTCGGACCGAAACGCGAAACAGTAGTAGAGCCTGTTTCTAGTCAGACTCACTCGATCACCGCCAGCGACCTGCCGCAGGCCGGTGTTTCTTCTACTTAAACTATGTATACATATATCCCTGCCTTTTCTGTACCTACCAATATGAGATCAGTCTTTGATTCAATCATATTTCACGGTTCAATGCACAGACAAGTATACATGTCTGTTTTAGGATTTCTAGCTGTAAAGAAGTGTACAAAAGATGATTTCAAACATTCTTTCCGAATCACTTGCGGTTTTCACGTTTCGACCGTTCAAACCTATAAGCGAAATGTGCTTTTCCGCTAGTTTTTCTGTTTTTTTTTTTTTTTTTTTGCGCATTTTCCAACACAGGATATAAATTTGCAGATAAAATTAGGAAAGAAATGCTTTCCGTGCAAACTCACCGAACCCGTGACCCCGACCATTTTAGATTTTCCTGATTCTTTTTTACATGATTGATTTGATATGATATTGATATGATATGATCTTCTCGTGGTTTTTGGAGGAGGGTCGATCATATAAAAAAAAATCAGGAAAATCTAAAATGGTCAGAGTCACGGGTTCGATGAGTTGGCATGGAATGCCCCATATATATAATTTCTCGTATCATTATATGAGAACAAGTATACTCACATATAGGTATACAGTAGAATGAGGATCGTCAAGAGTTACTTGGAGTTTTCTTGAACAGGAATCCAAGGAATCACATACATGAATATGAAGATACAATTGCGAGTAATACGAGAAATATGAAAAGTCAATTGTGACGAATAAATTTTGTGAAAGTATATAATGTATACCTGGAGTAAATATAACTTTTCTAAGAAACGGTGTATGCACACTTGTACATCTCTCTCTCTCTCTTTCTCTTAATCCGCAGAATTCGAATTGCTATACGAGAGAAGAATAAGAAAACGAAGAAGAAATAAAGAAAGAAAGAGAGAAAGAGACGTATTATGTATAGTAGAGCACAGAGTATAGTAAATAAGAGAAGAGAAGAGAAGAGAGGCCCTTAACTGGAAATACAGGTCCGCCTTACCGACCAGCGCTAAACCGAGCTTTTGCACACAGCATACGTATGTATGAATACTCGAAGCAAGCAAGCAAGCAGTCAGCCAGCCAGCCAGCCAGCCAGCCAGCGAGCAAGCGAGCGAGCGAGTGAGCAGCCTCGGCTCTCCGCAGCACAATGGGCTAACAAGGATCGCGGAGCCAACGTACGTACGTTCGTTCGTTATACGTTACGTTAGCTACGACGTGTCTCTAGATCAGATACTCGACACTGCGCGCCTACCTACCTACCTACCTACCTACCTTATACCTACCTACCTACCTATATGAATTTTATAGCCTTGTGACGTCACCTCGCGGTAAGGCGTTTGTTTAACGAGTTGTCTGGTGGTGGCTGGTCCTCCACCGCCACCGCCACCGCCATCGCCCGCACCGCCACCTCCACCACAAGCACAAGAGCCACAAGAGCCACAAGAGCACAAGCGATCGCTTGTGAGCTGCAGCAGCAGCAGCAGCATCGCATCGTGTCTCCGCGGCCTCAGGCAATGCGCGGATACAAAGCGACCTCCTCGCGATCGGTAGATCGGTTGGTAGGTAGTTAAGTACTAGGCGAATACGAGAAGAGAAAGAAGAGATTAATACAGAGGTATACTATCCATACGCTAGCCTAGGCTAGGTTAGGTTAGATTGAGCGAAGGTGGACGGGGTCATAGCTCGAGAATAAACAAACAATCAAACAAACGAACAAATGAGTAAATCAATTAATAAATTGAAAATAAGTAAAAAAAAGCGCAGAACAAGTTAAGGAAGGAGTACATACTTAAATATATATGTGTATATATATATGTATATGTATTATATCGCGAGAGGGCGGCGGGAGGAGGATGATGACGAGGATTGCGGGAAGATCGGGGCGGGGGGGGGGGGGGGGGGGGGGCGGAGGGGGAGGCCGCGAGAGTCTTGGACGAGGGGAGAGGGAGCGAGAGAGTGAGAGGGGGCGTAGTATCGTGTCGGACGCTGGACGAGGCGCACGCTGCCCGCGCGGAACCCATGCACGCGGCTAATTGCGACCGGGAATTAAATCGCGATTATTTCATATTCGCGCGGAGATTTTAAACTTACTTGAAAAAAAACAGACAAGCAAACAGAGTTTTCCACAATAAAGAAAGAAAAAAAAAACAATAAAATATACCTATATCAAGTGAAAAGGTCCTTATATATCCTTGTCGTCGAACGTAGATTATCAAGAAATTGAGATATTCTCTTTTTCTCTCTTTCTCTCTCTCTCTTTCTCTCTCTCTGGAAAAACCAGAATGACACATAAATAAACAAAATAGAACAAATCAAAATTGACAATGATTCAATTCTCGGATGAAGATAGAAATGGCAATGATACAACTGTACCGATGAGACAGACGTAGAAACCGGGGAAAAGAAAAAATAAAGAAAAAAAAACCAGTTTAAAATCAGACAAAAGTAAAAAAACAAAATTCCAAAATCATCTGCGAAAATCTTTCTATCATTATTACTTTAATTTTATTTTATTTTTGTTTTCCCGCTACTCGCCAACCGCCACGCCGCGACGCCCGCGTCTACGGCGACCACGTGAGGCTCAGGCTACGCGGTTCCTACCACGCGTGTGCCCCCCCCCCCCCCCCCCCCCCCCCCCTCCCTCGCCATGCGAACCCTACGTAGGAACGAGGGAGAAAGAGAATCTGAAAAGGAACAGAGAAAAAAGGAAATGAATTGATGAAATTTGAATTTCTTTGTTTCATTGGTTTCGGTTTTTTTATTTTATTTCTTGTAATTTTTGTGTAACTTTTTTTTTCTCTTCAGTTTTTTGGAAGAAAGAGATGATAATGATAATGATCAGGGAGATTTGTAAGTACCTACACCTGTGCACTATAACGAGTTGTGACAATTAGTGACGATGATAATGTTCACCGATGATCACGTTGTATAACGATTATTAATTATTATAAACGTATACAGTGATTGAGAGATTTGAAAATCGATGAAAAGTGAAAATATGAAGTATAATCATCATTAATAAAAACAATCAAGACTGTGGATTGTGAAAAATAAATTTTAATTAATGTCTTTCCCCGATCTGCAATTCGATCATGTATTGGAAGAACTTTTACGCGGCAGAATTATCCCCACGAACGTGATGATAAATCCATATATAGCGTATATAATACATTCGAGTAGGTACCTATATTTCGCAGGATGCCTATAATATAATTGTGTGAGGAATATCTTTAAATTTGGTTTGTAATCGCGTATATCAATGTACAAGAAAAATGAACTAAAATGAACTATAAAAAAAGGACTGGGATTCTTCTAACGACTCGGGAAAACCTCGGCGGCGGGTACTGTAACCTGAATATACGCGGTGATAATAATTAACCATTATTATTGCAGACAATTGTCAAGAGTCTGTTTTCACAATCTAACCATCAACAGTCAACACCAACGACATACATACATACATGTGTATACCCCACCTCATTCATGTACGATGTGTCTAACGTACGTCTAAAGACCTAAACACCTACTACTACACCATCGCATCCCGCGTTGCGTGTATTTCGTTGGGCTAGAGCACGACACACATAGGTATATAGATCTATAAATGATTGAGAGAGAGGAAGAGAGAGAATAAGACGTGGACGGGAATCGACCGAGGCAATTAATTAATGAGTGACCGAGATGATGACGATGAGGAGGACGTAGATGATAGAAGGAGGAAAAAGGAGGAGAATGAGGAAAAGGATGACAAGAATAAGAACGATAGTGTACTGTACTGAATCCGTATAGATATTGTCGATTAACGATTGCATGTATGTACTTGCATAATATATAGGATTGTACCTACCAAAACCTTATACATAATAAATAATGGAAGTGAGCAAAGAGGATGAAAATGAAAGAACCACGTGCCGGTGCTACATAGCGAATGGCTCGAAGAACGAGCTATAGAGGATAATAAACCAAAGAGTCAAGATACGTTGATACATGGACATATATCTACGTCTATATCTATATACATATGTATAGATACAAAGTCACCAACGCACACATGTCGTTGGGTTTTATAGTGCGAAGCAGAGCGAACGGCGCGTCGAGTCGAGTTTAAATTCCTTAATTCCCTGTAATTATACGAGGCTATAATTAGCGCGGGGTGTGCGCGCGATAGAAACAAAATCAACCACGAGAGGAGGGAGGACAGGAGGACTTGAGGATAAGAGGATCGAAAAGAGAGAAAAGAAGAGAGAAGAGAAGAGAAGAGAAGAGAAGAGGCCAGTGTCGCCAGAAAGGCACACACAGCCGGATATACATATACACCTATATATACACTGACACCGAGAAACGTCACACCACATATATCGGCACCGTTCGTTCGTTTATATGTTCGGCTCTCTTGTACCGCTGCTGTTGTTGCTGCTGCTGGTGCTGCTGGTGCTGCTGCTGCCGGTATGAGCAATTAATAATTAATAGCCGGAGGGCCGTTAATTAATCGGCCCGCGCCTTGCTGAGCTCGCCAGCTCGCCAGCTCTCAGCCATCTAGACTGACTGACTGCTGCGTGTGTGTAACGACTGTTCTGCTAATTACAATTTATAATTAAGTAACTTAACTTTATACTTTACACTGACAATCAAGCAAGGTCCTTCCCCCCCCTCCCTCCCTCCCTCTACATATACCTATATATACTATATGTATGTATTTATATGCTCCTTGGTCAACGGTCGACTCTCTAAACGCAATTAATTTGATTAATCGCGTCATCTGTGTTAGGCACCCATACAGAGTTGTCAAGAACTGACTATACATATTCGTCTACCTACCTTACTCATTCTATATGTGTACCTATATTATACATGTATACATACATAATCGAATCACCGCTGAGTAGTGAAATCATCGATAATAATATTAATATTTACCGAACTGATCGCATACATGTATACCTATTCATATGTAGGTATGCTATGTACGCTCCGATATTTAACATGTGCTTCAAGTTCCGAACGTTCGTTTGAACGTAAATTCGAAAAATAAGGCTTCACCGTTACAGTTACAGAGTTTGAAATTGAAAAAAATGTTCATCAAGTTGAAGTTCGTAACGTTAATGTAACTGAATTTTGCTAACGATTCACCAGTTCATAGCTCGAATATTGTCAGAGTTGCCAATTTGACGAGGCAGGCGTGTTTTACTCATTGCGGAAAATTATATACTGTATTTTGCTGTTTTTTTATCGTTCAAGTCACTTCAAATCTGTCATTTTGTAACGTCATAGATCAAGTCACAAAATTTTCAACTGTTGAACAAGCGCGTAATACCAAAAAAAATGTATGGAACATTTCATTAACGATTTTTTGCTCGTACACATGATTCCTCCACCTGTGACCGAATATAAATATTTATTTACATAAACATGTGCAAAAGAAATTAAAAAAAAAAAAAGCGGTACATACCAAAAATCTACGCACATACGTATCTACACAATATATACATATATATACCGATAGGTATGTAATATTTTTTCGCCAGTAAAATTTATTCGCGGTCAAATCTATATCCTACGATTCACAGTCCGAAGTAATAATTTTTACGTTGTCGGTTGAATAATAATGATAATAATGATGATGATGATGAAGATGTTTTATAAGTGATCCTTCCGTGACGATGACCGTCGTTAAATTATTTGTTTATTAAACAAGTTTGGGTAGAAAGGTATATAGGATAAGAGGTCGAAGAAATGACAGGTTGGTAAATAATTGATTAGTTGATACGGTTTTATCGATCTTTTCATATATACTATATGCCGCAGGTGGATGGGTATTATGATATTTGTTACAATTCGATAAATAGAAGAGAGGAAGAAAAAAAAAGCAACCATATAGTATAGGTACATACATGTGTTATACCCACGTAGATTTGGGTATGTGAAATTACGGTCATTAGCGTCGTTATAGCACACGTCTACGTCGAGTGGGGTAGGCGTCGTTGTATTAGGTAATCGAACGGAAAGCCCGTTTCCAGAAAGAGATAAAAATAAAGAGAGACAGAGAGAAGGAGAGAGAATAATAGTAAAATAGTAGAATGGAAAAAAAAAAAAAAAAAACGTGCAAGAATTGACTGAAAAAATAATTTACGATATAAAATCGGAGGATAAATCATATAAATCGTGTAATAAATTATGAAATGATAAAATGATGAATCGCCATCAAATTCATTTTCGATAGCTGAATAAGACATTAGTGTGTAAACGAAGTACACACACAGACGCACATATAAGACAGAAATATAGAAATATGCAGTAATAAAAAGTGGAAGAAGCCAAAGCAGAAAAGGAACGAGAAATAAGCATGTAGGTATATACCATATGAAAATAAAAACCCCATACATGTGTAGCGAAAGTTCGATAATCTATAAATAATGAGAAATCGCGATGTATCACACGATGCAGGATTATCAAAAAAAAAAAAAAAAAAAATGGGAAGAGGAGAAAAAATAAATACCTCATATATATGTAATATATGTGCTACGTTCCTTATCCTGTATGGATATATGTATAGTACAGCCAGGCACAATTCACTATATATATATATACATATATGGAGCTGACTCTCTCACGGAATTATATTTTTCTGAATCAATATCATTAATGTAATACAGCGAGGGTGCCTGATCGAGTCCCGATTACGCCTCGGAGAACCCGCACCCCGAACAACCCCCGGAAAAACCACCCAACTACTTTTTCCTACCCCCTTCCCCGTTCAGACTAATCACCTATACAGTAGATACGGGGTCGAGAGGAAATAGGAGAGGATATTTCGTCATTTCTATTGTGGAGGAATCAATTTTCTAATCGTTAATTAACAATATAATGATATTTATTCTTGGAAATTCTTCATAACCTCAATTCGAAACACCGTTTCATATACAATATATTTCGTTTCTTTTTTTCGTTTCTAGGTTTGGAAACTAATTAGCACGTATTTCGTTAGCAGATACACATTCAGGTACTAATCAGCGCGTTTTCATCTCCAATTGGAAACTAATTATCACATTATTTTTCGTTTGTATAATGTATTCTGTTTGCGTCGTAACTTGTATATTGACACCGATTAACAACCTCATCGCATTATTTTTAACACGCAAATTCCACCTATCGGTTAGCACATTTTTACAAGATAATTTACGTACATCCTATAGTCCGATCATGAGAAGACTGCAGTTCTCGTATATTCACAGAATTCTATACAACGATTAGAAATCGTTTCTGTTCTCAAACTAGAAGAATGAACGAAGAGAGAAAGATAGACGAATATGAATTGGAAGTAATTGAGTTCGTTCGTTAGTAATTTCTTAGTTGTATTATTTTATAGTTGGTTAACTTTCGTTGAGAGATGACGATAATGATCATCACGATAATGATAGTAATGATAAATCGTCGTAACCGATTCCGACCAATTGTAACCCGATATCCGAACTGTCTTCTAATTACATATGTAATGGGTTTGTATACATACAGAAAATATAGTATATATCTAGACCCAGGTACTATGTATACCTGTACATATACATATGTATGTACATACATCAATATGCCCTGCACCGGCCCCGTTCAAAGCCATCCAACCCCGACTATGCGGGACATCCGCCCGCGCGATGTTCAATCCCCCGATCCAGGTACCAGGCACCTGTGCGTCTCTTGGTCTACTCAATTAGCCGGATAATGAATTACTATCGTAATTAACAACCAATGAAGACATTTTTTGTTTTCCATCTTTCTTTCTTCCTCTCTTTCTTGAGCTCTTTCGATTTCATTTGCCATCTTCTGTCACGAAGTTGTGCCTAATGTGACTATCGAGGTGATTTATATGTAATGGAAAAAGGGTGGATAATTTTTATCTAATTCTCACCGTTTGATGTGTTTGAAAGAAAAAGCAGCTGTCTTTTCTTCGAGATGGAAATTTAATGGCAAGATCGAAGGGCGTGAGTGCTGTCAATAATATATACGCCCTTTTGGCATTTACTGTATTGCCAAAATTACCCCTGCTAATGCCCGAAGGGCGCGTATTCGTCAAAAATACATGTTTTCTAGGATTTCTGTTTTACCGAAAGCTATACGTTTTTGGGAATAAAAACGTATTCCCGAAAAGGAAAAGTTAATTATACGATAAAACGTGAATTTTTCACGGCTAGGCCCTTCTGGCATTATAGCGGGCCTGATCTTTCCAATAAAGTTAATACCAAAAGGGCGTATCTACGAAAAGTTTCTCACTTGTTAACATCGACGATGTTTTTCTCAATTGTAAAGTCTTTCGAGTTTATAATTGACACAAATGAAAAACAAAAATTTGCATTTTTTTTGCCTTTGAGAATTGCAAAAGGGTGTAAAAGTGTCGTTTAGGCCCTATTTCCATTAGTCACGCGAATTATGTGTATAGGTAAACAAAATTGCAGGTATCGTGTGCACGAAAAAGACACACACTGATGACTGACACACATATATCCATATGCGATAGTGAGTCTCGCTAGGCTAGAGCAGGCGGCTATGGCCATGGCTATGGCTATGGCTATGGCTATGGCTATGGCTATGTAGCTACCCGCAGCGGTGTGCTCGATGTTTTTAATAAGCGGGCTGACCTGTGGCACGTAGCAGATATTACGACGAGACTGGCTACTCCCTCTTAGCCCCGCGTTACCTCCGGGCTCTGCGGCGCCGTACGTATACTTGGTCTAATTAACTCACACCCTGTCGAGGTGCTCGGGCGTCGAGGTCGACGTCGACGTCGACGTCGTCGTCGTCGGGTATGAGTCCCCTTGCTGCAGAACCAGGGGTCTAGGTTCTGAACACCAAAAGGCAAGGGGGTTGGTTGCTCGATCTCCGAGACGGGAAACCGCATACACACACACACACACACACACACCCTAACCCTACCTCCACAACGGACTTTCACACATCTGCGATAAATACGTAGAGGTTGGATAAGGAGTAATAATCCAAGAAAATTTCATTATCTTTCTTTGGCTAATAATTCAACCGCGTCGGGTATATGGTTTCAAACTAATACTATATTTTTACACTCTATACCATCCTGCTCATCGTCGGCCCTCGCGTCCGCTTCTCGAACCACCAACTTTATTAAAACTACCCCTCGATTCTCCACCACCACCAGAACATAAACTATCTTGCTCATCTATACGTAGGTATAGAATATGAAGGGTTATTAATTATTACTGAAATTCTTTGTCACACATGCAGACACAGTTTTGCTACCCTAGGGTAGAAAATCTCCTAGGGTTGGTTTAGTTGTATAGTCGATCGGGAGAATTAGTGAAAATAGGAGAAACGAGACGAATGGAGAAGCTGAGAATATGAGGGCAGTCAGGCATATACGGGCGAATAGAAGTAGAAAACGCGAGCTAGCGACACCCTAAAGACGTAGTGTCATCAGCCGCAATTAGGACGAGCCGTAGGGACGACGTTTGGTCATTAACACGTGTAGAGGTATGGATGTTAGCCTTGACGAGACCACCGTCCGTGTAATCTTGGGGCATATGTATGTATGTATGTATGTATGTATGTATGTACACATATACGTGTATACCTAATCTCTTGCCTTCTTAATTTATTACGTCTTATAACACGCTGGATGCAGGACTACGCGTCCCACCCTAATCTCATATCCACTTTTCTCCCCTACGGATACACACCTTCTCGCTAATTACAATCCGCTATAATAGATCACGTCTGCAGTGTACGTTTGATAAGGCAATGGTAATAACGTTCCCTGAAATTCGCGTATCTCCGCGATGAATTCCATGAACCTCCAAATTATAATCTACGTCTGCCGAAAGATACTATCGATTTTTTAAGAAAATATCGAGGAGTGAGTCACCACGGAAAAAATATGGTGTACAAAATGCATAAGAAATACTCAGAAAGTATTGTCAAATATTGACAAACAGAATGTTGACAAGTGTTGAGAAATTTTGAAAAATTTTGAACTAGGGCCTAAAATATTTAGCGATTTTAGAAAAATGTGTAGGGGGAGATACTGGGAATTATTTAGAAATTGGTGATATTGTGTAGGAGTTTTTCCTCGGAAAACATTGACCAGTCATTTAATCCTCGTTCATTATTCGTTAGATCGACGACTCTCTTCCAATCGCGATAATCAATTTCGGATCAATCACAGCGACTGGCTGCAGTTCAGTTGGGGATCTTCGATTTTTAATTAGGGGTCGTGAGCACTTTGAGCGAAATCAATTTCTTGTCATTTCAGACGATTTCATTGATTTCATTTTTGATTTGACTAGATTTGATCTCATCGATTCCGAATGAAATATCGTTTAGATCGGTACGAAAATTGGAGAACTTGACTTCCGATCGGCTGAAACGAGGAAGATAAAGTTCTGGACTTTCGTTGATCTCGATGGATCGACAGCCAGACTTTCCTCTATAGCTCGCGAATAATCTTCTAATTTTTACTACCGGCTGACGGAAAGTCGCGAACGGACTCTTCGGCCCCCGATCTTTACGACTTTGTCCGACTTCCGGTCCGCCCCCGATGACTTTAAATGACTCCCGGCGAATTTCAGAGACTCGAAACTACCCCAAACCACCTTTGGTTCGAAATCCGATGTGCGACTTTATTAATGGATTTCATATATGAATTTGAAGAACGTGGGGTTTGAGGGGCAGATGTGTAAGTGGAGGGTTAGAATTTGCGCCTGAAACAACGATCGCCCTCGATTCATTCGACCCGCACCTTGACTGGCCAGCATTACTGATCTCGTGTTTCCCCGGCATGGGATGGCAGGGTGTGAGGACGCCGGGCGGTGCCGGCGTTATGAATACATTATATACCTACCTACGTAGCTCGAGGTCCGGATAGGGATGCTGGGTCATGCGCGTGGCGGCCGACTCCACCCTTGTTCACCGGTCTCGGGTTCGGACTAATTATACATGCGCTAACGCCGCGAAACCAACCCTCTCGCCTCGGGTCCTCTGCATGTCCTTCTCTCTCTCTCTCTCTCTCTCTGCATGAGAGGAGGAGCTGCGAGTGATATCCTCTCCTCTCCTCTCCTCCTCTCTCTCTCTCTGCCTCTCTCGTTGAATTTTCCCCGAGCTTTCCCTGTATAATTACTCGCGTAGGCGTCGACTCCTCGCTCTCGAAAGCACCTACCCCATTCTCAACACGTGCCCCTTTCCTGTCTCGACGCCTAAGAACAGTGGCTCCCGTTGAATTAGCGACCCGGCCAATTGAAATTCGGGAATGCCTATTACTGAGGCCGGGGTTCAACCCTCTTTACGTTCTTGAGACTTGGTCTGATTGATTCCAAGTTTTTCTTTATTCAAGCACCGATTATATTATAATATAGTCTCTCGAATTTCTGACTCTAATCAAAACGACGATTTGGAAACTGATCTTTTCTAATTATCATAATCGTAATTTATTGGGTTACGAATTGCATATATATATGTATGATGTAAGAATATACCGATGATCCGAAGTTTACGACAATACTCTCGTTATCAAGAGTGGACCTTCGCTAATGGCTCAAACTAGTACTATTTTTTAGATACTTAGACGTCAGCTGTGATACGAAAGTTACAGTGTCACGTTGCGCAAACTCGAATGTACACGAAGCGAAGGATTTCTCAAGCAACAGCCGGAGGATCGAGCGCAAATTTGAAGTACGTTTCGGTAGAACGAGATTCGTCAAAATGATTAACCATACTTGCGAAATTTTGACAATCGCGGAAACTTCGAGATGGTCAAATATTTCTGTTGAAATTCCAATTTTCTTTCCGAGCCGAATGAAATGTATCGTAGAAACCGCAATCGACTCATCAAGCTTCTGCGGATTGTCATTCCGTAAAGGATGAAATAGACAATTTTTGGGTAAAACCGGATACAAGTCGGTTCATCGGTTCTCGCAATATCCTCTGCGTGTCATAGGTCGAGGAAATTTTTGTCAAGTATAGAATTATTCTGAATTTCAGGAATCGGGATACGGTTTGAAATATATTTTCGATGTGAGAAGGAGAATCGATTCTCCCAACATCCGTAGCCCCGTTAATCGTCTCGGTGTTGGATTTCGGTATAGTTGTTATTTTCGCGAATCGCTTTTCTTTTCTTTTTTTTTTCTCTTCTTATTGTTTTCTTTTTCATTTCGTCCTCTTTGGCGACAAATCGAAGTCAAGTCTGAAGGATAAAAAGAAAACGAAGTAGGAGGAGGTTCAGAGAGACTCGAGGGTGAACGTTGCCTATATATCTCTTTATAGATATATATACGTATCCTCGGAGAAAAGAGGAGAGAGAGAGGGAGAGAGGGAGAGAAGGAGAAAGAGAGGGAGAGAGAGAAATGGTAAGGCGTCGCGCAGGCCCTATGCAAAATAGGTGGCTGGTGGGAGCAGAGCGGCACCGGGGTCCGGGCGAACGGCAAACAACCCTCCGGTGGCTCGGGGTAGTTGTGCCGTAGCGCCCGCCGACGCCCCCTCCACACGTCGCGACGCGTACGTCGTTGACGTCGACGATTGTGCCAACCACCTCACCACCTCACCTCCTCACCACCTCACCACCTCATACTCCTCGTCCTTCTCGTACTTCTTCTCACCCTCATCCTTAACCTCCCTAACTCCCTCTTCTTCATCTTATTCTTTCCTTATCTCCTCTCATTTTTGCCTTTTGCCTATTTTCGCATCTCGCTATTGCTATTGCTATCGCTCGCCGCGTTGCACACGCGTCTCTTTCTTTCTCTCTCTCTCTCTTAAACACACGTGTATGTGTACCATATGTGCAATAGATACATGTATGTATCTACATAATACGTGCATATACGCGTAGGTATACAAGTAAATTCGCGCGCAATGCGTGTCTTTCAAAGTACCACGTACCTACGTTTATGATCGCAGTCTATATTCCATTGAATATCACGATTGATAATCACGATTTAACGATAATAATATTAACAATATTGATAATTACAATAATAGTAATAATAATGAAAATAATAAGAATAATTAGACACGTAATTGTGCTTGAGACAAAATGAAACTAAAATGATTAACGAGCACGTGGTCAATTGTAATTATTCTTGAAAATTTGGTTTTTCTTCTTTTTCCTATTATTTTATGGTTTCTGTGAACATATGTGCTGCGATGATTTCTTTGTTGGAATGGGAAAATTGTTTGATCAAGTGATTTCCTCCCTTTCTTCTAGTTTTAATTTGATTATTAATTGAAAATATCTCGACGTCAGTATGGAAGAACGTGCTACCTCAAAATGTGTCAGAAAAACGTGCTATCTCAAAATGTGCCAGAAGAGGGTGCTATCCCTAATTATGGAAGAAGAACATGGTATCTCGATCAGGACAATATTTTCATTGATACGGCACTGGAATTCGGGGTGCCCGGAGTATCCAAAGCACTCGTTTCCAATATATTAATCAATCGTTTCAATTATTCTCTCATTCATTTTGTCCCTACGATACAGAAACAGAAGATTTGAGACAATTTTGAATGAAAAAAATTTGGATTGTTCAAATTTATCTTGGATTTTCCGTTCCTGTAGTATTGGTGTTGAATAAATGGAAAAATATTTGGAACAATCGATTAATTTATTGAAAAAGAGTGCTTTGAATATTTCGCGTACCCCAAATTTCAGTGCCGTATCAATGAAAATATCGTCCCTGATCGAGATAGCACGTTCTTCTGGCACATTTTGAAATAGCACGTTATTCCATACTGCCGTCGATCTTTTCGAGTTACTTGTAGTTATTCATCCTTTTTTATACACGCTTTACGCATATAATATGTATACTTCGAAAAATATATCATATTTTCTACGCGCGTTTTCAGTGACTATCTAAATGCTTATCTTATAAAATATCGCGCGATACCTAGATAAGTATATAAAACGTGCGGAAGTATACGTTGATACGGGGGTTAAACTGACGGCCAAGGTTACGGATATTCCTTTACGGAGAACCAAAGGTTTTAAAACGTTATCTCTGTGCCACAGTGCGACTTACGGATTGTAAAGAAACTGGAGTTTCTTTGGACCCGGAATAAGAAAATTAGAAAAAAAATCTATAACGACAATATAATAGGTAATGATAATTATGTAATTAAGGCTCGTACAAATTATATTTATATTATAATTATCTCACATCTGACTATGGATGGTGGAAAACTAGACTCATCTTACTTCCGACCGTCAATGACATGAGGTTAATTGACACCGATTATTTTCCGTTTTCATTGTAATTATAGTTTCTATAAATCGTGGCTCGAATTATTTGACAACTAATTCCGCAACCGTAAAACGTCTCAACCGGTGTATAAATCAATCCAAAATCAATTATAATTATTGCCAATCAGTGAAGAATTTGATATTCTAATTCCTGGAATGATCAAAGATATCTTTCTCGACTATTGTTGATTTCAAATTGGTAATTAATCATCGAGAAACAATTATTAACGTTGATTCCATCATTATACTCAATTCTTCCGTTTTATTCTCACATTAGGTACATATATGTGTCTACGCACACACACAGACACACACATCCCTAGGTACACGGACAACATATTTCACGAGATTTCCACATATATCTTTGGAATAATTCGATACATCTAACTATATACTAGTTTGCCAATTCGGTGTGTATATGTTCGCCACTGATCGATTACGTAATAATGTACGGTACGTTGTGTCTTGTTGGACAAAATTCGCACGATATCTTTACACATATATTTATTTATATATGTATGTACAATATACATACATATGCATATAGTTAAGGTATGCGATTGAATATAATTATATGTATATATGTTCATGTGTATGGATGCGGATACCTACGCCGCGCCTTCAAAGTGCTAATTAATTAATTGCTCACGACGAGTTCTCTTCTCGGTGCCACGTGTGCATACATAAAACCATAAACCACTAGGATACACACGTACGCCTATCTGCAGACGTATAGATACTGAACTCATATGACTGCTGCAGAATATAAATTCCCCTGTCACGAAGAAATTTCCCACTTTACGTTCATGGGATGGATGTCTAATGAGATAGAAAAACAAGAAAAAAAATAAAACACTCGTCTAGAGTACATAGAAAAGAATCGAGAAGAATGAATTTCGGAATAGAAATGGAGAAATCGACAGACATATAAGAATTATCTTCTGGATTATTTTCTACGTCTTGGAATTCCTGCAGTTCGTTTCGAGACTTTATTACGCGTAGGTGGTCAGCGTTAATTAATTGTTAGCATAACAATGCGATCCGTGTATAGATGAAACTGGCAGTGGGTTTATACGTGTATATGTATATACAAGATGGACACGGACGTAGGTGTTTGCCGTGTAGGTTTATAAACTTGTATGTATACGTATATGTATAGGTATGAGTGGACGTGGACATGGACGCCTATATATACGACGTTCCGAGTCTAGTAGGACTTGATACGAGCCCATCCTCCAGGCATCCCGGGCCTTCATAAATTTACATCTCTTTGGCCGCGAGAATCATTTTTTATAACCGTTACGAGCTCTCTCTCTCTCTCTTTCTCTCTCTTAAAGAAAGAATGAGAAAGAGAGAGAAGAAGAGAGAGAGAAAATAAGAAAAGAGGAAAAAAGAGGAAAAAATACATGGGCTACCCGCGATTATCGGTATATAGACGCGCATATACTTACACCATTCAAGAATCTTGATCCTAGATGGAAGAGAGATCGAGGCGAGAAACGAGATATTGAAAATAGTAACTAGATTGAAGACAAAAAAAAAAAATTGACAAAAATCAGTGAGAATAAAATTATTAAAAATTTCTCATTTTTTTTTCATATACTGATCAGTCGTTCATTCACTTATTCGATTATACTCTGTCAATGATATATCCTCGATCAAGAACCTGTATTCCTATAGACATATAGGTACATATATTATACGTACACATGCATGCATTTATAGAACGTCATATATGAATATATAACACAAAATTAAGATTAGTTTGCAATAAAAGACCATCAAAAAATAAATAAATGAATAAATAAATGAGCTGGTGAATGAACAAATAATATAACAAATGAATAACAAATGTGTGTCAGATTTGTGTATATGATTTGCAGATGTATCTGCAAAGCATACATATGGTCATCATCGTATATATACGTTATATGTGTGTGTTTCAGTAAAGCCTGTATAGAAGATGTTCTTCCCTCTCTCTCTCTCTCTTTCTCTCTCTATTTTTTCTCGTTTTTTATTATTGTTTGTTTATTTTTTATTTTTTATTTTTTATTTTTGTTGTTTTTTACTAGTCGTATATGAGATAGCGCGTGGGCGAGTTGAGCGAGGAGTGGAACGACGAGCCGAAGAGATCCAAAGTGGTTGTCTCTCGCGCCTTGCCTTCTTCCTTATGTTAGTTGTGCTTGCGCTCGTTCCTTATGCCAGGAATTAATAAACAGCAACAAATGACCGTCCCCCGCTCTTTTTCAAACCTCACGGATCCTCTTTCTCTTTCTTTTTCTTTTCGCATTCGCATTTGCATTTGCATTTGCATTTGCATTTTCATTTGCTTTTGCTTTTGCTTTTGCCACCTGAGCGGGGATATGGTTGGTATAGAGAAATTAAATCGTATCGTCCTGTACCTTTGAACCGATTTCATCGGGCTCATGTGTTAGCAATTTATCATAAATTGATATAGCAGTTTTTCAATTCACGAGATATCTTTCGACCCGTTACTGTTGCTAATTTTTCATTTCTTAATAATTGTCGTATCAAGAAATGTCAAAAACCCCAGCTGACGACGATGATGATGACGATTTTTGTTATTTCTACGTTCGTTTTGTCGCGATGTGAGATCCTCGCGTCAATTGACTTGATCATAATAATGGAATATAATGTGACAATTGATCAGAAATCGTGTCCATCAGGATCGCGAAAGGAGAGGAGAGGGACTCCTTGAATCCTTCAAGGAAAACGAGGGACAGGAGAGTCGCACATATATACATACATATATATAAATTTACACGTCATGTGTAAGAGAGAAGACGTATAGAGCACCTCGGGACCGAGTCGTCGAGGCAAGGTCAAAGTCTGGGCAGTTCGATTTGCATTTTTAGCAGAGCGACGAACTCGCTTGCTGAACCTCCCATTGCACTCCACAGACCGACTTTCGTCATTTCAATCTTTCTCCTCTCTCTCTCTCTCTCTCTCTATCTCTCTATGTTGTTTCCGATCCATTTACATTTTTCAACTTTTATGTTTTTTTGTTTTTTTTTTCTGCTCGATATCTTCACGTTTTTACCAATTGCGAAAGTCACGTAGATATGCTGCATTGTACCTACAACTCACCGTTGAAAATGTTTCGAAATTTTTATTATACACGTTCAGTGTTCAAAATTCTTGCAAAATTATAAATTCCATGTAGCAAGGCATGAAGTGCCATTAAGACGTTTTTCCCAAAATTGCGAAGAAATTCTTTATATGATTATATAAACTTTTATGGCGAAAGGACGAAATTGTATTTGAATTTGACGAAATCTCACGTCAAAGTTTGTGAGATTTGTAAATTTATTCATGCTTTGAGAGTTAACACGCACAGAAATCTTCATCAGTGTACTCATTGGTTATGAATAGAATGATCAGGATCCAAAAAATATGCAAAAAGTGGAAATAAACCGAAGAGCAATTTTTTTGGGGAGGATTCTTGTAGATTATTGTACTTATTGTTTGAAGTGCAGAAAAGGAAGAAGAAACGAATAATAATAAAGTTAACCGATCTGCAGAAAGAAGCCGGGGTCTTTTGCTTCTTCTACTTCTTCTTCTTCTTCTTCTTCTGTCGCACTATAAGTCAATCGAAGCGAGTTAACAAACTCGTAATATTTACGAAGTGTTCCGGTCAACCCGGAAAATCCCTAAGAAAAATATTACCCCCGTAGATATAACACGCAATTCTTTGACCATATACGCAGAGAAAAACAAAAGTATATACCCATATGACACGCATTCACGTATAGGTATACATAAGTACATATGTATATGTATACCAACTTGACTCACTTATAGGTATTAGAGGAAAAAAACTGAAAATATTTACATTTCGCGGGTAAACTTGGTAAATATTTCGCAAACTATTTCCCTGTATGTTTTGGAACATACTTATGTCTATCCATCTTCAAAAATAGACTCATTGCTGATTTTTCTATGGGGGTTTTTTTTTCCATTGATGTATAATTAATCTTATAATTATTATCTGCAATCAAACATAGTCAAGTAGGTTTCAAATTTTTTGACAGATCCAAGAAAATAATGGAAAAACAAAAACAGATCATTGCAAAAATAAGCAAAATTTGCTGTTTGTTTTTTTATCAATCCTCCTTCCTCTAATCTCGATATTAGGGTATTAAAATTGCGCTTCATATTGTTAAGTACCATTAATTTTCTTGTTTCAGGAACGAGACAGCGCGAACGGAAAGGAGTAGACGAAACAGTCTGACGTTTTACCTCTCGGTAAGTAAAAATCCAAAATTATAACGAATATAATGCGTATCCGTGTACACGTTACAATTTCCACTTGTGTGGAAAAGAAAAACGAGAGAGAAAAAAAAGGTTATAGAGGCGGAATTATAATCGACTAAGAATGTCACACGTATGCATACGCTTAATAATACTATATTAGAAAGACTCGTATGTAGGTATGTACGTTCGAATGTTGTGTATGAAAAAATGAATGCATTTTTTGGTTTTTTAATTTTTTTGGTTTATTTTTGGGAGGGGATCCGTGGAGACGTCCGACCTTTAACGACGATCCTGATCGTTTACGACTTTAATAATTTAGGCGCTAGTCGGACGCGCGACGCTCGGCTCGTTTCGGCTCGTAAACCGCGCGACTAAATCCGTATTTATGGGTAAAAGAACCAACCACCGTCCTCTCACCCCCCTTGGACTCCCCTTTCTACCCCCCCTCGCCCTTCTACCTACCTACCTTCGACCTTCTGTATATGCAAGTCGGTCCGCAGTCCGTTTACGCTTTCCTTATTATAGTTCCTTCGTCCGAGTTCATATACGACCAACACATATGTTGACTTTATACATACATACACCTAACCATATATGTATGCGCGTCTCTTCTAACCACCTACGCGAGAGGTGCCCCTTCGTTATCCAAAAAATGATTTAAAAAAAAAAAAACCCCAAAAAAAAGTCTGGAACTTGATGGGACGTAAAAATCAAAATAGAAAGGAAAGAAAAGGAATTTAACCTACTACCTCTATGTACCTGTAACATTATACATATCCGTATATGTATATAGAGAGGACAGACCCCTCCATGCCCTCGCATGTAAGTATGTGTGGACCAGATGTGATCGAGAACGTTACAAGACTCGACAACAAGGATCTCGAATTCTGTCCCAAAAAACGAAGAAACAAGAATTGGTCGTAGAATTTCAATTTTTATTTTTATTTTCATTTTGTTGTTTTGATCATCTTTTAGAGAAAATCATGGACTTCCTATGTCGGGTTAACTTCTTGATTAATTTGTGTATTTAAGATTGACGATGACTGATTGTGAGTGAAATGTGCATTTTAACCCGTTTTTGTAGAAAATTGATATTCGCGATTGACGAAACAAACGAAATTTTGAAAAATTTGAGAATTTTTAGTTGATTATTTGAATTAATTTTTTTGCAACTAGACTTTTTTCAAGAATCGTAATTATAAAGGCTCCATAACAAACGTTGATTGGGATAATTTGAATGCCTTACGTAAGTCGAGACTGTTTTACACCAGAATCTGTATCGATCTTTTGTATAATTTTAATTTTTGATTTCAAATACCATTTGATACATTCAGACAAATGCGAGGCTCGTTGAGGAACTGTCAAAATGTGAAAATATACATACCTATGTATGTATGTATACCTTGAAGAATTTGGCGCGGAAAAAAAATTTAGAATGAATTCCAGATACGTGGAGTTAAAACGTATGTAATTGTACTGTTTCAAAGACAAAAGGTAAGAAAAAGAAAATCGAAAGAATAGAGAAGAAGAAAAAAATTCAAATCTCATGGAAAACTATGGCGCGCGCGGTAAAGTGTGTCGGGAATTGGTGGAAAGCCCCATATACATATATATATACATATATGTGTATAAACGTATACGTAGTATATACTATATGTATATACGCGCGGGAACAAAGAGTTTCTTTCCATCCCCCTGTCCCCCCCCCCCCCCCCCCCCCCCCCCCCCCAAACCCCGCAGTCCCGAGCCCAGCCGCCACCGTCGCCTCGACTAATGCCACCCCTTATGCATCCCCATACCATCCTTCCATCCATCCATCCATCCATCCAGCAATCCACCCCGCGCGCACTTTCAGGGCAACCAGCGTCTTCTTCTCTAACTCACCCCTATGCCGATATTTCCCTATCGATTGATTCGAGACCCTCGGGGATAGGCGAAGGTCCCCCTTACACCCCTCCCCCCCGCTATTTCAACCCCTACCATTCCACTCGCGTTTCTCTGTGTACTAGCGCGAGTGAATTTCTTCGTTCTATATATGCATGTGTGCAGCGAACGTACGTCTATGTATGTATATACATGTATGGATATAACCATGAAAGAAAGAGAGAGAGAAATAGATAGGGGGATGTATATGTATAGGTACATAATAATAGTTAGCTCTAGTTCGTTACAAATTAATGATCGGGTTATCCGAAAGGAAGGTTAAGAATGGAGTCCCGTGATTTTCTAACTGATTTCTCAGGACTAGAGGTACGTAGGTATGTATGTACATACCTACATACATACATACGTAGTTCTTATAGGCATGTATACAAATTGTATATACATACGCGTGTAAACCTTATATACTATACATATAGAGGATCTGTAAGCTTGGGATTCGTGTTGATTCGATCGACTGATTTTCATTTTGTAATATTAAACTCTCTGCTATAAGGCTATGGCTATAATGTATCTATAGGTATACAGAATCGTGTATTATATGTATGTGAATGTATAGGAGGCTATGGTATTTATACCCACACCCCTTATATTCCATCCGCAAACGTCCGATGTGTGAGAATCTCGGCTGAAGGGTTCTTCAACGGCTTCCAATATCTTATTCGCACTATACATATACCTTATGATTTTTCGCTTATCGGTATACGGCATGCATGTTCGTATAACACTCGCGTATACTTCACTTCAAGCTTTCTTTATCAATTTCGTATACTCAACATTGACTGTTCATTGAATTTTTTTTTTTTTTTCTTGCTTCTAATTTTAATTCTATCACGCATGTAGCTAGATGCATGAATATTTTTCAACTAAAACTTGAGAAGAGGATAAATAGGATGTAAATGTAAATTCTCAGTTTTCTCTAATTAGAAGAGAAATAAAATAATAAATAAATAAATGAATAAAAAAACAAAGAATTCCAAAGAAAGCAGAAGTTTCGATAGATTAATAAACGCCTTCTTTCGGTTCTTCATCCGATAACTCGGCATCTTTTGTTCTGCGTCTTCAAATTTCCCGCGGTGCAGTCAAATTAACCTCGCAAATATAGCGTCAGACTAACCTCGAATAGTGTTAGTCAAAATGACAGTCAAAATGACAAATGGTCGAAATCTGTAGTACAGTCTGTACTGTGATTTTTTTCCTTTTTTTCCTACAGTTCACAGGTACGGAGATGCCTGTGTTATGAAGAAATTTTTATTAAAAAATTGATCGAACCGAACAAAATAAGAGAAAATAAAAATATATTTAAAAAACAAGAAAAAGAAAGGGAGAAAAGTTTGGGAATCTGATGAAATGAACGATAAAATGGTTGAAGATAAAAAGAATAAGAAATTGAAAAAAAAAATTCTTCTCAACTACGCCGAGGTCGTTCGCGGGGTTTGAGAACGTGGAGAAATAGCCGCGGGTCGTTTGTGCGAGCAAGCAAGCGAGCGAGCGCCTAGCTGGGTCGGTGTAATTATGCCGTGCTGTGATTGGCGTGGTTCGTGGAACAGAGGGTTGTAGCAAACGGCTAAGCACAAGGGGGGAGAAGGAAAGTGGGCCCCGGCCTTTGCCGGAGGATGAGGTAGTAGGTAGAGGGTGGTCGAGTAGTCGGGCGGGGGGACGTGGGTGCTCGGGGGTCGGGGCTGGGGTTTTTAGCTCGAATTCATTAGAAGTAAAAATCAATAGGCGACGCTCAGTGCCACCGCCACCGCCGCCACGCCACACCACGCCACACCACGCCACACCACGCCACACCACGCTACCACCGCACCAACGCAACTTGCTAAGGCAAGGCAAGGCAAGGCGACGTAAGGCAAGTTAAGGCAAGGCCAGTAGCCCTTGCTGCGGTTTGTGTTCGTCGGGGGGGGGGGGGGGGGGGGGGGGGGGGGGGGGGCACAAAAAAATGTAAGACTAGCCTGTGCTGCTCACACACCACCACCTCCTTCGCCCATCCTCGACAAACTTGCCCCCCCCCCCTTCTCTCCCCCTCCTCGTCTCTTCAATCCACCCCCGATATCGATACAAAACCTCCCGCAAGACAAACGCCGCATATTCTAATAATGCCTGTACTTGGACATCGAGAAGTTCGAGGTTGACGTGAAAACGGGGAGGAATGGGGAGGGGGGGGGGAGGGGGGGAGGGGGTGGATATCGATCGGTATAATCGGTGCCTCTGAATCATCATTCCACCCGTAAAAACACCGCCTAATACGGTGAAAGGGAGAGATAAGGAAAAAATAAATACAATTTATTCCTGTACATACAGAAATAAGAAGACAAATGTAAAAATTGATGTATATCCGTGTGTGTGTGCGTAATATCAGGTTATGTGTTTGGCTTGTTAGTTATATATGCAATTTTAGGAAAGTCCCATTAATTTAATTGAAAATTATAACAACGAACGATTAAACGAGAGAATTAAATCCTTGAAGAATCTATGAAAATCATTGGAATATTTGATCGTTTGAAGATAAAATTTTGCCTATCGCTGTTAATTTGGTATTGTACTCGAAAATTCGAGAAAATACGAAATTCGATTGGAAAAAAAAAAACAGAAATAATAAGCAATTTTTAAGTAAATTCAAGAAAAGTCGCAGTTTGATTGGAAAGAAATAGAAAAAATAAGCAACTTCGAATTCGGAAAATTGAAACCTAATCGTCAAAGCTTATGACGGTTTAAATTCGAGAGGGAAAAATCGAATTTTCACATCGTATCGGTTAGTGTGTCGTTTTTTATCGTTGATTACAATCCAAGGAAATTCGTCTTGATTTGATTGAATCAAGAAAGACAAATCAAACACTTAAAGATTCAAATTTGGAAAATGAAATGAGAACATTAATTGTATTCATCATTCGGAATTTTGAGATTCTTAAACGAAGAAAAAGAAAAAATGCAAAAAATTATGATTTTTCAACTTCTGAAATGTTGAAAACAAAAGTTGACGTTACTGCGTGATAACGATCGTTGTTATTAATTCTAGAAGGAAAGAAAACCTGATCAAATAAGCAATTTTGTTTTGTCTTCGTTTTTGAATAATTCTTATTATTCTGCGAAGAGGGGACGAATTTTTCTATCGTTAATTAGCGAGGTATAGGAAAGAATAAAAGAGAAGAGAAAACTGGCCGAGGTATATATGTATAGCGAGGGTGTGTGTGAATAAATTAAGATCGGGATACGCGGGTTAAGGAGCGTTATCTCGCAGTCCTGGTTTCTGGAATGGGCCCTAGGTACTGTAACTTTCGTTATAATAGCCGATTATTAATAACGGTCAGAGTACCTACGAACGAACGAACGAACGAACGGAGCGGAGTGTTTACTGGTAATTACCTGTTCGCGTCGAGCGCTCGCCCATATCGCCGCGTATGCCTATATCTATACCTATACTCATTCCCATTCCCATTCCCATACCTCATACCCATATATACCCGTACCCATACCTTTACCTCGCGGATAATTAGAGAGAGTCTTTATTCTGGCCCAGGCTCTCAGGCGCCTTTAGCTCCGCGGGATAAAATTAGCGAAATCGGCTAGACTGGAATCTCCTATACCTACACATTCCTTCTTGTATTTGCAGAGAGAAGTAAAACCAGAATGAAAAAAAAAAAGATGGGATCGAAAAACCGAAAGACTGAAATTCATGATGAGCGATATTCCGAAATTTCATAGTTCCGAAAACCAAGAATCCAAGAATCCAAATAAACCTTGTCGAAAAGTTGCATGAAACCGATATGAAACAATATGGAATATTACCGCAATTAGTACAAGTGAGAATTGGCGAATTTTCGATTAACCAAAAACCTGAATGACAGAAATTATAATAAATATTCGAAAAAAAAAAACAACAAGTGAACCATCATCAGATGAGTCGAAATTCCGAGAAACTCAATACTGAAATCAAATTATAGGATGACTGATGAAGCGAGGGGTCAAAGTACCGAATAATCAAATTGTCGACGGTGCGAAATCCCGAAAATTGATACCGCATGTAATAACCAATAATTATTAAAAATCTAGTCAAGGAACATAATAGCACTACACTTGTGTAAGTCGATGAGCAAGTCCTGTCGCATTTTCGGGACTCTAATTCTTCGTAATTTTCAGTTTATGTATTTTGAGTCATCTGATCTCTGGCATCATCGGTGTACGGATCTTCCAAGTTTCGCGTTATCAAAGTAGTGGCTACTCGGAAATTCGATTATCGGCGAATTAAATTTTCTGCATGATCATAATCTGCATTTTACTATTTTTTTAAATTACGAAAACCTTTTGAAACAAATGGGCGTCGGGAATTTCGTTGATTTGATGAGAAGGTTTACCTACTTCGGTTTCTCGGTCTTTCTCAACTTTTTAATTCTGGATTAATATATGCGCTATTCATAAGTTTGATAAGCGGGTCGATGAATTTCGGGATTTAGGTCATTAAGAATTTTTGTCTTTCGGTTCATCGACCCCCACACTATTCTTCATCTTTTTTCCCGCCGGAAATCAATGAAAAACAAACAACTATTCGAATTATTGACCGAAATCGCTATCGATAAGGAATTTGAAAAAAATAATGAAATTAAAATAATTTTAATGAGCTATTTCTTTCGCCAGCTCCGCACTCATATGTATTTTGCACAATCTTGTCCCTGCCTCGAAATTGTCTGTATATTCGCGCGGAATCGCATGTAGGTATGCGACGAAAATTGGAATAGACGCGTAAGTGATTCTCGAGTCTTGATTTAACGATTCAAGTTCTGTTTCGCCCTAACCTGCCAAGTCCTCGCGAGGGTTGATGGTGGAATGGTGGGTAGGTTATAGCACTTGAATCGATTAAACGCGGCGGTCAACTCACAGGGACTCGCGTTCATCGGGAAGTATGTAATTACAAGAGCTAGGCACGCGAACGCGCGAACCTGCCTCCTGCTTTTTCTCTTTCGCTCATTCTTCTTATTCTGCTTCTTTTTCTCTTTCTTCTTCTTCTTCTTCTTCTTCTTCTTCTTCTTATTTCCTTATTCTTTTGCGATGAATTGGTTAATCCCAACTAGTTTTACCTTACCCGCACCTTTGCACTCTTGCCTTACAATTAGTGTGTGAAAATTAAAAAACAGAAAAATTGACGAATTTCAGATATGATTGAATCGAAATCCATGGGAAAAATATCGAAATTCTCCCATAGGCATTTGTGTTTCAATATCAGTTCAAGAAAAATTACTGTATTTTCAATTAGCATCTGATTCTGTATTTGATTCGCAAAACTATCTTCTGACAATGAGAATCGAAAACACACACCATTCGTTTTTCAAGTTTCCAATGTGACTCACAATCAGTCAACCAAATTTCATTACCACGCGTAATTCAAAATCATCAGAACATCGACGAGATAATTTATTCGACGATTTGTCATTTACCCATCTTGACGTGAAATTTTATAATCGTCTTGAAATTCATGCGCACGAATTCGAATGTACAACGAAATCTCATTGGTGTCTCTGAATTTTCGAAAATATAAAGGTAATTAAAATTGTTATCGTCCTACACCAATTGGTCCACACTTTCACGCAAATTTCCACAATATTGAAGCAGATATTTCACCCCACGAGATTCTTCTCCTCCGTATAATCCGTAAGATCTCTTCGTTTTTCAATAAGAAAGAGAATGGCGTGTGGCTAATTCGCAACGTCATTGAAGTTCAGTTGGCCAAATACAAAAGAAGTAAATTTTGGACCGAAAAAATTTTCAAAAAATCAGCAAAGAGCAATTAGGAATCGGTGAAAAGTCTCGAGTGGTTTTTCACCCCAGTAAAAATTATCCTTGAGGCTAATTTCATCGATACATGCCTACTTAGGTATGTAAATGCACGATGGACTGACGGAGCAAAGCGAAGCAATGCAACGCGGCATGCCTCCGCACAAGCATTGCCATAGAATTTTCACGTTCGCGCCTTCAGGGCGAAACGAACGCACGACCGATCACCGATCGATGCATCGATGCTTGGTACTAATATCTGGGGGCGAGGTACATACCAGCCTATAGGTACCTATACATTTCTAACCATATCCTATCGACCAACACGTGTAATAATATCCCATACTCTCCACGGATAACGAAGAATCTCGCACACCGCATGCCACGACACACATGATATCGTAGGTTGTACGTATGCACGTATGTATGTATTTACATACCTATATATTATATATTTCTACATCCACGTGTATTGGCCTCAGCTCAGTCGCTCCTTGGCGCTGATATGTATACGTCGCTCAAACCCTCGCGACCGCGAGTATCGGGGCACAAGAGCATCCGAGTATGAGAGTATGCGAAGCCGACCCCGACCCCGACCCCGACCCCAACCCGACCCGACCTGACCCCAGGGTACCCTGCTGCACAGGTATACATCATCCCTGAGGCCCCCTTCAGCACGAAATTATCTCCTTTGGATTCTATCGTACTGCAGGGTACATTGTGCACGCGCACATGACGTAGTGCGTGGAGGATTTGGACCATCCGCATACATCGAAGCCTCATTTTCACTGTGTGACTATCATTTTTTTCAAATTGTACCAGAAAGGCGTGATATACCTTCTCGAGTCCAATTCGCAAAACACTTATTTTTTCACATTTTGCTAGGTCACAATCAATCAAGACACAAGTAGTTGCCAGAGTATTACCGGATCTAAGGCACATCATGGCTCAGAATTGGCACTACCCCGGCTGCCAAATTTTGTTCTGTATTACTGGCCCAGTAAAGAGAAATTATTTGCCCATTTGCTGGGCAATTGCTAATGACTAGTACTGACAAGGGAACATACATGGGGCTCAGTCAGAAGTCAGTTCTGAGAAATACACTAGGCCAATGTGGTGTTCCATATTGGCTACGGATTATTTCGTGCCGATTGACGGCACCGTAAGTTGGACTGGTGTTAACAAGCCAAAATTGTCCCAACGTTGATTTTGACTTGGGCTAAGCTTGGCCCTTGGTAACTGTCAGTATTGGCAGCTATGGCACCGATATCGTGCCACCGCCAAGCCAGTTTGCAGTACGTACATGGGTACGTAAATTTTTCTCATCAGCTGTTAAAGCCTCCACTAATTAAAATCAAGGCATTGATTTTAAGACTTTGCGAATACTAAAAAATATTGGAGCAAAACGGCGAACGTGAATTTATCCATTGATCGATTGCTATAGGTGATCATCATCGTCATTAGGTACCAAGTCAAATAGCGACTGGATGATGAAATAGGCCGCGTCGAACAGTATTATGGGATTCATACATGGGCATATGTGTTATAGTTATAGTTGATTCGTGACGTATGTGCAGTAGGTACGTATTAACGTCTGGATGCGTGTGAGGGCGAGTCAGTTGCCGGGATTTCATATATATAATGTATATTAAACGTCGCGCACGGATTAATAAGGACCGCAAACGCGGTGTGTAAATCAAGTGGAGAAATACGTTAATGTAGTACACTTTCACCAAGTGTCTATATCTGATTTACAACTCGTACGCACGCTTATGCTGCAGTGCCTACACCATAATCGTACACACGTACGCTTGTAGATTATCACGGGAAGGAAGAGAGGCGCGTGATGTTCTTTCACGGGCTGCACGCGATGTGTGACTGCCCGTGTTTCTTCATTTACTCTCTCATTTCTGGTAATATTCTCTTCCTTATTTTCATATCATTGGATTCCTCTTTTGGCCACAATTCTTTTAGTCCATTTTTTATCTTCGCAATTTCAATAGGAGGGAAGTTATTGTAATTGCACCCCGAAAATGAGAAGTTGAATTTCCACAAGATCTCCTCATTTTTACGTCCAAAGAATTGCCTCCGACCATTTTGAGGACGAATCAAAGGATTTTCATGATTTTCGTTTCAATCAGTGCATTTTTTTCGCCACTCAGAGCCAAATAGATTTTCGATTCAATTGGTAGAATAGTTTATCAGTAATTGAGCGAACAAAATTAAAAAAAAAAAAAAAAAAATTGAATTAGTCATATCTCGAGAACGAATCAACGGATTTTGATGTTTTTGATCTCCATGGATAGCATTAGCCCCAACTTAGAGAATGACAAAATTTTGAAATGGATCGACACAGTCGTTTTGTATTGTTTAAAGTTGAAAGATTCTTTGCGGGAAGTTTTAGAGTTGACACATCGTAGTCAGTTGATTTACCTGCTTTTTATTTGTACTTTTTTTGTAGCTGAATGAAATCGGGATTTCAAATTGCAACGCCGTGTGCTCGATCTACTGCCACGAAGAACCTGTATACGTCGCGGCTATTTAATCATGGATTTTTCGACCGCGGGCAGTTGGTATACATCTACTCGTATATCGATGTGTTACGGATACTTTCAGTATATCAGAACTAGAAGTATAGAAGTTCGATAAACTGTCAGAATTCCAGTCCACACATTTTTGGTAACGTTCAAATTCAACGTAACGAATTCAGCTTATTAGTAACAGAAAATCTATATCGCGTATTCGATACTGTAAGTATTTCCAACGAACTTATAGCTAGTAAGATGCATAGACATAATACACTTATGCCTGTCAGATGTATACCGCAGGTATAAACGCATTTGAATGCGCATAAAACGATTTTGGAAAATGATTTTTCTAACGCGTGCCATCGAGCTGTTAGATACAGGCGTGTAGTGACTCCAGATTTGCATCCTCACTAATAAATTTGAATATTTTTGTATTTTTTCTCGTTCTTTTATCTATACACGAGGGTTGAGAAGGCCTGCCCGCAGCTTTTACTCATCTATATGCATACCAAATCGAGTCAGTCAGGGGACGCGCTTTGGCACGCGTTTAATTCTAATTCTAATGTTATATTTGAATATTACTATTCTACTCCCATATACCTATACCTTTACCTTTACTTCTACCTTCGCCTTTACCTACGCCCCAATATACACGCGTGTCAAAGCGTGCGTGTATAAATTTATTGCAAGAAAGGTTTTCGGTTTATTTGCCCACTATAAGCTTCTGGAAAATTCAGCTCTTGCCTATAGGCTCGCTCGATTCTCCTCTGCTTCAGGTATTATAGGCTACTGCCACCAAATATCTGCATATACGCCTAACTATTTAATCTCCTCGCATCTACTTTGGTACACGGACCATCGCACGCGACAGTCACGATCCTTATTCAAAGTCCTCGACGCGATCCAAATTTACATCTTTTTCTTCGCCTCCTTTTTTTCTCTCTTCTTCTTACACGTACCTCACATACATCCCGAATCAAAATACAAATCAAAAGATACAAAAATTCATTCAAATTCTATACTTGAGCGTACAGATTTGATAATTTTATTGAGCGGAAGAAAATGAATGTAGACACTGAATTGACGTTTTTTTCTTCACTCCAAGAAGTAGGTATCCATCGAGACAAATGATGGAATTATTCCAAGTTGTTCGAATGCTCGATGTGGAAATATTTTTTTCCTAGTTCTAACCTCAAAATCGCAACTTCGTCGCGATTTTGCGGCTCTCATGATGAAAAATAATGTCCGTCACTCGTACGTAAGGGCTTCTTGACGAACCTCGTTTCGCCAAAAAAGCCCTTCCGTAGTCGTAACGAAATGTACTATTTCCAGAAAGTAACACGTCTCGAAAGTATTGCTCACAAATTATGTCCAGAAAAGTTGAAGAATGCAATAGATATGATTTTTTCAATGGGAAAGTGATTTTTTCTGCACGCACACCATCTAGATGTTCATTCCAATAATTGATATCATATAATCTCATGTGTGGGAGCTAAGCTTCCGTATCGTAGAATTCGCAATGTCCAATCGATTGTGTTTTTTTTTTTTCGAGTAAATTTAAAAGAGGCTGCAGGCACCTCACCACGGCCGGGGTATTCATCAAATTTTTCCAAAATCGAATTTATAACTCTAGAGGGAATATCCGTACATTCTCTATTTTATTTTTCAAAAATATAATTCAACTCTGTTACTATCATTGCGATTTTTGGAACGCGGTGCGTTTCCAGTAGGTATATAAAAAACTCGAGTGCGGTGGAGATGGAGCTAGAAGGTCGCGTGCAAGCGACGTACGTTGTACGAATTCAAATTCAAATTTGGCTACGATTTGAATATTTATCGTGTAAAAGGTATGTGTATAGTAAAAGGCGCGGGCTTGAGGCACGAGTCAGAAAGGCAGACAGGAAGAAAAGAAGGAAGGAAGGAAGGAAGGCAGGCAGGCACAGGGTGTACGGTTTGCATTAGTCATTTTTCACGTTAGGGGAATTTTTGCATATTACCTACCCCATATATACCTTCGCCCATACTACAATATACATATAGGTATATATATGTATATACCGGATGAAAGAAGATTTGGAAAATTTCACAGGCGATTAGAAAAAGACCGACTTGAACACGATGCACTTGTCGCCCGAGGGGCCAGACCAACCCAGCCAGTTTATCAAACTGTCAATCAGTCTGTTGCCCATAGTTGCTTGATCGCCTGGACGGAAAAGCAAAAATTTGAAAACATAACGACCGCACCAATCGCCGTTACCGTTTACAAATCGAAACGAGATTAGGAATTATTATAACCGAAATTGGAGGCTCCCTTCTTCTTCTTCTTCTTCGTCATCTTCTTCTTACCTCCAGGGAAAATAAAAGGGAGAAAGAAGAAGAAATATAATTCGAAAATTGGACCGTTGGAAACGTACGGTGGTGGGAATCGGTGCGGATCGTTTTCGCTTCAGTCTCGCATGTTCTAATAATATAATGAAAAGAACAGAGAAAGAAAAAATATATATATATCGGTACGTATAGAAATTCTGAACCAAAAATTCCCATGGGCGCACCTTATTTCTCTCTCTTTCTGCCCTAATTCTGGGCATTGTCCTGGATCACTCAAAGAGGCCTCATCCTCTCCCTCGTTCTACGAGTGTCATTTTGGCTTCTCTCTCTCTTATTTTTGGGACATAATACCCGAGAAGTTTCCGAGCTGCTTGTATATATCCGCACCGAGAACGTTATACAGTCTCTTTACAATATAAGATAAAGAACAAGAGTGAGACAACGACGAATAGGGATAGAAAAAAGTGCGGTAGAAATAAGGGTGTAACAGCTACAGGGATCAACCCTTCTTCTTCATGGTCGTCCTTGCAGTAGTTTGGTAGTGGAGGGGACGTATAGGTGGGTATATAGGTACCAGCTAGGTAAACTGAATGAAAGAGAAACTGAACCCGAAAATAAGAAGAGGGATCTCTCGAGTTCTACGGGGGTAAAAATAGGGTGCACGGATCTAGGAAGGTGGAGGTTAAAAAAAAAAAAAAAAGACGGGGCAATAATAGAAACAGTATTTCGGGTTCGTTATTCGTCCGCGACCCAAATACCCAAATCCCAAAACACCTAAATACACCATAGAGACCCGATAAAATACTAGAGGGGTTGGAAAATATTTTATCTCTCTCTTTTTCTTTACTCTCAAAGAATGATTGAGAAACGAAAAGAAGCGACGAAGAATCTCACTCTCTCTCTCTCTCTCTCTGTCTAGAGTTATACAACTAAAATATACGTTGCAGAATCCTAGACAAGCACATATGAGGGGCTTCATCATCATCATCATCATCTTTCTCTCTCTTTTTCGCTAATTTAATAGCCATCCAACACCTTAAGAAAAACTTAGAAAAAAAAAGTGTTGCAATCGTCCTGTTGCTGATCCATGATCCTCTGCCGAGGAGATTTCCCGCCAAGTTTGACAATTATAGATCGCAGCCACTGCGGGTGTAGAAAAGCCCGCGAAATAGTACTAGACTTTGACGTTAGATACGCAGACACGTTTAAATGATGTGACGAATAGACTCGACAAATGATTGATTGGCACCCTCGAAATGTATATGCTAATCTAGTTTAGAATCAGGCAGCTAAATACTGCACCGTCGCATCATCATCATCATCATTATCATCATCATCATCGTCGTCGGGGTCGTCGTTTCGAGCGCAGTTTGACTCGAAGCTGAAATTTCACTGCGCTTTGTGTCAGCCAGAATAAACACCCGGGAATGCATAAATAGACGTTTTGACACAGTTCTTAAGATACCGCTGAGTTTAAGTCAGTCCAGCTCTGCCTGCACTGTTGAACCGTTGAGCCGATGTGCCAATGCCTCGCCTCTTATGTCTTCTAAAGCGGATCTCGATACATATGAATGATCAAATATCATTTTTAATAATACATCATTACCAATACACTATACCGTAGATATAATCGTACATATCTAGATACATGTATAATGTATATATAGATATGTTTACTCATAGGACGAAGCGCGTCTTTTTTGCGTTTTGGTTCGCATGGAATGATTTATTTTCATTTTATTCGATGTGTTTTTTTTGTGTCTCTCTCTCTCTCTCTCTCTCCTTTTTCTAGGTGTAGCATATCCTGCTGTGACGTCACAATTAGCGTAATTACAATTACAACAGAGCCGTAGCAGAGTATGGTAGTAGCAGTAGCATGGGCATTAGCAACGGGTCAGTATAGTGGAGGACGGACGAACTGACAAGCGAGATAATTAGACGGGACGAGAGACAGGACGTGCGCATTAATTAATTAGCCCAATCTAAGCCCACTCCGCTTGTCGTTCTAACTATATATATATATATATATATATATATATATATATATATATATATATATATATCAACCGACGACTGACTGACTGACTGACTGACTGAATGACTGAGTGACCGCGAACCAACCTAATCCGACCCCTCGTCGACCTCGAAACCTTAAATCCAAACTATGTACGATCGTGATCATGATCGTGATCGTGATCGTTCTCCTTCTCTGGGACTGTATTAGAATCGATCCGATCTCATACTCCGTCCGAACAATCGACTGGGATTATTTATTGATCAATATGAATCCGCTATGGATCCCGTCGATCCGGAAGATGATCGGATGACGTTCTAACGGCACTAGAAACCTCATTTTACAACATCGATATGATACGCAGTCCAGAATCAATTCATTCCTTCACTAAAGTTCATTTTACTAGTTGGATTCGTCTGGTATGAAAATATCTGCTGCGCAATTTGACAGGCACATCATTAGTGATTAGACTCAATTTCTTGAAAATTAATTAGATTTTCCCTAATACGCGTGGAAATTTCGAAAAACAAACGCCATCATTCTCAGATCGATCCATGATTTGCAAATGAATCAAAAGGAAATGTGCGATTTTAACAGAATCCGTCCTATCTTCAATGACATATTTTTTCATTCAATTTTCCAGCACCGGAAACGATCACGTGCAGGTTTCTTCACTCGGTTATCAAGTGAGCTTCGAAAAAATCATTTCTTCGTCCCTGTGTTCAAATCACTTGGAAGGAGAGTTTGTGTGTTCGTTTCTATTCCCATGATATCTTTTATTTTCATCTTCTATTTTTTTTTTTTTTTCGATAATTAGAACACGAACGAACGTGCAAATTGACAGGGGATCATTTCTCGATGATAATTGCGAATTGGCTCGTGGCTCGTGGCTCGACACGATGAGCCTGGATAATTCTGCGTATTAAACCGGCCACATAGGATAGAAAGGAGGTTATACTGCGAGAGATGATGATCGTTCAAGCCGTGAACAGGCAGACCTGTATAATAACCATTCAACTTACCAACTGCAGAGTAAGCGAGAATAATAGTAGAGTCATACGAGAATGATCAAGATCCGCATCATTTAGGTCCAGAAGACGGAGTTGGCTATGTAGCCGATTATCAACTCGAGTATGAAGATACGATGAAGAGATTCAAATTTGAAAAATGAAATGTCAAAAAATATATATAGAAAAGCAAAGGACTCTTAATTGCTGTTCGAAAATGTCAAATGCGGATGGAAATATCCTTGGGTATATATTCAGTATTGGGTTACAAAGAATCGAACGGTTTTATATTCGGTAACATTCTTGTTCTCGATTTAGAATTCTATTGAATAGAATCAATCAATCCCAGTGGAAACGTTCTCTCGACCCGATGAGGGGAAAAAAAGGAGGATGGAAGGGGAGGGGGGGAGGGAAGGGGGGGAGGTAAGAAGGGGACTATTCGCTACAGGATGTAAAGCCTGAAGTATCTAATAAGTGAAACCATATCTTGCAGTAAGAACGACTATAACGCCTCGAATTCGCACCATTGAGTGTCCAAGTGGCCGTAGTCGGCTCGACTCCTGGTGGCTGCACTGCTGGTCCTTTAGCTCCTTTATTTCTATCTCACTCTTTGCCGCAAGGTCCCTTTGTCCACTGCCGCCCAACTCACGTGGGGGCCCTTCGATGGAACGCGAGTTGGTCCCCGACAATGGCGCAGGACCAAAAGCTACAAAAGCCACAAAGCTAAAGTTTCGAATATTTAAAGAGAACCTTCGAGGACGAAGAAGAAGGAGACGGAGAAGGAAAAAAAAGATGGAGATGAAGATGAAGAAGAAGGATGGGGACGTAAAGGACTTCGTCTTTTTAATTTCTTTCATCTCGCTTAAAGAAGACGAAGATAAGGATATATAGAGGGAGAACTATACGAGGCAAAGAAAAAAAGGAAATGAAACTGAATTCATAACCAACCGTGCGAACGTAACTCATCGACAATGAGACCCCCCGACGTATAGCTACGGGTAGGTACTTTGAAAAAGAATTTTTAGCCGTAGCCGAGTCAGGTAAATGCAGTTTAACGATCGAGATCAGGATTTCGAAACACAAGGACGATCGGAAAGATGAAAAATACATCAACTTTTCACGAGTTGTTACTATCCAACGTATAGCACGTCTTATCTTCGAACTTATCATCAAAACCACCTTCACCTGATTCCAAATCCACCCCCAGTTATTACGGAATTTTGGTAGCTGCCCTTACAGTACCTATGGAAAGTATACCAATTACTGACCCTCTAAGACTCAATTATTGATCCTTATATTTTCTTCAATATTGAATTTATGATAAGAATTCTGAATGTTACCGTTATACAAATCAATTGCTACAGACTCGGAGAATACGGATCGATTTTTTTTGGATAATTTGAGAGCTCACGGATAAAAAAAATCAGTAAAAAAGGTCAATAATTTGGACATGGTCAGTAACTGGTACACTTACCCTAGTTCATGTGTCAAGTAAATCCCCAGTTAACTTGAAGAATGGTACTCCTTATATTTAATATCGATGATCGTTGTTCGATCGCTCTCCAGCACCACCGTGTCATTTCAACCCTCTTGGACCTGAAATTCGTTCTTCATTTTTGTTTCCTTTCTTCGTTTTGGAACTTATGTGAAATTCAACACAACGTGAACGTTCGTGAAGTTTGGAGTAATTAATTACACGTCAAGGAAAGGGGGGAATGGGGTTCGGATTTTTTGGGGTAGGTTTAGCCCCCCGCGGACTGCGCACGGCTGGTTAGTATATACTTATACATATGTATGTATATATGTGATGTTTCCAAGAAGCCGATTCGTTTTTATTATTCTTTTTTTCATTATTATCATTATCGTCGTCATCGTCATTCCTGCCTTTCCTATAGATACTCCCGCGCTAGTTTCGTTTCATTTCAAAGGGCTGTACCCCCCATCTACCGTCATGGGGCGGTTCTTATGCCTTATATACTAATGTATGGAGATGCATTCGGACCGATGTCACTTGGGTCAGAACCTAGACTCGTGGACCAGTAAATCTACACTAAATCTCTCTTATAGCGTTTGGACTCTCCTACGAGTTAGTTCCATCCTTCTCGTATACCTGAAGGTATTTAAACAGGGTGCCTCATCTCCGATCATTTATTATTTCACTGTTCTTCGCTCTATCGAACTGGTCGAAAATCTGGTAACCAAAATTCCAAACTGTACCCAAATGAAATTCAAGAAAATTGAACAGGAGCAAATATTTCAATTCTCATCCTTCATCTTCTCCTCCCTTCGTATGGCCAAAATTCAAAACTATCAAAATCCAGGTCAATGACTCGTCATGATATCAGCTGTTGATTGAACAATAAAAATCATTTTATTCTGATTTTTTCTATTCTCAATTCCGATTCCTGAGTTGGCGTAAAAGATTAGATTTCATCAAAAATCCAGTCAAGAAATGAGAAGTCCAAATGAAATTGTCGATGCCCAAGCTCGAGTTAGGTATCAGGTAATGATTGATAGAAAAAAATCATTTCGAATCGGTTTCTCTTCGTTGGTATTAAATTGTTTGTTGTTTTTTTTTTTCATTCTTTGCTACTTGATCTAATATCTTTGAAAAATTCCACACCCCGTCTATTTTAGGCAGGCGTACGTACAAAGAGTGAGTGCCCACCTGGGTCGGATGGGTCCGGCGGTTGGTGTAGGTATATGTATATATATGTATAATTCCGGGTATAAGCAGGAGGATATCACGCCGCGTATATTAGGACACACTACCACAGTGTTTTTTCTACCTGGGGACGTTTTAGTAAAAATATAAAACCTCCGATGTGTTTCTCGGCAAGCCGGCTTGGCTGGCAGGCAGGCAGGCAAGAGCAGCCGAGCAGACTTGCAGGCTGTATTCCTATACCAAGCCGACTAGCAGTAGCTGGGACAAGACAGCCGACAACGATTTTGGAACGCCTAGCCCTTAGATATTCGTGTATTTAATACAAACTCAACGATCCTCACATATAGGTATGTGGATGAGACTTATAAGGATGAATCCCCAGACTCCATATACACGTGTATATTATTCACATATATACATAAAAGATATGTAAATTTCTTATACTCCATCGATTTCCAAACTTCTGATCACAGAAGATCTTCGGGGGTACGTACAAAGAGTGAGTGCCCACAAGCACGTCACAGCTTGAATTTTGGGATAAATCGGTTCTACGTTTCTTGTAGTTTTTACTTCATGATCCCTGACTATCGAGTTTGTCTTAAACTATACTTTAAGAGCTCGTAGTAAAGTCCTACTAGCACCGTTCAGCTGATTCAACTTCTCCAGGGTTTGATATTATCCGAAAAACATTCTAACAAGTTATTTTGCAGATGAGTGAAACTTGCTGTTCAATTTTTCATAAATACCTACTCATCAGATTTTCCGCAATTAATCGTCTTCCGCAAATTTCCTTCGTCGAACTTGGAGAATGCGTTTTCTGGAATCTCACTGAAGTTCTGATCGATCAAGCTTGATCGAATCCGAATGAAAATGCAAAATTTGAAGTATCACTTGGATCAGAAACATTCTACGCTGAAATATTTTCATTCGGTGCCCTAAACCTACGAAGTACAATCAACCCTTGATGAGGTGCGGAATCAAAGCAACGGAAAATCGCATTTTCAGTCGGATTCGATCAAGCTTGATCGATCAGAACTAATCAGTCACATTTTCTGGAGAAACTAGAATTTGGAGACGTTCAATCTGTAGAAGTCAACGGCTCATTGTTAGTCAAGTATTCTCTACTTCTGGACTGTCATAATTTATTGATTAATCATTCGACGGAAAATCTAGTCCACTAAGCTCTCGGGCAAGTAATATCGATTATGAATCTTTCAGGAACTGCAGAATGTAGAATTTTTTTAGAATAAAATTCGATTTCGTTACCGAATTGCTGTCTTCTGAGGTTACTTATATCGAAATCAAAGTCAAGTACATATCACGGTTTTCACATACCCAATCGTTTATCTATTACGAACGGAATTTCTCGTGCACAGAATTAAGCTGGGTTACATAAAAAAAAAAAATCGAACCAGAGAAGGAGAGAGAAAGAGAGAGACAGGAAGGAGATAAAATGGTTATCGAAAATTCCTAGGGTCTGAAGAGGAGAGTAAACAGACATAGGTAGATCGAGGGCTAGTTCAAGGTGTCGCTTATATGATATGGAGAAAAGGTGGATCGCCTCATATGTACATATATATCTACTTGTAAAGGTGCCTCTACCTAGCTGTTAGAAACGAGTCAGGAGACACACAATCTTCTCTTCAGTTTACCGCTATCTGGTTTGACTATCCTTCAAAACACACGTTCGATATCGTTAGCCGATTATTTAGGGCCCAGTCTCTTCTAAACCCTGATAAGAATATCATACCCTAGCCTCGGGGCTCCCGCAATCGCGGAACTAACAAACTCCCTTCCTGTTCATCATCATCATCATCAACGTCTTCTTCTTCTTACTTCTTTTTCTTCTTCTTCTTCTTTTACTTCTTGGACTTACTTACCTATACATCGACACATAAGACACGAAACATCGTTGAGTCTTCGTCGACTTCCCATTTTTGAAAAAACGAAAGTTATGGCTATTTTTTATTTCTTTCGCACTCAAATATTTTCACTCGAAAGTAATGACGAAAGTGCGTGAATTCCATGTTCAAAAAAACCTAATCAATGTTGTCTCCTCTTCATTCAACAATTAACTATACAGTCTCTCTCTCTTTCCGTCTCCACCCCGTTCCGGACGGCGGGTCTTCCAAATCTCCTGCTGTTCCGAGCGCCGGCCCGAGAGCAATTAAGAGCCCGAGAATCTGAAAACAATGGAACATCTTTGATTTGGCGACGGCGAACAGCCTTATGGTGCCACGTGACTATGTTCGGAATTCTATGATTACCAATTGTTATATCCATGCAATTTTATGCAATATTAAGAACATATAGCCGAAATTTCTCAAACACCCTGACAGAACACGAATAGAATGCTGACAGGATTTTGACTCTTTTTTCTTTTCAATAACGGATCAGCCCGAAAATGAAAAGTCGAGTTTACACAAGATCTCCACGTTTTGGGGACCAGAAACTTGCCTTTGACCATTTTTTGGATTGACGTCTGGGTGTGTGATCAATTTTTTTCTCTGACTATATCTTGATATACGAATCGACGGATTTCCATGATCTCCGTCTATAACGATGCGGTTATTCGTAACTCAGAGCTGAATAGATTTTGAATCCAATCGGTCGACTAGTTTTTGAGTAATTGAGCGAACGAAATTTTTCAAAAAGAATTTCAAACAGTCATATCTCGAAAACGAATCAACGGATTTTAATAATTTTCATCTTCATCGATAGCATTAGCTCCGACTCAGAAGTGACTGGATTTTAAAATAGATCGATGCAGTAGTTTTGTATCGTTCAAACTCAAGAGATCTGCGCGGGAAGTTTTAGGGATGGCCCATCGCGGTCAGTCGATTCACTTACTATAATTTCATTGGTATTTCTCTATGCAAGCTTTTCTTCGCAAACTTTTAGAACATCCAGTTTTTTTTTTTTTTCTTTTTTTCTTTGGTCTCGACTCTTCTCTCATCAAAAACAGAGAAAAATTGCGACAAATTATGCGTCGGTTTTCAGTTGGAGTATCCACTTCTCCTTCGGTTATACAGCGACGTATATGTCTGGACGAACGATTAGTATCTATTTCACCTATGACATCTCTCGTTCAACGGTCTTTCACGTATTATCGTTATACCTACTGCATAGACCTCTATACATGTAGGTGTCAAATCGGCGCGGCGTTTTCAGGTATTTCTAGTTTTGTTTGACCAGTTGTGTTTGACCAGCTAGGCTAAGTATATAATGTATACATATATGGCCGGACGGGACCTCGGCCATTTCATTTCATTGATAAGGGAATTCCAAGAGAAGAGGATATGACGCTATAATATAGTGGAGAGAAGCCAGGTACTGAGATAGTAAAACATAGGTTGAGTAAAAAAAAAAAAAAAGAACAAAAATCTATATAGGTATATATATGAAATAGGTACAGAAAAATCGAATGGAGTTGGGAATTAGGAGAAGACGCGAGGGAAGGCAACAAGTGACCACAGGACACAGGAGATTCTCCCCCGCGTTTCTCGACAGGCACAAGAAAACTTCACATCGCCTTCCCCAAAGTCTGGTCGACGACCACGGGCGAGTCGCGGTGGTGCTTTTGGTTCGTTCTTGCCCTTCTTCGTCCACTTCTCGCATACTTACATACATACATGTGTATACATATAGGTATACGTAGCATAGATACATACGTATATGGTCGGACCGACCGACCGACCGAACAATCGATGTATCGATCTTATACTAGAGCGGCGTCGCGGTCGAGTGGCTCCCACGTAACCCGATTGAGGTAGGCCACGGACATCCTCGCAGATAAAACGCGAATTTTGTGTGTCTAGGAGGCTCGCGGCCGAGCTGCTCTCCGTATCCGAATAACAAACACACACACACTGGCATACATAGGTTATACATACAACGTACATAGATAATATATACATCCGACAAAATCGTCGATATCCATTTTTCTTTGAATATAAAAATTTCAATTCACACCAAATTAAGGAAACCCAAAAGAAAAAAAAACAAAAAAAAAAAAAACGACCAAATCTGTATTATATAAGAACACGTTGGTTTTTTTTCTGGTTTCCTATTTCATTATTTCTCTTTTCAAGACCCCTGCATAAAGTTGCCCATTTCATATTATATTCACCGAATATCAAATTTTTTTTTTTTCAAAGTTTTAGCTTCTTCTCATAAAATACTCGAGTTATTCAAACCTTTAACCAATCCCTTGTTTTCACCCTCAGATATGAAGCAAAAAAAAAAAATGAAAGCAGTTAAAACATAAATGAAAGAACAAAACACTTTATTAAGAATTCGTGCGACCGACATGGAAATCTTATTTTTCATTTTTTTTTTTCTTCTCGTTCTTTACTCTCAAAATTAGTTTTTTCTCTTTATTTTTGGTTTTTTTTTTCGTGGGTGTACCTATGTGCAATTCCACGTCAGGCGGGCCACTTTTTTGGGTCGTAATCACCGATTTTGATCTCCATCGAGGATTTTGTACTACTCATGGATGTAAGTCTCTGGGCCGAACCAAAAGCCAATATGCGACTCTGTTGTCTTCCTAGCGGAGGTTGAAAAAGGCCGTTTTTGCGCGCCAACTTCTCTTCGGCGGCTGATATCTCAGTTGTTTTTGGAGCAAAGTACCAAAGTATATAGTGATTCTTGTAGCTATTTTCACACGCTTTCCGGTGATTATACTGACATCGCTCCCAAACCAAAATTTGGCAGTCAAAAACGGATTCAAAATAAAATTTTCATTTTTCAAAAAGTTCGCCCATTTTGAAAATTCTGTTTTTTGTCTCTAAAAAAGGTTCAAGGTATCCCCCACACGTACCCGAAGTGGCAAAGTGGGCCGTTCTTTCGTTGGTTTTTTATCTGATTTTTTTTGGATATAATCTGAATTATTCTAATAAAAAAATTTTTTCGTCACACATTTCAATTTTTTGAAACAGTTTCTCCGCATGACGAGCTCGTTTCTAGTAATTGGAAAATGTTCGGGACGAAATTGACAAAAAAAAGGAAAAAAATTGAAAAAACCTGAAAAAAATGGTGGAAAAATCGACTAAAACTTGGATAAAAAAACATCGGAAAAGAGGCCCACTTTGCCACTTCGGGTACATGTAGGGGATACTTCGAACCATTTTTAGAGACAAAAAACAGAATTTTCAAAATGGGCGAACTTTTTGAAAAATGAAAATTTTATTTTGAATCCGTTTTTGACTGCCAAATTTTGGTTTGGGAGCGATGTCAGTATAATCACCGGAAAGCGTGTGAAAATAGCTACAAGAATCACTATATACTTTGGTACTTTGCTCCAAAAACAACTGAGATATCAGCCGCCGAAGAGAAGTTGGCGCGCAAAAACGGCATTTTTCAACCTCCGCTAGGAAGACAACAGAGTCGCATATTGGCTTTTGGTTCGGCCCAGAGACTTACATCCATGAGTAGTACAAAATCCTCGATGGAGATCAAAATCGGTGATTACGACCCAAAAAAGTGGCCCGCCTGACGTGGAATTGCACCTATATATGTATCAGCCGGTGAGTGCACCTCGTGCACCTTATAGTTCTTAGGGGATGGAAACCGTTTGAAAGTTATTGATCCGTCCCCGTCGGTCGGACAGGGTGGAAATAGGGGGAGGGGGGGTAGGTTTGAGTCGCGAGCTGTCTGGTACACAAGGAAAGCAAGTCGTCGTAGTTGTCGAGGAGTAGAGAGAGAGAAAGGGAGACAAAAAAAAAAGAAAAAAAAATAGAAAGAAAGAAAAAAATACATAGGGAGGAAAAGCGGGACTACCGCACAGCACTTACTTGGTAATAATCACCAGCAGCCCCCCCCCCCCCCCACCCACCCACCCCACCCCACCCCACCCCCTACCCTCCTACATATGGGAGATAATAGGGAGCCTACAAGGGTAGCGATATACGATTTCCTAGTTTTTTTTCATTCCTTTTTTTTCCTGTATTTCTTTTTTCTCTTTTAGCTCTACTCTCTAATTTTCGGGTGATTAGGTATATTTATAAGGTATATGTGGGTACGTGTAGATGTACTTATATATAATGTCTCTCAAGTCGTACATACACGTATATAGGTATATCAAGTATAAATAAAGAGAATTTTTGACGACGGGAGATAATGGACGAGATGTATCGGAGTAGGTAGGTATATAATATAGGGATATTAAATACTGTTCGCGATTGTAAATGGCTAATTCCTGAATAATGCCTGTATCTACTTAGGCATACCTACCCTAGGTACGTAAATACTCATGTTTTACTGGATTCTACCTTATATATTATATACATATATGTACACCTACGGCGAATAGAAAGGAGAGTCTAAATTACAAAGCTATGATACGACTTCTGTAAGGTGGTACCTAATCGTCTCGTAGGTATATACATATATAGGTACCTATACCTTGGTAGCTATCTACTGTAACCACCATAGAAATAAACTATATAGATATTCGTATACACTTGGAAACGTGTTATTTGTGATTCTCGCGCGCGGTGTGGCTGCTGTAGGTAATTTCGCTTATATACACATACACGTATACATATATTACATATCCATATATATGTATGTATATCCTACAGAAAAGTTGGTAAGTATAGCAGAACTCGAGTATCAGATCAGCTGTCCTGAGAACCTATACGTATAGGTATGACTATATTGTGGTCGTAAAGAAAGACACAGGCACGGTGTTTAGAGAAATTGAGAAAAAATAAGGAGAAGAAATTTAAAAAAAAAAAAAAAAAAACTGGAAAAAATTGAAATAAGTTTATAAATATTCAGCTAGACGTACCGCACACACGTGGCATATGCACGCACGCTATGTGTATACCTCTGTATATTGGTGTATGGGATGATCGATAGAACACAGGTGACTGGTATCGCTGGGACAAAGTGACACACAAGACCTACAGCGCGGGCTATCAGCTATCGGCTATACCAGCTACTAGCGCAGCACTCAGGCCACAATCTACCCCTAAATAATTGTACCTAATTTAGCGAAATTATCCCGGAGCTTCCGCGTCGGCGAAAGTAAAATATAATCATACGCAATTCGCGAGTTGGTTGGCTGGCTGGGTTGCTGGCTCTAGGCTAACCGAGTCTAAAAGGCACGTTGCTTGTAAATAAATACATATTTATTTAACCCCATGTGTGTGTTTGTATGGGGGAAATTTTAAGCATGTATGGAAATTGGTGGGAAAGTATTGAAGAACAAAATGTCATCGAATTTTTCTACCTTTAAAACCCTCCGGCTTGAGAATAATTTACATTATGTTATACGTATAGTCTACACTTATGGCATGTACACGAGTATGTAGGTATACGTCCTATATTCTGTTTTTCAAAAATATGGGATGGAGATTATTCTGCACCTAATCGCGAAAGCTCGATTTAATTTTTTTCCGATGATTGGTTTCTTCTTCATCACGATGGAGGTGGAGAAGGGGCTTTTTGGAATGCTCTGCTTCAGGCTTATCTGCAGGCTCTTCTGCTCTTCTGCAGGCTTTGAAAAAGCAGAAAAATTTTTTTCGCAATTTGGAAATCCCTTTTCCAAATCCAATTTTTTTAGACAAAATTTCCCAGCCTTGATCCACTCTTGTATTTGATATTCTTGTTATCTTGCCTGTTGCAGAAGACTGAAAGAAGCGTCAACTTCTCTATGCCAGGGCTGCTCGACGGTAAGTTGCGTCTTGTTTGACTTTAAACTTTCCATTTTTCGATCCACCCCAAAACCTACTATCTCCCTTCTTTCGTTATCATCTGTCGATAACGTGTCCGGGCACCGAGAAGATCCACGGAGCCTGCGCTTTATCCTTCGGCGTGTTAATATTTACCAAAAAATAGAGAAACGAAAAACGCAATGAGAATAAAAGAAGAAATTCAGTTCCACGTCGTTTCCGATAATGACGAAATAAATACACACAGACAGATAAAAGTATATATGTTATATATGTATAAGAGAGGAAAAGTAATACCTGAAAATGTTGAAACTTGACGAATTTGTTCTACCTCCAGAATAGTTGAAACTGATTTAGATTAGAGGTCCGTGCCTAGACGGATAATAAAAATAACGAAAGGGGAAAATTGGTGACTGACCAGGTTTTTTTCTCGCCGTTTGTTACGCGTGTATGTAGAACGTGTGTGTGTGTGTGAGTATGTATACGTATAGCACGGGGGCAATTCCGATGCATTGTTTCACTGGCGGAAGTCGCTCCGCGTTATGAGGCATTTCCTGTTTCATACCGGGCACGCGTTATGTGTGTGGGCATGAACGAGATGTAGTTCGTCATTATAGTATACCGGAGTCATTAGCGACTCGGGCGTTAATTTCTATCTAAAAAGAAGAGGGAGAGAAAAAAAATGAAAGAAGAACTAAAAAAAAAATCATAATAACAACAGCAACAATGAGGGTCGTTATTACATGTATATTATGTAAAACTGTAACTCCGACAATGGCATAAACTAAATTATATGTATGTCCGACCCGCGTGTAATCTCCAGACAAGATTATCATTTAGTTTCCGTTTATTTTTCATGTTATTATTTCTAGTTGTATAATAAAACAATCTCGGGGGGACACCGCGGCGTTATCGATTTCATCGACCGGAAGTTATCTATGTATTCCGATTCCTGGCAGAAAATACTTCGGTTTGATTGATTCGTTTGATTTTCGCCATATGCATTATGAGAATTGTTGATAATAATTGGCAAAATGACGATTTTATCAAATCCCCGTTCTATACGTACAGGATTTTGAGACCGGAAGTAACTCATCATGGTGTGTTGATATTTGAGCTACACATAAGATAGTTGGAAGTTGATATTTGGCTGGCTCCAGACAATGAGAGAAATGAATGAGGTTTAAGTTCGTAACTTTAATTTAACAAAATAACGAGAAAAAAAATTCTTCATTTCGAGAATTGAACGGTTTGCAAAAGCACCAAAATACAGTGGATAATTTTCCGACGTGAATAAAACACATGAACCTCGTTAATTTTGCAAATCTGATATCATTTTAGTCATGAATTAGCAAATCTCTACCAAAAAATTCTGTTCAATCAACGTTACGAACTTCGACTCCATAGAAATGATGTTAGGAAAATCCAGAATTCCATAGATAGACTCGGTGGCAAATGACTATATGACGTTGAAAACAAGGAGCGGAAGTAACGGGATAAGGTCTGCAGGGTGGCTGAGAGCAGAGGATTAATCACGATATGAGAGAACAAATTCACTCACTCCGAAGATCGAGGTACATATATGTATCTTAGAAGGGATGCTGAGGGGGGGATGAAAAGAAATGGATATAGATATGGGATGGCACGTCCGAACGCTTCATATAGTCTTGGTCGCGCGGTTGCTGCTGCTGTTTCTGTTGCTGGTGCAGCTAGCTATATCCACCACTGGCTAACAAGACACATTAGAAGTTTTTCTCGGGGGTTAATTTCGCCCTGTATCTGTATGTGTTCATATTATACGTATACACTTTCGTCCTGTTCTTACCATCCACACATGCTGGCTTTCGGAAAATACCGAAACTTCTATCTCTCTCTTTTTCTCTCTCGCGATCCAGCTAACAGCGGCTAAGAGTCCGCTGTGGAGCGTCTCTATGGTTAATTAAACGCATAGATCACGAGCCACGTTCACAAACGACCCTCACCCTCGTCCTTTTCCTATTCGCTTCTTCTTGGACCGTATCACGTATATACTCTATACGTGTACGTATATATATACCAGCAAATGTACCTACGTGTGTCGAGGATTTTCAGGAGCGTAGCAATTAAATCCTTTTGCACAATCGTATGCATCATGTGTGGACATATAGTTGTATTCAAAGAAGTAACGAAACGAAGAAGTTTTTTGGTGTTTTAGGTTCGATCGTTGAAAACTGAGTGCCTTATACCTACATTCGCGATCGCAAAAAAACATAAAGTAGAGTAAAAGTTCTAAAATCATATAGGGAGCACGTTTTGGCATCTGGGTAGTCGTTTTCGAGCATTTTCAGGATTGATGTATGTGACCCCCCAATTTCTTGTAAACACGGTTTTAACCACATCGCTAAAGCGATTTTGTTGAAATTTGCAGAGGATACTTCTATTACCTCGCAGATGTGCAAATTTCATTGTAGAGTAGATCCGACTTCCGGTTTAGAAACGGCGTTCGCTAACTTCATCAATTTTGAAGATACAAAATCGAGCACTGGAATACAGTCTAATGGTTGTCAATTGAAATTTTGTGAATTTTAAGAGATTTTTTCGGTACCTCCATCCCGGTACAAAATCGTCCACGTTTCTTGTAAACACGGTTTCAGCCGAACCCATCGAGTTCGATTGGATTTGCAAAGGATACTGTTTTGACCGCAAAGATGTGACAATGTCTTTGCGACGTTATTTTTGGCTAAAACGGGCTAGTTTCTTCCATTTTTCCTCTTATCAGGCTCAAAATCGTCATGATGTTCGAGATAATTCGTATGATGATATTGTTTTGGGTTTTTTGGGGTTTTTTTTTTATCAAGTTTCAAATGTTGCCCATGGCAATGTTGCGGGCAATGGAGGAGAGGGAAAGAGAATACGGTTTACTTTTTCGAATTCAATTCTTTTTTTCTCGTCTCTCTTGAAAGCGAAAGAGAGAGGGAGAGGGTACGATAAGTTAACGATGTAAAAACTGAAGAGGGTAAGATTCTATGAGAGTTTGAATGGATACAGCACTGAGTGAGGGAGAAAACAGCCAGTGGAGTCGGAGGATATTCTTATGAATCGATGAAAGAACTGTGGGCATGCGCGCAAGAATCTTAATAACTCATGCGATGGAGAATCCGGAGACCCCGTCCTCTTATTTTTCTTTTTCTTCTTCTTCTCCTTCTTATTCTTATTCTTATTTTTCAACTTTCGCGGTATTAAAATGCCGACGGACCTTACACTCCAGGTCTAGCTAAGGAGGAAAAAGGGAGAAAGAGGGTTTCGAAACAGACTACAGATTCGTTTGTGGGGTTCTGTCTTTTTAGCTCTCGTTTCCTCGATTAGGAACGGAGAGTTGGTTTTCTTTACACTCCTATGTCTCTGTAGTTCTCAGTTTAGCGAAAATTCCTACGTTTTCTAAAAAACATTCTCTGATTTCTAATTCTCGATACCGAGAAGGAAATCGTAGCTGGAATCAACCCCGAAATAATTCCATATCCTCCAAAGATGCTCCCTTTCGACGAGAAAAAATAGCCAAACCGGACGATGAATTATAGAACATCGGTTCCATCCAATGATAAGATGAGCAACGAAATTCCAGAACGTTATTTCACCCCGCGGTTTCGCCTGTGTCAGTCGATTAGAAACCCAGTTTCACCATTTTTTAACCGATCTTACCCGATTAAATATTTTTCTGACGAGCTTTTTCCGCAGGCAGTCAATCAGTCGCTGGAAATCAATCGAGGATCCTATATAAGCCACCGTCAGGTATTTGAAAGCGAATTTAAAACATAAGTGGAAAAGTCAAGACGCGGGATGATTCGGACATTTTCGACGTTTGATTGATTATTTCCTAAACTAAAGATACGATTCGATAAACTGAGGTCGATTATCGTAGATCGGAATCCGGGGAATGGATTAATTCGATGGTTCAAGCCTCTCGCTCACCTGCGACTCGTAGCATTAAAAGAATATCATCGCAGGCGATGGAAAATCTCCCGAACGTCTCGACACCCGGAATCATCTTTCGGACACGTCCAGATGAACCGACCGGATATCAGTCGGAAATCTCACGTTCGCACAATTTCAAACGTTTTTTTTCACCTGCTTTCGCGTAGCAAACTCGACGATTCCGCATTCTATTCTGTTCTATATTCTTCTCGTCGCAAAATCTCTGTCTTAATTCGAGTATATCTCATCGATGGACTTGCATTCTCGAATGGTTTTACCGAAATCCACGAATCATACGTTTTCCCAAGGGTGGGAAAAGTGATTGTCGAGTTGTAGAAATAAATGGACCTGCATTCTCCCTCCGTCTCAGATATATGTAATTTTGCATGTTCTTTCTGATCAGCTACATGGAACCTTCGTAGGTATGTGTCAATTTACACATGTGTCATTATTGGTTCGGAGTTCGTGTATTCAGTGTCTATACCCACCATCCGAATCTTTCCTTCTTGGTCCTATACGGGGAGTATTTTTTTTTTCTTATTTTCTTATCGGTCAGGATGGGTAGGTGGGTATAGTTAAGCGAGTCCTCGTTCGACTGGTGTTCAACAGGATCGAGTATTTATACCGCGGGCGTCTGACACCTTTTTCTTGTCCCGAAGGGGCGACCCTATCTCCCTGATTACCCAGTCCTAATTAATTCCTCCGCCGCTCTTCGACGACTATTTTCATCTCTCGTCCCCCCCCTCTCTCTATTTCTGTTTTTCTTTACCTTTCTCATCCCTTCTCCTCTCATCGCAGATACGTCAGACTTGAGAAACATACCTAGACGCGTACTATACAAATTCTGACAGTAACAAAATTAGGTAAAATTCCAAAACTCACAAGTCTATTCAATAAATATACCTATGCATGTGTGCACGTATATATAAGAAAAAAAAACCGAATACATGGATCAAAAACGAGCAGGTAAATCGGCTGACCACGATAGGCCGGCTCTAAACCTTACCGCATGGAACGTTCAAGTTCGAACGATACAAAATTACGGTATCAATGCATTTCAAAATTCAGTCATTTCTAATTGTAAGTTGGAGTTAATGCTATCGATGAAGATTGGAATTATTAAAATCCGTTGATTCGTTCTCGAGATATGACTATTTGAAATTTGTTGTTGCAAAATCTCGTTCGCTCAATTACTCGAAAACTAGCCAACCGATTAGATCCAAAATCTAATCAGCTCTGAATTGCAAAATAAACCGCATTGATTTGGACAAAAATCATGAAAATCCTTTGATTCTTTCTCAAGAGATCATCGGAAATGAAATTAATCCATCAAAGAATGATTCTCTGGACCTGAAAACGCGGAGCGATCCGATTAAAGCTCAACTTTCCATTTTCGGAGTCACATTATAATAACTTCCCTTTTTTTTTCAAAAGCAGGAAGTTAAAAAGGTTGATTCTGATTGACTGCCACAGAGAGTAGAGTAGCAGCTTTAGGTTTACTACGTTCGCGTCCGTCCCTCGCGACGGGTCGGTTGACTAAGGGGGTGTGTGTGTGGGGGGGGGGGAGGGGGGGGGGGGAGGGGGGGGGCACCACGTCGACTCACTCGCATAGAGCACATAGCTATGACGTCAGCGCTAAAAGAGAAGAGGTAGGTCACGGTCGGACCTGAACTCGTTCTTGTCGGCCACGGACGGACGATGAACGGATGAACGGTCGGACGGATAGGGCTTGGCCTTTCTCCATGCGACTCGTACCTACTCTTTCTATCTCATATGACATATAGTGTGTGTACACGATTACTATGGGCCAGAAACTTATGGATATTACTACTTATAGTGGTACGAGAATAAGGGAATGAAAGTTAGCGAGGGAGTACTTAGTCTTTTAATTCGCATGAAGAGTATATTATGCGATACACGTATCCACGAAATGTCCATCGTGCCCACAGTGGAACTTATACTCGCCCATATGTCAATGGCTCCGCGGATTAACCAGCTGCTATCTCAGAAGTTGCTTGAAAAAGCAGCTATATCAAGTTTTCCTCGAAAAAGCAGCTATCTTGCGAGCGACTCTGAAACCGCTCTGTAACGCTATTGACTTGCCATGCAACTACAGAGCGATTTCAGAGTCGCTCGTGAGATTGCTGCTTTCTCGAACTAAATTTGAGATAGCTGCTTTTTTCAAGCCAAACTTAAGATTATAGCTGCTTTTTCAAGCAGCAAATGAGAACTGGGTATTCCGTGGAGCCATCGATGTACCGAAACCCATCAGGGATTTACGTACCCACGTACGTACAGAGGTGTGCATGAACATTTATTTTGCCCTTCGCAAAAAAAAATGAATCAACGAATCAATGGAAATAGTAAATTGTAAATTTTGGATTGATTTTATCTTCTTCTCTATCTACACGTATTGTTGCGTATTTTTGATCATTAGGTAGTTAGGTCTGCTCTCTCTCCTGATCCGTGGAGATAAACGGTCTTCACTTTATATCTTACACTCATATTTACAAACATAGACTCGTCTCCTGTTCTTCTTCTTTTTCTTCTTCTTTCTCTTTTCGATGGGGAGCAAGTAACGCGATAGATTTGTCGAGCAGGAGTTTGTCGCGTTTCTCTTCTCTTCTCATCTCTTTATTTTTCTCTTCTTCTCTCTATACCTTCAGGCGATTAATTGTGTCTGTTGATTCGACCGTTCGTGCCTTGGGTTTTAACCCCTGGCGACGACAACTCGCCTCTTCGAATCTTTTTTCAACCTATTACTATATACTTAGTTTTCTATGGTTTTTTTTTTCTCCTTTATCTTTCAACCTCTTCTTTTCGGCGAGATATCGAATACAGCATATTTGCTACAATATTCGCAAACGGAACTGAAGAATTCGCTTATCGATTATAATCGAACTTGATTATCTACTCACATTGATCGTTTGATCTCTCAATTAAAAATTGAAGGGGTTGAAGCAGAAAGAAGGGATATTCAAGGGGGCATTATCTTTTCTTGGGGTACAAATTCTGAAGAAGATAGAATCGAAAATTTTTGGGTCAAGCTGGACTCAGATCGGTTTAGTGGTTCTTGAGATATCTTGGGCTAAGGTTTAACCAAATTTTTGGAGTAAAACACTTTTTTCGTACCTAAACGAGGCTTCAGATGTATAGGATTTTTGGAGAACCGATGTTTTGTAATCAATGTTACTTAAAGTCATTTTTCACATGAATGTATATACATTCCGAGCTTTCAAACGTAGAGAACAAGATTTCTCGTTCCTTTGCTGATACCATTTTTCTGTTCGAAAACACACCCTAAATTGAATGACACTCGACAAATAACAAGAAAACGAAATTTTGATATTCCAATAATTTCTGATGGTATAATTAAGCCCGATTACTGTAGGTACTTAATTGCTAATAACAACGGGGTCGAGGCTCTTTTTGGTGGAAGGAGATGAATCCGCGCTCTGCATTCAACCCTTTCATTTGAACGAAGCTTACCGGCTCCCCTTCTGATAATATTTAAGGGATGTTTTAAGCGTAATTAAATAGCGAGGGTCGTAAACGCAAATTATCGCGCTTAACCTCCTCCTCCTCCTTCTATTCCCTCTCCCTCTACCTTCACCCTTCACCCTTTACACCCCCTCACCGCCACTATTCCTCTTCGGTAATGTACTTTTCATTAGCTTTCACCCCCCTTGCTGCTCGGGCATCAAGAGAGAACAGATTTTAGCCTCGAATATTCATCGCGGGTCGCGAGGCTCCATCAACCCTTCTATTCCTCGACGCTTGTTAAACGACACTCAACAGGTCCCCCTCGTTATAACGGGTGATCGTGATTCTCCATTATCCAATTAACACACTACTTTCCATCCATCTATTGAGCCACATCTTGTAAATTTGATTGCAAAATTGAATTTAACTAGTTCTCATCGTATTCATATTTTTTTTTTTTTTTAACTTGATTTCTCGATTTTTCATTGGCTTATCTGTTTTCATGATACGCAAAGGACCCAAAAGTATTGCTTGAGTGCCAAAATCGGCTTTTGCCAGTAGACAAACTTCCCGCCTTTCTATCCTTTAGATAAAGTTAAGAATTAGGGTAAGTGTACCAGTTACTGACCCTGTCCGAATTATTGACCTTTTTCGATGATTTCTTTTCATCCGTGAGTTCTGAAATAATAAAAAAAAATCAATTCGTATTCCCCAAGTTTCTCGCAACTGATTTGTGTAATGGAAACATTCAGAATTCTTATCATCGATTTAAAATTTGAGAAAATATAAGGGTCAATAATTGGGTCTTAAAGAGTCAGTGATTGGTACACTTACCTTAGTCGTGTTTTCTGAAGAAAAAAAAAAACAAGAAAAAAAAAAACAGCCCGACGAAAAAATTTGAAATTTGACAGGATTAGGAGCCTGTGCCGTGGAAATGGAAAATTCCCATGTTTCATCAAGATTAATCTACTGATTCGGTCTATAGGAAAGTCACAACGTCGAAATTGAGGGAAACAGAAATAATTAAAACTATCGAAAGGTCGAGGGAAAGCGACTAGTATAATTTTTCGAAATTGTTGATTTTTGTTCCGATTGTATGTATATGGAGAGAACGATTGATAGATTGATTGTTTGATTAATTAATTGAGGAAGGGTAGCGTATTTGTGTACATAGTTTGAAATATCGCGGTGTATAGAATGAACCCTTGCTTTGCATCTCACCTGTTGCTCGGCTCGGCTCGACTCGCAAAGTGAGAGTGAGGTCCCGCACCCTCGTTCTGGCTCGCGACCACTTGGTGGCTAATTAAAGACTCAGACAGTGGCTGGTTGGCGGTGTTTAATACCTCTTGCCCTCCGCGAACGAGCGAGTGCTGTTATCACCCTCTGGTAGGCATGAGAGAAAGAGGAGGCCTCGCCTCACTTTCTCACTTTCTATATTCCATTCCCCTTTCTCTCTTTCTCTCTCTGTTTTAACTGCTGCAAACCTCTCTACAGGAATTAATTAGCAGCTGTTACCGCCCCGGGGGATACCGCCGACTCATTTAGGGGATGTTTATTTTAATTTTACTCCAGCTTCTTTTTCTCTTTGTTATACTTTTTTTTGTATACTTTTTCTCTCACCCCCTAAACTTTTTTTTTCTCTTTTCTCTTTACCTCGTCGTCGTCTGGTGACTTTTTATTACTTAATTAACTTCTTTACTCAATTCTTTTTTTTTTTCTATTTTTCTTTCCCTCCTTTCCTCTTTTTGCCTTATTATTATTCCTGAGACAACCACCTTTCATTTCCCACCGGATTTACCTCTCACACCCTCCTCTTTTATAATTTATCCTCTAATTACTCTTGATTTCTTAATCACTCGTCAGGGAAGATATCGTCGTTGGTTATTTATTATTCAGTGTATATATATATGGAAAGGGGATCTTTGAAATCTCACGCCTGGGCGAGAACGAGAATAATAATTGGCGAGAAAATGATATTTCAATTAAATATACGCCGGAGGTCGTCTTGATAACTCCAAGTCTTAATTAGTGTCTTAATTTTTTTTTTCCCCGGGTGTTTTTCCCGCCCAAGCCGCGAGAGGGAACAGAATAAAGATAATTATTGTACTAAGAGGAATGAAAAAAAAATGTAATAAGGGTCTTCCTTTCTCCCCAACTCTCCGCATCTCTCGCGTTCTTATATACCGTAATTATACTCTTTGTCGAAAAGGAATAATAATAAACGGGGACAAAAGTCGACCGTAGGAAGGTGGGTATATAATGGGGGATGAAGATGAAAAAAAAAAGTGAGGGAAAAGAAAATTTGCACGGTGGTTAATTGCCGGCAAATATTATCCCGCGATGTAATAATATAATATAATGAAACCCTTCTTCTTCTTCTTCTTCTTCTTATGATTACTATCCTCATTTTTCTTATTCAATTTGGTTTGGGGGAGAAAAACAGAACTTTGGCTTTTTGTACTAAAGTTTAAAACCCTCTGAATGGGGTACGGGGGTTGATTTGGGTCGGGGTGAGTTTGTTAATGAGAATAATCCACAATGGCTAATCACCCTTTTGTCGAACCCTTTTTTCCCAAGGGTTGGGGGAAAAAATACGCAATTTTTCCGCCTTTGCGTATTATACCGTACCGTGTCCAGATGGGATGAAAGAGGTTATCTTCTTTGTACCGTAGATAATGTGATGTGCAACGTAGTGCGATGTAGTAGCGCCCAAGCGGGCGTGACTGTGTTAAGTCGCGAGTTAACTTGAGGTTAACTCCTTTAATTACTCAGATTTAATCAGAACCCGGTACCCCACTATAACACCAAAGCATGAGCTCCGCACTCCTTCCTCTCTTCGCGTTGGCGCCCAACGTTGTGCTCAACGTGGCGCCCCACGCTCGCTATACTTTGCCTTCAATGTATACGTACGCCGGCATTCAATCTCACATACGTACCTATATGCCTACTCGCCTCGCGTATACGCACGTCTCTTCCTTCTTCTTCTTCTTCTTCTTCTTCTTCTTCTTCTTCTTCTTCTTCTTCTTCTTCTTCTTCTTCTTCTTCTTCTTCTTCTTCTTCTTCTTCTTCTTCTTCTTACCTTGCCTTACCTCGATTCCCCACACGCTACTCGCCAACTTACCGCTTACTTACTCGCAACTCTTACTTACTTATACTCACTTGCCTGTCTGCTTGCCTATACTTACTTAACGAAGATTAATTACGCAGTCGCGGAACCTAGTATAGGTTCGCGGTTCGCGGTTCTTCTCCTTATAGACTTTTCCCGCCAGTCTCGAGTTAGGTGCGTATATTATAAATACATATAATACGTACTCATAGATTTACAATGTACATATACATATATAGATATCTGCTACTGTTAAGAATGGCTTGAACTTTATACCGATAGAAGAATAAATTAATTAAATTAATCTACAGACTCTGGGATAATTAAAGCTCCGGTGCGACTGTGGTGAGGTTGAAATAAGTCAATGGAAATTAATCGAGGATCTTATAAGCCACCGTCTGCAGGTATATTTTAAAGCGAATTCAAAACAAATAGAAAAGTCAAGACGCGGCATGATTCGGACATTTTCGACGTATGATTGATGATTTCCTAAACTAAAAATACGATTCGATAAACTGAGGTCGATTATCGTAGATCGGAATCCGGGGAATGGATCAATTCGATGGTTCAAGCCTCTCGCTCACCTGCGACTCGTAGCATTAAAAGAATATCATCGCAGGCGATGGAAAATCTCCCGAACGTCTCGACACCCGGAATCATCTTTCGGACACGTCCAGATGAACCGACCGGATGTCAGTCGGAAATCTCACGTTCGCACAATTTCAGACGTTTTTTTTTCACCTGCTTTCGCGTAGCAAACTCGAAGATTTCGCATTCTGTTCTCTTCTATTCTTCCCGTTGCAAAAGCTCTGTCTTAATTCGAGTACATTTTATCATTGGACCTGGATTCTCGAACGGTTTCTACCGTTTTCAACCTCCGAGCGAAAGCACCGGTCTTGACACCCAGAATCATATATGAAACGTACTTGTTTCTTCCCCCGAACGACGTTTGCACTTCAAAAACGGTTTCGGGAGCAATGTTACTCTTTCTACTCATCTCATGACAAATTCACCGTTTTCTTACCGTTTGGGTCGAGCACATCTTGTGCCGTTTCGCTACAGGTCTATAGAGAGAGTATATCTACACCTACACCTTATACTAGTAGCGTGGGGCGAAGACGCGAGTCGACGAGTCTCCGCGTTATTGAGGTAGGTCCGTGGTCGATGGTCCGTCCCAAGCCGTATAGGTATAGCACGGTTCTCTCGCACAGCTGATCCCCGAGACACACTCTGCCAAGATACGTCGGTTTTTCGCCTTTACTTTTTCTACGCGCAACACGTGCACGCACGAGCTAACCTATACGCCCTCAGCTGTCTCTTTCTATCGAGCTTTCACCACCCGGATCGAGGAAAGTCGACCCGAAACAATTTTTAATAACAAATTTCTATTTTTATCCAAATTTTAATCTATATGTTGATCTGAAATCATGCGAATCTCGATTTTTCATCCGATAAATCACGAAAATTGACATCAATTTTCATTAGTTTTGACTCTCTGCACTAAATCAAAAACCGAAAATCAATACACACATTTGATCTAGAGTCAATTTCGAATTGATCGATTCCGAATCCTCTTCTTATGCTTCTTTTTTTTTTTTGTAGTTGTTCAAGAAAAAAAAAAAAAAATGAAACGATCGTTCTTTTCAATCTTTGAGATGATTTTGCGGGGTGTTGTACTGCTGCTGGTGAGCTAATTGGGAGCGTGGGTGAGCGTGTAGAATAATATGGTTTATAGTTTGTTAGAAATCTCTGGCCAGTGGCCAGGGGCTGAGCTGAGAAACATCGGGGTACTGACGTCACGGACAAAAATATCCCTCAGCTAATTAGGCGCCTGGTGGTGGTGTGCTCTCTCTCTCTTTTTCTTTCCCTTTCTTTGTCTATCTTTCTACATTAGTGGAAAACAGCCGCTCAGAGTTGTAATCGGCACTTTGGAATTTCCGTTTTTATACAAATTTGCTGCAGAATTTTTTCTTTCAAGAGCCGCAGGATACGCGTCTTTCCACTATCGTTACCATTGCTGAAATGACGTGAGAGATGGAGAGAGAGAAGAAAAACCCGTAAAGTTTCTCTTCTCTCTTCTGTGTATTCATCTTGGTTATTTTTTTTGTTTTTTTTTATCGTTTGGTTTTTTTTCTTTCCCTTTTCTGCACTTATAGAAGATAAGCCTGGGTGTTTTAAGAGCAACCGACTGCCGCTGCCGCTACCGATGCAGGGGTGATGCTGTGAAGCCTCCAGGGGATTTTGGGGACTGTTACTAAAAAGATGGGGGTGGTGATGGGGCTGGCTGCAGGGAGCATAAAACCTTGGAGACCCTGGTGCGGGGTATCCGCGACTTTCGAAATCCGGTGTGAAACAGCGTAGGCATAAGATACATGGTAAAAATCCCATGGGGTATCGTCAGAGTTCATTTTACGTTTTTTTCTCTGTTTCGAATCGATGAATGGAATTCATGGGATTCAATTTTTTGTTTTCCTATAAAATTGCTGAAAAATTGATCGCGACATTCGGCAATAATCCGAAAATGAATCCCTGCGCTGATGAATTTGTCAAAAATTTGCTGAGTTGTTTGAAAGAAATCAGTGCGAGATTTTTATAGACAAAACTCATCACGGAAATCAAGAGATAGATTCCAAAGCTTGCAAGAATTCTTTAAAATCTATACGAAGTCTTGAAATCTGGTCCACATACCGGGACAGTACGTGAAAAAGTACTGCAGTATGCTTGAGCGTGTATAGAAGAAAGCTATGAAATTTTATTACGGAATCATAGAAATTGCTGAGAAAATTCCTATTCCTGTTCCTGTTTCGTTGAAAAATACGTCGCCCTCTTTTCGGGGAAACGAACTTTCAAGAAACTCACAGAATATTTGGAATTTGTCGAAACGGAGGAAAGATGTTCACGGTTCAATTATAAGTAACTGAGTCAGCATAACCAATTAATATGAAAAAAACAAAGATTGGACATATAATTATTTCGGGGAATTTGTGAAATCTCAAGAATTCGCGAGGTTCTCCAAAATTAGACTCTTTCTCGGTATATGTATAAGGTATATCTCTCATTGGCGGAGAGATTTGGCTAGCTGCGGCTGCTGGGATGGCTGGGACGGAAGTGAGTATTGATTCAGATTCAGCTAGTTAGCTATGCTCAAAGCTCCGCGGCGCTGAGCGTCTCTCCATCCCTTCCTTTCTCCCTACATCATCCCTTCTTTTTCCTCCCTTTCTTACTTACTCTCTCAGCTTTACCTACTCGTATCTCCTCGCAGTTTCATCTCTTTTTCCCTTTTTCAAACCTCCGGGACCGACTATACACTCTCTTCCAGGCGAGGTATGGTGACACCTTCCTCCTCATCTCCTACTCTTCTTTTATATTCCCATGACAACGGAGTTCGCACCATCAAGAACCATCCGTCCCCACGTCCTTCTCTTTCCAGTTATCCCGATAGCCGGGGAATCGAGGGTCGTCTCGATCTTTAAACAAATTGTGGGAATTTAGAAACATCGATCAAATTCTGAGCATAAAAATTGCTGAAAATATGATTCGATTGTAAGATTCTGATCGATACATTGTTCAGGGTGGCCACAGACCTGGAAGTCTCATGGAATTTCAATCTTCGTCATGAATAAAATAGGTTAAAAAAATAAGTTTGAAAATTAGTCTTTAAAATTGAAATTTTAAATCATTTGTTGTTATATTTTTTTAACTAACCGTCATTATAATCCCGATCGTTGAATTTTATTCAAAGGTAAAAATTTTTGTAAATTTGAATTTAATGTCATGGAAAAACCGCGTTTTAGGGCCTGGAAAATCTGGAAATCTCATAGAATTTCATTCCCCAATATTTGTGATCATCCTATCGTTGAACTAATGAAAACGACGCGTTCATTGAAATCTGTGGGTGAAAATTAGTGTAAACAGGTAACATGTATTGAAATATACGAGTATGTTCCAGAGGGAGTTGATCGTTTAGTTGTGAAAGCTCTTAGAATCGTCTAGTCGTGAAAATTGATAAATAAAGAGAAGAAGGAGGTTAAAAATGTCCTGAAATAAAACGTCGAATTTATATATAGGTATATCAGCAAGGGATGCTGGAGGCGTCGAGGCGTCGCGACGCGCGGTACCGGCGGAGCGCCGCTAGCCGTACCTACCACGCTTGCTGGTGTACCAAACTCGCACATTTCTTTCGCGCCTTCTTGCAGTCTAGTTGTGGGTGTATCGCCCAAGTCCCCATCTCGCGGATTTTTCTCTAACTAAAGAGCGTCGCGACGCCTTCGGTACTTGGCCGTTAATAAACTAAGCTCCCTCGCAAGCTCGTCCGAAACAAGAACTCGAGCATCCAAGCAAAGCTTAATTGTTTAAAAAATTCAAAAACTCTATGAAAAAAAAAGTTCTTATTCTTCTCGATTTTCTTTAAAATGAATACAATAAATTAATGATAACTAATGCAGTATGAGAAAATAAAAAAAAAAAACTTTGCGGATTGAATTACAGATTTTTGTAAATTTATGTATCCCATTTTCAGAAAAACACATACTGGCCTCTGTGTCGAGAGAGAGAAATAAATATATATAAACAGAGAAGAAAATGAATGAGGAAAGATTTTCGTTTTCTGGGTTGAGATTTATGCAGATACATATAAATATATGCGTACGGAAAGTTCCCCGCCTATATGAGTAGACATATATCCGGGAAACTTTATCAGGGTAAGAATTTTTATATTGATCTGTTGTTGCCCCGGCCTGCAATATCGCCGGGTATCTCTTATAGGTACCTACCTAGATACCTAGATGGGATATTTCTTGGCGTGTACCTAAGCGGCAGGGAAATCTGCCCGGACGTAAAATTTTCTATCGCCGTACCGGCTGTCGCCTGCGCTTCTTTCGATATCCTCTATTTTATTCTATTCCATCAATTTCTTTTCCCTTTTTCTATTTTTCTTTCCCAAAGAGGGAAAGTCAGCCATTAATCAACAAATGAAAAAATTTAAGAAAAATAAGGATTGCACCTCCTGCAAATTTTCAAAATTACTGTATCTGTAAAATATGAACAGTATAAAATGAAACTGCATGCCAGAGATATTGAGCAATTATTATTCTTTGGCACTGCAGCAGTGGAGCCATGGCGCCTGGGTTCGACGTCGATGGGGCCCCCCATTTCCTGGCGCCATGAATGGAGTTAAAAACGATACACAAGCCGCCCCTATAATTTTTTAATTATGTCCAGTACCCGGGAAGCGGTAATAGCCACCACCTTTCAGAGCCAAGTCATCAGCACTGCAACAGAATGACTTGCAGACCCGTGACTCTATCTCATTCTTAGCTCTCTTTCTTTTTTCTTCCTTCGAGTCCTAATTTTTAATAACACCTTCAAACCTGCTACCCACGCCACATTGTACGTAGGAATCGTTGTCGCGTCTGTCTCGTATAATCGATCGAGACAAGACATGAGGAAAAATCAGAAAAATTAAATTGCCGAGCTCAAATACGAAATTTGAAAAAAAAATACTCGCCTTAATTCCCTCACAAATCTATTTTCTACGGAAAACTTTTTCGAAGATCGATTTTTTTTCCATCCCCCTTCCGATTCTTTTAGTTCGAGGGATGGTTTTCGTTCGGTGAAAATTTGACAAGTGTTTCTTTCAAATCGTGAGCTACCAAGTCGATTGTTGAGAAAATTCGATCAGATTATGTTAGAGCAATTCCACGTCGATGAAAACCTGCAAGATCGTGAAAATCGGTTGAACAGCCCTCTAGGTACAGCTCTTTAGGTAGGTTTCCAAAATTTTTGTTTTTCAGGAATTTCGGGAACTGCTGAAGTGATCAGAGCCAGAATCTGATCTTTTCAAACACCGGATCGATTCAGACAAGAATCAAGAAAATCTCTTCATTTGTCCTCGAGACATGGTCGAAAACTATTCGACCAAACACACAAATCCAAACGTCCACCTATAAAGAAAGGATCGAAAACTCGGAATCTGGAGACCTGATGTAAAATAGACTATTTATATTTGGGATGATTATACGATTCTTCCGCTTTCCCCAATAATTTCTTGGTGAAAAAATTAATAAAACAAAAAGAAAAAGAAAAAAACAAGAACCGTTTTATCAATTTTTTGTTGATTTTGCCCACTTTGCGACCGTGTCTTTTTAAGTATACGGTTTATTCTAATGGAACGATCTTTATCTCGGAGTGTATAATATCATATTGTATTATTTATTGTAAATAAGTGAATTGTTGTTCCCCATCTCTTTTGCTCGCAAACGCGTGCGCGGAGGGTAGGTAATTTATCTGTAAAGCTTCGTGATGTTATACTATACGAAGAACATGGTATATTGTATATATAATGCGTACGTACATAATATCAGAGTGAGAAACAAATAATGATTGAGTAACCTATCTTATACGTACGTCACGTACCTACACGCGCGTTATTTTACCATAAAATATCCAGTAGCAAAAATTATCGATGAATAAATAAACCCCGCCACGGTGGGATACATGGTATATAATAAATTGATGCAGTAGAAAAAAAATTGCATATCGAAGGGTAAAAGAGAGGAATAGAGGAAAAAAATTACATTTTTCTCCCTCTCTCTCTTTTTTTCTCTATATACCCAGGAACACTAGGGGTCTGCAGGTGTATCTCAAACACGTGGTAGTAAAAAATCCCACACATGATACGTAATAACTACGTACGTATATTTATATGATCCATTTGCAAAATGACATGTAGACAGCTCTGTTACTTCGAGCACTCTCCCATTTCCCACATCTATAATTATATGAGTCTATGAATCTAGCAGAAAATAGTTTCTTTTTTCAATTAACATGTCTCGGAAAATCCACCAACAATTATTACTCATTTTTACTGAAGCTGAATCTGCAACGGAATACATTTGAACGATTTTGATGATTCATCACAGAATTTATACTTGTATAATATTTTGTTATTGAAATTAGACACGTATGCTCCATCAATTTCACATGCTAAATCAGTTGGTTCTAATAGGTAATTGATATGTTGAAAATCAATCGTCATATTTAATGATATTTCGATCGATTGTGATGTGAAAGTAAGAAACTTGCAATTTCAACCCAAATTTCCAGTCCAATTCTCACCTGCAGAAATATACGTCATTATTTGGAAATGAAATCACACATGTTGGTGGATTTGGTTTAGAAGTTCATCATAGTGAGTCAAATCCCAGACCTATATCACACGGAATCCGAATAACGAGACAGTAATAAGTGTTACATTTTTTATACAAAAATTTTCTAGAACACATTTGCTTGGACGCAATATTTTATTTATTCAATATTAATGTTTTTTTTTCCTTGTCCTACCGCGTAGGTACGTCGCGTTGCGGGTAAAGCATATGTGTAATCAGACTCACTTTAATGACATGGCAGCATTCGCCATAAGGCACGAGAGGCTCGTTTGTTCTGTAACAACACAATATTGCATGAGATAGAAAAAAGAGAGAGAAAAAGAAAGAAATAGAGAAAAAACGAATGAGAGATAGTAGCTCGAACTGCAGCCATATTAAGTTGTAACTTGTGTTATATCAGAATTGCCGAAGAATGAGGATGAGGGGCAAAGATTTCCACGATCGGTCTCTGTATGTATACTGTATAGTATAGTATGCACAATACAACCTAACTATAAGCAAAGGCAAAGGCGACGGTATAAAGGTACAAATTTCATATATGCATGAGAAAACGGGAAGAAAAAAAAAAACCCCCTTTTGTGACGCAAGGCGAAGGTTCAGCGAAGGTTGCACGTCTCACAATCAGCGATGGACATCACTTTACAGTGTGAAAGAAAAAATCTAGAGAGAAATAGAGAAAAAATAAGGGTTGAAGTTCGAACCGCAAATAATTGCGAATCGCGAGTTACGCGAGGCGAGGAAGTGAAAAGTGGAAACGCGGAGTAACGAGACAGACTGCAGTAATACCTACAATGTTGGTAATTTGTACACTATAGCTTATATCGCATGCATGCGTATATGTGTGTCTAGTCAGGTACAGGCGGGAGTCGATGATAGCGAAAAATAGTAGCAAACCAGGGAACGTGGAAGTCGCCTGGGTATATATACCCCTGCAGGTTGTAGTCGCAAGGGGAAAAAAAGACCTCGGGTCAGTATTACCGGTAATTACCTTATCGATCTAATCAACACGCACCGGGACACGTACTCACTACCGACACGCGACCCTCACTTATTCATACACTGTTTAATTTATTCAGGTCTCCTCCTCAATCCCGGATCGAAAATATATGTCGAGGTACACGTGTATGCCTGTCTACCTACCTGTCTATCTACCTACCTGTGCAGCTACCTCGTAGTGCACTTCTTTTCTTCAAAGGGAACAGTGTGTCGCGGTTGTAAAAATAAGACGTATGGTCCAAAATCAATTTATTTCTTCTTCACCAAAGTTCATTTGACATCATTACAATCATGTCACTAAAAATCAGTCGCTGCACAAATTGAGGCACACCGTAGGTCCGATTTCACTTTCTCAGGATCCGACTTGTTCGGAGGACGCGACGTCATAAATTGAACGAGGGAAATTAAATTGATAAAATTATCATACAAGATGTGGCCAATTTTGCGAAAGTCGAACATTTTTTTTCCACTCATTTGCAAATAACTCAGCCTAGAAATTAAATCTTCCAAGTTTCCCTGGTTCAATTAGTGACAATTAGTATTCCTTCGAATCTTGGTCATAGATAAGTCGAATCGGACCTACGGTGTGCCTGAATTCGTGCAGCAACCGTTTTTAAGTGAGATCATTATAATGATGCAAAATGAACTTTGGTGATGAAACAAATCGATTTTGGACTATGTTTAATTTCTCCAACCACGACATATACTGCTCCCCTTAAACTCGCTGGACAATAAACTGCAACATGATAAGCACACGGATCCATGCATTACTGTGTACGTATGCCGGTCAGATGATGATGATCTTCGGCCCTTGAGGGCCACATAGGTACGTTTGTTAATGTTCATAACATTCATGCTCCTATATAATTGAAGGCTCGTCTGTGTTGTGACATCAGATAATTGTTATACTTGGGAATTCGAGAGGAATTTTTTTTTCCAAACCTGCGCTTGGGATTGTCGAGAATCGTTGAAATGATCTGACTCGGTGGTTTATTAGAGTCGTTTATTTTACTCCGTTAAAAATAACGAACCAGAAACTTGATGGGTCGATCGGTTTCTACGAGACTTTTCACTTGATGTGAAGTGAAGATTAGAATTTTAACACAAACATAAATAAATTGATCGTCAAATTTCGCAAATCTGATTCATCACCCTGACGAGCCTCGTTCTAATGCCATGTGCGTTTATCTTGATCTTGATCTGAGGGCTGTTGCTTGAGAATATTTGAACGAGCAGGTAAATGGGCTGACCATGATGGACCTGCAGCCCTAAAACTTCCCGCACGGATCATTAGAGTTCGAAGAATGTCAAACTACTGCATCGATTTATTTCAAAATTCAGTGATATCTAAGTTGGAGCGAATGCTATCGAATTCCCCTTTTTTCAAAAGCCGGAATTTGAAAATAGTACTGATTCGAGTTGTGGCCGAAGGTCCTAAACTTGATGCCTCGTTGCCCCTTATGGTGGCCTCCCAATAGAAGAACCAGTAGGTCTACAGCATGGAGTTTCTAATAAAAAGAGAAGAAAAAAACGAAAAAAAAATAAAAACAACACCGTTTATTCCGTAAGGTGTCTCAGAAGATTCATAGTCCGTATACAGTGAATAGTTTGGAGATAAACGCATTTGATAAAGTGATCGATGTAGACATTAAAACGCAACTGAAAGTGTTGAAAGGAAAAAAAAAGACGAGAAACCAAATTTTTTTTTCTTCACATTCAAGCTATGCTGGTCCTTTCAATGATATAGACACCTAATCTTTTCGGGAATATCCTTTTTCCACTCCACACGCTCGATATTGACGTGTATATACGTACCCAGTGTGTCACTGACCTTGCACACGCGGTATGCGTGCGTTCTCTCCTCGTCGACGACGATATCCATCGTATACAAGAACTGGAGGTATAGCCGCTGCTGAAAACCCAAATTACGTCATCGGTCACGCAACTGACTGACCAAGACGATGACCTTCTTCTTCTTCGTCGTCGTCGTCGTCGTATGTATATATACCTGTCACGTGATCATCAGCCAGCCATGCTATGGGCACACCTGTATTCAGGTTTTCATTATCCTTTACATTTTTCTAATTTCATTTCCCCCCTGGAAGAGTAAAATATCGAAAGATCACAATTTCGAATGGCTAAAAATGCGAATGTTCAAATAGTGATGGTTCAAAATATGAAATGGCTTCGAAAGACCGATAGTAAGAATATTTTCGAACTATACCGAATGTTATGGATACTACAGCTATATTTTCTGGATGTCACCATAACAGCCGTATGTATTGCTGGTGAACCTAAACATTTTTTCGAATTCAGGTAGAAAATAATTGATCGACTGTTTCCATCAGCTTTCATTATTCTTTTTCCTTCTGTTCAGACGTAGGGATTTTTTTCGGTAGAACCAGTCGGTCAGTCTCAATTTGAGATATGGGAATTTTGTATTCTCAGGAGACGCGCTGCGATCCTGTCGAATTTCGGACAGACTGACAAACATCATATGTCTGTGGTGACGAGCTGGGGATTCTGGAAGTCGAAATTCATTGGAAACAGCCAAAGTAATCTCTTTCGACATGAAACCAATCGAACCAACACCTTCTATTCTAATATTTGGAACGGACATTTCCGAAGATGGAGGAAGGACTAAATCAATCTAGTCGGCCAAATTGTTGAATATAGTGCTTGAGGTTTTGGCAGTGCTGTTTTGCCCTAATCAGACGGTTAGGCTAATTATTGCCCATACCGTAATGCGGAATCTTATTGAATCTTTTTGTGTAAAAACGGTTTTTGAAAGACCTTCTTTTGGTGATTCCTTGTCTTCTGGTATTTCAGAGTATGTATCAGGATCGGGTACAGGATGTGCGGATACATATGTATATAGAATTTAATATAGAAAATGTTAAACAAAGAGTTGTAAATAACTCGACTATGTATAGATGGTGAGGTGCACACTGGAGTCTCGACGGCTTATTGGAGCCTCGAGAGCGCGGAGGTTGGAGGTTGGAAGTTGAAGAGAATACCGCTTAGAGAATCGTGCCGGATTACGACGGTCTCCGTCAGCCGGACACCCTGGTACACAAAAGACCACAATAGCCGGTTGGTGGCGGGTGGTGCATTGTCACGAATCCTCAACTCCGCAGCCTCGATGCTTTCCTAGCTGTCGTATGTATCTATGTATATACATATATACCATTCTCGACCCCCCCAACCCTTCGCAGGTGCAAGAGAAACACCCGGGGAAAAACCCTGACAAACCCTTAATTCTCCACTCGCACCCGAAACGACCCGCACTTGCCGGACATATACCGTCACCGGTGCAGTGCAGCAGGGTGTATAGGTAGCTCTAGTACGTCTAGGTATCCCAATACCTAGACATTATAGGTACCTACTGGCTATTAACCCGAAACCCGCAGAAATTGAAATCCACGAAACTCACAATGTCAGATTCGCAGTAGGCGATGCGTCTCTTCATTAATATAGAAGTACAGCAGGTGATTTCTAAACGATACCCACAATACGTCCATCCGTGTACAAGTAAACATAATCATCTTACTATGATTGTGAGACGAAGATTGAGAATCACTCCAAAAAAATGTTATTCAATCCATCGTATTGGGATTTCTTTGATTCAATCAAATCAGCCACTTTCGACTAAATAAATGTCATTTAACCCTAATGAACTTCATCTTATTGTAAAGAAATAACGAATGGTTCATCTGGATGAAGAACATTCTTGTTCATTTGATGAACCGGTGCGTTTTTCCCGTTGTTTTTTTCCTACTTTCTGCAGCAAAAGTTTGCTGATTTCATTGGAGAAAGAAAAATGTATCAATTTCAAAAACCGTTCTTTCAAGGCTCGTTTGAATATTCAGTTGGAATAAATATACTATTTGTAGGGGGAAGTTAATGTTTATATATTTATTTGATACAGGAAGAACGCATCGGTTTATCAAACGAACAAGATAATAATGTTCTTGGTCCAAGGAAACCACTCGTTATTGATCCTTTCTAGCAACATCAGGTTTATTAGGATTGAATAATATTTGAGTTACCTATGTGCGACCCATTTACTGACACTCTAGGACCCAATTATTGACCCTTATATTTTACTAAATTTCAAATCGATGATAAGAATTCTGAATGTTTTCGTTACACATAAATCAATTGCCAGAGACTCAGAGAATACGAATTAATTTTTTGATAATTTGAGAGCTCACGGATAAGAAGGAATCATTGAACAATTTCAATAACTGGGGCAGTGTCAGTAATTGGGACACTTACCTTATTGTCAAAAGTGACTGACTTCATATTCAATCAATGAAATCTCAATATGACAAATTCAATAATATTTTCTGTCACACCTGCTTGGAAAGTGTTATTTTCGAGGCTTGTGTATAGCTATGTGCGTAAAGTGCCTTATTTCTGAATGATGAATAACGAACAAAATCGACGCATGCGTACATTCGATATGCTCTATTTTACGCTCTAGAGCGTAATGAGGCGCATGCGCACTTCGAAATAGCTCAATTTTATGCACTGACGGTAATCCCATCCGGCGCGGGCGACGTATAATAACCTAGCGATCATTATTCCGTGCGTTTGCTTCTCTCAAATAAAACTTGTCAATCAGGAATTACAAAAAATATCGTGTGTAGCTAGTGCGGAAAGTAGGCGATTCTCGTCGAGTACGAAGTTAGAAGCACGAGCCGAAATATACTAATTTTCTGACAATCAGCATGCAAATACACTTGCATCTTTCGGATAATGTATGTACGCGGGAAGAAGAATCTCGACCTTATCTCTCTCTTTCTCTCTCTCTCTCTCTCTCTCTCTCTCTCTCTCTCTCTCTCTCTCTCTCTCTCTCTCTCTCTTTGGTTTTATACGTACACGTTATAGCCAGTGTTGTATTAATCCGGTCTGTGGCGTGTATACCTACGTATGTATTTGTATATACGGTTATGTAGGTAGGAAGGTGGGTAGGTAGGTAGGTGGGTAGGTGGGTAAAGGTATACGGGAGGGTAAACCTTGTTTAAAGTCTAGACACAAAGTTTGAGACCTGGAATTATAGCGGTATAAGAATAAGAGAAGAGGAGGAAGGGAGGGAGAAGAGCGGACGACGCTGGGCCGGTAATTAACAAAATTAGCCGTAATTAGAGTGTTCTGCTCTTCGGGCCCACGGTGAAGCGGCGGCGGCGTGGCTCTCCCTTCCTCTCCTCTCTTCTTTTCTCTTTTCTTCTCTTCTTCGCCGCTCATCGAAGAGAACCAACCGAGCAGGACGCGGACGGATAGGTCGCCCGCGATCATGACTCCTTCGGCCCTCAATAAGAAGAAGAAGACGAAGAAGTGCGAGGAGGGAAGCGAGGCGAAAGACGATACTGACTCTTCACTCCACCGGCGCGGCGGCGGTGGCTTAATGCGTGTGTTTACGTGTTGCGGCGGGGGCCGCCTAATCACCGACAAGAAAACTTCGCGTCCAAGCGAATATATCCGTCTATACTACCAAATACACGATATATCCCCCAGGGATAGGTAGATATGTGGGTATGCTATACTAGATATATATATGCCGGCTCATTCCCAGAACCAATTATAACAACCGATCGGCAATAAACCTAAAAACATACCAAAAAATTCCTGGGCGTTGGAGATAATCGTTCAAAAAAATTTACCACCCCGTATCCCGTTTAGGTACTACGAGATCGATCGATTCATTCCTTCGCCATAATGTTCATTTCCCATCGATGCGCGATGGACCTGCGATATACTCCTGCAGTCCAAAGCTGCACATCGCGTTCACCAATCCAAAAACGAATGCGGGAAATTTCAATTTCGGAATTTCATTCTCGTATATACATATTGCGTGACTAAAAGTAGGTCGTAAGCGCCAAAGAAAAAAAAAATCGGTTTTATGGTGGCAAAATCTTTTTCATGCATACCATAGAATCTTTTGGGCATATTCGCAAAAAAAAAATAAAAAAAAAAAGAATTTTGGCGCTTATGCGACCTTCTACTTTCAGTCACGCGATATGCGTAAGAGACATTCGCGAAATTGTCAAATGAAGCTTTTCAATTTTTATAAAATTGTGTAAGATTTAGATTTACATTCACTTATTGTCTACGTCGTAACTTGAAAAGCCGTGAATTAGTAACAAAAAATAAATAACATAAAATAGATATGGTACCTAAATTATTTTTTATGAAAATCTCCAACTGACTAAACCAATTAAATAACAAATTGTCCATATATTCTGTGAGAATTTTTTCTTTTGGGACCCCGAATAATCGGATCGGCGTTTCTCTCGCGAATGAGAAGATCAATTTGTTTCGATATAAATTCGTATATAATTTTTCCAACCGCAGTCTGATTATCAAAGGTGGCGAAAACGATCGCGAAACTGAAGAAGAAAAAAAAATTACAAATTCTCGACTTTTATATTATAGAAATGGCAGATCCAGCGGGGTTCGTTCTTTGAAAGAAAGACAGAGAGAAAAAGAAAGAGAAAGAGGGGAAAAGTGAGTTGCGGAGGTTGTTGGTGCGTCGTCGGTGATTCCTGGGGGTAGCTGGGTGTATATAAGTCGTATAAACGCAAGGCGCCCGGCTGTCTGGTCCCGAGGTTCGGACCTACGGGCCTATTGCTATACCTACTACACACCGCGCGCGCGGTCAAGTTTGAAAGTTACGCTGACCGATGCCGCCCAGCAGCCCATAACATCCCCTCGTCCTCGTGGTGCGCTTACACATACATATATACGTATATATACATATGTAGGTATATACCCTACCTACCTAACCGAAAAGAAATTGTCCGTGGGTCAGTCGGGCGTATATACGATTTTTACCTTTCATTCAAGAATTCCCTTCTCCCCATTTTTCCCTTTTTCCCCGTGATTTTGTTTTTCCAATACCACCTGGTATATACGTATACGCAAGTTAAAGAATGGCGGTGTAGGAATTCTTTGAACGGCATTAACACTTACAAGGGAACACCGCCAAGTGTCCCCCTCCGATTTTGTTACAACTCTATGCATTTTGTAAAACATTGAAAACATTGAAAAAAAAGACACTTATTTTTTTTATCGGAGGAAAAACGGTTTGAAGGGGTGAAACCACCACTCAAAGTAAGGCATGTCAAATTCTTCTCCCTTCTCAATTTTTTATTTATTTTTTCTCTCTTTCGTACGGTGGGTTTTTCATAGATTTCCATGAAGAACATTTTCGATTTTGATTCATTGAAATCGGTCGATTGCTTGTAGGTGAAACTGGCGAATCGGCCGTTGACATGCCTAACTTTTGGAGGTAGTTTCATACCTTCAAACCGTTTTTCCCGCCGATAAAATAAAATACGTGTCTCTTGGTTTTCAATGGTCTACATAATGAGTTGTACCTGTAACGAAATCGGAGGGGGACACCTAATTGATGTTCCTAATTGTCAAACGAAAATAAAATTTTCATGTCACTTTTGTGTTGGACAAATTTCCGATTTCAGATTCGCATTCAGCGACCTCAAAAATTATGATTTACCAAATTACAGTCAAATCGATATGAAAACTTTTTTTTATTTTTTTTTTCGAATGCCCGTATATGTGTTTCAGTGACAGTCAAGGGGTTGATAGAAAAATTCATTACCCTATTCGACGTGGGGATTGGATATGAATCCCTGTGTCGAACCATAACCTCAAATAGTGTCAAAGATCGATGGTAAAGGTTTGATACGTTCTACACGTGACATCATCGTCAGGCAGATCGACGATCAACGATTATTATTCCAATTTTTTACTTTCGGTCAAGTACTATTTCCGGAAATTTATATTCCTGTGTATATAGGTATACATATACGTATATCGCATGAATGAGGGGTGGGAAATTTTACAGAAACGTGTGAGCAGTAGGAATGCATGCAGATTCCACTCGATCCTGTTTCATGTTATAGTCACGGCTACCTGCAGCCGCTCCTACGGGAACCGAGGGCGGGAATTAGGGACCCCCAAAAGCTCCATTCACCTGGTCTCGTCCTCCGGCCGGACCGTTGAGATATTTTTACTCATTCCTTCTTTTTCTTTCACGTTTTTCGTATCTCTTTTTTCTTTTTCTTTATTTTCTTGTCTTCTTTTTGACCAAATAGGTATGTATACACGGCAACCCGCGCCGATCCTCATAACTTGGCATTCCACGCGTTTAGCCTGACGGGACCGTTCCGGGATCCCTCACAGGGCCCCCACTGGCACCTTTTTACAAGACTTCTTCTTCCCCTTCTTCTTCTTCATCTTCTTCTTCTTCTTCTTCTCGTTTCTAGGTATATGTATAGGTGTATATACATTTAGGAGGTTTATGTAGGTGTATCGAGAGGTATAGCGCGATCAGAGCTATAGCTAGATCGTTCCCGCCGCTGTATAGTAGAACAAATCGTCACAGTTTAACTATCTCTTGGTAATATTTTCTCATGGTGGTCATCGTCGCGGCTATGATGCCGTCAGAGTCCGAGACTATTGTTGGTATATGTATATGTATAGATACATATAATAAACAGCCTATATAGTCGTTTGTACATATGTATTCGTATGTATCTATGTATGTATGTATAATATATATATGTATACTGCAGTGTATACGCGAGACTCGCGCTTCGGAGCGAAACGCGAAGGAATCTTAACAGTCGAGCTTTTGCCAGATATTATGTATAGGTATAGGTATGTATGTACGAAGATTGTATGTGTATGCTCGTGGGTATATAGGAGTATAGACGTTTATACGTAGGTACGTAGGTATAGTTGAGGCTAGGCGTACGCGCGTACGATGTGCGGAGTGGCCCGCGCTTGCATACCAGAGAATCACGGAGCGTTTTGATGCCCTCGTAAAACAGACTTACATACCTATTTCTGCTATACTCCTGGAACAATTGCTCTTCTTCTTCTTCTTCTTCTTCATCTTCTTCTTCTTCTTCTTCTTCTTCTCATACTTCTTTGGCACGATTCGAGACAAAGGTGTACATATACTAGCGATGTCTAAGACGTGTATATAGTTACCTACCTGGGTGCACCTTGTGCGTACAATAGTTGTATACCAGCTACTATATATACTCTTTCTACTGCTCTTACAAATCTTCGAGACAAATTTTATACTCCTCTTACTTAGTTTGTTCGTTAGTTCGTTCGTTGGTATGCCACACGGTGGCCTTACGATATTCTCAAGTTATAAAGCGCGTAACCCTCTACTGCCCACCGTGGGATATTCGTTAGTACGTGATGATTGCCCTGCAGACTAGTACCTATACATATAAACAGATACATATTCCCATAGGTATGTATAGTATCCAAGTTTTACTCCTGCTGCAGGGGTAGGAGAATTCCTAGTGTCTGCATAGATACAGCCACCTCTCGAAGATGAATATGAAATTAATGAGAAATGATTCATCGGCGAATGAATCTCTCGGCTATTCCGTCACTGCAGCAGGAATTACAACAATTTGGCATTCGCTATTCAGGATATTGATACAGCTATGTAATTATAGGAGAAGAATACCCAAGACGAAGGAGAAATTCACCATTAAGGATGTTTACTCGCACATCTGAGATATACCTATAAGGGTTAATGGAAACGATGGTCCATCTGAATTTTCTGATGCAAAATTTTCGCCCATGATGTATTATAGGGCAGTGGAAGGGTAACACGGACCAGCTAGGGGGGCGAAATAAACCAGCGGTGAAACAGGTTATGATAATAGTTTTTGTAAAAGTATATCTAGATACTTTTTTGTGTCGTCCATTTTGTCTCACATTTTACCAAAACAACTAAATATTATAAAAAACCTAACAAAACTAATGATGGGTGACTCCATTTTCGAGTAAACAATGTTTTAAATATTATATATTATAGTTTGCGGGCGATAGCAGAACCTTTTCCTTAAGGTGTCCAATTTACTCTACTTTCCCCTACTTTCCTTAGTTAGTTATCGCATATGCGGAACTCATTTGCTTCCGAAGATTCAAAATGCCTCTGTTCTTCGAACTGAACACAGAGTATTGAGGAATTAACTTTATAAATTGTTGAGTCAACGACCGTTTTTCACCTTAATTTTCATTTCAATCAATTGATGAATTGATTGATGAAAGCTGATTGACGAATATCCTCCACGTTGGACTACACTCGACTTTGATCCAGACCGTGTTCGAGACATTCCGTATCATTTCGGCTCCTCAAAAAACGAATACGTATATTCATATGCGTTTGTGAAAAATTTTCCAAAAATCTGGTTACTGCACGAGTATGATGATGATTTGCCGAAGAAGCAAATTAAACTCTTCGATCGCCTTCCGGTTCCCGGGATATTCAAGGGTTCGCGGGGATCCAGTCATTTCTTATGAGAAAGTGGCTCGACAATCGTCGCGAAAACGACTGTGCGTCTTCGGAACCGTTGAGTATTTTGCGGCATCACTCGATTTCTCGAAAAATGCTCTTCATATGCGGGTGGGACATGATGGCAAATTGCGGCGCTGGCAACAGCAAAAAAACCTATATAGGTACATCTCTATTTCTAATCGAACTGACAATGAATGAATAAACATCGCGATCTGGTCATATATATAGAAAGATATGTTTTTGAAAGAGCACCAGATTTTCGAAAACATTTTTCATGACAATTCAATTCTCGAGTTCAGGCAGAAGTGCAGTCTGCAATTCCCGATGCACGTGTATGCAATCCAATCCTCGTATATGTACACCTATATACCTATATGCTCGTAGTTTTCGGGGGTGTAGAGAGAATTCGTTGAGGAAGGGTGGGCCGCGAGTCGCGTTCGCACATGTGGCCGTAGTGCACAGTAGTAGTGGAAAGAGAGAGAAAGAGGAGAGTCGGGAGGTTGTGAATGGATAGACATACGAGCGAGGAGAGTTTGAGCCGGATCGTTCGCTCCCCGTCTTCCTTTTCTCCAGCTTCTTCTTCTTCTTCTTCTTCTTCCTCATCTTCTGTTCCTGAGGCTCCTATTCCTTCTGTATGAGGAAATGTTTCCTCTTTTCCTCTCCTCTGCACCTACACCCCGTCCCACTTTATACGATCCTTTCTATACTCTATACGTCTACACGTCTATACAACTACGACCTTCTCAACACCCTCAGGTTGGGGTCAAAATCACCTCTTCTCCTTTTCACCTCATTCTTTTTTCTTCTCTCTCTCTCTCTCTCTCTGTCTCTCTACGTATACGCACCTCTGTGTTCATCACTTGCGATATGAACTTTGGCTAAGACATTGTCCATATAGGTACAGAAATCCACAATATTTCGTGTGTATGTATATTGGCCAGAAACCAGAAAAATTCTATGCTTGGGGCACCCCGTAACGTATATTGACATACATATTGTTGTTCGTTGTCGACGGATTTTAATGTTCCAAATTCATTCATGTGACGATCTGCAGATCTGAATTCTGCGAGGAAATTATTGTATAGAGACCGTGCGTGAACCGATGCCAGCGCCAGATCAAACACTATCGGCCGAATTACTCCCAACTGGCAGGGCGGATCAGCCTATCAAAAGCTTGGCGCGAACGAATGAACCAGTCGTTTTGAAGCACGCCCTGCCGTTAGGGACAATTTGGCGGCGCCACTTGTACATGCGCACGGTCTCTATAGGCTTGCTTGAATTTCAGTTGATTTTCGATTATAACTCGATTCTCTCGTTCCATTTAATTTATTAAGATATTTTCTTCGATTCAATCTAGAAGAAACGATTATCAATTTTTTGTTTTTGAGACGAAAGTAAGGGAGCAATTTTTGCTTCATAACGTTCCGATGCATTATAGTATACCTTGCGGATATACTTGATTACTGCACGGCGTATAGGTCAGTTTGCTCTCTTTTGAGACTTGCCTGATGTGAGGAAAACGAAAGAAAAATTACGATTATTGCGAATAAGGAGATGCGATTATACGGTTTGAACCAAAGGACCGAAACTGGGCTATGACAGATACTTATATTGTTAGACAGAAGAGATCGGAGTATTCAAAATACTAACGGGGAATCAAGGGTGGGTCTTCTATTCCCGCAACGTACACGGCGTATACATCCGTGTCTCACCCATTCTCGGGCAGTTTTTTTAAATTATTTTTTAGATTCCACCATTCGGGGGAAGGGGGGCACCCCAGGGGCCCCGGTAGGAGAAGCTTATTAAAAACGGACTCGAAAAGGAGAAGAGAAAGAGGGAGGGCGATTGTCTCTCCTCTCCTCTCATCTCATCCACTTCTACATACATACATAAATAGTATAAACGTATACAGACTGCACAGATGACACGTCGAGGAGAGGGATGTGGCTGGCGGAGGTTGTGCGTGCCCGCACAGTGCGTGGGGGTTTCGTATACCTCGATCTTCGTCACACGGGGAGGCAAGTCTCTTTCGCATACGCCCGCAACAACGCGACGAACGAACGAACGAACGAACAAACGTACGTACGTACGTACGTAACGCAACGTCTATAGGGACGGGGGGGATCCCCGCCGCGCGCGCGAGATGTCGACGGTGTGCGACGACGCGATATCTGTACCTTACGGCCCTCTCTCTCTCTTTCTCTTACTCTTTCTCTCGTAGGAGGGTGGCGAACTGGTGCGCGCGTTTCTCTCCTTTTCTCTCTCTTCTCTCGCGCGCGGGATTCTGATAAACCAACCGACCGAGAAGAAGAAGAAGAAGTAGAAGAGGAAGAAGAAGAAGAAGAGGAAGAGAAACCCTCCGGCTCGCCCCAGTCGCCTCGGTGGGGTTTTCTCTGCTCTCCGTCGTCCGTTTAGTGCGTCTGGTATAAGAGTAAAGAGAGAAAGAGAGAGAAAGAAAAAGAAGGAGAGAGATATATTCAAGAGTAGGGAATGAATCGGCGACGCCCCGCGTCGGCGTCGCTCCGCCTCGCGTTTCCCCCACCCCTCGACATTAACACGACGAGAGATACGCGGCGTCGCCGTCGAGGGCCGAGGGGGTGACGGGCTGCTACTGCCACCCGACAACGTAGCTTTCAGGTTGAGGTTAGGGTGGGGATTAGCGGGAATATAACGTCGGCGAGTGTCGGTTCGTCGTTGGTGGGGGAGGAGGGGAGGAAGGTACCGGCGGAGGGGCGGGGAGCGAGGCAGTTCGGCAGCGCGACCCGACCTGGGCACATCGCTGTCCGGCCTTTTCTCTCTTCATTAAAATATATCCATACTTATAATAAACACGAATAAGAACGATATATACGTGATTGATATTTTACCGATACGTCGTTTTTTTTTTCAAAGAAAACAAACAAACAAACTATATTACAGTATACAGACAAATAAATAAATAAATCAATAAATAAATAATCACCATCGTTTATTAACACGCTATAATAACGTTATATTCTTTCGTTCTTCGTCGTATGTACCATCATTACTTTTGTTAATACCCGTTGTTAACACGAGATACGCGATTATTATTATTACGCACGGCATAAATTTCGTCCTTAAAAAATAAATAAATAAAAAAAAAAAACAAAAAAAAAACGCGAGTACGTGTATACCTAGTACGTTGGAAATATTCATATTCGTCGTTGATTGGATATTGAAGGATACAAGAGACGACGACAACGACGACGAGGATAAGGATAATTCGTCAAATTTGTGCTAAAAGTATATAATTTTTATTTCGCGTTTTATCCTCAAACGTCCTTATAGTTTTAGATTTTTCTTATTCCATATAACTCGTCAAACGGGAGAAATATATAATTGATCCTCGTTAGCGACAAACGATCACACACAAGAATAAGAGAATTATATAGTGATGAATAAATAAATTTCAATAATGATAATAATAAGGAAGAGATTGTATAAATTAATAAGCACGTGAATATTGTGTGTGTGGGTGTCGTCGCATGTCGAATTATTGGCATATTTGCGGCATTGGAGAGGAATACCTGCGTGTGCAATAACAACAAGAACAACAAGAACGAAGATGTGTAAAAGGAGTGTGTTGTTTATTGTACATCATGTGTGCCAAGGGGATGATAAGATGCATAAATATATACGTGAATAATGCGAAAAACCGAAACTAACATAATAATAACGATAATAACAAAGTTCATCAAAGGATCGAATAATGTAATATCGTCGTGTTTCAACAACGACAACGACAACAAGAGCAACAGCAACAAGAATAACAACAACAACGAGAATAAAGGGAGAAAAAAGAAAAAAAAGAAGAAGAAGAAGAAGAGAAGGAGGAAGAAGATTATTATTGTTGTTATCTACAAGTGACGTCGTTAATTGTCAATATTATATACATAATTATTAAAAACAACAACAACAACAACAACAATAACAACAACAACAACAAGTATATTTCAATATATAATATACTGATACCTGTGTACATTGAGGGGAAAGGATATAAACAACAGAAAACGGAAGAACATTTGTTTTGTTGTTTTGGCGGAATAATGTTGTAAAATACATCTTATCTCAGCAATTTCCTTCCATCATCGTGATCATCAATCAGGAGCAGCAGCCACAGTCACAGCCACATCCTACAGCCAGTAAATCCAATTTCTTTGGTTTTTTGTTTTCGGTAATAACGTTCCTAGTGTGTGTGTATGTGTTTGTGCGTGTGTGTGTCATAATACGTTTGTGTTCCACTGTGTGTTTCGCTATATGCATATAATATAATAATATATACGATATCTGATATCGAAGAAGAAGGAAGAGAAAGAAGAAGAGAGAGAATTATAATAATAATCATCATCACATTATAAACAACAAAAACAACAAAGAGAAATGAGAATCTAATCATCTTCCGAAATAACGAATACGCGTATTATGTAGTGTTCCTGCAGCAGCGTATGATATTCGACGGTTATTGAATAATAATCTTGACGAGAAAGATATATATATAAATATACATATACACCTCCTATTCGTATGTATATGATCGGTGATCGGCGATGATTGGTAATAATAATCACGGATCGCCAATATCACGACTGATTTTTTCATAAACTTGATTATAATATTCATGGATAATAACGATAATAATAATAATAATAATCATCATCATTGTTATTAATAAAACAACCAATCAATTATTAAATTATATCAATCAATCGATCCGTCGATTTCAACAATTGCGAAAGAAAGCTATAATAAAGATTAAAAGGTGAAGAAAGAATCTATATAAGAAGAGGAAAGAGGATAAATAAGGAAAAGAAACTGTGAAGTTGTCGTTTGTGTGTTATACATACATACATATATTATTGTAGTAATATTACTAACACTAACAATAATAATACGTGTTTATCGGTATATTAAGAAAGTGTGAAAAAAAAACTTGAAATAATTTTTCAAAATAAAAAGGAAAGAAAATAATAGTGAACAAGTGTGAATGAAACGTCGTTTTTCATAAATTGGACGTTCTCAGGATATGAACCCAGGTGAGTGGCCAAGTATGAAACCCCCGTACATATATACCGAAAATTTGAACAAAATTTCCCCTCTTACGATCAGATCGTTTGATAGTGAATCCCAGAAATTTGTCAATTTTTGGAAGAAGAAATGAAAGAAAAACATAAATAACGAGGTAAAAAAAAAAAACAAACACTTAGGTATAGGAAAATAAACACGAAAAAGTTGAAGATAGAATTTTCGCACATCGTTATACGCATATTTGACGAAAAAGTTGAGGATAGAATTTTCGCACATGATCGTTATACGCACATGTAGACGATCGCGATGCGAGGATATTCGCCGATTCGTACATACAATAATTATATGCGGAGAAATAATATAAGTAGATACCAATATATGAATATGTATAACGATGTAGTACATGCACATAGATAGACTGAAGATAGAAAGAATACCGCGGTTCTTCACCATATAAGAGCTGGATGATACGATTTGATATCTATATAGTGATGATGGCAATCGCGTTTTACACGCGTTTGACGTACATACGTACCTGTGAATATACGTATTATTATATTATATATATATATAAGTGTATTCAGTATATAAATTCATATATTCCGCAGTGTTACAATGAATTGTGAATTAGTCAAACACGTAATATTATACCCTGCGCAGCTATAACCTGCAACCCGCGGTGAAAGATCGCGTGCGAAATATATCGCAAACTCTTCCACGCGTGTATCTGTGTATAATATATACAAGGTTCATTCATTCATTCATTCATTCTCTTCCTACCCATCGCGATCATGTTTACAACTTTGCAAAAAACAAAAACAAAGAAAAAAACAAAAATACTCCAAAGATACAGTAGGTATAGAAAGGAAAAATGAGAAAGAAGTCGAAGGAATAACATGAGGTATATTTTCGTTCGCGATTATATCCTTTCATCATTTCATACTCCAGTCATAATACGACACGTATATAGTCAACGTGCCTATATTTGCCACGTATGAAAATATTTATACACAATAATATATAATATGTTCGTGAAAAATGATTGCTCTAAACATCCACCTCGATCGGAAATATAGACTGACACCCTTTTAATTAACTTCAGGATGATCATATCATGCATATTATAGCTGCAGTTATAATAAGCGCGATACGTTTATGCAATTAAATGTACCTACTCCTTTGTTCGTCCGCGGATATCGCGAAATATGAATTTGCAAACGGTGCGAACTTGACGCTGCTGGTTATACTTTGCCCATTGGTACTGGGCCGCATATGCCTCGCTCTATACCTACCTACCTCGTATCCCGACGGACAGCGTAAACGTTGCGTTAAAATCTCCCGCGAATGAACGACGACAGACGATATACTGCAGCTACAGTACCGCGAGATAAAAGCGAATTTTGAGAAAAGTTAAACACCGATATAGCTACGTATGCGATGCCTGAATGATATAGTGGATTGAAGCTTTTAGTGAATCTGTATGGAATCGAGAGGCAATCGTTATCTCACCATCTTTACGTATTTCGCATTATCAGGTTCTTATCGCAGTTTTCCTGATGACACCGCAGAACATGTCATAGAAATTCTATCGGTCTGTTTTTTTTTTCTTTTCTTTTCTTTTCTTTTTTATTTGTCTTTTGAGGAAGGGAGAGGAAAGGAAGGAAAATACTTAGGCATGTTACGTTTAGGTTATTATATGCATAAGGGTTGCTTCTGCAGGCGGTTTAGTTCGCAGGTTCCGTATTATATTGCGATCGTGTCTTTCCCATTCTCGTATGTATATATGTCCCCTCTATATACATATACGTATGTATAATGTACATTCCGTTCGCATGCCGATCATATGTATAATATGGACGAAGTGTGCCCGACACGTTCTTGTTAAATACATTCTACCTTCGTATAACCTATACCTCCTTATACCTACTTACCTACCAGCTACTCTCAATCCTCGAGAAGGTTTGTTAACACAATACCTACCACTCAACCCCCATATATATGCAGAATCTAGCTCGGTGTTTCTTTATACACGTATATATACCTACGTGTGTGCGATAAATATATTCCATACCATCATATTATCATAATACGAACGATTCTTCCTTCGAGATTGATCCTGAAAATAAGGTTGTACATACCTGTCGCGGTCTTTGTCAATCCTCGCGATCTATGATGAAAGAAGATGCAGTGGAACTGCAGGTGCGGGTAGAAAATATAATATGGTGCTACAACTAAAATTTTGACGGAAAACTATTATTGGGGGGTGACGCGTTATTGTAATTAATGTAAGTCTTATTTCTGGTGGGACGGGATTGAAATTCTAAATTTCAAACGCTGCGAATGATGAAAATTCCGAATTTTTCTACTATATACCGACTGACAGTTTTTAGAAAGATTATATTTCCACGATAGTCTACGGTAGTCAATTTGAAAAACTCCGAATGGAGAAACACCGGATAGGTGAAAATATTCCCACGATGAGCGCCGCAATTGCATTAATAAATCGCTCACAAAACGTCGTTTATTCGACAGTTTTGTCATGCGAGCTTCTCTTAAATTCGCGGATTTTTAGAGTTTCTGAGTAGTTTTTAACTTCTCGATCTTTGAGCTGTCTGCATTTCGACTTAACGGAATTCGCAACTTCTGGACTCTGACGTTTCTTATAGAAACTCAGAATCCCGTATCAAATAAATTCGGAATTTTTATCCCTCCGAATTTTTGGAATTCGGAACTTCAAGGACCTTCGAGTCGCGAATAGTAAGAATTATGGTAGAGAGAGTCTGCAGCCGGATCTGAAGCTCCTTTAGTTGTCATATCGATGTGTCGATTAAGTGCGGACGGTTTTTTCTCATAATTCTTATTATTCTTCGTTTCTCTTGTGTAGTTTAGCCGGATACTATAAGTTTGAAGATGGCACTATTACGCCATGGTATGTTGCGGATCTCTCCTATAACTTGTACCTCGCCACCTTCTTCCCACCTTCCTTATATACCTACCTATCCTGCCCACGAGGCGAAGTGCACCTCGCCGTGTATAACTAGCGTTTATATCGTTTATATATATCGCTCGATCGTAAAGTCCACTTTGTTACGATCTCAAATTGAAGGCATTGGCTTCTTACGCTTCTTCTTCTTCTTCTTCTTCTTCTTCTTTTTACACTTATACGGTCCGGAATATCCTCCGAGAAACGTCCCGCACTGAAATTAGATTAGTACTAAGATAAGAATCCGCGCCGTTGAACGCGAGCTACCTACAACTTTTCGCCAATACCGTATCATATTATTCCCTTATCGGGTATATCGCGTTCAGGAATAAAAAAGTAAAATCTCAAAAAAGATATGTCATCGGGAAAAATTTAAATTAGACATATAGGTAGGTAAAAAAAAAAAAAAAAAAACACGACTCTTCCCTGACCGGCATACCTATAGTCTATGATACATATTGTATGTAATCAAACGTAGAAAATCTGTCATCGTTTAGGTATAATCTACAGATATATTGATATCTCAGATTATCATCAATCGGGTATATATAAAAATGACCGTGATTTTAGGTTGTGTCACAGATCCGTAGAGGGCTTATCTTCCCAATCTATATATAGCTGTACATAAGTATACCTACTTATAAGATTTGGAATCACACCACTCGATAAACGGTATTGAACCGGATTCGCGGTTCAGAGAAAAAAAAAAGATAAAGAAAGAGACAGAGAGACGCGATAATGTCCGGCAGAGTGACTAATTAAGCCGAATCTCTCTGACGGCGAACTGTCACAACATTCGTTTTATGATCTATCGATAATAGAATTTCGTGTCGTGTTTCTTTCTCGTCGCGGACCGATCCGTCGAATTTTTTTCTTAGTTTTTTTTGTTTTTTGGTTTTCATTTTTTCCATCCGCGCGCAGGGAAATCCTTGGGAAATTATTATTTCTGGGGCCAAGATTCTCTTCGATTTCTTACACATCATTGTCTCGGCCTTTCCCTATATATGATCCTTCCGATTCTATATTATATATTATAAAAGGTACGGAATCTTAACAAAAAGCTAAAAGGTGTACCTGCAGAAGAGAGAAAAAAAATCAAAATTAGAATCAGCCGAAGAAGATAATCAGAGAATAATAGAAAATCAATAAATATCAAGCATCGACATTGTCCATACGGCCACAAAAATGTACACGGATTGGGATTTGCTCCTAAACCAAGAAGAAGAAGAAGAAGAAGAAGAGAAAGAGAAAAGATAAAGGGGGGGAATATTCAAATCAGCCGATTCGTTAGCTAGTCGGATTAATTTGCCCTGGGACTGGGGCACACTGCATTGGACTGTGCCGGCGCATTCGTTAACCGGCTTGTCACACTCTCATCCTGCAGTGTTATACCTACTATAAGTTTCTTACGTCCCCACATCGGAGCTGGAGGCTTTGGTGCACAGGGATCGTGAAACGTGGACAGAGAATTCGGAATACTTAAATCCATACGTATTTTGTGTATAGGTATACACGTGTGACCAATCTTTGATTAATTTCTTATAATGGTCGTTTCTGCGCAGTGTGAATTGAGCCAAAATATTTGATCGGTCGGAATGTTTATGTAGAAAAAAAAAACCGAAAATCAGAAGACAGGATATCTACAGGTTATCGGGAAAGCCTGGAATTTGACCAAAGATTTGTCGACTGAAGTTTCAACCGTTCGTTTGAACTAAAATTTGAAAAGTTAAGGTTCGTCACCACGATTTTAATTGTACTAAAGTGTAACTACAAATTTTTGACAGGTCGAAGGTCAGTTATGAATAGTTCAAAATTGATCAATTTTGGGCGATCAAATAAGCTCGATATGAGATTTTGTGGCAACTTTCGTTCAAATAAACTTTCGGAACTTCTGCAGACGCATGATCATTTATGAAAATGAAGCTGAAACTATAGCAGCCAGAGTTAGCAGCCAAACGTGCTGAACTTTTCTGAAATTTGGATGATGCAGTATCTACAGATTTACGTCCAAAATTCCACAGAAGCCTTGATTTTGATAAAAACTTGACAAAATTTGTCTTCTTGTCCTCCACAGACTCATTTTTATCTGACGCATTTCATTTGGCTGCTAATTTTGGCTACCAGCTTCAGTTTCGTCTTACGAAAAGCTGAAATATCTAGCTGAAAGGTAGATTCTTGAATCCCTATACTATAGGTTTAAAAAAATTCTTATACACACCCTGAAACGAGATCTAGAAATCTTTTACCGCCTAGGTATGCGATTCCGACGAATTATCGATGTATTTGATAGTTGGCGGGTTATAATCGCACGTTATTAGGGATCGTCGACTGGAATTAAACTACGAAGTCAAGACATGGTTACAACCGCGTATTGGATCTAGGATGAGTAGTTAATAATTCATAGATAAAACGTTTAAAACTTACCTATTATACCCAGCATAGTTTATTGTGCGAATAACTTGTACAACTTTCGACTCGTGTCATCTGCTAGGATATACTCGAAACCTCCGGAGACGTACGATATAGTTACTTACTTACTCACTTACTTCTTCCAACTTGCTATTGTTATATACGGACGTAAAATATTGTTTGTACGCCACTCACGCGTTACGGTTAAACGAGACACGATTAACATACTGTGACCGAGCATGGCTACTACACACCACGTATACACGAGAAACCCAGGCTCTATTAATAGTAGTGAATTGAAATTTTTCCATCCAATGTAGGTACTATACATGTACATATAATACAAATACATATACGTATACACCATAGTCACGTACATACGCTTGTCTCTCAGTGTCTGATGCTTGCTCGTTAAGATTCTCCCTCTCTAGCTCTAACCGATCACCGATATAATTAATTATCAATATATTATGCCGAATTCGTCCAACGTATACGAATAGTACAATACATTCTGTCTTCTATAACTCCTTAAGGCATGGGGAACATGTTACTAATTCGAAGAAATAATTCTGTTATTATCGTTGATTCGTGACTTCGGCATCGTTCCATCTGCAAATTAACCTCAAATAGTGCCAGACTAACCTCCGAATACAGCGTCAAAGTGACGGTTATAGTTGCGAAGAATATAAGTTCCTTTTTGGACATTTTTGAGCAACCTGCATGGTTGCTGTACAGTATTGCAGGACGAGACGGTACATAAGAAGGATCGAGATAATGTAGGTATTTATCGTGCATGTATCGCGCCCTTTTTCTCCTCTAGGGAGTGAAAAGAACACCATAGCATGGACGCGGGTGAGGGAAAATCGCGGCCTTTTACACGGGATGAGGGGTTAGAAAAAAGAATAGAATCAAAGCCTGCATCCCCCCGTAGATTTCGATTGATAAGGGTGATAGGTATCGCGGTGCTAATCGATTTCCTGAATTTTGTTGTACAATCAATTTTTTCATATGATCAATGTGAATTGTCTTGATTTGGATGAGGATGATGATGATGATCAGGATCAGGAGCATGGGCTTTAGTTACAGGGAAAACGGTCCGCGAAATGAAATGCACAGTTCGGCGTACGTAATTCGTTCGTGAAGACGCACAATCAAGGAATGAGTCGTGGGGAACTCGATGGACGGGCGATATATGATGACTCGATTCGAAACTGTGATGATCAGCGACTGATGTGTGTATAAGCTGGGCCCCAGATAGATGGGATAGAGAGAGTGCGAGTACCCGAGAGACGTGAGGAGTGCGGAGGAGCCACTCCCTCCGCATATCTTACGCATGATGTCGTTGTGCGACTTGTACTGCAGCATTATAGGAGGTTCAATATACTCCTAACCCACGACAACTCTCATGGGAATGAATTAAAATGTGACGATGATGATAATATTGGAGAAACTTTGAATGAAGCGCCCACGGTGGGTGAAACAAGTCGTTTAAAACTTACCTATGTCGAAGCGACATACAGTCTTCGTACCAATATACATATACATGTTTCTGTATATATCCTGCTTCCACGTGGAATAGCCAATATCATCTAGTCCTAATGTTCTTCGGTGTTAAATTTATCGCTCTCGCCTTCCTCCGTCCCGGAGCTCCTCTACTGCTTCTTCTTCTTATTTTCATTCTTATTCTTATTCTTATTCTTATTCTTACTCTTATTATCTTCTTTTCAAGCCCACGGATGATCGGGCGTAGCGACCATAAGAGACAAGGTTGAACGGTTGCCAGTCTGCCATACATATCTCGTAACGTATTTCTCTCTCTCGAAATTAACATTTCTAATCAATCCCGTCCCGTACGATGTACGTATCTCATATATATATCTATGTATACATAGACGACTCGTATATAGTTCCTGGCAAATGGGATATTTATTCCTGTATCGAAAATATCGGTTGGGGTTTAGTCATTCGTGTGCGTGTTCACTTCTTCGCGGGTGGTCCTCTCTTCTCTATATATCCCGCTGATCAATTCAAACGCGGAGAGATTTACACGTGTTTCTCTTATCCAAGTTATTTTAGATTTTACAAGTTAAATAGACATATATTCGTCGTTTATGTCCCGGCAAAATTCGTTATCTATATAGTCCAGTGCAATCGTAATGTTTTCTTTCATGATTAGAAATTGGCCCGCAATGTTAGGCGCCTATACATAATGATATATAGAACAATCGTTAACGGGTTATTTGAGAAGTCCGCAGCCCCGCTCGATGCATTCACAAAAGTATAATTTCCCTGTTACAAATTTACCTCAAATAACGTACGTAATATAAAAGATCGTACAGATCAGCTTGAGAAATTGAGGAGAAATGTAATACTGTGCGTCGAGAGTCGGACGAAGGAAGGGATCCTATACCTACACACGTGCATACATGTATACCTTCATACATACGTATGAAATCTAGGAGAGGGTAATATCGGAGTTAGCGACATGTAATTACCTGAAAAGAGAAAAGAAAAGAAGTAAAAAAAAAGGAAAAAAAAAAGGAAAAAAGTACAGAGCTAGTGCGACACGGTGGTGGGTTTTCTGGGGAGCGAGCGACGACCACGACCAGGTCGTCGTCGTTTCTTCGCGGTGCGCGGGTAACTATCAATAACGATTTTCTATACCGCGCGTCGTCGGTAAACGATCGAAGTGACTCAGATGTTGAATGATTAATTGAATAATACTCTGACATTAGAGAGACAGAGAAAGAGAGAGAAAGAGAGTGAGCCAGTGGTTGCAGTTCGCAGACGCGTGTGTTACCGACTCGTCTAGGAATCGCGAATTTTTTTCTTTCTCGCTCTTTATCTTGAACAGGTCATTTTTTATACATACCTATGTATGTAGACGCATACAACTGAGCTAGAGAGTAGAGAATATCATAGACGACGTATCGCGTTACGCAGAAAAAAGAAAATCTCTTCTTGTTTTGTTTTTCTTTTTCTTCTTTCATTTGTTTTGCAAAAATACACCAAAACCTTGTCTTCGAATCCGCATCTTCGACTCAAAACCATAACTATACCAGAATTAGGACCTGACGGGGACTCTATACCTACCTGAACCTTTCGCTTAATCCCAAGACAAAGGGGAATTAGGGGATTCGAGTAGAATTGTAAACAGTCCGAGTATATAACATAGCGAGGTATTCTCGTTAATTGGCGGAAATATCCAAGCCGAGGGGGAAATTGGGGAACTTCGTAAGTGTACGAAATTAATTCTCGATGTTTGCGGCTTTACGGTGTCTCTGTATATAAATACGAAAAACCTATAGGTAAGGATAGTAAAAATATTGAGCCAAATCGGATGGAATAAAAAAAAGAAAAAAGAAAATGGTAAGAAATTGCCGAATTATCTGCAAGGCGCGAAATTTGTACATCGATTTAAGTTCTATATCGTGGAATATCTGCGGGGTGGGTATGTAAGGTATGGGGTTCGTGGGAATGTTGGCATTTCCTGTAACATAACCCCTCTTTCTCGCCTTTGCTGGTATTGGCACGGGGCTCCCGGCCTAGGGGCTAGAAACTTGTTTGACTTTATCCGAGGGCGAATCTACCCGTTTACTACCGGACCCCGGACCGCGCGTCTCTATTTGCCAGTATCCGGCTGGAGACGACCAGCCGCAGACCACCCTTGCCGTTTTCTTAAACATATATAGATACCTTTAATTCCTTCATATTCAGGTGGCAGGGACGAACATCCCATACGTCATGGAAATCGGTTATTTATGGATTGGTACCTACTTTTGCATGGAATTTTTCAACAGAAATTAAAAATTCTGTTCTCCATGTTTTTGTATTTTCTTTTCACCCTTAAAGAAAAAGAAACCGCGTCGCGTTGGTGGTGTAGGTACAAAATGCTGAACATGCCCTGTAGAGTAGTACAGGGGACAAAGAGAGCTCAGCTGCACCCAACCCTCGCGGGGATAAGAAGAAGCGTTTGTTATAGAAAAGAAAAATTCCTGAAGAGAATAGAAGAGAAGAGTAGTATAGAGAGTGAGAGAGGGAGAGATGAGGCGATGGAAGGATCGGCCTCGATTTCCCACGCGGGACAATGAGAATTATGCGTTCGTTTCCCAGAAAATCCCATAGCCGGAGCAAGGTTCTGCCACAACCACCTTGGTGCCGAACCATAGATGTCCGTGAAAAAATGCTATTTTCCAAAATTCAACCGCGTGCATTGTTGTCCGATTCGAAAGTGTAAAAATAGTATATTCATAATGGAGACAAATTGAGAAATACAACGGAAAAATGTCTAGCCCTACGTTGGGCGCCAATTAAGTTTGTAACGTTGCTGTGGCCCAGGCATACCTTATACCAGCTCCGTATACTCGGGACAAACGCACGTCACCAACATTCACTAATGTTTGTCTACTTCGGGGGTAGTTTTTGAGTGGGGGCAAAATGAGGGAGGGGGCCCCCCCGACCTGACCGACCGGGTGGGTAGTTAGCAAAGGCGACAACAATGTGACCAGCTACGGGTTTTATGACCGTGATGGTATATAGTCGAACCGACAGGCCATCGGAGTCCAGCGCACCTGGGCACTAGACACCACAGGCGAACGAAACGGTACGACCTGCAGGATCTGAAGGAGGGGGGGCTTTGGGCCAGGTCACCTGCTTCCAGGAAAGGATCTTCCCGATCTTTTCTTTATTCTGTGTATATATATATATTTTTTTTTTCCCTGTATATATTTGAAGACCAGATTTTAGCCAGAAAGAATATCGCTATTATTATTTTTTTTTTTTCTCTCTCTCTTCGTTTCTTCTAACGGTCAAGGTTTCAGCAACGTCCTCATAACTCCGGTCGAACAAACTCAGAAATTAACTAATAACCGTGCGAAGCACCAGACACGTATACCTCAGTTGCAAACACAAACGGTTATTAGTCGTAATGCGACAGAAACTCGCACAATGCACCCGCATGTATAGCGCTATTCGTATAGGTATACCTACTTTGCCGCTCTCCTAATCCTCTAGTCCTAATCGACATTTGTCTCGACATCCTGACTGTCTCGCTCTTTTCGTCCATTCTTTCTTCTAATACTAATCCACATCGCGGTGGTTCTTCCCAACACTGCGATTTGCAAAAAAAAAATCTAAAATTTCTAATCCCAGATTGATTCGCTATTACCTTTTCTTCGATCAGAAATTTCTTCACTGCTCTTTTCGCCCACTGAAGACTGAGAGTCTCTCGATTCTCGGCGTCCAAGTTCCCATTAATTATAACAATGAAGCTATTGCGAGATATTGCAAAATCGAATTACCCTAATTAATAATAAGGGGATCGATTGCGCAAGGGGTTGTGGAATGATAAACCGATGAATTTTTGCCGAGCACATTGAACCGCTATAATGATCTGGCTGCGTCCTGAACGCGTTCGATCAAGAAAACGCACGTAGCGCACATTCGTTCTGTTTATTTTTTCTATATTTTCTAGTTATTACCCATGTTTAGTTTGGTCAGGTTGTAGGCATAGTATACGCGGTAACCGTCGAAACACGTTGATATGAGAAACATAGAGTATTGTATAGAGTAACTCACTGGGCAGCGCGGCAACGGGATATCGATCGATCCGATTAAGGGATGTTTTTACAATAATTCTCGGCTCGACCACCACCACTACCACCCCGGCTACTACAACCTGGTAGCCATTCGGCTATGGAAGGGGGAGGGTTAGCCGCCATTTCTAATTATGTCGCATTGATTTTGTCATTAGCTACCCTGTGAGCCTCTAACCCCCTACCACGAATAGGCTAGTCTCGAGAATGGTCGACTGGCCTAGCCATCGTCGTAGAAAAAGGGAAATCTCTTCTTGAGACGGTGGGGTGAAAAAAATGCTAATTTTTTTGATTTTTCTCCTTGTTTTTTTCACGCAAAAACACTATTCCCAAAATTCTCTATCCCCCATTGGGTCGCCATCGTTCAACGGACTCTTATTTTAGGAATCGCATTTTCTTGTGAAATTTTTTATACCGAAAAATCCTTCAAGGAATTACACCGTGTGACGACAACGTTATACTTCTTCGTTGTATAAGGTACGTTGGTACGTATCTGTCTGATCGGTACGTGCGATGACAAAGACGAAAGACGAAAGATGAGGTGATGGGGAACATGGCTATTGCCTCGATCATCTCATATAGAGGTGCGGGGAAAGAATTAGGTGGACGTGAACGACCGGACCTTGCCGATGAGATGTAGACGCGTCACGGGGCAGCATAACTCGGTAAAGAACTAAGAACGACGAATCGACTCTTATATATATATACAGCTTCTTCCATTCGGTCCAGTCGGAGTAATTATTATTAATTAACGTTCGGTTAACGTGACGCGACGACGCGGTATATACGCGAACCAACGCGCGCGGTCAAATAAATATAATATTTTAACTACTCGAGAGGCGAGTGTGAATCTCCATATCCTCTCCTGCATCGTCATAATTGCGTCGAGTGATAACCGAGAAGACAGCACGTAGTATCGAAATGATCTACTGATCTTAGGAGACGTAGCGTTGAGTTGATCGAATTTCAAAATGGTCATCATATTCGACATTCGGAAATCATGTTGAACCAGGGCAGGTACACAGGTAGGTACATACGTATGTACCTACATGGTACTCGAAGTGGATGTGCGATACTACAAAGCTACTGTATAGTCGTGTAGTAAAGTTAAGGCTACTAGTTACCAGAAAACACTACCCCACCTTACACCTATATACGTATACATACATATAGCAAACATGAAGAGAAACTCGATATTATGTACTACAAGGTATGCATGTATGTAGCTGGAACGAATTTATACGCGGAACCTCACATCCATACTTCTTCTTCTATTAGCAGAGATTTCACTGTACGTGTAATATGCCTACCGTTTGTTAGGCCAGTGTCGTTATTCGATTAATGCAAATCACTATATCTATACCAGCCTCCGGTAGGTACCACGTGCCGATATCGCGATTATAATATATTAGAAATCAATCGAGATATGTCTCACTCGATGATTATCATTTTGGCAATGGGATTATCCTTCTTGTATCCTTGTATCCTTGGGTGAAGGAAAAGGGATGCCATGGCGATCGTTTAACCGCGGAGCAAGTGATTACGATATGCGGCTGGCCCTGGGTTTGGTTGGTCAAAGAATTTCAGCCCGATGGAAGGACGATGTGTATGATGAGAAAGAAAGAGAAGAAGATCGGGCCCCTCTTCTCTTTGTGATATCAATTAAGTATGATTTCTTTCCCCCCCTTGTGTTCCCTCACGGGCCGTTGGGTTCTTCTGAACTACTATCTTCCTTCTATACTCGAAACTTCATCCATATAGCCGCATATTTCTCTCTCTCTTTTTCTCTCTCCTCGGACGGAGACGAAGTTTAACTCATTCCCTTATAATTTCATCCCAATGCACCGTGAGAAAGCCAGCTCATCTCTAACACGCACGCGTTTTGGTATATATTATATTTATCCCCTCCCCCCCTTCATTCCATCCCTTTACCAGGCATCGATTATGACGAATATAGGTACGTGCATGGTGTGATTCTCATGTGTGATTTAATGTGAAGATTTAACACTGTTGGAAAATTACTACGTTTGTAATTAATGGAAACCAAGATATATGCGATGATAATTAACGGATGCTTACCTTTTAACCTTCCTTGAAATTCTAATGATCGAAAGTCCAGGAATACAGTTTTCAATATTCAGAAAAATGTTGCGAAGATTTCGTGTAGGTATATCAAAGTTCCAAAATTTGATGATCAATTTCAAGATCGTTTGCAAACTTTTGCTACTATCAGAAAACTGTATGTCATGTCGAATTTATGCATATAACGTTTTGTAACTTCTATAATCGCAAACGAAATTGTGAATTTTCGAATCACTAGATTTCGTACGATAAGGGGCTTGGGAATGTCGTCGATTTTTTTTCTACACGTATAGCCATCGCTTAGGTTCCGAAATATTTTAACACGGTGTATCCGGGCGGACGTATTTACTCTGATACGTCAGAAATTAGAACGATTATCAAAAGCGTTAACCAAAAGTAAAGAGAAAAAAATAAATGACTAGAGATAAAAGATTCGTCCCACCGTAACCAAATCCACACATACGTCTATCCGTACGTGGATTGTGTGTGTGTGTAAATTTAACGAAGTTATAAACGCCGTGTGGCTCGAAGAAACTTCCTCGGACTAATTACTTTGACCTGAAGTATAGTAGTAGGTAGATAGGTAGGTAGGTAGGTAGTTGATAGTAGACTTATACACATTAAGTCGGGTTCGCTGTTGCATATCTACATGTGCGTCTCACGTATATATGAGTATAGAGTCGATATCCTATACCAATATGACCAAGATCTCTTCGTATATAGCAAAGTATGAAACGCGGGAGGTGTGGATAGCTGCCGGGATTGCCGTGTATATTAAGTAGAAAGCCGAGACTCGGTGGAGAGCCGAGTACCTATACCTATAACAACAATAATCGGTCATAGGCTCTACTATACAAGCGCGGTTAGTTACGAGGAGCAAACAAGCGTTCCTGCCATGGTATGACATGGCATGGTAAGGTATGCCGGTCAGCATGAAGTTAGCGTAATTCAATGACGAACTGGCGAACGGAACTCTATCGCAGTTTCCACTTTTGGCAATATTTTTCTTCTCCATTCAAAAGTAGTTGGAAATTGTTCGTTTCATTGCCCGGAAATGGACATGGACGGAAATACGCTTTTAGTTTTTTGGTTTTCTTTTTCTCGACGGTTCGGATGTTTGATTGAATTTTTCTTCACCCCGATTATACATCAGGCACCTTTCGCGACGTTGCGTGTAGAGACCTGAGGAGAGTTTTAACGAGGGATAATTATTGTAATGATGATAATGACCATGATGAGGAGAAGAATGATCATCGAAATATTAAGAACCGTTTGCATATGTATACTGTATATAATATATCGACGATGAAGAATCGGTTTCCGGTCACGCCGTCCACCTGGGACAATAGCCGGTCTGCCAACCCGGAAAGAAGGCTTCGGGACGATTTTGCGCAGGGATAATCACTCCCGTCCATTGGACCCGGAGGGCCAGACACTGGAACTGCTGTTCACCAATAAGTCGCCCGCGAGCTCTCTCTTTCTTTCTTTTCTCTCCTTTCTTTCTTTCTTTCTTTCCTTTCTTTCTTCCGTTCTTTCTTTACAAATTCCGTGACTATACTTTCGGCTCAAACACCTGCGCGGGTACTTTTGGCCGGCTCACTTTCGATACTTTTCATTGTCCAAATTCGATGGTGAAAAACAGAATGAGAGGGAGAAAAGAGATGTCGTTCATCCCTTGGGAGTGAAAGGTGAATGAATAACTTCGTCTTCTTCTCCTCTTCTTCTTATTCTTATTCTTCGGATCCCTTCTATTTTCCATTTCTGGGTAGAATTTGCTTTTCCCTAAAAATCACCAGCTGTCTGATCGTGAAACACGGATGCAGAGAGAGTGCGAGAGAGAGAGAGGGAAGGCATAGACGTAGTAGGTAAGCAGCACACCTTGAATATAGCTGCCAGAAACGCAAACATCGAATTCGACCGACCCGGTTTTGTCTTGCGGCAGCGCCGGAACGTAGAGTAGTACAATTAAGATCTTATCGTTTAATTACCGGCCTTTTTCCAAGCCTTTTTAAACACCATGGCTGAGAGGGGTAGGTACGTGTTGAAGAAATATGAAAACCTATTCTCGCGTGCAAATCAAGAAAGAGGGAGGCCTTTGTGCTTCTCTTTCTTCTTCTTCTTCTTCTTCTTCTTGCCGCACCAGCACTAAGTCACGGTAACTCTTGGTATGGGTACTGGGGTTATAAATTATTTCACCAAAAATAGGAAAGCCCAATCCGTCCCATCCCGTTCCGTCCATTCGTCGCCTCGGCCAGGTGGCCTACCCGTATATATCCATCCCCGGGTGGTGGGTGCCCCTTGGGGAACCTTGGGCAGATGTCTGGGCTGCTCAACAGCTTCTTGTGCAACGCCTATGAATCGACTAAGTCCACTAAACGTTACCGAATGAAACATAATGGTGTTTTCGGGGAAATATCTATCCCCAATAATGGAATGATGAAAATTCTTCATACCAAGTAGCCAACCGTAGTCATGTGTTGTGCGATAATGTATGCATGAAGGTATGTCGAGGAATTTATTATAATTTCCAATGACCTGACGCGCATCGAGGCAGCCACAGGCCATAAGGCAGAAGGCACACAAGGCTTTCGAAAATTGTCTCGGAATCTATAGATCGGACGGTGGTGCTGCGGTGCGGCGCGGTTGTTCGTATAACCGGCGATCAGTCTTCGTCATAATCGTCTTGGTTGCTAAATTAGCATGTGAAACCCAAGTTTCGCGCATATTCTATCTTCTTTTCTTCTCTACTCTTCTCTTTTCTTCTTGTATATAGTCTTATAGGATGAAACACGGGGCATTATAAAGTGGTATAATCTGGCGTAGATGGAGGCAGGATACCACCGCGGTTCGAGACCAGGATTACGAAGGAGGCCTAGCCCGGCTAGCTAGGTATAAGGCTTGCAAGCGCGGAGAATCTTGAGCTCTAGGGCTATCTTTGGTTAGTTGGTAATGCACTTTGTGTCTATAACCTGGACGCGGACTTCGTGGTAACCGGGAACGGGAACGGGAATGGGGGAGAGAGAGAGAGGGGGGTAAAATAAGGAGGGAAAACAACACGACGCCCCGGGCCGTCACGGCGTCGTTTCGTTTCGACGTCGTACTCCCCCACGTATTTATCCCCCCGCTTTTGCTTGCTCCTGAGGTACTCGCGCCCGTTAGATTCCTGGCATGCCTTCAACCCGATGCACACACTCTCTTCCTCCTCTTCTTCTTCTTCTTCTTCTTCTTCTTCTTACTCTATGTTTAATACATCCTCGAGGAGGGTAAGCTTCGCGATCAGAACCTCCTCTTCAGGACGACGAGACCCTACGTGTAGTGTAATTGAGGAACGATCATTAAATCAGCGCCCGTACTCGATCGGCCATCAAAAGGGACCATCATTTCTCGTATTTTTCAATAAATTTTGCTCAAGTACGACAAATGGGGTCAATTCGGACATTCTTATTCACCTCTCTTTCTCTGTTTCTCTCTGTATAGAATCAATTTTTTCATCATTTTTTATACGATTCGAATCAGATTTGACGACCCTCTTCTGAATCCCCCTCGAGAGTGTGTACGGTGTGCTTATATATTATATGGATTATGCAAACGTTGGCGAACAAGACGGGCATTCATCCATCCATCCATCTATCCGTACGGCTCGTCCATGGCAGAGAAATAAAAACCTGTCTGTTCCACTTCGTGTTCGTGTTTCGTGCTGTGGTCACCCCACAGCCGTTTCGTTCGTTCTCTTTCTCTCTTTCTCTCGTCTTTCGTCTCCGGGTCGCACACGCACGTGGTGAAGAGGGAATAAGAGGGGAAAGGGTCGGGGACGATACCCAATCAATAGATAAGTTTGGTTGATGGGCCGCAAACAGAGAGCCGGGTGCTTACCTGGCTCAGGTATAACGGCTCCACTCGGTTGATCCCCCTTGCTCGCTTGCTCTGAGGACAGAGGTAACTTTGTTCTCCTTGTGACCGCTTAGTCGCGACTATGACGAGGACTCTCGCCACTATGTACCCAGCTTGCATGGTTTCCGCGTTGTACAGCCTACGTTATCTTAAAACCGGAGGGGGACCCATAGGGGGAAAATTTACCCACTCGCATTCGTGTTTACTCCGATTATAAAACCTCCTGTGTAGCTTGTAGAGTAAAAAACAGTCCAACAAGTTTCTCTGTATGTATGTAACTCTCCCACGATTGCCAATCCTTTCTTCATTCCTATGTAACCTCTTGTTCTCACTCTTCGTCCTTCAAGATTTCATGACTAATCCCCGACGGCGTGATTCATGGTTTAGTAAGGATTTGGTGTTGTTTGGATTGTTCCAGGTGAGACCTGGGGTTGTGTTGGGGTAGCAGCAGAAGCTACAGAGAGATTGATAAAAACCGCGTGGTCGTCGTCATCGTCGAACGGATTCAAAGGCTTCGCCGAGTCGAGTGAAGCGATAAAAACGAGAGAAGAGGAAGAAGAGGACGGTCCAAGGACGATAATTACTTTACCCAGTGGTCATTGCCAGTTTGAAACTAAACCCATAGTCGGTACGCCTAGGAGGGCGCAGGCGCATAAGCCGCGGGTGATGTGAGGCTGGCGCGCGCCGCTCGGGGTGATGCCCTCCAGTGAGCCCCATCCTCCCCAGTACCACCTTCAACACCACAACATTCCTCCCTCCCAGCAGCAACAGCAGCAGCAGCAGCTACAGCAGCTTCAGCAACAGCACCAGCAGCACGTAGTACTACCTTCGTCGCCCGACGTAATCGGACAGCATCAGCTTTACCAGCAGCTGGTTGCAGCCCAGCATCAAAATCTACAAGCCACAAGCGCCGGTGCTAATTTTCAAAATTCCTCGTTCGCGTCACAGAACCCGGAGATGAGCCCCGAGGAGGAGGGCGGCCGTGGGGGCGGGTCCCCCCCGGCAGCAGGGGCCGCTCTCCATCAGCCGCATCATCCCAGGACGGCCAGTCCACCTTCTGGTACTGAGCCCTGTACCCGGGACGCGATACCAACCCCGACCCCAATTGTCGTAGACACAACGGCTACCAGTGCGATGACCACTACCACTGCCGTTGTCGGTCAACAACAACAGCAGGGGACAAGTCCGAGTCCGAGTCCTACGGGCGGTGACGTTGAGAAATTCGACGGTAAAATCGTCTACAACCCTGATGGTTCCGCGTACATAATCGAAGGTGAGAGCGAACTCAGCGAAGACGACTCGCACTCTTTACCTGACGGATGTATTGTCGATGGTCGGGGTGTTTCGGTACCGCATTCGTTGGTTTTCCCCCAAATAGCTAGTGCCTATTACGTGTCTCGACTTTACGCGCATCAGGCATATCAGCAGCAACAACATCAGCAACAGCAGCAGCAACAGCAAAGGTCAACGTCACAGCAACAGCAACAGCAGAATCCCGATCTGCCTGTTATGCACAGCTATCGAGTGATCAGCTACAGAAGTGCCGAGGGCGGTAAACAACCCCCACCTCCGACACCGACTCCACCTTCACCTGCCGCTTCCGTCCCCGTTAAACCGATACTCATGTGCTTCATTTGCAAGCTCAGCTTCGGCTATGCCAAGAGTTTTGTCGCGCATGCTCAGGGCGAGCATCAGCTCACTTTGATGGAGGACGAACGGCAGGTACTATCCCATTCTACGGCCTCGGCTATTATACAGGCTGTAGGTCGCGGGAAACAACCCCTTGTCAGTTTCCTCGAACCTGTAACGAGCTCCACTTGCTCGTCGCAAGGATCGCCGAACCAGTCCCTTCAAGGGCTCCAACAGAGAGGAAACGACTCTATGAACGAACTCGATATTCCTACGACTACTAGCACACCCGCTACTACTCCTGGGGTTCCGAGCAGTCCTCAACAATCCCAGCAACAGCAAAGGCCTTCGCCGAGCACGCCGACTACCCCAACGTCTCATACGAGTCATAGCATCGTCTACAACCATCAACAAAGTCAGCAGCAACCCTCTCAGACGCAGTCGCAACATCCCCAGTGGTCCGGAGCTCAAGTCAGCGCTGCTTCGTGGGCGAAAACATCCGACCCGACTACCGCCCTTCACTACACATCGCCACCCCCTAGCACCAAGGGCTCGCCTTCGTCGTACGCGGCGCTTACCCAACAACCACCGAATTTCCTCACCGGTACAACGATCGGCGTTTGTCCCGAACACATGCAGGGACGACCGAGCGGCGTCGAATGCCCAAAGTGTGAACTTATCCTGGCGAGCAGTCGCCTGGCCGGTCCCGGCGGCCCCCTTGCCGGTATTCATAGTAGAAATTCGTGCAAGACGTTGAAGTGCCCAAAGTGTAATTGGCACTACAAGTATCAGGAGACCCTCGAAATACATATGAAAGAAAAACACCCCGAGAGCGAAACATCCTGCATATATTGCATAGCGGGACAACCTCATCCCAGGTTAGCACGGGGCGAGACGTACACGTGCGGCTATAAGCCGTACAGGTGCGAAGTGTGCAACTACTCTACTACGACCAAAGGCAATCTCAGTATTCACATGCAAAGCGACAAGCACCTCAACAACATGCAGGAACTCCAGCAAGGCGGCGGTGGCAGTGGTACCAGCACCAGCAACCCATCGTCTTCTCAGGACGCTCCAATGCCCACCCGAAGTCCCCATCATCAGCAAAATCACAGCCCTCATTTAACCAGCCAAACAAGTCAGCAGGGTAAACCTAAGCCTACTTTTCGATGTGACGTTTGCAATTACGAGACGAACGTTGCCAGGAATTTACGGATACACATGACCAGTGAAAAGCATACGCACAACATGCTGGTTCTTCAGCAAAACGTTAAACACATGCAGACTCTGTCCGCTCTGCAGTCTCATCATCAGCAACAGGCACAGCAACATCATCATCAGCAACAGCAACAACAGCACCAACAGCAGCTAGAACAATTACTGCACCTCGGAGGTCTGGACAAACCCCAACACGCCGAAGCTGCCCTTGCCGATATGGCGTACAATCAGGCACTTTTGATACAAATGATGACCGGTGGTCAACTCCCGCCACAACTTCCACCCGAGCTAATGGGCGGGATGACGGGCATGGGGGCGATGGGCAACCTTGCCGGTGACGTTGGACTCTCGCCGGACAGTATGGAACCGCCACCGGAACCCGCTGACCCGGACCCAGCCCATCTTTATCATTGCTGTGTATGCAACAGCTTTGCTACCGACTCCTTAGAGGCCTTGGGCCATCATCTAGCCGCTGACAGAACGAGGACCAGAGAAGGAGAGATCTTGGCTTTAGTGGCCGGACATTTTGTCTGCAAACTATGTTCCTATAAGACTAATCTCAAGGCGAATTTCCAGTTGCATTGCAAGACCGACAAACACCTTCAACGACTTCAGCATGTAAATCACGTGAAGGAAGGCGGTCCTAGAAACGAGTGGAAACTTAAATACCTCGCCTCTCCTACCGGAGCTGCTCAGCTCAGATGTCACGCTTGCGATTATTACACGAACAGTGCGCACAAACTTGCGCTTCATGCCGCTTCCCCCAGACACGAAGCGGCCGCTCTTCTTCTTCGACACTTACTCGAAGCCAGTGCCAACACACCGTCGACTGGCAAACTTTATCATTGTGCCCTTTGCGGGTTCAGCGCCAGACATAGACTACCGCTTCTCCAGCACGTCAGGTCTCTCAGGCATCTGCAAATGGAACAACTTCACCAACTTCACAGAAGGAGCGGTGTCCAAGGCACCGAAGCTCCACATACCGATATCGGCGACGTGTTCCAGGTCGTTCCTGACCCCGACGTACCTTCCGCACAACAGCCAAGTCCAAACCCACCCTCGACACCCAATGCTGCAAATTCTACTAACGGTGAGTTCAATTCGTATTCTGGCATAAGTTTGCACGTGTTTTTTTTTTTTTTTTTCTTTTCTCAAATCGAGGTTATCAGCGTCTCAGGGCGGAGAAGAGGATAAAAAAAAAAAGGTTCCTGATTGCTACGATTCAAAGTTGAACTCCAGTCACAAAATTTTTGTGAAAAGCTTCCTGTTTTATCTGTCAAAAGACAAACTTGTCAAGATTATCAGATTTCATTGTTGACCCGGCATTGATCGGTATTTCATAATCAGCAATGAATCAGTATTTCTACGTGATTTTAGAAAAATTAGAAAGTTAGAAAAATCACATTTCTGATTTGGTTTGCGGTCATATGTTTCTATAATCAAAACCATCGCAAGATAGCAGGAGAATGATACATAGTTCTTTTCATCAATTGCTCACACGATTCGCAATTGAAACAGAAATTAATCAGGGACTCGATATTAGACGTGCGCAATTCAAGTTGCTAATCGAAACGAGAACTTCGAAGCGGAATAGGTCCTTAACAAAAGTTAGTGTCTTCGCCATTTTCGAACTTTAGATGATGTTAAAAAGTGAGTCAACAATAATTACCAAATACTAACCCAGCTTCAAACTCAGCGCCTGACTAATGCCGGAATTTGATTACCTTGACCCGTGCTGGTCTGTCATTTTATACAGATAGTTGGCAAATGACTGCCCTTCTTTACTGATCGCCTCTTTTCGATTTTGTAAAATCACAGTTAGCATCGGTCTTTGATCCCTTGAAATATTCCGTTGCACGTTTGGTGTGGGTAATATAATTACGCGTTAAAATGTTGGTTCAAACTCTTGGTAATTGCTGATATACGTAACCAGAACCTGTCCGAAGAAGTTAATTATTGGCACTTTGAATTACAACCTTTGGTATTTATACACCTCCTACTCATTTGTAGATACATATGTGTACATACATATATATTGTATGTATACGTGTGTATTCACGTTCTCTTTCTTTCCTTCTTTCTCTATACTTCTATCTCGATCTCAACGTTTCGTTGTGCCTGGCCTTGTGAACGCGCCGAGTTGAGAAACTTCAACGTATACCCACCAATTAGCGACAATCATTAGCGTAATTAGCGAGTAGTATACCTAGTAGTAGTGGTCCGGTTCGGTGGTAGGATTTATACTAAAATTCTTTTCACCTCAATCTATGTATATATCTGTCTCATTCTTTCTTTTCGTCTGCTCCATTATCTTTCTTATATACCAAAATCCAATGTATGAATTGTGAAACATGAAATTTCGATGTACATGTATGAGGTACATACGTTCTTGATCGATTATCCTCTCGCAATTATTATACACCGATGATAGTAATTTAGTGACATATGGCTGGTACCCACCACCGACACGCCACCATCACACGTACAAGCCACTTTTAGAATCTAAAAGCCTGTCCAGTCCTTCTTCTCCATTTTTTTTTCTTCATTATTGTTGTTTTCATTATTATCATTATTAATTTTCTCTTTCTTTTTTTATTTCTTCCACGTACGCGCCACCTGTACGAGCTTATGTTTCGGATCGGGGGTGCGTGTGGGTTAGGGGCTGGGGGCTGCGTGCCGAATATACACGCGAACAACGAATATGAAAACGTGAACGAAAACGTAAACTATAAGCACGCGCTCGAGGCTCGCGCAACTGACGCTCCGCGTCTCGATGCGGTTTTGGACAATGGGCTCTTAGCTCTGTGAAGAGTAAAAAAAAAAAAACAGAAATGTGTGTTTTTTCTTCTTTTTTTGTTACTTCACGGAAATGGTCTTTAGTAATTTGGTATCATTGATCTATAATTTGACTTTTATTATTAGCACTTTGAACCCGGGGTATGTTATATACACGTATAACAGCCACTGAGACCCGATCCATTCCATCTGCCCGCACTGCCTCCGGCTCAATTTTCAATTCTCCTTTAATTCCATACTTTCTCTACCGATCCTCTATCCCGAACTTTGTAATACCTGTGACCAGCTATACACCTATATGGCTATATCCTGTCGAATAACTTATCGGCGTTATACGCTACTCCGTAGAAATTTATTAATCGTTGACCCTTAGGCTCATTCGCTACTACTACACGTCTATCTCATCCTTTTCTTCTTTCCTTCTCTTCATCTTTTTCTTCTTCTCTCGGGATTAACGGCGTACTAAATGCTATACACATATCCCAATCCATAGTATCGTATAGAACATTACCTGCATACCTTTCTAAAAATGATGGAAAGCATTTAAAAAAAAAAAAAAATTGAAAGAAAAGGAAGGGGGAAAAAACGAGATGTAATTACAATTTTCATCAATTAAGACGATAAAAATTGTCGACTTAATGTGTATATCGTCGATAATCCAAAACCGGATCCCATCCAAGACAGACACACGTCGTTATAACGTCACCGATATCCGATCTCGATATACCGGGCGGGGCATAGATTGATTTTCATTTTAATTAAAACGAGATCGAGTAATTAAACGAAACGCTTCTTTAGAAATCCACCACGCGGTAACGGGGTTCGGTATCAATAACCGTGACCCACGGGTACCGCCTCTACGTAAACGTTACGGCGCTACTAAGCTACCAGCCGCTAAAACCCGTAGGCGATCTAAATAGACGTAAAAACCCACACTGTCTATTCCTGTATGTCAGATATATTATTATACTATGTAACATATTGTTTCTTATTTGTTGCAGAGCGGCGAGAGGAGGGCAGTGACTGCGGCAGCGAAGTTAAGCAAGAACCGGACGTCGACCAGGACCCTGACCAAGAGCCGGACAACGACCAGGAAGAGATATGCTGCCCGTATTGCACTTATCAGCCAACATCACGCGAAGAACTCAGGCAGCATATACAAGTGGCCCATGTTCAGGATAACGAGGAAAAGCCTGATGGTGTTAAGGAGGAACCTGCACCGGATCTACTTTGCCCTCTGTGCCAGGACGGATTCAAGGAACGAAGTGCACTCGAAAGACACGTCATGCAGATACACTCAGTGAACGCTGATGGTCTTCAGAGACTTCTGCTTCTGGTTGATCAGAGCCATTGGCTGAACAACAACCCGAGAAACACGTCGACGCCGGCCGCGACGCCGACGTCGCCGACGAGTGCGAGCAGCAATAGACAAAATCAGCAACAGGATGAGGAGGTTAACGAACGCGCGGGTAACGACGAAGTCGAAGAAATTGCGAGGTGCAACGTTTGCGGTAGGATCTGCCGCTCCCTGGAGGAGCTTCAGCAACATCATAGGGAAGCACATCCTGCAACGACGCCAACTTTGGCTGTTAGCGAAAAACACGTTTACAAGTACAGGTGTGGACAGTGTAGTCTGGCCTTCAAAACGCTGGAGAAATTGCAACAGCATTCGCAATACCACGCGATCAGGGACGCGACAAAGTGCGCCCTTTGCGGAAGGTCCTTTCGCTCGGTGCAGGCACTGCAGCGTCACCTCGAAGCCGCTCACTCGGATCTTCACGAGGATGAGTTGGCCCAGTACAAACAGAGCCTGCTTCACGCTCATCCCTTGCTTCAAGCTTTGACCGAAGAAGCTCTGAAGAGACAGGCCATCATGGGGGAACAGACAGGAGACGAAGAGTGCACGAGAGGTGACGAGGAGGAAAGTGATGCTAGCGATTCGTCACCTTTACACAAGGAACAGAGATTACTCGAGGATTATTTGAACAGCCAACCGGTTGCCGAAGACTCTTACCACGACCCCGGAAGAAAGTTCAAGTGCCATAGGTGCAAGGTAGCGTTCACCAGACAAAGCTATCTCACAGGGCATAACAAAACTCTGCTTCATCGCAAGGGCGAGAAGATGTCTTACCCTATGGAGAAGTATCTCGATCCTAACAGACCGTACAAATGCGACGTTTGCAAGGAGAGCTTCACCCAGAAAAACATTCTTCTCGTTCATTACAACAGCGTTAGTCATTTGCACAAACTCAAGCGCGCCATGCAGGAACAGGGAAATAACAATACGCTAATTTCCGTCGTTCCACCTGCTAGCCCTACCGAATCTCCCGACTCCCAACAAGACCAGGACAAAAAACCGTACAAATGTAACATTTGCAAAGTCGCCTACTCCCAGGGAAGTACTTTGGATATTCATATGAGGAGTGTTTTGCATCAGACGAGAGCCAGCAAACTACCTGACCTTGCGGCCAGCGGTCAACTGGATCTCGGTCGACCTTTGATCGAACAACCATCCCCTACCAGTCCTAACAGCCCACCGTGTAACCCTACCGGTCAGACGGTGAACGCTAACAACAACACCAGCAATAATGGAAACATGTTGTCCTGCCCGAGGTGTAGCGCGCTTTTTGTCAGTCAGGAACAGCTTGCCACTCATCAACAGCTTTATTGCATATTCAGCAATCCGCTGGCGCTATTCCAGCAGCTCGCTGCATCACAGCAAATCGTATCTTCTGGTCCAGCGAAATCACCACCACCTATTACCACGACGCCTGGTCCTCAGCACGTTCAGCAACAACAGCAGCATCAACAATCCCAGGTACCAATAGCTCAGGACATTTTGTCCCAACCGAGACACAAGACTTCGCAAATGTACAAACACCTTTTGGAAAGCTTTGGCTTTGATCTGGTTATGCAGTTCAATGAAAACCACCAAAGACGTCAGAGGAAGGAGGAGGAGGCTGCGGCCGCACTTCAAGCTCAGCAAGAACAGCAGAAACAAGAACAACAGAAACAGGCTTTAGCTGCTCAGGCTGCTCAGGAGAGAGAAGAAGACGTCGAAGAGCCTGGGGACGAAGAGCCGATCCCGGAGTTGACCAGAAGCACGTGTCAACATTGCAACAAGGAATTCAGTAGCGTTTGGGTGCTGAAAGCTCACTGCGAAGAAGTTCACAGGGATTTAGTTCCTCGTGAATTTTTGGAAAAGTATGCACAGCAGTTCAAGTGCGAGTACGAGAAAAAGTCGGTCGTTGTTACCGCGGCTACTTCGTCGTCTACTACCACTGCCCCCAGAAGCTCGACTCCGGCTTCGAGTCAACCCCAGGATCTCAGTCCTGACAAAGACCATCGCTCAAGCGATAAGGAGAAGGACGATATTCTCGAGAGCAAAGAATCTACCAGCAGAACACCCGAGGCCACATCAACGACACCGGCAACCACTCCGGCTCTGAGCAATACCCCTGTTTCTAGTACGGACTCAACAACCCCGACAGCTCCTTCGGTAAATCCACACCACGTACAACAACAGCAGCAACAACAACAGCAACAGCATCAACAGCAGCAACAGCAACAACAACAGCAGCAACAACAACAACAGCAACAACACGCTCAAATGACGCTTGCTCAACAAATGTCCGAAATGCAAGCTGCGTTGAATGCTATGGCTGCCTCTCAGCTTCAACAACAACTTCAACAGTATCCTGGTCTCATGATGGGCATGATGGGACTTCCTCTCGGCTTAAACGTTCCGGCTTTAGCAGCTATGAACCTGCAGCCACCATTAGTTCCTATTATGCTTCCTCCGCCACCTTACGAGGGAGCCTCGAGCGGTTATCCTCCTATGAACGCTCAGGCTGATATACTGGCGAAACAACATTTGGCTTTACAACAGCAGCAAGCTGCCGCGGTAAGTTTGTCTTGAAATGATAATTTCTCTTCAGAGGGAACTCACTTCTGGTAATCTGACGCCTGATTTTTCGTCTTTGTTTTGGTTCAATGTTACAGGCAAACGCTGCAGCGTCACAGAAACGAGCGCGTACTCGGATCACAGACGAACAGCTCAAGATTCTGCGGGCCCATTTTGACATCAACAACTCGCCCGGAGAGGAACAGATCCTCGATATGGCTGCGCAGAGCGGATTACCCCCGAAAGTGATAAAACACTGGTTCAGAAACACATTGTTCAAAGAACGACAACGGAACAAGGACAGTCCGTACAATTTTAACAACCCACCAAGCACCACGCTGAATTTAGAGGAGTACGAAAAAACCGGTGAGGCAAAAGTCACGCCGCTGAATTCTAGCGTTTCTGGTAGCAGCTCGGCGGATGACAAAAGTCCGAACAAACAGACTTCTCCACCACCCGCCCCATCCGCAGCTGGTGTAACGACGTCCTCTTCGCAGCTTCCCGAAGTTAAACAGGAAATTCCCGAACCACAGCACTGCCAACAACAAACCCTGCCTCAGTCACATTTGCAACATCAAGACGATCCTCAACACCATTCGCCGGGTAGCTCCGGCGGCCACCACTCGAGACCACATTCACCAGCCCTCAGCATGAGCTCCGTATTTTCCGGACTTCATCATGACCTCACCTCTCTCGCGCCTACCGCTACAACAAATATACCTAGCGCACCAATGCTACCTCCCAAATTGGCACCACAAAATTTTGCCAGTCCAACACCGGGCGCTGGTGGTGTCGTTCCAGCAGCGATGGCTGCGTTGGCTTTAACGCCCCAGAGGTCTTTGAGTCCCGGTCGAGGTCCGGCGGATTATTCATTCGGCGGCAACAGCAACGGCAGTAATTCATCGGGCGGCAGTTCGGGGAAGCGGGCGAATCGTACAAGGTTTACCGATTACCAGATAAAAGTGCTGCAAGAATTTTTCGAGAACAACGCGTACCCAAAAGATGACGACCTCGAATACCTCAGCAAACTCCTAACCCTCAGTCCGAGGGTCATCGTAGTCTGGTTTCAAAACGCTAGGCAAAAAGCTCGCAAGGTTTACGAAAACCAACCCGCCGCCGAACCCGTTACTCCCGGTGGAAGGGACGGCGACGACGGTGCTGGACGGTTTCAAAGGACTCCTGGACTCAACTATCAGTGCAATAAGTGCTTGCTAGTGTTCCAAAGATACTACGAACTTATCAGACATCAAAAGACCCACTGCTTCAAGGAAGAGGACGCCAAACGAAGTGCTCAGGCTCAAGCGGCTGCCGCGCAAGTTGCCGCTGTCCTCAGCTCAGAGGACAGTAACAGCAGCTCGACCACCACGACGAATACTACGCCGGCAAATCCTCCGAATGCTCCGGCGCTCGCTGAACAACTTCAGCAACCGCTCGGCGCTACTACCACTCCGCCGCATCATCAGGCTCAGGTTATTGCCCAGCAAATTCAACAGCAACCAGTACAAACGCAACAACAGGCTCAACAGTCCCAACCGCAACAACAACAACAGCCACAAACTGCCCAGGGTGAACCGAAGGAGGGTAGCTTTCAGTGCGATAAATGCAACCTGATGTTTGGAAGGTTCGAACTGTGGCGGGAACATCAACTGGTTCACATTATGAACCCGACTTTATTCCCGCCCGCCTATCCCCCGGATTCTCCGTTCGGTATTCTTCAGCAACAGGCACTTAACGCTACCAGTGGCGTTACGACAGAAGCGCCGCATCCTTTGATCGCTATGATGCAGGACAGGAAAAGAAAGTTCGAGGACTTTGAAGAAGGTACTGGCAGCGACGGCCGAGCCACTTCCGAACACTCCGAACAACCAAAGGACAAGAGATTAAGAACCACGATACTTCCCGAACAACTCGACTATCTCTATCAAAAATACCAAGTCGAGTCAAACCCCTCGAGGAAAATGCTCGAGACTATAGCCAGGGAAGTTGGACTCAAGAAACGGGTAGTTCAAGTATGGTTTCAAAATACCAGAGCCAGAGAGAGGAAAGGCCAGTTTAGAGCGCACAGCCAAGTTATCAACAAGCGTTGTCCCTTCTGTCCGGCACTTTTCAAGGTCAAATCGGCCCTGGAATCCCACCTTAGCAGCAAACACGCCGATCAAGTTGCCCGCGGTGAGGTAAACATCGACAATATACCTGACGAGGAATTGTCCATGGAATCGGCACCATCGAATCCTAGTACGCCTAACATGATGCCGCCGTTGTTTCCGCCGTTCAATACAGACATGGAGGCCTCGCTAAAGAAATACTACGAAGAATCTATGAAACGATACATTAGTGAACTTCAGGCTCATACCAGTAATGGTAAGCAGGAAGTTGCCACCCAGCAAACGACCAGTACGACTGGCGAATCGCCTCTGGATCTTAGCAAACCCGTGGATCTCAGTCGACCCGTAAAACTGAGCCTTGGCGGGCTCGGGGGACTTCTCGACGAGCATCACGGCGGACATTTGAGAAGCGGAAGCGACTGTGGGCCCCTTACCGACCTTTCGGAGCGCAGTATGTGCGATGACGACAGTATGAGCGAGACCACGGAATTTCTTGACGATGAAAGCGGACCCGCCAGTCCTGCGTCGAGCACGCAAAGCTCTAGACACGGGGCTGCTGGCGGTGGTGGAGGACAACTTGGCGGTGGTAACGTTGGCGGAACGCAGAGCGGTGGTGGTGGCGGTAAACGGTACAGGACACAGATGTCAGCTACCCAGGTCAAGGTCATGAAGTCACTGTTCTCCGACTACAAGACACCGACGATGGCTGAGTGCGAGATGCTCGGCCGCGAGATCGGGCTCCCAAAACGCGTGGTCCAGGTGAGCAGCAACCCCCTACTTCCCCATCTCGCAGCTGAGGAAAGGTCAGCGAGCTAATGAAGACGAGTTGCAGGTATGGTTCCAGAATGCCCGAGCCAAGGAAAAGAAGGCACGTTTGGCGGCCGGACTTCCGGCTGAGGGTTCGGCCGTTCCGCCTCATCGGGGACCGACTGGACCCGACGAGTGTAGACTCTGCGGGGTCCGGTACTCCCCCAAGTCCCCCCTACAGGAGCACGTATTCTCTCGACGGCACATCGAGTCTGTTCGGGTAGCCGTCGAGGATGGTACCCTCGTCCCGCCGACCCCCGGGGCTCCAATCCTACCGGCCAGTGTCCAGGCTGCAGCGGCTGCGGCCGCCGCTAACTCCAATTCTTCAACGGTCGGAACAACTCCCTCTGCTGGTCATCAGCAGCAACAGCAACAACAGCAGCAGCAACAACAACAGTCGGACGAGAACATGATGTACGGATCGCTATTCCTTCATCCAACCGCCATGTTCCCACCGTCTCAGCAACAGCAGCACAATAGCGGAAACGTCCAGGCTACACCGGCCACCACAACCGCCGGTGAGTGTCTGGCCGACCTCCTAGACTCATAAGTTCTTCTTGTTCTTGTTGTTGTTCTTGTTGTTGTGTTTCTTTATTTTATTTTATTATTATTATTATTATTATTATAATTATCAATTTGTTTTTTTCTCAACTGTGGCGCGAACGTGGACGAGGATCGGCAAATTTTTTCTTCATTCTTGATGATTTTTCAAGCTATAGTATTGAATGATGGGTATAGATACATTCATGATATCCTATCCTCGAACACGCGATTGCCCCGATGATATCTCGTTGTTCGTACACGTGACTCTCGCGAAAATCGTAACTATTTTGTTTCTTTTTTTTTTATTCAAAATTTCGTTCGTTTGAATTCATCTTGAAATTGACATCTCGATTTTTATTATTATGATTATTATGATTATTATTATTTTCAACTATTTCTTCTATATGTATGTATATTGGGCCCGTGTGATAATCTAGGGGGCCCTCCCCCCTCCCCCTCGCCCCCCCCCCTTCCTCCGTTATTTATCAAACATATTACCCCTCCTCCGCGACCTTAGACCCCCCCTGCCCCCCCGTGCCCCTTCGTGAAATTTTAGTGTAAATTCTCGTAGTGAACGAGAAAGAAGAAAACAAAACAAATCACAAAAGCGAAAACGAAAAAAAACACAGAAAAAAAAACTACCTTAATAATATAGTATAATAAATAATATATCCAGAGCTAGGCAATACTGAAAGTTCCTATCAGATGACTATTCTAGCGTAAGATATTTAGAAACGTGTCGGATTAATGATTTTGAAAGATGATTATTAAGATGATTACGATCGTGATTATAATTATGAGAAAGGATAAGAAAAAAAAAGGAGGATATAAGTAGACGATGATGATCATGATGATGATGATGATGATGACGGATCGCGTGGTGATTAGTTAACGTTGAACAAGAAGAAGAACATGAAATGAAATTGAACAAGAAAATATGTTTTAGAAAGATGTTTTTTTTTTTAGCGGTTTTCGGACGTAACTGATACTTTTTTTTCTATTTTATTTATTTATTTTATTTTATTTTTTCTATTTCCTGTTTTGTTCTCATCGCTTTATTAATATATTATACGTATAGGACAATTTAAGGGTCGGACGCGAATTGATAATCACCCGAGAGACAGAGAGATACGATTGTGTACATATAGTTTAACAAGTAAAGACTATATATTAGAATTTATACACGATTTTATTTTATTTTATTATTATTATTATTATTATTATTATTATGAATAATATTATTATTTTATTTTTCATATAATATAGTAGATTGATATACCTATACATATAATATTATGTGTTATATCGCGCATTATCTGATATAATATATCGATTCGATTCGATTCGATTTTATCATTTACCTATACATATATAAATATATATAGATGAATATATACATACGGTATATATATATACTATAGATATCTACGCGTATATCGATTTCGAGATAAAGTAAAAACCAACAAAACAAAATAAAATAAAAATAAAAAAACACAAAAAAAAAAGATAAAAAAATAAATAAAACTAAACGTTTTAGTTCGTTTATTATATAGTATAGCCAGGAACGGAGGACAGACTATATCGGCTTTAATTCCTACTTAGGATATGAAAGAAAGATGAAAGAAAAAAAATCAACCCCCTCTTCCCTCGCCTCACCCCCTCGACCCCCTCTATACCCCTGAATCGTCAGAAACTATTTCCACTATCGGAAGAACATCGACGACTTATTGAATGCATACGTATATATACATTATACATAACGTGCTATACATATATATATATATATCAATCACGGATTCATTTTTCATTCCCGAATTTTTGTATTTATTTTATTTTCATTAGATTTCTTTTCATTAACTATATATAGATAGATATATATATACTCGGTGCAGGAGCGAAGAAACTAATTACTCCCCCACCCCAAGCCCTTTTGTAAATAATGAATAGATAAATAGACACATACGTATACAAGCGCATGTATGTATAAGGTATTACGAATTATGAAATATGAAATTCCGGTGTAATACGGTGAGAGAAAAAAAAGAAATGGAGTAAAATTCAAGTTGGAATAAATTTGAAAAAAAAAATATATATATATAATACATAAAAAAGTACCGAAGATTTCATTTTTTTAAATGGGACAGATTAGGGCCCTCTCGTTAAGACAGAGCTCAATTCTGACCCTCGCGATTTGTAGTTGCTAATTGAAAAAACGTAATTTAACACGAAGAGTCGCGTTTCATGAGATACGAGAGATGATAGAGAGAAAGAGAGAGAGAGAGAGAGTCGTTTCCCACAATATATGTATAAGAAATATATACGTATGATTATACACATATATGTTGTATACAGACCTATATTTTACCGCAAAAAGACAATCATACACACGCGTTGTAAGAATTTCTCAACTCGCATAAATCGAATCAACCATGAATAATAATAATTATTATCATTGTCATTGTTATTATGATTAATATGAATATTATTATTATTGTTATTACTATTATGATGATTATTATTATTACTGTCATAGATTATTATATAGATTAGTTTTCAAATCTCTCGCATTTTCATTATACACTATACTACCACGTATACATAACTATACCTATACAGAGATAATTATAATATGCGTATAATTTATGTATTAATCTTTTTCTATATCCGTCTATATTTCTCTCTCTTTCTCTATCTTTTTTTATGGGGTATCGTTCAAATCAAATACACCAACTCGCAATCGTGTATAACGACGACAAAAGACGACAATGACAATGACGACGACTAATACACATTGTTCTATCCAATCATCCTTATTACGACTACTATTATATACTACAATGCGCTACACCACTATTACTGTCATTAGACGATTACGATTATCATTATTATTATCATTCTTATTATTATTGTCATTATTACGATTTTTTATTAATATTATTATTGTATTATTATCATTATTATTAATATTATTATTACTATTATTATTATTATTGTTTGACGCGTTAGTTATTTATGATTTTCTATATACATATGTGATTGCCGTATCCTCGCCTGATTCTTATCGAACATTCATACATATTATACATACATATGTATATTGAATGAATTTTTTCAACTCAAACATCACTAGCACACGCTTCTTTCAATGTATGATAATATAATGCCTATATTATCATGAGGAGAAATGAAAATTTCAGCAAATTTTTTTTTTCTTTTTTCTTTTCTTGCTCGATTTTTGTTTATGAATGTTTGAATTTTTTTTCCTTTAATCATGGCGAAGGTACGGTCCTGATTCCCGCTTGAATACCAATTCCCCTCCCCTTTCGTTTCCTGCCCTCGCAAATTTTTTTTTTAATACGAAAAGAAAAAAAAACTAAACAAAAAAAATGTTATGTGCCCCCCCCCCCCCCCCCCCCTACCTTCCTCTTTCTCTTGTGTACATAGTTTATCATTATTATTATTAATATGATTATTATTATTATTTTATATTATTAATATTATATTATTTTCTTCCGTTCTAGTCTAAAATAAAGCTATACTATCACAAGATTATTTTTTTCGTTTGTTGTATTTTTTGTTCATCCTGTTTTTTTTTTCTTTCTTTTATTTTTTCTTTTCTTTTATTTTTTTCTGTACGAAGCAAAGTGGGAGAAAAATAAGAAAACGAGAAAAAAGGAAATTAATTCCCTGATGTAAATTTGAAAGAAGAAAAAAACTGTTTCTCTTTCGTTTCGTCGTTTTTCAAAATGTATGTGAAGTTTATCCCATTTCAAACGTTTGGAAAATATCCTTCATCCTTTATTTTCATCATTATTATGATGATATAATTGTATGATTAACCATACCGTAGCAGGTAATTATCATTTATCTTATTTTATTCGGTTTTCATTCGTATTCTTTCCATTATCATTATTATTGTTATCATTATCATTATTATTACTATTATTTGACAAAATTTTCATACTTTATCGACCACTCATATATCTATCGATTCTCAATTCAAATTGAATTTGTTTGATCGAATAAGCTTACATACCTTTACAATAATACATATTGCAAGATGGAATTTTTGACTTCACTATGCCATATTATCTGTACTATAACTATCGACGTGTGTATCTATGTATGTACTTACGGTTATATGCATATACGTGCTTAACTAAGTTCAGTGAGTTCAGCTTCTTGCATATACTCGATATACGACGTATATAACGTACACATGTATATTACATACTCGTATATGTATATATGTACACGTATAGATAAATGGGTTAGCAGCGAGTAGTTACGCGGTTAATTAGATGACAACTTGCATTGCTATACCTACTCATGCTGGTGCTGCTGGTGCTGGTTCTACTGCCTTAACACCACCTTATACGATAGCAGTTTGCGCAAATTGATACCGACAGGGGCTAAGCACTGACGGTCTTCCCCACGTATACGTATATGTGTGTATCTGTATATATGTATATTGTACGTACGTACCTACGTACATTCCCTGTACGACGACCACCATCACTACTAGTACTGCCGCTGCTAGTCTTTGCCATACGGATTAATGATTAGCTGAAAAATTAATGAAATTACGGGGATCAGCACACCTATCCATGATCTCACCTACGAACATACCTCTGCATATTCGATTGGTTTCAACGCGCGGCTCTCGTAAATTCAATTATTTTTCATTTTCATTCGGGTTTGATAGAGAATTAGGAAAATTGAGGTGAAAAAAACATCATCGTACTAACTAATACAGCTAACGGTAATACTGTAAGAGTGTATAACAGCAGGATCAGAATATTATGGGTGATTACTTGTACGATATGAAAAGTCGATTCTGTTCCTCGCAGAAACATGCATGTGAATTGAAAGAGATGGGGCAATTTTTTATCCCCTTTATCTCAATATGAAATCTTGTGAAATTCATATTTTTTCGTGTATTATTATCCCGTGCGTTTGAAATTAGAATTACTCCAAGAATCGGTAAGAAATATTCTGCCAATGACAAATCATTTTGACACCCTTGTTTTGATCTCGGAAAAACATCTCTCGTTTCAAATAGAGAAAAAAGAAGATAAATGTGAAAACCGAAGAGTCAAAATCGAATTTCTGTCTACATAGAAGCCCGAGTTCAAATGAAACGAGATACGGCAATTTTTCATGCTCATCATTAGCACGTGAACCCATGTGAATTTTAGAATTTTTTTCTATTCAGCCGTTTTTGAGATCATTACACGAGTTTGTTAGCCAGACTGACATCTTCTTGAAAACGTGTTTTCCTGATACTGTAGAGAGCCGAGAGAGAGAAGATTCGTTTGAAATCTAGAAAAATCATTTGCGGATTAAACGAATGCTTTGCTTTTGTCACCAAAGCTGATGAAAAATCGGGATAGAGAAACGGTAGGATCCTCTTGATCCTCGACGTTGGCGAGCAGCCACATGCAGCTGTAATCTGGACCTCTGGTATAATCGCGGTACACTGTGTTCTAATTATCTCTGGTGTTTTTGTCGGTTTCATTTAAACCCCTACAAAAGGTGGAGGTGAAAGGAGGAGGTGGGTGGGTTGGCTAGGGAGAGATCAGTTTGAGATTCTTTGGCCCTATTGTACCCCAGGGCAGTCATGGTCCGATTCCGATACTCGGGTATATAGCCGCTCGGCTTAAATATCGACGGAGGTTTCGCCTCATCCCCGTCATCCCGAGTACCTTAAATCGCTCCATAAAGAGCGCATCCCTCCGGACAATCGAGGTGTATAACCGTCTTCAATGGCTTTCAAAAATAGTTGTAAGAAACAAAAAAAAAAAGTACGTATATACATATACCTATATATACCCATGAGTGCATCGATAAAAAAGGGCAAAAACCGTCGAACGTTTAAAAGTGAAAAAAAAGCTTTCACACAGAATGAAGGGGAATATTCGGTTCGCGATGGAAAATTGATTCTTTATTGTTAGTCTTGGCTACTGAAAAGCCATAGAATACTTTTGAGCGGTACGTTTGAACTTTTTGATACCGCCGACACACGTCGACGAGTCCTCACCACCGATCCTCGTCCTTATAGGAAAGGCACGACGTGTTATGTGGGAAAAGGAGACAGAATTAGGGGGGTCCAAGGGTTGAATAATTTTCGTATTTTTATTATCCTCGGTAACTTTGGCGTGTATTTAACGGGGAAAATGGGACCCCCTACTCTTTTCTTCCTCCGCTCTATGGGGAACGTGCCGAATTCGTGAATTTGAATTTCTAATTCAAATCCGAATTTGAATTTCTATTTGAATTTGAATTTCTGTTTCGACGCGTGCGCGAAGGATACTCAAACACACCCTTCAGGTAAAAATGGGCTCGACACGTGCCCCATCCGTAATTCCATACGCGCATAAATACTCCGGAGAAAATCACCTCCTTCGGAAGTGCGAGGAAATAAAAAAAATATTATTCAAAAGTCCTTTACGGCACGTGTCGTCGTCAAAGACAGACAGACAGAAAAAGGACCAAACAAAATACCCAACCGACGGAAGAAGGGTTTCACTTTTTTTTTAAGAACGGAGGGTTAGAAATTCTGAAAAAATTAGCATCAGATTTACCGAATTCAAATCTCTGATTGAATAACAGAAGAATTCATCAAGAAATTGAATAGTAAGATTATAACCTAAGGGTTGGCCAAAGCTATACGTATTATATGTATATCGGATGTTATGCCGCGTCGATTCGCGTCTCGTATATCTCTCTCTCCATTTCTCTTTCGGGGCCATATGTTACCCGATACTTTGACGCTATTAATTATATCGATCTATCCAGGCACGACGACGAGTATAGAAAGGCAGCAGCAGTAGCAACAGCGGCAGCTTTCCCCCTCGATGTCAGGGGCGTCGATGAAAAAGAAATAATAAAAAGGAAAAAAACTAGATGTAAAAAAAAAACGAACCTCCTAAACACAAGAGGAGAGCGATAAAATGATACAGAAACGAAGTATAGAAAAAAAAAAAAAACAAGAAGGGGGGAGAAGCGAAACGAGGGTAGCAAAAAAATAAAAATGAAAAAATTGGGAGGGTAAAATAAATATCAATCGTTTTGGGAATAGTGCGAAAAGCATACTTGGAGAATATAAATCATTACGCAGCAGGGTTTATTATATTATATAGACGCGTGAGTCACCGGAATGGGATATATATCGTTTGGTTTTAGGGTTGGGGTAAGAAGGGCAGGTTTCGGGTAAAAAAGTCATTTCGGTGGGAACTAAATGAAACGAAACGAAACGAAACGAAGGGAAGGGAAAGGAATGGAAAGGAAAGGAAAGGAAAGGAAAGGAGAGAGCTAAAGCCAATAAGAGGGGGGCCCGCGCGTGCAGCCTGGAAGTGATCCAGCCACCGATTTAATTGATCGACCTATTGAAACTGACTCTTCACGTTCGGTAAACTACGGGCAAGAATCACGGCACGTACCCGATCGTAGGTGGGAAGGGTTAAACCCTACAAAACCTATACTATACAGATACTGCAGGCAATGGGAAAGAATAGTTACAATCCCCCATTGTCCCCCGGAAACTCATCCTGTCCGCGACAGCACGCGACCACTATTCTCCAAGCCTCAAACTACCTACATCCAATTTAAGGGGCGCTGGAACAAAAGGGGTACAATTGTCAGAGTGAAAAAAAACGACATTTATTGGAAAACAAGGTTCTTTTCGCTTTTGTTATACAAAAACGTGAATCTTTGATGAATTTTTCAAACCGTCATACTTAGTTAAACCACTTTTAGCTTCGACATTCTCAATTATTTTTCAGAAAACTCGCGGTCTGCTGTCGAGAATAGAGTTTTTTGAAATTTCTTGTACTCTAGAATCAAATTCCTGATTCTTGTAGACGAGTTTCTCGAAGATTGGATTTGATTAAATTCGATTAAAGTAAATTTTTCAATTCTTCACTCATCCTCAGAAGGAGTTTTTCGTGCTTCGAACAACAAATGTCAAAATTCCTTGTGTTTCGGAATAGAATTCCTGATTCCTATGCAATTTTTTCTCGAAGATTATATCTGAGCGATTCGATTGAACTATAAATTTGTGGAATCTTCACTCATCGCCCTTTTCTCTCCAACCACTTCGGCTCTTTTCCAAAAAAAAAGTCATAGTTTTGTAGCACCAGTTTTTTGATATTTTGACAATACACGTGCATTGAAATATCGGAATTTCTGGCGCTCGAGAATCGTTAAGAAGTCATTATTCGAACCAGTTATAATTATCCTAGAAGAATAGCAAATTTCGACATTCGAAATATAAAAAATGGTCAAATTTTTACTGATGAGCCGGTTTTATCCACCCCCAAAAAACTGCAGGATGTCTCGTTTGTGGAAATTTCAATGAGGATCGAATTCCTGATTCTCTAGTAATATTTTCTTATTCGTGTATAATTCGTGGGAGAATGTATATCATGAGGCGAGTTAGTTTGACGAAGGTATGCGAGGATGAGGATGAGGGTGAGGGCGAGGGGTTAGTAGGTACGCAAGGTACGTAACTGACTAAAGGACGAGGTGTAGAGACGGGTATAAAATTACAAAAGTCGGCAGTGAAGCGAACGACGATGAGGATACCCGAGGACGAAGACGAAGACGAAGACGAAGACGAGGAGGCGACGTGCGGTGCAGTCGAGCTTCCCCTCGCGTCGTCGTCGTGTTTGTTGAAGGCGCTACAGGAATCCGGCAAAAAACTGACCAGTCGGCTACTGGCCACTCTAATACCCGGCTATAATGTGCTACATTATTCTATACCGTGTCCAAACTAACTCGTTCGCGTCAACTTATTCCATAGCTATATTCATCCCATTCCATTCCATCCCATCCCATCCCATCCCATTCCATTCCATTCCATTCCTTTCTCAATAAGGACCTTCTCCTCCTATATCCTTCCGCGGAATTGCGTATATACTTCGAAGCTATGCACAACTCGACCATAATCCCTACTTTTCCTCCCGCATTCCAACTAATTCTGGTAGGAAATTCAGGTAGATGAAAAATTTGCGAAAATGAGGATGCGATTTGCGAAAAGAGGTACACGTAGACTAATATACGGTGCGGGAGGCTGAAGAGGATCTCCTCAAGTCTGCTGGCAATGGTTATAAAGAGTTGGCGGCGTCGAAAACCGCAGAGTTCCTCCCGCGGGTGCAGATGCTGCTGCTGCTACGTCTGGCTGTTGCAGGGCTCTTCTCGACGTTCGTTCAAGTTGTTGTCTTGAATTATACTCTGATTATACTCTGCGTACTTGCGCAGCATCCCGGCTATGATTAAACATTAAACAACGTCATTACCTATCCGGTAGGCATTACCTGGAGAAGAAGAGAGGAAGAGGAGGAAGAGAGGAAAGGAAAACCTGCGTGCTATGCGACCGCGATCGCTCGTGTCCTCCTCCTACGAGACGAGCAGGATTAGACCCCCCCGCGTAATCCTCTCTGGTGAAGTAGACTCGAGAATACGATACGGTTATTCTTCAGTTTGTTACCATACCGCATATTGTTGCCAGGATTTTAATCACTCTGTTGAACATTTTTCGGAATCTTAGGTATACACAATAATTCACCCAATTCACAAGGCGCCCCCCATTATTTTTTCAATTTCAAATACATACTCAGAGTATGAGAAATATGGCCACGAACATGGCGAAGGGTTTTAACGCGACGAAATAATGGAAAAACAATTCTTTACTTCGTGACTTGAACGGTTCAAAAACACCAGAATAGAGTACACTATTTTGCAAAGTGATCAGAGTACACCTTATCTCATAAATTTGACAACTCTAACAACGTTTGAGTAATGAAATAGTGAATTTCGTTCATTAACGATGCGAACTTCAACTTCATAATCTTACCGCAAAATAGGATGTTCATCTTCTTATCCGTGTTGGTTTCTTTCTTTGGTTTCGATTCCTTTAATTAGGTACAGCCAATATTGCGACGTGCGACGGTTCGAAATCTTCATGTGAAATTTCCCTTCTGATATTAAGTTATGAGGGAAAAGTTGAAGCTTTTTCAATAATTTCCCAATCTTTTCATACGTATTCATTATTCATGTGTTTCAATATTTGATTAATACTAGACCGTCTCACAAGAATTCGAAACATTCGGACACCATTTAGAATTCCCAGCTTATAACTATACTGCTGGGTTTGCATTTTTCTCATACCGACTGATTGGAAATAACCCATGAAATTTGTTGAATATCTTCACGTGAACTTGAAAAGATGTCTCGAAACTCGGACATTTGAGTCTAATCGAAATCTGGTTTGTCATACATGGCATATAGTCGAGAAGATCCTAAATTTCCAAATAAGTATTCATCATCCGTGTAAAGTGAGGATGAAACGTGTCGAGTACCTGAATTTCTATAAATTTCATTCAAGAATTTTCACCGTTGATCGAGAAGTCGTTTCAGATCCATGTCACACGTATTCCTGTCTCCATTTACCCCAAAAGATTCATTCGAACCTCAAGCCTCAAGCTCCAAATTCGAGTTCACAATGATCGAAAACTATACAGGCAAAGAGAAATACAAAATGAACAAAAAAAAAAAATGCATTTCTCCGCATAACCAGATCGTTTCGGTCCTCGAAAACGGGAGTCCGGAAGGAGGAATAAATTTTCCTCAAGTCTAGTTTTAGTCGGTGATATATACAGAGTCCGGGACGTATCTATTCGGCGTAAAAGAGACGGCTGAAATTATAGCCGGATCCTCTCTAAGTCGTAAGATTCCCTCCCTCTTCCACTTCCTTCTCTTCATCTTGTGTTGAACTTCTTCCATCAAGTAGTGAGATTTGATTTCGTGTTGCGGTGGGTAGGTATAGCAAGCGGTAGGTAGGTATATAAGATAAAAGTGTATGGGGTATAGGTAGGTAGGTATAGACATGCTTCGTGTGCCCTAAATATTGTTAGTCACACCAGATTCACGCTGCGTGACTGAGCCACGAAAATTACAAAATAGCTCCTACCTACCTCCTGGCTGCTGAGATGCCCCTGCGTACAGCAGACAACCGAAGAAGAGACGAAGTGGAGGCGAGAATAGGAAACAAGTAAATTGCTCTCTTCGGAGAGAACAGATACGACGATGTAATTATTACATTCGTTAATTATGAGATAAAAAGACCTCAGGCTGATAGAAAAAAATTCTGGACAAGAAAAAATTTCATTACGAACAAAAAATTGTGGAATTAGAAAAAAAAAAAAAAAATATGGATCCTTTTTCTTTACCTGCAGCTATACATTGACGTACCTACCACCTTCTTTCGACTTCGCGGTTCGCCGAATCTTAGCGTTACTTTACAGCGAGCTGCTGCTTTTGCTCCTGCTGATGCTACTCTATCCCCTTAACTCGGTTATAATAACTGTCGAGAGAATAGCAGGCAGGCAGGTAGGTAGGTAGGCAGGTAGGTAGGTAGGTATAATAACGATTCGTCGTTGAAATTATTGTTTCTGCGGCAAGAAGAATAAGAATAAGAATAAGAATAAGAATAAGAAGAAAAAGTACGAGAATAAGAAGTAGGAGTAAAGTTCTTTTTGTTCTTATTATTCTTTGCCGCGTTGTCCCCGCGCCATAGCAGCAGCAGCAGCAGCAGCAACTCTCGCATCAGCAGAGCACGGGCCCCTCGTCTGTAATTATTCGGCTAATTTGCTTGTGCCCGATTATACCTGGCCGCTGCAAAAGCCTCAGACAAAATTGCTCTGCCTCGCTGTGTGGATATACTCTGGCTCTAAAATACCTAAGTAGGTATTTACAAACAGGGGAAGCGAGAGGAGGAGGAGAATCCGAAAGACCCTTGTTTCTCATATTTCCTTTATTTATTTATTTATTTATTTATTTTTCTTCCCTTATATCTAAAAACCGTATTTTATCATCAGGAATAATTGTCACATCTCTCTATATATATAATCTTTAATAATTTCGAGTCGAACGATCGAATACTTCGGATCATAAGAAACACGTAAAAAATCAAATTAAAGTAAACCGAGATGCTTCTGATTGCTCCTGGACGAGGTCCAGAGACCGGAGTCTGTATTGGTCTAGAATCTTGGGGGGTTTGGACCGTCTCGGGGTTTAGACTCGAGACCGAAAGCAGAATCGCGTTACATAGTGAGTTTTTCCCAGTAGAAGAAGAAGAAGAAGAAGAAGAAGAAGAAGAAGAAGAAGAATAAGGAGCAGCAAAAGCGGGGGCAGGCAGGCGAAGCATCGCTTCGTTTCGAGGCGGTTGCGTATTAGGAATTCATATCTCGAGGGTGTGGAGAGGGTGGAGTAACATAGCAGAAGACTAAGATGAAGAAGAATAAGAAGAATAAGAATACAAGGGAGGTTGCGGGGGAGGTGGGCTCCTCAAGTGTGATCAATACAGACTCATTCTTAGCCGCGAATATAGTCTTATAAACCAGCGATACTCAACTCTAAAAAAATCAAATACAAGTTCCTCCAAAACGTATGAGATATAGAAAAACGGACCGCAAAATCATCAAAAACTTCTCCTTGATCCACGTGGTACGACATCCTGAATGGAAAAAAAAATAAATAAAATGCATTCAAATCTCGGCTCGCGTACATATACCACGTGCATATGTATATATACAGATTTATAGATGTTATATGTACGCAGGTAAATACATTCTTTGATATTAAAAATGAAATTTCTATGATGTTTGAGCACCGCATTGCTTTCCCGGATCCGACGAGATGTTTTCACGTAATTTCAGATTTTCCGCGCTTCTTGGCAAACCTTCCACTTCTTCTACTCCTTCTTCTTCGTCTTCTCCTGCTTCTGCTCCTCATTTCTCAGGGTTGGGGTAAAAATTGTAAGAGGATGGGGTATACCTTGGGTGAAGGGGGTTGTGGAGGCCAGGGTGGGTGGATGGGTGGGTGAAGCAGACATACATTAATAACCGAGAGATACGTATCTCTCTTCTGTATAGCTTCTAGACCAACCAACCAACCCCTGGTTATATCCAGCTCTATATAAATGTATGACTAACCAGAAGCTAGCTCCGCTATACTCGAGAAGCCAACTTATTAAGAATAAATGAGAAATCTTAGTCGAAACCAGACGAGAAATCCCATACCATCACATCCCACCCCACCCTGCAAACACATACGTGCGTTATTATAGATATATGGATAGATACGTGCTGAAGAATTATATACAAAAAGAGGAAAGTCTCGCGAGAGAATTCGCAGACACGATTCTAACTATCTACACTCGCGTGTGTTTCTGTGTGTGTGTGTGTGTTTCAGTTCGTCCAACATTTTTTCTTTTTCGTTCATTTTTTTTTTTTTCTTATCTCTTTGAGTCAAAGAAAGGGAGAGAAATAGGGGGGGGGGGAGCTTAAACTGCTGCAGGTAAGCAAAAAGCGCAAAGCGAATGCCTAATAATATTAAGCGGCGAGACAGGCGAGTAGCTGGAGAAGCGAACGAACGAACGAGGCGAAGAGGAGGCGAACAGTTCCGTACCGGGCGAAGACAGGCGTCCGAGAGACTCGTCGGTACTAAATCTTTCGCGTCACATTCGAGGATCGGAGAATAGGCGTCCTCGAAATAAAAGCTCCAGTCTGCGGGGAGGAAAGAAACGAATGAGCAGAGAGGAGAAGAGAAGAGAAGAGAAGAGACGCTCGTCCGTGGCATTGTACGCGCTCGTACGTCGATATATAGCTTGAAAATCCTTTCCCTCTCTTTTCCTCTCTCGCGAGTACGAATTCGCGAACGAAGTGGAAGAGTCCCAGTCCGAGTAGTCGGGATAGTCGCGAGATATCGCCAAGTCGCAGCGGTGGCGGTGGCGGCGGCGGCGTCGCGGTCGGAGGCGTCGTCGCGAGAGACGCGAGAAGAGAGGCTGGATAAGGAAAGGGAAGGAGGAGGAAGACGAGTCGTATCGCGGATTGGTTAGCAGCGAGACTTGCGAAGAGTCGCGGTGTCGGCAGTACCTCCTTTACCTCTCGCTCTCTCTCTCTTTCTCTCTCCTCCTCCAACTCCAACTCAGACTCCTACTCCATCGCAAACGTTCGCCACACACACCCCCGGCCAGGAGACGACGCGAGGAGAGAGAGAGAGAGAGAGAGAGAGAGAGAGAGAGAGAGAGCGGTCTTATGTTGTACCCTGCAGTTCCTGATTCCCAGCACGGGACAGATCTCGTTCGAACTGCGCTAAACCGACACGCAAAACTCCTTATCTCATATATATGTATGTACCTATGCGCGATTGCGAATCAACTAGCCCGATACACACTATCGGCCTTTAGTCGACTCCGAACCATGACGTATCTACCTCTTACATTGAGGATATTGTCCACGCGTTCTTGATTACACTCATGGGCGATCTTTGGGCAATAAACGAGCATATTATCATTCGACTGATGGGCCAGACTTATGACTTTCGGAGAGCAGTATAGTCACGGTTGTAAAAATGAAACGTGGTCCAAAATCAACTTATTTCCTCATCAAAGTTCATTTTACATCATTATAATTATTTTACTAAAAATCAGTCGCTGCACGAATTGAGGCACACCGTAGGTCCGATTTCACTTTCTCAGGATCCGAATTGTTCGGAAGACGCGCCGTCATAAATTGGACGAGGTAAATTAAATTGAAAAAATTATCATATCAAGATATGGCCAATTTTCCGAAAATCGAACATTTCTTTTCTGCTCATTTGCAAATAACTCAGCCTGGAAATTGAATTTTCCAATGTCCCTCGTTCAATTAGTGACGGCCTGTGTTCTTTCGAATTTTGGTCATGGATAAGTCGAATCGGACCTACGGTGTGCCTGAATTCGTACAGCAACCGTTTTTAAGTGAGATGATTATATCGATGCAAAATGAACTTTGGTGATGATGCTTCATTTTTCCAACCGCGACATACAGCTCCCCTTGATCTCGCTTAGATTTTTTTACCTTAAGATCGTGTACTGTGAGTAAAATCCTCAGAAATGTTCCTTCTAACTTACATAAACTAATGAATCTATTCATTGGTGAATTTATTCACGTTGAATCCAGAGAAAAGTCTTATACGTCGTGACCGTGATCGTGAGAATCCGTTGATCCGTTCACCAAATATCGTAAAATGTAATGAAATTTTATTTCTCTGATAACTGAAGACTTACTGGACTGATTGTTTCAAAAATCTGATCGGATTCAGAGAACGAAGAACAGCATCGATTGAGACCAAGATCGCGAAAGTCCTTTCATTTGTGCTCAGGATATCGTTGGACAGAAAATTAACCACCCAAAAAAACCCATTGATTTTCGTTTAATTACGGTCGGATCTCGAAGCGTGGAGATCCAGATGGTGAACGCTCAATTTTTCATTGTTTTAGGAAATATCGTATTTCCCATGTTTGAAAATATCACTGCTCTCAAAGGACTTGATATAAAAATCGCAGAACTACACCGATTCTTTGATTAATTATGTCTCTGCGAAGTTGGGAACGTTAATTGTTTGAACCGCGAACATTACACGACGCTTTTTAACCGAACAAAATTTGAACATTTTCAAGACACTGTGTAACTCACCTTTGGTTTTCTATCCGTTTTAAATATTTTGGAATTTTTAAGTCGACGAATAATCGTGGTAAACTACATCTTTCCAAGTTTTCCATTGAATCAACTTTCCGAAGCTATCAGGCAGGTGATTGAAACGTTTTCGACATATTTCAACAGAGGGGGACAGATTCAAGGGAAATTTTGCGAGAATAGTACATCGGCTTGTGACTAGGCAATTTTTTTTTTTTCTTCTCATGAATCGACGAAGAATTGACCAAGGGATTAGCGGAAGGGGTAAAAAAGAACGATTAATAATTCGAGGAGCTGTCATGCATGGAAAAAATTTAGAAATTAAATTGGGCCGGAATAACGCGATCGTTGTCATTTTTCTGATCAATCAAATCGCCATCATTCGAAATAGTCCATTCATTATAAATAGTACGATATTCTCCAAAAGATCTACACACAGAAGAGTGAAAATGAATGTACCCTTGATTTCTTCAATGGTGGAAAATAATCAGGGAATTAAATTTGAGAGAAGTAACGCATTTAGTATTTTGCTGACAAATCAAATCTTTCTTCTACATCAAATTCATCAAGTTTTCTATTTTCTAAACGGTCGATACCGTTTAAAAGATCTCCATAGATACACGTATAGGATGATAAATCGTAGACGTATATGTGTTACGTACGGGGGTGTGGTCGATTGGTTAAAAAACTAATGTATGGTCGAATTCCGTGTGCGTGCGGTAATAATAATATAATAAAAAGAGGAAAGTTATCAGACACCTAGAAGCATCTCGGGGGTCTCGGGTCTTTGGTATATAAAATTCTTTTCTCCGTTGTAATTTAACTCGTAAACTCGAGGCCTGACGGGGGCCCATAGCTCGGGGCCCCTGGGCCCTGGGTCCCGAGAGCAAAAGCAACAGCAGCAGCAGCCAGGTAATCTCGGAATCGAAATTCTTTGTCATTTCGTTCGAGAAACTGCTTTGTCATTTATGTTTCCGTTTGGTTATGGGTAGCGTGGGGGGCCGGGGTGGTAAACTCGGTCTTTAGATCGCCCCCTCTTCTTTTCTTTCTCCCTCTCTTTCTCTCTCTTTCTATTTCTCTTTCTCGCATACGGATAATGGTGAAAAATAGGCATACGCCTAGGAAAAGATTTACCGAAAGCAACCCACCTCGAAAACTCCAAATGCCGAACCTCGACCTCCTCAACTGCTACAACTCTCTCTCTCTCTTTCTCCTTCTTTTTCTCTCATCCCGTTCGTTCACGTGTCAGTAGTATAATTCTCCAACACCCTAAAAGGTACCTAGAGACGCGACTATCCGGCCTAATGCCGACCGGGACCAGGTGCGCCCACGAAACCCGGATTTTTCTGTCCTTATAGAATATCGTTGAACAATGTTATACCCAGTGGGGGTTTCTCTTTCGGCCAGGGTGCAGAGGGCGTTTGAATTTCTACTGTCCAAAAATTTATCCCCTACGTATATGTTCGAGATTTTTATCCGTACACGAATTATTCGTACATATATTATATCACATAGACATGATCCCTGCCAGTGGAATTTGAAATTTTTTATTCACCGATCGGAGGCACATCTCCGTTATTTTTTGCCATTCATCGGGTGAAACAGCAGAAAAATAGAAGAAAAAAGAGAGAGAGAGAGAAAAAACAAAGAAAAATTAAAAATCGCTACCAAAATCCGTCATCCTCGTTATTCCCCTGCAACGTCCGCGTCGGGGTGCGGAGCGGATCCGAAACTCTAAGGCGAGGATCCAGTTTTTACGGGGGCCCCCTGCCGCGAGTCAGGCCGTCGCGATGAGGGCCCGACCGAGGAGTCAACCGTCAGCCCAATCTTGATGTATCTCTACTCGACGGGTTGAGGAAGAGGGCTAGGCTTTTCATTCCGTTCCATTTGGAGAACTTAGCCTTTCAATGGCAAGAATTTTATCTATTTTTGTTTTTTTGTTTTTTTTCCATTTCTCTCTAATTTCTTCGATTTTTCCCTCCTATATTCATTTCTTCTCGCTTGTATTATTCGAAAGGGAGAAAAATAAGGAAAATTACATGTACAGGTAATTTGTTGGAGAATTAAATAATTATCGCGAGGTGAACATCCGGCGGTAGGTAGGTAAGGTAGGTAGGTATAGACGCGTATATACGGTGGGGCATTATCAATTTAGTTCGCATTATTATATTTCCGAGACTACGTGCGTCTTATAGCCAGGGTCATTTTGACATCCTGTCGGCGCGGCGGGTAGAATCTACCTGCCGCACAGATGGCGCTCTATTATCTTCTAGTTAGGCTCTCCTTAACTCATTTGTCATCGTGTGCCCACCTGAACCTTTTCCCTGTAATCCACCATCACAAACCATTCGGCTAGATATACCCATTTATCCGAAAAATATTTAAACACGTGCGCGTAGCGATCGAAAAATATCAATAAATTGCCAAAAATCTTCCTGAGTCTATAGAAAATAATCCATTTCTAATCACAAGGCATTGGCTAGAAATCACTGTGATGTGTACAACGAACTCAGGTCTTCATAGATCGGGAAGTGGCATTGGCCATGGGTGTGGCATTTGGTATACCTATAAGACGATATGGGTATAAGCCCCACCGAACATATATTGCCTAGTTTATAAAATTTAATCGTCGAACCGAGACCGCGGTGTGAATAGTACCACGCTTTTTCTCCTCTCTCTTATATGTTCGTTAATGTGATTTCAAACTCTTTTATTTTTCCAAGCCTTTGGTTGTTTATTGTCGCCTTAGGTAGGTATAGGTATAGGTAGGTACGTAGAAGGTGATCGAGTCTCTAGAAGGTCGCGTTTGAAGATAGAGGAAAAAAAAAAAAAAAAAATGAATAGTCAGGGGGGTAATAAAGGGTACGTAAAAAGGTGATAAAAAAAATTTATTACGAGTAATTAATAACCGACGAAAAGCTGCTTCGAACCGATATAATATCGAGAGTTGGAAGAGGGGGCCCCCCTCTTTGTGTATTAGAATATATAGGAGAGAAGAAGGGAGGAGAAAGAGGAGAAAATTTTTCTCTCTCTCTCTCTTTCTATTTATCTTCTCTTATACATATGCATGTTGGTTGATGTATACGTATAGGAGAAATTCCCCGCCGCCAAGTTTCGGGACTAATTATTTTGATTTACGCGGTGTTTATCTTGAAACTTGTATTTCGAACGTTTAGTACACACTGCCCGTGATCTATGCCTCTTATTAACTCAACTGAGTCTTGTTAGTCCCTCAAACTCCCATGGGCCCCGTCCCCACCACAGGGTATATTCCGTGGGGCCCCTGGGGGCCCCACGGTCTCATCTTCTTCCCCGTCCTCGTTTTATTCTTGTTACCCCAGCACTCTTTGGCTCGCTTCTCTTCTGGTCAGTTCAACTCGCGCGGAGGAAGCCGGCCACGACCTGACCCTTCATAAACTAGGTCCCAACTGCGCTATATATTTTAAATGCATATAGACGTAGGCGTGTTTGCAGTTAAAATAAATACAATAAACAGGGACGTGCATAGAGAGGGCCTCGAACTCGGCACTCGGACTCGACGAGCGATCCGCACCGGGGGCGCGAGAAGTAAAAAAAAAAATGAATAAATAAAAAAATAAAAAATAAACCCTGGCATCTACAGGATCGTAACTTTTACCTACGCCCCCTCCTTCGGCTCCTTCTTCGTCTTCAACTTCTTCTTCTTCTTCGTCTTTGACTTCGACTTCGGTGTTCACCGATTTGGCAATCTTTCCGGCGTCCGTGGCACGCACAACTCGTCTCGACCCCAAGCTGTCTGGGACTCGCCACCGGCGGAGAATCCTCATCGTTCCCCTCAGACTGTATATATGTATATATATATATATATATATATACATATATATATACCTAATGCTGCCGTACGAGACGAGACGGAGGATTTTTGCTCCCGATCTTTTCTCTACATCGGTTCCCCCGTTTCGGAGAGCCGGTTTTTTTACCGATCATCGGGGAATCCGCTCTCTACTATTCTTTTCTTTGCCAAATCGCGGATTCATCTCATCTCATCTTTCTTTCTTTCTCTCCGGGCCTAATATTTTGGACCCCGACCTCCTCTTTCTCGGGATGATATTTTCAAAACGTCACCAATTCGCAACAACCTCGAAGATAAAAGAAAAACTGGGTCAAAGTCAGATATATGGAGATGAAGGTGAAACGAATGTATATATAAAGAATCCGTGACGGTGCGTTATAAACTCTCGAGACAAATCTTCATCTCTTCGTCTCGTCGCAGTAACTGCTGCAGCATCAGAACTCGTAAACTTGTAAACTTCCGAGGTGCGAGAGAACCAGACTGAAGTACAACAGACCAAGAAATAACGAAAGAAAGAATGGAAAGAGAAAAGAAAGAAAGAAAGGCTACGATACTGGTTACTGGTCAGTCTCGTCCGGCAGTCCCAGACGCGCATAAACCGACGGACCCGCGCAACCCACACACGTAGATAAGCCTGAAAACAAGCCAAAGCAAAGAGGCGATACTTGCCGGTTTCTGGTCTCTTGGTCTTCTGCTGCAGCAGATTCGAACTAACGCGAACCAAGTTCGCGAACCTCGTTGGTACCCGACCTTACAACTGCAGACCTACGTACCTTGGGACAGACAGACAGACAGACATTCAGACGGATGTACAGCCAGACAGACAGTCAGACACTATTAAACCCGGTATAGTGGGCCTGGTGGCTCGCTGGCTTAACGCGTCGACGAGAAAAGAGCCTCTTTCTCTGGTCCAGGTATTACATAGAGCAGAGAGCAGTGTGGAAGCGAGAAGAGAGATCGAGGCGAGGGCTGTAAATTATATTCTCCACCTCGCGGAGTTCGAACCCTGAGCACAGGACTACGAGCGTAACCTCAGTTCGACTCGTAAAAATCACGTATCCTTCCTTCTCTTTCTTTCTTTCGCCTTACTCTTTTTCTCTCTGGTCCTATATGGGCTCTTGCAATAAGTCGAAAGGAGTTATTGGCCATGGGTGTTTGGGCTTTCCCTTCGTTGGGATCCTACGTCTGGACTCATCTCGATGTCCAGGGCACGTGTCCTCCTCAGATCTTCTTCTTATAACTTTTTGTCTGCATTGATCTCTCATAACGTCTCTTCAATTTGAGAGGAAATGGCGAAGAATCGGTTTGAAGAAGTCTTCGTCATCTACTTCACTCGATTCCCCATATCGCATCGGTTAAATACTTATAGTAGGTACGAAGAAGAGAACTTCTTGGCCCTTAAGGCTATGGAATGGGCGGCGAATGGGTAGGTGTCGGACACACAGCAGGGCGTGGGTATACAGGGTGTCCGATCATCTCGGGGCATCCTTCGGTTTCGTTTCATTTCGTTCGGCTCCAAGCTGCGGATGTGTTTCTCGGCAACGGTGCGAGAATCTCTTGCACCCACACGCGTGGTGCCTCTGGTACCACCTCCTCCTCTTCTTCTTCTTCTTCTTCTTCTTCTTCTTCTTCTTCTTCTCCTTCCAACTAACCGTGGCTTATCCATAGGAGAGAAGAACCGAGTAAGTCGGGACCACACCAGGCCATAACAATAAATAACAACTTCCACGTGGTGCCCCGGTCGTATGTGGATACCTAGTGTCGGGTGGTTACATACGTGGTTGGATACGTGGCGTACGCGTACCGCGGGCTAAAGATTCTTCGGCGTTTATAGGTTGGTACCAAAAGACCGCGCCCTTTACTCAGCAAAGAAGTCAACCTCGGCGTATACCTGATGTTCCACCTACCTACCTACCTATACCTACCTACCTTCGCTTCTTTACTTAATCGAGTTTCTCTCCATCACTGATAGAACCCTCCAGGTGGGCCGAGGGAGTTCTCATCCTCTAATTCTTCCTCTATATTTATTTCCCATGAGTTTTGGTATATGGGAGTTGATATGGGAACATTCGGAGCATCCTTACTCTTATCAGATCGCTTAAGGAGAGCATTATGTCGTGGTTGGAAAAATTAAACGTAGTCCAAAATCAATTTGTATCATCACCAAAGTTAATTTTGCATCATTATAATCATCTCACTTAAAAACGGTTGCTGCACGAATTCAGGCACACCGTAGGTCCCATTCGACTTATCTATGACCAAGATTCGAAGGAATACTAATTGTCACTAATTGAACCAGGGAAATTGGAAGATTTAATTTCTAGGCTGAGTTATTTGCAACTAAGTGGAAAAGAAACGTTCGATTTTCGGAAAATTGGCCATATCTTGGACGATAATTTTGTCAATTCAGTTTCCCTCGTTCAATTTATGACGGTGCGTCTTCCGAACAATTCGGATCCTGAGAAAGTGAAATCGGACCTACGGTGTGCCTCAATTTGTGCAGCGACTGATTTTTAGTGACATATGATTATTGTGATGTAAAATGAACTTTGGTGACGAAATGAATTGATTTTGGACCACGTTTCATTTCTACAACCAGGACATACTGCTCCCCTTAATTACTGCGGGACGGTGTCAGTCAGTCAGTGGAATTGATGATCAGCCACCCTGATTCCGTCAAATCCGAATAAAACACACGGTCTGTGTTCATTCTTAGTCGATTGATGTATCATCGATTTTCGAAACGATCGTATAATTAACGCTCCCGATACAATGCGACATATTGACCAGACGTCTGTCCGCATGACGGAAAAGCCGTGATATTTCCGCCCTCGTTTCTTCACCCCAAGATCGATAAACTCCTAGTGGTGCATCTTTGATGTGGTAACTGCGTAGAACTGGCGTCGTGATTTTATTTCTCATGTTTCACAGCTGAAAGAGACACGTCTACTTCCGTTTTATATTTTTCCTATTTTTGAAAAGATTCTCGAGATGCGGTAGAGTAGGTAAAATAGCGTGTATATTGAAAGTTGTGCAAGAGGAGCTTAAGAAGACGGTACGTTGTACACTCGTGCAGTCCGGTCTGGAGAATAATTAATAAACAAGAAGCTACGGAATAAATTAACGGTTCGTTAAACGGCAGCGTAAATATCGCCGAGGTTCTAATTGAGACGCGCCCTAGAAGAGGAAGACGAAGATGGACATACGGTCCTGGAGACGAGGAGGAAAAATATATGGAATAAGACGAAGGGGATTGAGAATAAGATGAAGAAGAAGAGGAAAACAGTCGTCGCCGCCTTCCCGCTAACGTTTGGTGTCAACAATCAACGTTCTTAATTATGCACGCCTCTAATTACAGGGGGATCGGCGAGGTCGAGCCGGAGTAGGGAGAGGCTGGCTTTCGGGACCACTTAACGTTTCTTACTTACCGTGTTCAACCCGCTCACCACGAACGTCCGAGAACGGTTGTCCTTAATTTATTTAACTAATCACAACTGGCGTTAATCCCTTAATTACACAACTTGAGAGGCTAATGGCTTCTTCTTCTTCTTCTTCTTCATCTTTTCATTCTTCGGTTCACTTCACTTCCCCAAGACCTGGACCTCCGTACCTACGAAACCTACGTAACGAAATACGTATACGAGTCGAGAGATGATAATTGTCCGTACGAAAGTGTGAATACGACATTAGTAATTGGTCCCTGACGTATACATATATATATATATATTTCTTCTTGGTTCATCTTCCTCCGGACGTGGTACGTAACCTAGAAACTAACTCGTCTACTCGTGTGTAAAGCTAGAAAGATCATATAAACAAAACAAAAAAAAAAAAGAAAGAATTTTCTTCATCCTATTTACCGAGCGGGACCAACGGTCACGTAAAAGAAAATTTGTCATTAGATACGTGCGCACCATCACCAGAAGCCAAGTTATACACGTGACCCCGGGCCTTAGCTCCGGTTTGGTCCCATGTGGCCAATCTCCCACATAACATAGAAACCTGGGCCGCGGTTTTTCCGGTGCTACTTTGGCATTCCCAGGTCATCTGGTTGCGTTTGCGTTGCGTGCCGTAGCCATGAGACAGGATACAATCAAGTAATGCCTGCTCGGTATGCCTCTCGGTCTCGGTGTCCCGTGCGCCCCGGCGCCTCCTGGGTGCACTAAGCACCGTCCGGACACCCACCACCCGGTTTTTTATTCTCCTCGACCACTGAATTCTTTATCATTGCCCGAGGCAGAGGCCAGAGAGCTTCTCAGTCTTTGGATGATTATTAACGTTTTCGCTATGCTGTTCAGATCCTGGGAGGTTATCGACTATTTCTGTATTATCGCTGGTTGTACAATCGCTCGTTACACATCCAGAGCCCCCCCTATACCTTGATGGTAGTCAGGTTGTGTATCTAAAAATAGGGGAGGTATCACTAGAGGTATTGATTACTAATCGGCCCGCCCAGCCCAAGCGAATTATCATTACTAATGCCCGAGGAAATTCTATGAGTCATCGTAGGTATATACCGGTGCTAGTTGGTTGGCAGGCGCAGGCGCTTGATCAAGGATCGTGCTTTCGTTGGGTTAAAAAGCTTCCGCGACCTGGCAGGACTTGGGAGGATTGAAAATCGCTACTGGAATCGGATATGCAAATTTGGAAGCACGACGGCGATCGCTTCCAGTCAAGATCCTGTTGTATTACCACCTACGGGGGCTGAGGAATCCCTCTAATATGCAACACCGGTATTCTAGTCTATATTTAGTCGGCTACCAGTGGCAACTTTGCTTCTTCTTCTTCTTCTTCTTCTTCTTCTACTTCGATGAGGAGGATGAAAAATAGCAACAAAGCAACGGCAGGCCAGCACAGGAGTATATAAGGCTCAGCCACACTTTACGAGTCTGGCACGGTCGTAGAATGTATGCAGCAATGTTGTGCGGTGGCGAAGGAGGCAAAGATAAAGAAAAAAGAAAAGTAAAGATAAAAAAATCAAAGAAAAATCAACAGAGCGAGCGAATAAACGGTAGAAACCGAAAGGGAGAAAGAGAACGAGAAAAAGAGAGAGAAAGAGAGATGGGGAGGTTGTAAGCAGGAGTTAGTGATGAGGATCGTCCTCTGAATACTGAACCACGAAGAAGAAGAAGAAGAAGAGGAGAAGAAGAAGGAGAATAAGAAGGAGGCGATGGAAGCGAGAATCTCCGAGACGTACAAACGTCTGGATAGATGGATGGATGGATGGATGGTTGGACAGTGGGACCGACGCGATCGTGGACGAAACTGACCGAATAACTTCCCCCCTCGGACTCCGCTATACCATCAGAACACAGAATCCACAGCTGGTATATAAATTATTTGAAATATACAACGAGGGGAGATAAAGAGGAAAGAACGTCACGGAGACGATGAGATGAAGAGAGAAAAGAAAAGAATTACAAGAGAAGAGAAGAGAAGAGAAGACCGTGCGCAGTTTACATTTCAAATCAGTCCGAGTTCTGGCCCCCGAGTAGCCTTATACGTATGCATGATTGTGAATACGTAGTCAAAACACACTTTAACCAATATTTCCATTTCTCTCTTTTATTCTATGTATTCGGGCGACGATGCGGCGCATGTGGTAGATACGTACGTATGCATGGATGGATGGTTGGGTTGGATGGATCTGAAACGAAATCCACGTTGGTCGTTGGCTAATTCTCTAGCATAGATAAATATATGTGGCTGATGGAAAGGATCGGAGGAGAGACGAATTTCCAATTCTCAATTCAGGATTGATCGAATGAGAGGGAAAAATCAAGAGCAGAATAGAGGAAAGAGGGACCCCCCGGAGGTTCGGTCGATCCCGAAGACGATTGTTGACATAAATTAAACGCGGGGTCGCGAATACACTTCGAGGATTCGGGCGACTCTTTCCCTCCTCATCTCCCTCTCTCTTTTTCTCTCTTTCCTTAGGGGTTGAAATTCGTTCGAACCAAACCTTCCTCTTCTTCTTCTTCTTCTTCTTCTTCTTCTTCTTCTTCTCGCTCTTTTGCTAGAGCAAGGGAAAGAAGCGAAATTCCCGGGTCGGAGTTAGGTCCCGAAATGGTTATATAGCCAGGACACGGGTGCACCAGTAGGTACCTATACCAACCCACCTTCCTACGCTACGAGGAAAAAGCTTTGGGATTTGAATACGTCGGTCGCGATCGATTCCCTATAAATAAGGATTCCGGTGATAATGGTGTTTCTTTGCTGGGGAGGCCCTCACCATCCCTCAACCCCTCTCAACCCCTCAACATCCTATATGTATATGTGCGACCCTCGGGGTGGCGAGAGAAGGGAAAAGAGGATGGGGGTTGAGGATGGGAGCGCCTATCTCTTCGAGATAACGAGACGGCGCGAGCTTTTGGGCTGGGTCACACAAGGGCGCGGTCTTGGTATAACGTGTATGGGTGCAACGAGTAATTCCCAAGGTCGCGGGGTCGAATCTAACCTTCTCGAAAGTATCCCTTGGTCATTAGTAGGTACCTACCTGGGAGTCGGAGGTATAACGTTTGCAGGACACATGGCGCCTGGACTAGAGCCTAATGCTTTAATAATTGAACTCGACTTTTCGTTTTCTTTTCCCCATATATATATACTATACACCTACTACTGCACACGCTAAGGAAAACAATATAATTGGGTCTAGATATCGTTTTCGCGAATTCCACCGTTTTCCTTGAAAATAATGAAAAAGGGGCTGCGAACGAAGGCAGGAGGCTGGTGGCAGGGGGAATAAAAAAATGAAGAATGAAGGTCTCGCCCTATGCGAAAGAAGAAAAAAAAGTAGAAGAAGAAAAATAAGAAGAAGAACACTCGACTAACTCTCACACACACACACACGCGCGTTTTTCGCGAGATATTATTTAGAGGGGTGAGTGGAGGGTGAGAAGGGGCAGGAGGGTGGCGGAGGACGAGGGCGTCTCTCTAAAGATACGGCAGGGAGAGAAAATTGACTAAGGCAACTCTCGACCCACTCGCCCACCCAAACCCATCCAAACCCACCCAAACCCAACCCCCCCGCGTAGTTCGTGTGTAAACTTTTCTGAATTTCCTTAGCCAAATATTGCGCGGTATAGTAGTGGGTAGATGTGTGTGTGCGAGGGGCAGGAGAGCGAGGCCCTTAGGGCAAAGAAAATGAGATTTTTTTCTCCGAGCTGCAAGGGGGGGTGCCGCCGCGTGGTAAGGGAATGAATTTGAAATTAGCTCATATAGGCAGGCGCTGCTCCTCTTGCATACGCGAGAGAATCCTGGGGATGAAACCGAGGGAAGAAATTCTAGAAGCGTTAATATCGCCCACCTAGGGGCAAATGTTGGTGTTTTCCTTGGTTTTAGATCCTCGATAGATTTCGCGGTGCTGCTAGTCTGCTTCTTATTCTTATTCTTATTTTTCTTCTTCTTCTTGTTCTTCTTTTCCTCCTCGGGTTTCCACTTCTTTTCCTTCTCGCTTCGTCTCTATAACTCTATACGGACAGCAATCATCCCTGCTTGACGAGTTTTTCCCCATTCTTCTTTCTATTTGGAGTTTCAAAAACTGCCGCTTGACATGCAAGACCTGGTTCTCTCCTTTCTTTATTTCCTCCTCTCTTTCCTCAATTCTTACCTTCTTTCTTTTCTTTCTTTCTTTCTTTCTTTCTTTACTGCGAAGCTCGTTCATCCGCGAGACGTTAGATTTATTTCGATTACTTTTTCACCCCGGTGGTGGCTTACAGTCCCTTTGCCCCTGGAACTCCGATCCCAATCAAACTCGTTGTTTAAAAACTTTCCGGCAAATATACTTCCGAATCTAATTATATCGACTTTGCGCAACTCCGCCACCTGTCGCCCTCCAAATTCTTCTTCAAAAACCATAACGAACCTGTCGAAGCGAAAAAATCTAGAGTCTAATACCTCTCGAGTAGAACATGATCAAAGTTTGACATTCTAATGGTCGCCAAGCCGCAGGACGCTACCGCCAGTTGGCGCTCTCTCGCTCTCCAGCGATTGGTCAAACTGTAATTCGCCATAACTCGGAAGCTACTAGACGCGCGATTTTTCTGTCAGTTCATAAAGCTTAATTCATTGTTTTTCTTCCTTTTTATACTCTTTCTCTTTTTCTATCGACTAGACTGCGTTACCCATATGCCCCCGGGTCTTGATCAAGTTAATCGTGTCTATACGCAGAAAGAAGGAACGTTTCTATACCCCATGCCTCGCGGGGTAGAAAATTATTTTTCGCCTTGATTGGTATCCCCTGGGATAGGGGGCAGGGGGCAGGGGAGAGGGGGAGGTGAGGGGGTATGTGGCGTGTAGTAGGCACCGTATGTATGTGGGACCGTAGCGGTCGTCCGCGTTTACGCGAGCCATGAAATATCAATAGCTTATTACTAATATAATCTTTCCCCTCAATGCTCGCTGATTGCCGGGTAGAAAGCGACCCTTCCGTTAAATATATATAAGACGACAGCGTCGCGACGACCACCGTCTACGTCATACACGTGTACGTCGTATACCTACCGCAATATGGCAGCTAGAGCTGAATCGCAACCAGTATATACCAGCTACTACTGCCCGAGGGGCGGTGGGGGATGTTTTCCTATCTCATTCAATTTCAAACCGTTTGAAAATCGAACGTTTTAGTTCGATCATTTCAATATTCGAACACCAACGCCCCAGCCTCTTCTCTTAGTCAACGAGCTACGGTCATGTTTTCGTAATCCGGTCGTTTGACCTCGGTATAAAGAGTGGCCAGGGGACATTGACCGTAATATAATTCAGGAACGAACGAACCGCGCAGACGTGCTGCTGCCGCCGCCTCTGCTGCTGCTGCTGCTGTTGCTGCTGTTGCTGCTGCACCATGGAGAACAAGAGGAGAAGAAAGTAAAAAGAAAAATGAGATGAGAGGAAAGTTTATTCGATACAAAATACCACTGCAATTGCATATCGGTACCTCGTTATCGAGAATACAAGGCGCACATTTCAGCGACCACCGATCGGTCGATCACCGCCTCCAACTGGACCCCGTATACTTCCATGGGACCCTGGTATACGATTAAGTGACGGGTCAACTTCGGAAACTAACATCAATTCTTACCTCCACTGTCTAAAACATATCCAAATATACGATTGCCGGTTGGCAGACATCGAAAGCGATCATTATCTTCAATCTACAATAACAAGAAATAGATTATGGATAAAATAAAATAAAAAAAAAAATAAAAGAAGAAAAATTGACAGAAATGAGAAACGAAGATGAAGAAGAAGAAGTAAATTTCAAATTCAAATCAAAGAAGAATCGTTACACGTCACTTTACCGTATACTTCAAGCAATGGGGGTCTCTCTTTCTCTCTCTCCTTCTCTATATGGGAATTAATTTCTCGAAGGACGACGGGACTAGTCGAGGGGCAACAGTAGCAGCAGGCGAGGTATAGCATCAGTTCTTGGGCTCTCGACGGCATTTCGTCACACCTCCATACCTCGGGCTGGTTGCTGGCGGGTCCTTTGTTTTAGCCGCTGGTGAGCCTCTGTTTCGTTTGGGGCTTTTTCCTCGGCTTTTTTGCCCGCACGTTTCGCCACTTAACCCGAAGAGTGTCACGTCATCGCACGGTCTTCTTACTCCTACTTCTCACATCTCCTCACCTTCAGTCCGCCAGCCATCGGACTCCTTCTACTTCTTCTTCTTCTTCTTCCTCTTCTTCTTCTTCTTCATCATCCTCTTCTTCGTCATCATCCTCGATCCTTGCCGCAAGGTATGCGGCGGTGAGTCGTTACCAGCACCTATCAGGATACTTTAATCCACGGTCATACCTTCAGGAGGGGCTTAATTTCCTGACTTTTCATCGGTTTTTTCATATGCCGTTACTATTTCAACCCTTTTCGATGGAAAATTATGGTACTGTTAATGCAAGCATGCAGAGGACTGTAGATATAGGTTCTCTGACTTCGACGACGACTTCTTCTTCTTCTTCTTATTCTTCTAGTTTTCATTCCCCCTCATCCTCCCTCCCAGTCAATTTTCTGGGTATATACAGAGAAGAGAACATGTCGGACAACCTGGTTATAGGGCATGGCATGGCATGGCCGTCTCTGAATGGACTTCGGAATGCGTCGCACCCTTCACCCCGCGGCAGAGCAGGTCGGTTTTCTACCCACCCATCCAGCCACCTACCCTTTTATATGTACACAAACGTGTGGTCCGGCTAACCCACCCACGCCGGAGATATCTCTCCTTCATATTATATACGTAGTAACTACATATGGGGTAGATGTAAAAATTTATCCAAAACAAAGTCTACGCGAGATGATTTTTAACCGAATTTTTCAAATCTGCAAGGGGATTTTCATCCAAGAAAATTTACTTACCCTCCTCGTTGAACTTTGTACCAGGATAAATCGTGCGAAATTTTCTCAGAGATTTTCCTGTTTTTCAAACGATCAGAATTCTTATGGTTGTCATTAGGCACGATCGCATAGCGGGGTGCCTATTACATTCGTCATCGCGAAAAACGTCGGATCGAAAAAGAAAAAAAATTGTCTCTCAACGTAGGAATCCGTTTCAACAATCACACAATCGATTTCTAGCATTTTTCAAAAAGTATGTGTGAGTTTTGTATCCTGAATTCCGGGAGAACGACTTGAGCGATTCGGATGGAATTTGGAAGGAAAATCAACTGTTTGGTGAAGATGTTTCATAAGTCCTTTTGAAGACTCTTCCACTTCCGGTTGAGAAATGGCGAATGTTTGAACATTTGAATGAGTATTGCGCCTATCCTCAAGTCTGGGAAAAATAGCTGAACCAATTCCAACGAAATTTCAGTGAAGTCTCACTATCAGTTTGAATATTAAAAACCTACGATCGTGCCTGTTGCAAAAAAGCGAAGCATTTTTCTTCATACCGCTAGTTTTTTTTTCCACACATATTTCGTACGATTCATCTTTTTTTTTTCTTCTTCTTCTTACTTTTTCTTGAATCGATTGTACACGCGCGGTACGGTCGCTCGAATCGTTCACTATATTATTACTCGTTGACTGGCCCTGTACAGAAATAAGAAAAAAAAATATATATAGAAAGAGTTAGTGGTCGCTGGTCGCCAGTCGGTTCGCTCACGGTCTACCTGACTCTAATCTCCATTAACGACGTGGAGTTTGCGCCGCGTCATTCGCCGGGGCCCCTACGGCAGGCACCTCGATTAACGATATTAATTAGCGTCTTCTCAACCTGGCGCGGAAAGTCGCGGGTTTGCAGAGATGCGAGCCACGGGGTTGCCGACACCTTGTAGGACGCCTTGAATTTCAGCGAATTTCCGGTACGGTGCGTGCGGTTCTGAATAAAGGAATCGACCAGAATCTCTTCTCCGTATTTTAATTCTTGACTTTTTTAATTTATTTTCGTAAATTTTTTTCTTTATTTCTTGCCTATTTTTTTCTTCGGTCGATATTTTACCCGTTAGACATAACTAATATGAACGCGAGGCGAATATATTAACCGAGCATTGTACACTGATTAAAAATTATCACCCTCACGGAGGCTCTCTGGCTCACGAGGCCAAAGGGACCGAGATTAGTCCCCCATATGTTGATTTTTCTTTTCTTCTTTTTTTTTACATTTTATCCAAGAGAGACCGAAGCCCCGAGCCAGAGACACACACATGTAGAAAAACTTACCGATGAATTAAAACTTGTGCATGTCTTTCTGATGGGCGTTGAATAGTCGAGGAGAAAAAGGCGTTGGATATTCATCGTATGCAGAATGAGGGTGACACGCGATAAAATAGATCGTGAACAGAACTTTGATCGGGTGTGTGGCGGGAACAAATGGATAAGGAAAATAAGAATCGATGTTTCAAGAAGAGTTCGACGTATTTATTTATTTTTCATTTTTTTTTTTTTTTTTTTTTTCTTCTACGATTCCCGGTGGATGCATTTAATATCGATCTTAACCATATACGTGCGTGTATATAGTATTCCAAGTCGCGTTTCTACTGTGCAAGAAAGTCTCTCGTACGAGCTAAGTGAGTTATTTACAGGGTCGTAAGGTTTTAGCAATGCTCAAGCTCTCGCTCTTTCCTTTCTTACTCTTCTTCTTCTTCTTATTCTTTTTCTTTTTCTTCTTCTTCTTTGACTTCAACTTCAACTTCGACTTCGACTTCTACCACTGCCAGTTCGCTCTGGTATAATAAAAATCTTATCGAAGATCTCGCGGTCTTCTTCGCGGGGCCCCCATAGCGCAGCGCTACAGTGCTACAGGCCTCGCATCGCGTCGTATCGTATCCTATCGGGATAAAACATTCAATATTAATGCCGACGCGAGCCCAGAGCCCTGAGGAATCGCAACCTACTATTGCAGGTTCAGATGCTTTTCGAATTCCCTGCGTGTATCGCAGCTGTTGGTCAAGGCGTTTAACTGCCTTCATTATCAAGCTCGCTTCAGGGGAGCAGTATGTTGCGGTTGAAAAAATTAAAAATAGTCCAAAATCAATTTGTTTCATCACCAAAGTTCATTTTGCATTATTATAATCATCGCACCTAAAAACGGTTGCCGCGCGAATTGAGGCACACCGTATAGGTCCGATTCGACTCACCTATGACCAACATTCGAAGGAATACGGGCCGTCACTAATTGAACGAGGGAAATTTGCAAATCTAATTTTCAGGCTGAATTACTTGCAAATAAGTGGAGAAGAAATGTTCGATTTTCGGAAAATTGCCCATATCTTGTATGATAATTTTGTCAATTCAGTTTCCCTCGTTCAATTTATGACGACGCGTCTTCCGAACAATTCGGATCCTGAGAAAGTGAAATCGGACCTACGGTGTGCCTCAATTCGTGCAGCGACTGATTTTTAGTGACGTATGATTATTATGGTGTAAAATGAACTTTGGTAAAGAAATACGAGTAAATTGATTTTTGACCATGTTTCATTTTTTTAACGCGAAACGTATTACTTGTCTTCAACTTCCTGCTTTTGAGAAACGGAAGTTATAATTGTAATCACCCAGAAAATGGAAACTTGAGTTTTCACCGAATCTCTACGTTTCGAAGTCCAGAGAATCATTTCCGACCATTTTTGGATGAACGTCAAGATGTGTGATCAATTTAATGTCCGACGATATCTTGAGATCGAATCAACAGATTTCGATGATTCTGATCTTTATCGATAGCATTCGCTCCAACTTCAAAATGACTGAATTGTGAAATACATCGATGCGGTAGTTTTATATCTCCTGAACTCGAAAGATCCGTGCGGGAAGGTTTAGGGTTGGTCCATCGTGGTCAGCCGATTTACCTCCTTGTTTTCTTTTTGCTTTTTTTCTATGATCGTTCGAGGTGTTCCGGATTTCCTATACAGCCCCCCCTTCTTTCCCTCGGAGTCAATCGAAGATTAAGAAAGTAGAGCCCCGGGGAAAAGACGTATAGGAAAGGGAAGTAAAAGGAAGGGAAGGTAAGGGAAGGGAAATAGGGTGAGAGGGCGAGGGTGAGGCTGAGCCTCTAATGTATTCACAAATCTTAGTTCGCCGTTATCATTCCTCGAGCACTCGAGAGTTCTCCGTCCCAATCCGCCCCTCGGGTTCGTGGGCGTTTTCCGCTTTGGGTGGAATTCATTTCGCAGACCACCGCGCCCGTCTGCCACTATCCGATTGCTTCGATTATCCACCTTATTTCTTCTTTTTCTTCTTCATCTCATTTTTTTCCTTCCTTTTTTTCTTGACTTTTTTGTGGATCTCTCTTTCTCCCTCTCTATCTCTTTCTCTCTTCATTCTTCTTCGTACCTTTTTCTGTTTTCCATTTCACCCCAATACTACACACCCCTAAAATTGTAAGAATTTTTTCTACTGTCTCTTCGCACGCGGTTTGTATGAATTTCATCATTTGACAAAAAACAATACTGTACCCGATCTCCAGGTGAAAGACAGCCCACTGAAAGGCATGGAGGGTATACATATAATTGAGCAGAAAAATTTTCATAGAAGATGCGGTAGATTTTTTTCAAATTTGAACTATTTTTTTCATATTCCTAATCGCAAACGAGTGCGTCCGAAAATGAAATCGCATAATTTCTGAGACTCAATTCATTACTGCACTAGTATTCCGGATGATGTTGACTATATAGAGATATAGAATATGGGACTAATAATGGCAGGTGCTTATAGGAAATGAAAACCATCACAACAATTTTGGACTGTGTTTAACTTTTCCAATTATCCTGGAGCTCCCGCGACTTGAATATCATCGAATTTCTCTTTCTCTCTCTCAAGAGATGAAGAAAAGAGTCAAGAAACTCAGTCCAGGACGTAAACGGTGCATCGCAGAGTTGAATCCCACGCAGTCATTCTGGAATATGAGATTTCCTAACTGACGGTGTATATTTTAGCGTGTATACATATACCAACTTGGTGTACATATATATATATATTTATATGTGTAAGTTACGTATGTAGGAATGAGCTCAGAGTCAGGAGGACGAATAGATGGATGGATGGATGGCTGGTTGGATGGATGGATAGATGGATGGATGGGGATGTGTGTACGTGTATGGAGAAGAGAGGACATTATTGGATTCTGAGCATTCCCGGAGTTATTAAAATTCGAAGCTGCAGACATGGGAAGAAGGTTCGTGGTTCGAGAGAGGAGCTTCGGGGACTGAGAGGAGTCAGGAGAAGAGATGCTCTCGAGAATATTAAAGTGTCCTCCCGCGACTTCTTCTTCTTCTTTTCCTTCTTCTTCATTCTTATTTCAACATTAGTCCCTCTCTTTCTCTCTCGCTTTATTTCTCTCTGAAACCTGCATCTAGAGCAGGAGCAACCAGCCCCCCGCGAGATTCAAGAGAGAAGAAAAAAAGAAAAAAAAAAACTTAGGGAGAAAAGAGAGCGCGACGTCGTTTGAATTTAGGAGAAAGAAAGGAAAGAAGTAAGGAAAGAAAGAAAGGCGAAAAAATTGAGTTTCGGGATAACAAATGGCGCTTTTAAACAGACAAGACTCTCTCTCTCTCTCTTCTTCTTCTCTTTTCGCTCTTGCTCAACGCCTATCTCTTTGTCAAAAATTCCCCCCCACGCGGTTATACATAATATAAAGTGCCATCGGAAATCTTAAGGTATTAAAATGACGTGGTTGGCATCCCTCCCGTGAAAAAACCACCCCTCGGTATGTTATTATTATCATTATTATTATTATTATTATTATCCTTATCGTTGTTATTATTATTTGAATCTCGTTTTAATCTCCCGCGGTGTGGTGACGCAGACTCATGACTAATCAATCATATTTTTCTATATAATAAGATATATATTATACCGGAGTGAAATCCACGAACCGATCAGAATATATCCCGTATACATATACCTATACGTATGCGTATACGTGAATAATAGAAAAAGCTAGTGTAAATATACGCCCGTGTATCTAAGCGCGGGGATCGCCCGAAGCCCAAGGGACGATGCAGCGCAATTCGCGCTAAATATAACCTATAGAAAAGAAGCTCAAACAAACGGATCTAGAAAACGGTCCATTGTGCGAAAAGGGCCCGGAATGAATCGACTGATCGATGAGGATCTCGAACAAGCATGTCTATTGGGACAGGGCGACGCGTTGGGTATTCATATTTTCTTTCAGAAAGTTTCGAATTTCCATTTTTCCCTATTAGGTATACGCGACTATAGTTTCTGTGAAAAAAAATTTCTCCAATCCAAATTCGTGTGAGATTCTTTCACACGGAATCAGCGGGAACTTTGTCACAGAATTTTCTCAAAATCTCTGCACTCCTCATTTCCGGTCTTTGAAAAATCGACTTTGTCAAAGTTTAAGCAGAAAGAGCGCGATCGGTAGATTTTGAATTCGCGTAATTATTGTATCTTCGTTTTTTTAAATTTTTCATTGAAAAACTGTCAACCCTGTTTCTTCCCCCTAGAAGTTTTTGAATCGTGAACCTGGGGCTGATTCGATAATATCGATTAGAAAATCAGGGCGGCACCCCCTATGAGTCATGTAAGGTGACATAAATCTTTTTCGTTAGTTCGTTCGTTGGTCGGGGGTAGGTACGGGGATAATTAGGGCAAAGCACCCTTTGGATCGTAAATTTAAAATTACTATACGAACCGATATCGAAGGGTCTGATCCGGCGGGACTAATTCACGCCATTCTTCGATACTTCGGTACACAACCTACCCTTTTTTTTCCAATCCCGATCCCGATCCCGATCGGTTTCTCCCCCCCTTTTCTTTCTCTATTTATTTTATTTCTATTTTTTTTTTTTTTTTGCTCCCCTCCTTCTCTTTCTGTCTTTCTGTGTATGTATATATAGACAGAGAAAGATTTTTTGAACATTTTTAGCATCATGGTGGTTGGCGCTGCAGGGATAAAACGGCAAAGCTAAGCCAAGGGCTTCACCCTCGCGCAACGCCACGCCGTTTCTCTCGACGTTCGTTTGATTTTTGGGTTTGCATTGCTGCCCGCCGGCTCGGAAAAACCTTTAGAGAGTTTTTCCGGCTCGAAAAATCCGCGAAATATCTGATCCTCGATTCCGCGCTTTGCCTCTCCGGTGTAGACAGCACCCTTCCACCTTTCTCTCTCTTTCACTCTCTGTAATTTCGCGAATTGCTGTTTTAAATAATTGCCTGGAGATGTGCCTTTTGCGTATTATTATTATTATTTTTTCATTTTTTTACCTATTCCTTTCATTTTTATTATTAGATGTATATACATACACATACCTATCATTTGCTCGAGGACAAAGTGATATATACACGTAGGTATATGGGAATTCAAACATGGGTATTAAAGGCTGTGTAGAAAAAAGATAGTGTACGGGTTGGGTGCAGGTATTAAAGTATCGCGTTAAAATAGCGAACGATCACGCTTACGGTAGACAATAAAAAGGATATATTTATTTGTTTGAGATCCGGAAATCATTAGGGGTTGGTTCGTACCATTCCCTAAAAAGCAGTGCACGCCCGCAGGTATACAGCAGAGAGCCTAAGCTCTAGGAACGTGTGATGTATTTTTAGATTTTTTTTTCTCTCTTCGTTTCTTTTTTTTTCCGTTCCATTCTATTTCACCGAGACATGCAACTCTATATCCCCGCAAACACCACCCTTATACCACTTCTTCTTCTTTCTCATCCTTCTATTCCTCTCCTTTCTCTTCTCCTTATTTAGGAAACATCCGCGCCATCGTCGAGTGATATAATGTCACGTTATAATGTAGAATATGCCCGTGATAAAGTGGGAATCGGTTTTACGACAGGACACCGAAAAATAGAACTATCGCATATAAGAAAAAGAAGCTTTCGTGAGCTTTTGATGTGTCGAAGGGTGAGACGGACGGATGGACGGATGGATAGAATCGACCAACCCGATTTTCCTTCTGGTATTATATCCTCGGATATTTCGTATTCTTATTTTAGTTTTGAGGAGAAGAAGAAATACCACAATTCTTTTTTTTTTTTTTTTGTTTCCTCGGAATTATTAGGGGTTGTGTATCCGATCGTATCAGCTCTTAGCCCTCGAAGTGAACGGGAATGGGTATGGGGGTGACCGGGGGTTTCAGGCAGGGTAAGAGAAAAGGGTGTTATTGGGATTTGGCGAAGTGTCGAGCCCAGGGTATTGGATATTTTTTAACAAGGTACGAGGGAGAAATATCATATTTCTGTAAAGCTTGGATACCATCCCCTGCATAGCAGCGTTCCCCAGCTCGTCAGTCTCGACTAAGGGACTAGGGACCAGGGATAGGGATGGGAAATGTAGGGGGGGAGGGGGGGGAGTATCCCCCCATCTCGCGGAAGAGAGTATAGAACCCCGAAGGGATCGATCGATCGCGGGGGTTGGAAAACCGCGCGTCCACCCTATACCATTGTTTCCGACACCCCCCCTGCGGCACCGGAAAAATATCTCAAGGGATTTTATTAAAATTTAAATTTTATTAAATCCTGGGAAGAATAAGAAGAAGAATACCAAAGGAAAAGAGAAAAAAAAAGAAGCAGAAATTCATAAGGACACCTATCCCCGATCCTTTTCCAGCCCCTTGTTCTTCTTCTTCTTCTTCTTTTTCTTCTTCTTCTTCTTCTTCTTCTTCTTCTTCTTCTTCTTCGGCATCTTCTTCTCTTTGGTTATAGCTAAGATGATCGAGACACAGAAGAAAGATCTCCGCTTCTGAGTATACATATATACATGAAATTATCAAATTCGATTCAATTAAATGATTTATTTATGTTATTTATTTATTCCTCTCGTAACCGAAGTTTGAGAGAAAGGGATGAGGGTGGGGGGTGGGGGATGAGGATGAGGATGAGGATGAGGGGGGTCAAGCCCGAAGGAGCTGGAAGAAGTTATCTGGCTTCAAGTTATTTATCGCTTTCCGTTGTATCCCTCGAGTCGTCGGACCGGTCGGACCAATCAGAATTCAGTGTCCCCGTGCCAGTCTGCGCCATCCGCATACATTATCGTGCAGAGCCCATTCGGCCATTGTCTTTCCACCGTTGTAAATCACATTTTATTCCCTCGTTTTCGTTTCATTTTATTTATCTGCCGTGGAAACGTATCGCCAAACCCCCTACTCCTCCACCTTCTCCTTCTGCTCTTCTTCTTCGTCCTCGTCCTCGTTCTCGTCCCCGTCCTACGCCGTCATTTCTAGACACACATGTGCCTCTTATACACTAAAATAAATCCTAGACCAAAATCGGTAACAATAAATGAAAATTTCTGACAATTTTTCACCTAATTATCTCCAGAAAGAGACAAATTTCGAATTTTTTTTTCTGGGTTTTTCTTCTTCTTCTTCTTCTTTGGAGAAAAAGAGATAATTGCTGTGGTACCTCCGGGTCGAATTCCGAAGATCAGTTTGGAGCGAGTGATCGCGTCCAGTTCTTCTCGTTCGATATATATATACATTTTTTTTTTTAATTTTTTTTTATTTTTTCTTACTCTCTCAGTACAAGGGACGTTTTTGTTGCAAGTATAGGTTCGATCTATCGGAATAGAGCCAGAGAAGCTAGGTATATCCTTGCCGATAGATGCTGCTGCTCCTGATGGCAGTAGCACAGCTGCACGCGTGAGAATTATAGCATATTTCTATTGTTCGATGCGTATCCGTTGCGTTCTGATGCTCGCCGTTGTTGCTGGCTGCACGACGCGATTCGATACGATATACATAGAAGATCATTTCTTTTCATATACATATACATATTCATCTATGTATACCTATACAGATCTACGTACATATTATATTTTACAATTTCTTTCTTTCTTTCTTTTTTTCTCTCTTGTTTTTTTTTTTTCTTTCTTTCTCTACTTGGTGTAAAATTTTCTTTTCAGGAAACTACTACGTGCTCATATATAATAGACGGCCAGAATGTCTTGTTTTTTTCATTTGGTTACTAATTTCTTTGTATAATATAATTATAATGCAGCTGAGTAGATGCATGCACGCGAAAATGTGTGTATTTATCTACCCTGCTGTATGTATTGTCAATACTTATATATAATTTTTTAAGAAATTTTACTATTTGTTTATAATGAAATAAATGGCGCCAACTAGAGCGTGAGAGTCTGGCCTGTTTTGGTCTCACAGACGTGTATAGATGCGAGGTTTCTTCTATACATAATGTTGTATAGATTTAACAAAACTTTGAGTATATATTATTGAAGTAAAGTTGAAATTAATTAGAGATTAATTGAAAAATTGTCTATTAATATATAAAATGATGACGGTACGATAATTTCGGTTCGAGGTAAATGACTGAAACGTTTGAATAGTAAAATTAAGAGTGAGAAAAAAAGATCTTGAGAAAAATCTAGTCGAAAGATATACATAGAATGTCGCATTATTAACGTCGATCATGACGTAAAACCAAACAATGAAAACGATGTGAACAAAATAAGACAAAATCAACAAAAGAATAAAGAAAAAATCTAATAGTAGATGTTTTTTTCTCCTCGAATTGAACATTTTTGGACTTGGAATAAAAAACAAAATTCTTGTGATAGTTTCAGCAGTCCAAGTAGACCAAGCAGGCCTCGCTCTCACCAAGACTCAGTCACGCGCTGGCCGACAGCAGGTCAGTAACATTCATCAATTATTGCTAACGCCTACGTGTCGTCTATTTTACGTGTCTGCCCTAGGTAAGAAGACTCCATTGGCTATTACTCTGGCCCCCCCTCTCCCCGGATATCTCCCCAGAAAAAGAAAAAGAAAAAAAGAAAGAAGAAAATCAAATAAATAAATGAATAAATAAATGAGAACAGAACCGATGAGAATGTTGGAAAAAAAAGTTAATCAAAAATCATGTCTGATTCGACTTATCCTAACGCCACGCCATGTCATTCCTCTCTCTCTCTCTCTTTCTTTCTCTTGATGTCTATGAAAAATAGAGGGAGAAGCACGTGTTTAGATATGAGTATGTATATGTGAGGAATAAATCAACCGATTGATTTCCTGATTGGTTTTCTATTTCTGGGGAGCGGTTCCTTCGGATCCGATTATTATTATCAGCCGCGACTAACTTCTCGGTTTGACAGCGTATAAGGGACCGTCACATGTGCCGCGGTTCAAGAAATTCATCACAGTCTAAAATCAATTTATATCTTTGCTGATCATTTCATCTCAGACGTCGTTTTAGTCGGCTCATTCGGAAACACCCGAGTGAGGGAAATTGAATTAGGAAAATTCTCCACTACCAGAAAATTCAAAGCTTAAATACTAATTTGCAAACGTCTCGGTCTTGAACCGAAGTCCTCTAATATCCCGTACTTTATTCATCACCACTTGTATTCCAAAAAATCTTGATCCTAGAGCAATGGGTATTTTAAAATTACTTAGATGATCGCGAAGATTTGAACTTTGCTGAAGAAACGGCTCGATTTTGGCCCGTATTCAATTCTTGGGATTGTAACATAGCTGTCCTTCCATAAAGTAGATAGTGAATCGTTAATGCCAAAAGTAGTTGTCATTGCTGTATGTCTAGCTGTACGTATTATAGACAAAATATTCTAAGTCGTTTGAGGTATTATCGAAAATGAGAATCGATTCATTTTCTTTTCTCGATCGTACTTTTCTGACATCACAGTCAGAGTCTACAGTCACGTGAATTTGCCATCAATTTATTATCTAGTTCGCCGGATCCCAAATTTTCAGGATCTCTTACCCTATAGTGGAAATTTCAACTTCAAGGAATTTCCACGAATTTTTTAGAATAAAATATCGAACCCTTCGTATACACTAGTTCAGGTAAGGAGTCAGTGTCTTTGTAGTTTTACATTAAAAGAATCCTTATAATAGATTCGCTTCAATTGTCGTCGACGATTGTAGATTCTCGTACAAGTTTCACCAAAAATCGTCAAGTTTGTCAATGTAACCTCAACAAAATTACAATTCCTTATAAAAATTGATTCTAAGTTCGAACTTCCGTAGGATCGTAGAATCATTTTCACCTCGAAATTTTTCCATTTCCTGAAACTAAATATACCTAATTCATTTTCCGGTTCCTAATCTCTGACGAAGAGAGAGAGAGAGAGAGAGAGAGAAAAAAAAGTGCTATCAATCTCGTTATAGAAAGACAACAGGATCTATAATTACCTGGGCTTAATTATTGCGGTGCGAAGCTTTGACTCGAAAAGCGTGAATGATCCCCCGCGGATTTGGCGTAGCTGTCTGAGCTCTAAAGTCGAGAGGGATTAATAGTAATTCGAGACGGATAGCAGGTCGTGGAATATATGTATACGTAGAACCTGCGTGTGTGTGTATGTGTGTTTGTGTCGTGAAGCGGAGAGTGAAAAAAAAACAACCAAAAAAATGGGCAAAAAAAGCGCCAGAAGTGCTGCGCTGGTTAGTTAGGATTGTAATTTGCTATTCCGTGACCGCGAACCCCGCGAGGATACTGCAAAGAATCGAGACGAACGCAGGCTGCGCACCCCGTACTATAGGCCCTTTGCGCCTTTGAGCGCAATAAGATATGCACCCCCCGTGTTATGCATGTAGCTAGTTCCTAATTATGATACATACATATGTATCTCCGTGTATATATCCCTGTTCAACCAGCAGCTATATCTCTGCATATTCAAATCTTCGACCCTAAACCTCATACTTTTTTTTTTTTTTTTTCATCTCTCACCCCCGAATTTTTTATCCCGTATTTTTTGCTCCTCTTGCACTTGCACACCGTGCTAAATTAGTTAGACCTCAAATTAGATCGGCGAATCAACCCCCCGCCCCCTTTTTTTTGGTTCATTTCTTTTTTTATACTTCTCATGTTTCGTTTTGAATTTAAGGGATAGAGAGAAAGAGAAGGGGGATCTTCTGTAATTTGATCAATTGCCCTGTGGTTCAAGTTTGACTTTTATAATTATTCATTTCTCAGGATTCTTATGAACATTGCATGGTTTCGTGATCTTTCGTACAAATAGTTTTACGTAGTTTTTCGTTTTTCTTTCATTGGAAATTGTTGTTGGTCTTCGCGTAGACCGAAACCGTTGATTCAGTTCAATGGAACAAGAGAGAGAAAATTATAATTCTTTGCAGAAAAACTGAAGAGAAAAAGTTCCGATCATGATTTCATTAAGAATTGTTGAAAATCCGTAGAATGATTTTCATCCCTGCGGGATAAGGCCGGGCAAATTTATTGTTCAAGTTTGACTATATTTTTCAATTCTTCGGTTTTAAAAGTATTATAATCACCCCAAAATTGGCAAGTTCAGTTTTCACCAGATCTGCATGTTTTCACGTCCAGAGAATCGCCTCCCATCATTTTTGGATGGATCAATTTTGTGTCCGATTATATCTTAAGCACGAATCCACGGATTTCCTTAATTTTGGTCTCAATTGATGCGATTTTTCGTAAATCAAAGCTGATTAGATTTTGTATCCAATTGATCGACTAGTTAATTTTGAATAATTGAGCGAGCGAAATATTACAAAAAGAATTTCTAATAATCATATCTCGAAAACGAATCAACGTATTCTGATCATTTTTATCTTAATCGATAGTATTCGCTCCACTTTGGAAATCATTGAATCTTAAATTAAGTTTGATTTTGCCCGAACTTGACAGAACTGCACAGAAAGTTTGAAGGGCTGGTCCATCGTGGTCAGTCGATTTACCTCCTTGTTCGAGACCGAGTTATCGGGATTTCGAAAATGGTAGAAACAAGGTAATTCGTTCAATCAACCAAAAGTCGAATCAATCAAAAAATCGGCAAATCTAAATGGACTGATGTACTGATTATTTCAACTCTCGAGACTTAACCCTAATAAATTCTCAAGATCGTGATGAACTTTTGAAAATCTTCTTAGACGCGAGGTAGAGGAAACGCGTGGACTCGCATTTCCGACCCAATTTCGATCCTTTGTGAGGTTTTTCTCGAGATGGTAGACTACGGGGACGTACTCGAGGAGGAATTGAGTAATAATGATATACACGCAGAGAGTGAGTTGAGCTCGGGGGCACGAGGGTATCGCTAGGTTAAAAAAAAAAAACAAAAAAAAAACACGGGTGGCTCGTGTTTACCCGAACGGTTGTACATGTGATATGCATAATTCCAGCATTATGCCATGCCCATGCCGGTTTGTATATAGCACCGGCAGCCCGCCATCAGGGCGATTGCAGCCACCGTGTGTATAAAACGGACTCTAAACTTACATCCTCATATATTATGTGCGTGTGCTTCGTCGCTTACTCGTACCCATCACAAAGAGACTTGTCTACGTCACGCCTATAAACGCGTTCCAAATCCAAGTAGAGTATGAGAAAAAAGAATAATCTACATGACAACGGGTACCAAAGCGCCCGGCACTCGCTCTTTCTCATCTTCAGACGATACTTAACATGGAACGGGTTGCGAGGTTATGCCCCCTTACGCTTTGGGATCAAATGACGCAGAGGAATGATCTCAAAACGATTTTTACTCTCGTTCCGAAATTTGGAAAGAAAATTGAGTGTTTTAACACCTGCTTGAAAAGTGTTATTTCGGGGTTTGTGTAGCGTGCGTAAAGTGCCTTATTTCTGAATGACAAATAACGAACAGAGTTGGCGCATGCGCACATTCGATATGCTCTATTTTCGCTCCAGAGCGTAATGAGGCGCATGCGCACTCCGAAATAGCTCAATTTTATGCACCGACAGTAATGCCATCTGGTGCGGGCAACGTATAACCTCGATAATTATTTCGTGCGTTTGCTTCTCTCAAATGAAACTTTCCAAGTAGGAGTGACAAAAAATATCGTGTGTGGCTAGTGCGAAAGGTTGGCGACATCCGTCTCGTACGAGGTATCAGTATTCTAACTTCGTACTCGACAGAAATCGTCTACTTTTCGCACTAGCTATACAATGTAGTATTATGAGCCTCAAGATTTCTGCATCTGCATTTTTGTAATCCAGCAACCTGTAGCTCCGTCACAGTCAATCCTAGAGAACACTTTACAGGACGTTTTTTGTCGCTCTATCAATTATCTAGATACGCATTTTCAAATTTGATATCATTTTTTTCCATTGTTCGAAAAGTAGCTCTAATTGTAAATGGTTTGATACAAACGAATAAGAATGTACCACGGCTGGATATACTTAATTGATTTCCAAACGACGATAATGAGGAGGGCTTGAAAAAACGGTCACCAAAATGAAATTGAAAACAAAAAATAGTAGCTTCAAATGTATTGCTAAAAAAAAAAGTGAATAAAAAATCTCGTATCTAGAGAATTGATAAGGCAACAAAAAACGTCATATACGAAGTTTTCTCTACGATGGAACGTTTCAGAGCTACAGCTTGCCAAAGTTGGAAAATGTAGATGGAGAAATCTTGAGGGTCATAATTGTTGTTCTTTTCCCTGTTTCTTTTATTTATTTATCTTTTTCGATTGGCGATTCGAACGACTATGAGATTCCCATGAGATGATATTTTTTCTCCACACCATACGTACGGACGTACGACGTGTTATTTGATTTTTTTCGTTCATAGATCCTGCGCCTCCCCGAATTCTCGCACCCCAATTTTTGGTGTTAGCATTTCTCACCCCTCGATACCCCCACGGCGCGTATAGGTACGAGAATACGTAGTTGGGCAGGGGTATTATTAAAAAACGGCATTAATGTCCTGTCATAAATAAAAACTCAACCCCTCGCGTGCTGGCTGGCTGCCTAGCTGAACAACCTTCGTTCCTATATCCCATGTCCTATGGTCTGGGACGTATCCCGAGGGGTAAGTAACCCTGAAACGGCTACGGTGAGGAATCGAAAATACGCTTTAGCCAAAAATACGATATACAGGAGATGAAGGTACCCGCAATCACTCCGTGATTAGCCTCCCTTAGGATCGTTACCATCAATTACGATTGATAATAATTGTATAAATATACGAACGAAGAAGCTAAAAAATTGTCAATTTCTCTCAACTCTTTCGCCGTCTTTGTCTGTATCGTCGATTTTTCTGCTGCATCGACCTTCTCAATTATTATCATCGATACGTTTCATTTTTCGGAAAAAATAAAACCTTATTAAGATTCTGGATTTCGTTCCATTTTCCTTTTATCGAGTTTTTTTCTCATACATTTTCTCCACCTATCCGCGTGTAAGATATACTTGAAAAATACTTGTGCCGAATTGCGTTCCCTTATTAATATCATGAATATTATCAAAATTGTTAATTTTTTCGGGTATCAAATTCCAAAATGGTGGGCTTTTCAATTTTTCATCGCATTTTTTTTTTTAATTTCGTACATTTTCGCGTACGTGTAAAATCCTCGTGCTACCCTGTGGCAAGGGAAGGTACAGGAGGTCGAAGGCAGAACGAGGGTGGGTATAGGTAGGTATAGGTCGGTCGGTCTCTTCGTCCTAAGTTTTACGCTGGGGCTACTACGCCGACGGGCGTAATAAAAAATAACCAAGATATACACCGCAGGCAGGCAGGCAGGCAGGCAGCTACCGTCTTCCCTAGAGGGAATATAACTCTGCTAATGTACGTGGAAACCCACACCGCACTTTCCGTCCCCCTTACCTCCTCCTCTTCGAACCACCCCAAAAACCCCCCCTAACATAAGGGAAACAAACCCCTCCATTAAGATCTATATACGCTTTTCGGAACCCGTGCCCAGATATACCGCCAGATTTTAGTCTTATCTTTATACATATATATTTTTTCTCGTTTTTTTTTCCCTCTCTTTTTAATCCTTCTCCCTCTTCTCGGGGTTGGTGGTTATCCATTTTTTTTAACCCTGGAAGACGGATTTTTTTATATGCGAGGTTACTCTCCATCGTCAAGGCTGCTTTCAGATCTCCCAGCTTACTTGGAATTTTGTGAAACTTGCTTACTGTTCATTAACTCGAGGTACAAATTGAAACACACAGTTTTTCTTTCATAATTCTTTGAGTGATGGATTATATTCAAATGCATCAACGCCGATATAATCACTCGACTGATGATCGATTAATGATGCGAGAAGCTATTCATCTTCTTCGATTTCTTCAAATCTAATTTTTCCATTCATCAATAAAAACGAAACTCCTAAACCGTTCGAATCTTCAGTTTCATCTGACGCTCCGGACTTCTGACATTCTTCACGGAATTTCACGAATTAAAACAGAAAAAACGAATGGATGATATTTGAATTGTTATCATTATCTAAGAATCAGTTTTCCTCTTCCAAATAGATTTCTGATAGCTGCAGATGGCTATCGCAACGTCCCGAAATGCTGTTTGTTTCTTGTTTCAAACCTGCAGGATTCCAGACTAATTTATTGATGATCTTATTTTCGATAATGCGCGACTTTCCAATCCCAAAGTAGTATCAATCAAAAATCCTGGGGTATTAATAACGAACTCGCAGATTTTGACCTACTGAACGGCGGTTCTAAAAATTGTGAAGAAGCTCAGGTTCCGATCAGAACTAGGAATCAGGCGAGAAAAAAGTTTCGCAAAAATTGGGAGACGGTCTCGTGGAATGCCTCAAGAAGAATTCTTTCAAACCTATACAAAACATCAAAACACATAGGCAAAGAAGGGAAAAAATAAGTTGGTACCCACATATGTATAAATAATAAATACCTAAAAATACCATTTCGCAGGGGTTTATACTTATATCGGGCACATACGTATAGTAACAAATGTATGTATAATACATATATATGTATCTAGATGTATAGATATGGATGTATGTATAAAAGAAGGATGGTCAGCGAGAATGAAAATGGCCGAGTGAGAAAGACAGATGGAGATAGAGAAAGAAAAAGAGAGAAAGATAGAGAGACGGCTGGTTCTGGTGGTGGGGGATGATTTAGTAATGAAGATATTAACGTGGCGAGAGAGCACGCCACGGAATACTGAGATTCAACTATCTAACTGCTAACATAACTCACGTTTATGCCTTCGTCCGAGGAGGCCAGCCAAGCAACCAAGCCAGCCAGAGAGCCAGCCAGCCAGCCAGCTAGCCACCCTCCTTTTCTTTCTCTTTCTCTCATTCTCTCTTTTATACTCGGCTACGTCATGAGGAATCCAATGGAATACAATTTGGAAGAATGAATAGTGGAGTAAATGAAGGAGAACAATTTTTAGTACCTAAATACTCGAAACTGTAAGGATAGGATGACGACAGGAACACCCCTTTGATGATTGTGTCTGAATCGATACGTCGTCAGAATCGGAGACCGTTAAGAGGAGCAGTATGTCGTGTTTGTGAAAATAAAACGTGATCCACAATCAATTTATTTCTTTACCAAAGTTCATTTTACATCATAATAATCATATGTCACTAAACATCAGTCGCTGCACGAATTGAGGCACACCGTAGGTCCGATTTCACTTTCTCAGGATCCGAATTGTTCGGAAGACGCGCCGTCATAAATTGAACGAGGAAAATTGAATTGAAAAAATTATCATACAAGATATGGCCAATTTTCCGAAAATCTAACATTTCTTTTCCACTTATTTGCAAATAACTCAGCCTGAAAATTAAATTTGCCAATTTCCCTCGTTCAATTAGTGACAATTAGTATTCCTTCGAATCTTGGTCATAGATAAGACGAATCGGACCTACGGTGTGTCTGAATTCGTGCAGCAACCGTTTTGAGGTGAGATGATTATAATGATGCGAAATGAACTTTGGTGATGATACAAATCGATTTTGGACTATGTTTAATTTTTACAACGGCGACATACTGCTCCCCTTATAAATCATCCCTTAAATCGTGAACCAGACTCTACTCGACACTGTAATAACCGCGAAGGGTAGCGGATTATAAAATCTGTGTTAATTTCTGTACTGATCGTTTGAAGTTAACGAGAGTGAAAGTGCGAGCGAGAGAGAGAGAGAGAGAGAGAGAGAGAGAGAAGAAGCAGAAGGGGGATAATATAAAGTCCGATAACAGTCTGTCGGAATCTGGTTTCTCCCCTTTAACAACCCGACATGCAAATACCCCGGGGTAGTTAGCTAATGGGGTTGAGTCCGGAGGTTGGAAGGAAGGAAGAAGTCCACGACCAGAGAGCCAAAGAGCGAAAGATAGAGAGAAAGAGAGAGAGAGAGAGCGAGAGAGGGTGCGAGATCGGAGGCTGGAGTGAGTTCATTCATTAAGGGGTTGATGGGTTAATTGCCGGCTCACAGGATCGCGGCCGCTTCTGCTCCTGCTCCAGGGGCCAAACCCCTCGAAACTCTTCCGCCCTCGGGTCGCCACTCTCCTCTTCCTCCTCTTCCACCTCGTCCTACGGAGCAGGAGCAACAGGTTGCGGGTCGCCTCGTCGTCCTGTGCAAGCGATCGCGTTGTCAACTCACCAGCTCTTTTCCCTTTCCCTTTTCCCGTTCCCTTGCCCTTGCCCTTGCCCTTTCTCTCTCTCTCTCTCTCTCTTTCTCTCTCTTCACGGTTCCCAGCCTCCCCTGCTGTCCTAATTAATTACATCCTCGTTTCCGTCTCCTGTCGCGCCCTCCTCCCGCTCTTTCTCTCTCTCTCTCTTTCTTTCTCCTTGTAACGGGTTAATTACGAGGATCCCTCTCGCCGAGGGGGGAGCGACTCATTCATTCATTCGTTCATTCATTCGCTTCATGTTCCTGGGACAAGAAAGAAAGTTTATTCTAAACCGTTGGAAAAGTATAGAGATTTGTTTGATTAGTTTTGGTTATTGGTTTTGTGTGTCCGTTTTTCTTGGTCAGTCGAGCTTCTCAATCTGATCTTACGCGCTCTACGTCGATGAATCTCAATTACTGCGACGCCTGATAATTCTAGGGCTTCTTAATCCGTCTGCCGCGCGACACTAACGCCCTACTTTTTTTCTACCCCCGACACCCACCCACCCCCATCGCGCTAATTACTATAACATTCCCCCGCGTCGCGACGCCTCTACCCCTCAAACACCCCCCGACACGGGGTGTACGGGCTCCCGAAGACCCAGAGGTGCGACACCCTACCGCCTCCCTTGAAGTGTCTCGCTAATTTGCATCCGACACCTATAACGTTCGATGCTGCGGTGGGGGGAGGGAAACTGAAAATCAGCTTAACTTTTCTCATTTATTTATTGATTCGTCAATTCGTTAATTGTTATTCATTTTTGGTTTTCGATTTGAATCACAGGATTGCCCAATTTTTGTGTCAAAAAGAACCGGAGCTTTTCACTTTTCATTACCTTTGGTGATGTAAGAAAAGTATTGGTTTAGTAAAAAAAGTGACTTTTGTTATTTAAACAAATTTTTACGTTTTCGAACTACTGCAGGTATGCGTACAACAGATTTGCGAACAAATGTCTGTCTGTCTGTCGGTCCGTCTGGCACTCGACGGACAAACTCACCTATTGATCTGAGGAAACGGCGTGATGGAAAAATTTGAAATTTACAGGGGATCAAGAGCAAATGATGAACATGAAAAATTGCCATATCCCATTCAATTTGAATAATCGCTTCTATCGGAAAAAAAAATCATCTTTCAATTCTGTTACTTCATTTTCTTCGGGTAGATTGAGGTACGGGGTGAAGCCGCGGAGATTGAGGCATAACACAAGAATATATGGGTGATTCTGAGTAGATCTACGTACATGAAAGCATACATATGGGTGAATCCGAGAAAATTGAGGTACATACAATTATGTATGGGTAAATTCAAGTTCATGCTGTTCAATTATATTCATTTGGGAAAAGAGAAGTGTGTTGAGTAATCCGAAACTAACGAGCATATATGCCCATCAAGTCAAGTTTTCCACGAATTACTATACCTAATACGAATAAAACGCTGCAATAGAAGATGAGTTCATGACGAACGCGGAACCATTCAGTATGAAAATAAAATCAATTTGGAGAAATAATTCGACCACAGCTCATAGTATTCCGAGCAATGACAAATTAGTTTGTAACGTGATAAAAAGTATCGTGAAAAAAACCAGCTTTCTTCGGCCTTGTTTTTTGTTGTTTTTTTTTTTTCTTTTTATTCCGTTCGATCGATTGGAAAGGCGAAATTAATTCTTTCCTCTGTGTATGTATGCCTAATTTGCTGACAAAGGTGTAAATATTAATGTTGGCGATGAAGATGGAGGGGGGGGGGGGGGGGGGGGGGTGAAGAAGTTGGGCAAAGAAAAATATTTGAATAATAATTACACGGATCCCCCCCTCGTTAGGAATAAGGGTATAAAAATGTTAGCATTCGAATTCGGTTGGCTAGAGGGTCGCCGCGGACGAATTTTCTAATTAGAAGAAACTCCCGCCCTTTCTGAAGTAGGTACCTACCGACGAGCAAACACAATACTCGAGGAGGAATATTGAGAGAAAAGTAAAAAGTATAGGAAGTAATAAAAGTACTCATTCCCATTCTTATTCTTATATTCTTACATTTTAGCCATTGCAGTCTCTCTGCAGGATTCTTATTCTCTTTATGTTCTTTTCAACGCTGACAAAATAATCCTCGACGAAAGCATCCCTTCCCCGCGAATTCAGCGACTCTGACAAGAATTTCTTAACACCACCCTACGTAAAATAAAGGTTTCTTTTTTTACGGGTAAATAATCAGGAACTAAGAATCAAACGAATCGTAAGAAGCAGAATTATTATTCGCCTTGGCAAAAATCCGTAAGGACGTTGGATACCCAAGGAAAATCCTATATAGCGCAATAGTTAGAGAGGACGCAGACCTCCTTGCCATCCTTAAGGTACCTTATGCTGCCCAGCCAACTTTCCGTCCAAAGAATATGTATTGTATATATGTATATCTGTGGCCTATGTGTAGGTAGGGGAGACCGGGGCTAGAAGTTACACTTTTCACAAGATATAAAATTTCGCACAGCGTAAACATTCGAATTTATCTCTAATTAATGTGGCGACAGGTTCATTATTGAAGATTATTTCTGCGAAAGAACTAATTGAATATCGAAAATCGTTTTCGAGATATACATTTTTTTATAAACCTGAACAGACTGTCACATCTCACCCCGGTTCGGGGCAAGAAGTTACAGCCCTGGGGCAAATTGTTACACAGTTTTTGTCTTGTGGTTTGAGGGGAAGTGAACTCTATTTTTATCTTCACAATAAATCGCAACAAGTGTAATTGTGAATAAGAGTCTTTATTGATTAAAAGTCATCATATTTTAACACTTAAGATAAACATTTAAACATTTATTTGAAACAAAACAAAAGTTAGCATTTTTCTATTATCGCAAAACAAGTCTTATTGTAAATAATCAGTATTTATTTCAGCAAAGTAACTAAATAGAACATTTCTATACCTTATTCTAAACAAAACAAAACTCAGTACTTTTTTACTATCACAAAACAAGTCATATTATCAATATTAGACATCATAATTCTTGAGAGGAACAAAATTTCAACACCTCAAGTATACATTTCAACGTCTTATGTTAAACAAAGCAAAATCTAATGCTTTTCATACTTCCTAGTATCACAAAATGAGATCATGCTTCGGTATTAAAATATGAAACATCAAATAAATATAAAGCAGCTTACGAAGACTCTGAGGATTCATCAGAGTGACAATTTGGGCAAACAAAAGAAATCTTATTGCCTCTTTTGATGCAATGGTCATGTGCCCATCGCTTGCACACTAAACATTGGATCCAATCTTCGCCAGACTTAGATTTAGAATAGGGTTTTGAACACATCAAACAATAATATTCTATGTCATCGTCTTCTTCGCTTCCCTCACTATCAGTTGTCTGTAAAACTTTTCTGATGACCGATCTAGGTTTACCTTTCATCTTTCCTCTCCCTTTTTTTTTCTCAGAGCCTTTCTTTGTAGCAGTGCGTACTTTTTTTGCTGCTTGTTCTTCGGCCAAAGCATTCTTTTCTGGCGTATCAGTCAAGACTGCTGATTTTCTCACTTTGCGTTTGGAAGCGACAGATTTTCTTGGTGGTGCTTTCGGCAAAGGCCTCACAGCTTCTGGTGAAAACCGTGAAACATTAAGTGAGTTATCATTGAAAAGTCCCAGAGTTGCATCGTTACCATTTAAAGGGGCCGTAAGAGTCTCGTTGAGATTTGAAGGTCCTGCTACTACCTCGCAAAGATTTGGAGAACTCGAAGGAGGCACGTTTTCTTTTCGAGCTTGAACTTCGACAGAAACGGTGGCTTCTTGATCTTCACAATCAGTGCGAACACGGTCGGTAACGTATGCTGGTGCATAATCTGAATCTTGAAATATCTCAGGATTGAATGGACAGATACCTGTTTTTTGGAAACTGTTCTTTATATTCATCGGTGTCGATGCTAAAGGCCAAGCATTCTTCACAATTGCTGGAATTTCGTAGATGGACATCGTCTTCCCAGGGTTATTACGCATCCAGTTGTCTTGGGCAGTGGCACAGTAGTGTTTGAACGGACCATACACACCAACGTCTAATGGTTGAAGACGGTGGCTGCAATGTGGCGGAAACGACAGCATTATCACACCGTTGTTCTTTGCTTTGTTAACAACTTCGATATCAATATGAGACCCGTGATTGTCGAGCAATAACAGAACAGGCTCAGATGGCGTCGGCTTCACAAATTTTATAAAATGTTCCATGTATAACAGGAACTCTGTCGCAGTCATCCATCCAGACTTGTTCCCTGCCCCAATACATTCTGGGGGACCACTTTGGACGAATAGTTCTTTGAATTTCAGACGGGGGAATACAAACATTGGAGGTATGGTATTCCCGGCAGCACTGACGGTCATTTCTACGGTGACAAGTGTTCCCCTTTCACCTGAAGTTACCGATCCCACTTGTTTAATGCCTTTTTGAGCTACAATTTTTTTAGGCTTTTGCACGGTTGTCACCCCCGTTTCATCCACATTCCAAATCCTCGATGCTGGTATCTCATGTTTTAATAGGATCGCGCCTAATTTCGAAAAGAAATCCCCAACATTTTTTTTGTTGAATGACGTTGCACGGCTAAGACTTGTCGCTTCTGGGGTTCTAATAGAAAGTTGTGTGTTCCTCTTCATGAAGGAAGTTAACCAATCAGGTCCCGCCATCCCACGTTCTTTCCAAGATTCGGGGATATAATCGATATTGAATTTGACAGCACAATCATATGCTAGCTTTCGCACTTCGATAGGCAAAAGACCGTGGTAAATACTTGCACATTGCAATAGATATTCTGACAGCTGTTTTTCTTGTTCTTCGTCGAAAACTTTGCGAGTTGCTTTGTATCCAACTACCGCATTGGTGACGTTCTTAGTTTTCTTGATGTACCTTGATAAGGTCATATGACACAATTCCAAATTTTTCGCTGCACTCCTTACAGATTTTCCTTCTTCAGTCACAAGTTTTGCAGCTTCTTTGTACACGTCTATGGACGTAGTCCCGCGGTCCGTCTTTCTTTTATAGGTTCTCATCCTTAAACAACAAGAAAAAGATATTGCAGTCATTTTTCGTGTCAATGGGGCAAGTTGTTACAGTGTCACAATATACCCCGAGTTGCTGTAACTTTTGACCCCAATGTTATTTCTTTCAATGATATAATTGAAACTTTTTAACCTGTAAACATGTAGCAAAAGTTATGTTGACACTACTTTTGGACACTTATCTGATAGAATTAAACCAATCACCATACCACTGAAAGCATCATTATCGACAGCAGACCAAAAATAAAACGTTGATGAATATTTACTTACGTTTCAGTTCTGTGGCACCGTATGCACGCCTGTTTACTGCAGCGGCGCAGACGCGACTGGGTTTGGGCATTTGTTTGTCACGTTGAAACATTGTTTTTCTCGTTCAACCCGTAGCGCTATCTGCCATAGTTCAGAAATAATAACCTTTGTAACAACCTACCCCTGTAACTTTTAGCCCCGGTCTCCCCTATGTATGCGAGTGCGCGATTCGAATATTTGCAAAGTAAGAATAAGGGTAAGGATGGGAATAAGAAAAAGAAGGAGAGAAAAATGAGGAGGAGGATTTGATTCGCGAAGGATCTGCCTAACAAGCACAGACGTTCCGTTCCGCAAGCTACTCGACGTGCTCGTACTCGGTACCTACGCTAGGCTCCCTTGTTCGATCGGGCGGACCCTGTAGCTCTGCAAACCAAACCAGGCAGCCAGAGGGGCACCCCCCGCGTTGCCTAACGATGTGCCAACAAATACAAGCCGAAGATAAAGCGAATGCCTTATATATGTATGTATATTGTATATATATATAAATGTATATAAAAGGGATGAAGAGGAAGGGGGGGGGGGGGTATATAAGCAGATTGAGAAAGAAGAAGAAAAAGACGAAGAAGACGAAGAGCTTCTATACATAAGGTATTTCTTTTAGCGAGAAGGGGTTTTTCCTTCCTTATTCTTTCCTTATACTTTCTTCGGATCGTTCGTCTTGCCGGTTGGGTCGCCTTTTCTCCCCCAACTTCGTCCTTAATTATAACCAACGCGACTGACAATTATTTTTAACGACCAGCCGATATACCATAACGACTCTTAATTCCTCGTGAACCTGCAGAGAAAAAATATTGTATACAAGGGATGGAGGGAGGAATCGTCGTCATTTTGTCATTCGCTTATTTTATTATAATACAGAAACGTCATCTTCGTATCAATTCTTAATCATATTCATTTTCGTAATTCGTGAAGGATCGGGGCGGGATTGAAATTCCTAATTTCAAAAGCAGCGAAAGGTCAGGTTCCAAATTTGTATACTGACGATTCACAGTTTTACAGATAGATTATTCCCCCGAAAGTCTACGTAGCCAATTTGAAAAGCTTCGAATGGAAAAACACCGAAGGTTCGAAATTCCAAACGCTGAAGATTCGAAAGGCCAAAACTCCGAATCTCGGAATTCGCTAAATGCCACGTAGTTTATTTCACAGCTTTGTCATGAGCTTCCCTTGAATTCACAGATTTTTGGATTTTCTGCACTTCGACCTTTCGGAATTTCCAACTTCTGAACCCTAAGTTTCTAAAGACTCACAATCGCGTATCAAATAAACTCGGAATTTTGACCGTTCGGAACTTTTGGAATCCGGACCTCCAATCCCGGATAGACTGATCGGCCTACCACGTGAAAGAAATATTCTCAGGCATTAACAGGGTGGTAATGACGATGGTCGTAATCGTAATAGTAATTGTAATCATAATGATCGCGATGATCGAACCCACCGGGTGTGGAGAGATGACGGGAGTTGCGAGAGCCGTCCGTCCCCCATATTTGAGCATTTAAATAATTAAAGATCCGGACGAGTCGAGCCTTATATTAATTGGATAATCGCGGTTGCTCAAGGGAACGAGAGAGAGGATTAGGGGGGGGGGGGGGGGGGGGGTAAAGGGGGGCTGGAGTGATAATGATTTTATCGTTAACTGTTCCCTGTGCAACCGACCGACCGGTGGAAGGGGGTGAGAGACAATTGTTGAGATAATACACCGCTTCCTGCCTGACACCCGGTGATACCAGCCGCCAATCAACTCTCGCCATACACAAATTGCCATTGCCGTATGGTAGCGCTCTGCATGAATGTGGCATAAACCTATATATATATACATATATGCATATGTCGTACATGCTGGTACATAAAAATCCTGTTAAGGGCATATGAAACACGATATTTTTCACTTTGAATTTTTCTAAGCTATATTTTCTCAGTAAAAACATATCCGATCAATGTGGAATCGGTAACAACGATAAAGAAGAATTGAACAAAGCGATACATGATAATCGCCGATTTCAAAAAATCGGAAAAAAAATAATCTGTCCAACTGCTGGTCAATTTATGGAAATCATATAGTATCATCGCTGTTTTTTTTTTTGACATTGATCGGATATGTTTATTGCTGAAAAATTTGCTTTTGAAGATCGTGTTTCATTTCCCCTTAAGGGGAGCTGTATGTCGCGGTGGAAAAAATTAAGCATAGTCCAATTATAATGATGTAAAATGAACTTTGGTGATGAAGTGAATTGATTTTGGACCACGTTTCATTTTTACAACCACGAAATACTGCTACCCTCAAGTCCGAGCGCCAAAGAATTGAATTTGGTACTGGAAAAGAGAAGAATCGTCTTTCTTCTCGGTTTCCAAATTTTCTACCGAATTGATCAAATAATACTTGTCAATCAATTTGAATGAATTAATTCAATGAAGCAATTGAAAATTCCAAGTCGTCTAGCTTTAGAATTTCTCCTGATTTTGTCTCCCGCAAAACTGCGCAGAATTTCATCATTAAACTGTTTAGAGAAAAGGTGATTGGATAAGTGATGGTTAGAAGAAAAACCGTATGTATTGGAAAGAGGGGAAGGCCTGAGAACCTAATTTTTTCTAATTTTATTGCAAAATCAAAAACAGAAGCTTGTATTTGTGGGAATTTTCAGTTTTCCATGATTTCACCGGTGATCATCTATCTTCATTCACAAATCGGCATCGAATCGCACGTGCGATTTTCAATAATATACAGAGACACAAATCCCTACTCCAGATCGTGGATTTTTATCTTCCTCCAGTGATTCGAATCGTCACAAGCTTCTACACGCGATCTGGATTCTGTAGAACCAAAAAAAGAAGAAAAAAAAAAAGGAAGAAAATGGAGAGATCCTGGTTGAAAATTTCCCTTTCTCCGTCTTGCTTATAAACAAACCAAAGAAAGAGAAAGATAGAGATAGAGAGGTCGTCTTAGCCGATTGTACGAGTGTGGGCGTCCTGAGGTTCCAAGGTATCTAGGCTCGTTGTTATTTACGAGTCTTTGAGCGATAAAGTGAGTAAGGGACTGCGTTTGCGCGAGATTCCGCTCCGGGGTAGGTAGAGAGGCTAAGAAACAGCTTCAAGGATCGGGGGTCCTCGAATGAACGGATCGGAACGGATCCGTTCGGATCGGATCGGATCGGGACGTCTCTTCCTTCTCTTCTTGAAAACACGTTAACCGCGACCAGTTTGCATAGAAATGCTGCAATTTGTTGCCCTGCCCTGCCTTTTTCCCTCGCATCCTTGCCGCGGTCTCGCCGCAACATCGGCTATCGAATTCGAGTGATTCTAATTTGTCCGGTGGTAAGAGATAGCGCCGTTCGCTTCGCTCGACTCGACTCGACTCGACTCGCCAGTCGGTTCTCGATGCAAGCCTCGAAACCCGACCTACGCGCATCCTCGAAAAGAGGAAGAAGGAGAAGAAGAAGAAGAAGAAGAGGAGGAGGAGGAGGAGGAGGAGGAGGATGCTGGGGTCCAGGTTAATGAATATATAGAGGTCGTTCCTTCGCACCTATCTGTCGGACACTACACGGCGATCAAATTAACCAGGGATTTTTTACGAGCGATCAAAATCAACCGGTCGTGTACATACACGAGTATATACACATATATGTATATACATATATATATATACATATACGTATAATATACTACGTGTGTATTTGTGTATTGGAAACCAGGTACCAGGTTTCGGGGTAAATGCAAATGCCTGTTAATTTCAGGGCCGTTTCCGTCCCCGATGGGTATTGGGAATGGGGATTCAGGCATTGGGCAGTACGGGGCTTATCTATATACGAAATGAAGATGTTCCGAATACGTTAACACCGTTCTCGTCAGAGACCGGCTCACCCACAATCGTCGAATTTCTCTCACTTTTTCTCTACCTGCAGTATTTTTCCTATACCTACGCATACAATAATTTCATTTCTCTGTCTTTCCGTGTCATACCGATAGATACATAATATATTGAGTATTTAATGAATTTTGGATCGCGCGTTTGTTAATCGCGTTGCAAACGAACGCGAAATGTTCAATACGCGATCTCTATACAATCCTTATTTTCCTTTCTCTCTTTATCTTTGTCTCTTTTTCTCTTTTTCTCTCTTCTCCCGAGACCCCCCGAAGAGTCAACGTCTTCTCTGGATTGTGATTGCAATATAAATATACTTCCCAACCCATCTATACGTATACGTAGACGCGTTATACGCATAAATACTTAGGTACTACGTTTGTATCGCGATATGTCGACAGAAATACACATCTGCCGCATTCCCTGACTATTCTTTATCGAACAATCGTTATTTCCACTTTAAGGACCTCTGTCCACCTTTATCGGTATGCGAGCTAAGAGTATAATTATAGTACAAGTAATACTAGACTAATTTTTCATCACGGACCTTTTCCAACTTCGACTTTCTTCAGATCTCGTATACTTGAAGATCCAACCATGTTTTGGCATGAAACGATTGACTTACGTAGAGAAATAACCGATTTAAATCCGATTCTACCCCAAAATTTGGATTTTTTAAATTACCAATTTGGAAAGGACGAACTAAAAACTTGACAGATCGACTGGGATTGAAGTTCCGAATTCCAAAAGCTCCAAAGGGTCAAAATTCCGAATTCATGACAAACGTTAGAGTTCAGAACTTGCGAATTCCGAAAGGTTGAAAAGCAGACAGCTGAAAGATACGAAAGTTCAAGATTCAGAAACGTAGACTTTCGGGAAAATAATCTTTCTAAAAACTGTCAGTCGGTAGTATAAAAACTCAAAATTTTCACTTTTCCCTTCTTTTGAAATTCGGAATTTTAATCCCGTCCCACGATGCACCGAAAGCAAATTTTTTTCCAAATTCCTGACCAGAGGTTTCTCATCACACGTACTACGGTCTAATCGTCTCCAATTATTTGTCATATGTGTTTGACGAGATGATCAGATATTTCTGGCAAAATGCAGTATATAGTACATCGGGCGAAGACAGGGTGATTCAGAATTCGTGAGGAATATTTTACAGGGTGAATCCTTGTTAAATAATTGAAGTCGAAAGTTCCTTAGCCATAAAAAAAAAAAAAAACGACCGATTCCATTGAAATATTTTTTAAATTTTCTTTCATTTCTTACTTTTTATGTTCTATTCTGATCGAAACGGGGATTGAAATTTTCCTAATAATTAGTTCACAATACTCGAGGAAAATAATTTTGTTTTCTGCTGTAATTATTTCATTTTATCCGATAATTGAACAAAAAATGAAAAATAAACGAGGTTTTTTTTTAACACAAAAAGTGTTCGTCAAAAAAATGGCTGAGTAACTTATTTCGACTTTAATTTTGACAAGGATTCACCCTGTAAATATTCCTCACGAATTCTTAATCACATCAAATACACAGATCTCTGAAATATCACCTGTAAAAATTAACGAATCGTGTACCGGGCGCGATCGCTGAAAGTCGAAGGTACATTCCGAGTCCTGCAGAGCCACGGGTAGATAAGAAAAGGAGTAGATATATAGGTAAAGGTTCTGTTAGGTGGGTAGGTAGGTAGGTGCTGTAGGTGTACGCGAAGAGGATATAAAGCAAGGAGTATAGGAGTATAGGAATTACATATAGGAAGGAGTTGGGCCCCGGCTGACAGGGACTGTACAAATGTATAAACAACATATTGTAGCACGAGAGCGTGCGAGGCGTGGGCGAAGAGGGCATTCCGCTCTTTGCGCGTTATCTTTCATCCTCTTCGCACTCACCATGAGTTTCGATACAGTCGAGATGAGGAAGAGGAAGAGGAGGCGAGAGTCCTGGGGTCTCCCTTCTTATTTCTCGTTCTTTCGTTTTTCTCTTTCTTTCTTTCTTGGTTTTTTTTTTTTTTTTTTGTGTGTGTGTGTGTTTTTTTTTCATTTTCTCTCGTTTTCTGAGAGTTGGGACCGAGCGAAGAGTGTTTCACACCTCCGCTCGAACGGGAATTAGGAAATAAATTAGTACGAGACTAATTCTGTTATCTCCAACTACTACGACGACGACGACGACGAGGACGAGGACGAGGACGAGGGCTGGGGCAAAAGTCGTGGACCTCGTACCCCGTTCTCTTCTCTCTTCTTTTCTTCTCTTCTCTTCTCTTCTCTTCTTCGTTTCTTCCTTCTTATATTAACCGTGGAAGAGGCAAGAATAGCTCGCGAGATCCCCCGAGTCGTTAAAAACGATACCCAACTCGAGGTGAGCGTGAATTTATTGATTGCTAATTAAAATTTACACCTCGCACACGAGAGACGCTGAACGATAATAAGATGAAGAAGAGAAGAGGAGGAGGAGGAGATGAAGGAGGAGAAAAAAATGTATTTATAAAATTAAGAAAATAAGAGGATAGAAAAATATCTCTTCGTTTATGTATATATATTTATGACATATACAGGGTGTAACAAAATTCGTGGACCATCGGTCTACATCGTCGGATATTCCTCATTGAAAATGAAAAATAAGTTTTTTGTTTAGAAAAATGTTCTACGACGATTAGTTTATTAGACGCTAGAGCCGATAAAAACGCACCAATCGGAGATCAGCTTCAGAAACTACTAGCAAAATTCGCTATACCGCGTCGGAAAAAGCTGACGATAGCTGTAGCTATTTTGTTATACATTCTAGAGCTGATCTCTGATTGGTGCGTCCTTATCGGCTCTAGCGTCCGAACTAAACGTTGGAGGAAAATTTTACAAAAAAAAAAAGTATTTTTTATTTTCAACAAGGAATCCGACCGTGTGTAGAGATCGTCCGCGAATTGTTTTACACCCTATATATATACTTATATTGTGTCCTTTTCACACCCATATCTATGTCAGCTCGAGATCCCCGCTTTGTGGCTATCTGACCGCGCCGCGGGTACCCCACTTCGTATCCTGGACTCTCCTCGGCCGATCCTTGAGCAATTAAAACCTTAGCGAGCCTTCAGCTCTTTCCGCGAAACTTATACATGTACATAATATACATACGTGTCTTTCTCATTTCTGTTTATATATTTGTTTGTCTGCGTATGGGTAAAAGATTGGCAAAAATTTTAACAACCTTTTAGGTATAACTCCTCGCCACTTTCTTTTTCTTCTTCTTTTTATTCTTCGTAGTATTTTTATTTTTATTCTTATTCCTCGTGGGGTATTTCGTTAGATTCCTGCGTGTATATATATATATATATATTTGCGAATACAAAATGCGAATTGCTAAATCGAATTTATATGCAAGGTTTGTCTCGAATCGAATTTGATCACATGAGAACTTCTGTCCGCGACAATAATCAATGTAGATTCGTATGTATCGTATGTAGGTATACGGTTGGGAGTCGAGTCCAAGTGTATCACGGTCAAGTTCCCTCTCTTCTTTCCCCTCCTATTTTTCCTTGCCCTGATGCGGTTGAGTGCCGGGAGACAAGATACGAGATAGAAATAAGGGAGATGGAGATTTAGATGGAGATGGAGATGGAGATGGAGATGGAGATGGAGATTGAGATGGAGATGGAGAGAGGGCGATGAGGCGATATACGAGATGAGATGAGAGGCGAATCAAAGCCACTCAAACAAATAACCAGCAGTCATTAACAGTAATAACCCACGCCTCAATCGCTCCGTTTGTTTCGACTGACGCTCTCGCGACTCCCAGCCACTTCTCTATATACCTACCTACTTCACTTCAACACACAAACATCACTCTCAGCTTCTTCCCGCCTTGAAACATCAACATCCTCCTCGCCCCTGCACAGTACCACTTCTAGTCACCAGAATCATAAAACCAGAATACATCCTTCGATTACACCCATTCCTCTAGTCATATATTCATGACAATCCACCATACGTGACATTATTCAACCCTGAAGTAGGCGAACTTCATTTTTTTCAATTTAAAAAATGGCCGAATCGTGGAATGATGAAACAATTCATATGCTTGATTCAAAAATTCAGCACCACTTGGTGTATTTCTACTGTAAAATCTCTCTGTGTCAAGTCCACTTCGAATAGTCTGAAATCGACGGTCGACACCGCAAATTTCTTACATTGTTATACTCCGGAAGTCTCTCTCTCTTTCTCTCTCTCTTTGAACAAGAAAAGAAAGGGAATGATTTTTTGTTGGGTTGTTTCTTTTTGGTGGAGTTAGGTGATGATGGCTAAAGAGATCGAGAGAAAGAGAGAAAGAGAGAGAGAGAGAGAGGGAGGGAGAGAGAGAGAGGGAAAGAGAGAGTGAGACCACATCCTCTGGTTCAGCACGCCGTCCTCTCTCCCTAGCTTGTTGATAATTACAGGAGAGCGACCCGAGACGAGCTGAGTGAATGAGCAGGGCTATCATTAACGCTTCCTGCCTCATAACTGCTCATCACTCACTCATCTGGACCCGACCTAACGCCCTCCGCGCGACCCTCCCTCGCCTCTCGATAAATCCTCGATCGTGGTGGCCCGTCGTCGATTTCAAAGTCACGATATATATACCTACCCTTACACCTCTTGTACTTCTCGAACTGGTATACCTAGATACGTTTTTCATGTAATGAGAAAAATCATACTTGGTTCTGTGTCAATTATCACTCAGAAAAAAGTATCGTTGAATAAACAAAAATTTTGCCGAATTGACAACAAATTTGGTAGAGTTTATACAGCCAACAAGATGTTGATTTAACAAAAACATTTCTGTCCGCCAATCTTAGTTGAATTTACATAGCAAAACGAATTGTCGATTGTTGAAAAGAATTTTGGTGAATTGACGAAAAATTACCAACGAAATGATTTTTGATGAATTAGCCAAACTTGTTTTCTAAGTGTAACCTCTTAGTACACTATAGTAACACTTCTAGTTGAAAGATTTCGTGGAAAAATTGAATTGTCGTTGATGAAGTTCGGGATATCAAATTTAAAAAATTTTCGGAGAAGATCTGTGGTTTGTTTTTCAAGGGTCGAACTTCCCTTTTACATTCATTCGCGAATGACTCGGTTGAAAAATGGAATCCTCTAATTCCGAGATCGACGTGATTCGAAATGGACTTTGGCGGAGATTAATTAATTGATTTTCAACTGGGTTGATATACATTATTTATATTTTTGAAATGAAATCATGTATTATTTAGGAGCGATCCACGGTGACGAGAGTGCCACGTCGTGAAAAATGACCCTTGGGGAGAATCTTGGTATATGTATAAGGTACAGTTTTCTTCATCGTCCCACGGGCCTTTCCGCACCGCATGTCCAGATCGAGTACCTAAAGGCAATAAAACATAATACTGGTACATCGATACTTATATCACGATGAATTATCTTGTCACTGTAATTCACCCTCGGGCTAGCTAATAACCGACGATTAACCTGTCTCCTATCTTCTACTCAGAGGTTCTTAAGAGGGGACTATTTGAATCTCTGCCAAGGGATATTAGAAGTAACGTTTAGAATCAACGGAATTCATTTTTCCCATTTGAACAATTCCTTCGCTCTCATCGATTCGTGACATCATTTTCAGGGCGATTCTCCATTTCCAGTTTTCACCATCACCTTTCATTCGAATTTTTTTCCTCCTACTTCAATTCACACTTTATGACTTCCTTCGGCCGAACCAGTCGGTCTGACCTAATGGAACGTGGGAATTTTTCGTCGTCAAGGCACAAGCTACGATTCTCCAAAGTTCCAAATTTTTCCGTCCCGGCGTTCTCCAGAAGACCAGTATGTTCGAAATCGTATTTAGGGTAGATAGGCCAAAGACTCGATGATTTCAGAATTTTCAACTTCCCGCTTTTTGAGAAAGTGGAAGTTATTATCATGTTCAAAGTCATTATCAAGTTGATTGTTCGCCAAGCACTGGGAATGTGTGTGGTCAATTTTATGTCCGATAATAACTTGAGATCGAATCGACGGACTTCCATGATTTTCGTCTCGATCGATGTGGTTCTTCATTACTCAGAGCTGTTTAGATTTTGGATCCAATTCGTGTACTAGTTTTTGAGTAATTGACCGAACAAAATTGTACACCAAAAATTTCAAATAGTCATATCTCTAAAACGAATCAACGGATTTCGACGATTTCGATCTTCATCGTTAGCTTTCGCTCCAGCTTAGAATCACCTAAATTTTGAGATGGATCGATGCAGTGGTTTCGAATCGTTCGGACTTGAAAGATCTGCACGGGAAGTTTCAGGGCCGGTCCATCATGGTCAGCCAAGTTACCTGCTCGTTGAAATTAGCGAAAGTCCATTTAGGGTCGTATTCGTAATTCGGTCTTCTTTTCAATACCATCTCAAGTCAGTCATGGACATGCGATTTGATTGGTTGGCTGCTGTTCTTGACATGGTCTTCAGAAGAAGACCTGACTATATGGAAACCACCCTTAAGAGAAAACCCTACTGAAACTTTGAAAAATTCAGTTTTCCATTTTTTGAATGGCCAAAGAACGTCCAATTGAAACATAGATCCTTGAAATTTTAGATTATGGTAGGATATGCTTTGAAAAAAAGTTTCAAACTTCTGCCACGAAAGTTTAGGCGCAAGGAACCTTTCGCAGCATCTCTTCTTCGCAGGGCTGCAAAAGATTCCTTGCGTTTGAATTTTCATCGCAGAAAATTGAAACGTTTTCTCAAAACGTATCCTACTATAGTCTGAAATTCCAAGGATCCATCCTTTGATTGGACATGTTTTGGCCAGTTTAAAAACGAAAAACTGCTTTTTCCAAAGTTTCAGTAGGGTCCTCCCTTAAGACACGAAACGGATACCTCCCTCCCCCTCGGATATATAACGAATAATAAAAAATGTAGGATCTCGTGTGTTTTCTGATTCCAGTAGCGACTTCAACCCCGACAACCGGAAGTTCCGGAAGCACGTTGATGTCGTTGCAGGTGGAAGGCGGTGGTGAAGTGTCGGTGCCGCGGGCCCTGATGCAGGCCTTCCTGCAGCAAGACCCGAACCACCCAGGTATGGAGACTGTTCGTCTTCCAACACCTGGTTCGATTCAATTAGACGGAGTTGGCCCCGTGGTCTCAGGATCGCAAATACCAGCCTACTGTCGTGAGGTGGAAACTGAGCTTTGCCTGGTATGCAGACGTTGCGGAAGAGCCTATCCCCAGGAGTCAGCCCTACTGGCCCATCAGAGATCCTGTTATCTCGGTAACCAGCAGCGTCGCGGCGCCTTGCGTCTGGTACAGAATCGTTACGCCTGTACGTTATGCGGTGATAAAAGTTCATCGATATTCGAATGGCGGAGACACCTAGAGACTTCCCACGCACGTACCCAACTCCAGGATGGTTTAAACGACGCAATTGTACCCGGGGGTGTCGGTGAAGAGGCCAACCCCCAGCTAACCGACGAAATGGAAGACGTTGTTAATCAGATAACGTTATTAGCCGCCAGAGCTGCTGCCGAGAGTACTGTGACAACCGGAAGCCACAATAATCAAGACAACAATAACGTACCGGAAGCAACTAAGAGACAGAAGATTATACAGGAGGCTGCCGCGGTGCCCGCCGTTCATACAACCCAAGTAGCTCGCTGATATTTTTTATAATAAAGTGAGAAGATATTTGATAAATTAATGATACCAACATCAAGATGAAGATGAAGATGAAGAACCCAGAGCGCTGCTGACTACGATGACGACGACGACGACGACTATGAAACCAACGAGGAGTATTCAACCGGATATGAAACAAAAAATAAAAATAAATCAATTAATAACAAAAAACGAAAAAAATGATGAAAAAATTAACTAATAATTAGCTATAACGCGATACAACACATGATTGTCTATTATTTTTGTAAATTTTATTCGAGCCACGTGTGGTAGTTACCTATACCACCCGTTGGACGACCCAAAGTTCCTCTCATTAATACAAGTTACATAAAAAAGTAAAAAAAAAAAAAAGAAAAAAAGAAAAAAAAAAAAGAAACCCAAAAAAAGATACTAATTGCGGATTAATTATCGCACTATAAGAGAAAGAGATTATGGTGAAGATGGCTGAGATTTGCGATCATACGGTTTTTATTGATATAATATATAAACCGAACAACAATTAGCAAAGATCGAGAATCGTTCCGACCGTTCAAAATTGGAAGGTGGTAAAATGGCAGACAAACGTTCCTATGTAAAGTAATAAATAAATAATGTTTTAACTAACTAACTAACTAATTACTAACTATTAAACTATACTAAACGTATGGGAGATGAAGAAAAAAACGACTAAAACAACAAGGAAAAAAGAAAAAAAAATCAACTACTACTACTACTATTACTACTACTACTACTACTACTACTACTATTACCAATACTAATACTAATACTACTATTTATAGGATAATGAAATACTATATATTGCCTATATATATGTACATATATATATATATATGTACATACATATATATAGGAAGAGACAGAGGAAGAGAGAAAGAGAGAGAACTATGCAAGAGCGAGCCAGCCAGCCAAGTAACTAATCAACTAACTATTTGATTAATTAATGAATAAATGAATTATTTAAGCTATAAGGATAAAATTCTGCGCCGCCATGATATGTGAGACCATAAACCTGAAGACTTGGGATATCTTTACATACATCTATAATGTATATGTATACATATGTGTATAAATATGTATTGAAGGAAAAGGTTGCTTCACATACGTATACACACACATACACAGAAAGACACAGACAGACAGCTGCTGCAGCATAAGGGCCTGTTGAAAGGTAGGAATATAGTTACACTTGAATTAGTAGGTATAAGTACGTAGATATATTATATATATATATATAAGGGTATAAACTAACTAATCGAAAGCTAAACTACATTGATTAATTAACAATGAATGAATAAATAAATTAATAATTCATATATATACATATATATATATATATATATAGCGTTAGAGAGGTAAAATATCATATATACACACGTGAGGCACTACCGAGCCCTGTATATCTGTATGTTCAACGTACTAAAAAAAAAAAAAAAAATATTTCAACTAAATATAATAAATAACTATAGTTATATCCGGATGATTCCGAACACCTATAATACGTTATCCTATGTATTCGTAATTATTCGAATAATGTCCGATTTTTAGAGAGAGAGAGAAGAAAAATCGGTTTACCCTTATAGCTGGGAGGGGTTCGCGATTGATAATAATCTTCTTCTCAATCTGTCCTCACGAATGATTGAAAAAAATTCAAATTAAACAATTAAATCGTATGATCTATATATATCCGGATAAATTGCAGACTATTATATATTAAGGAGGATATACATAGGTATGTATAATAATATACATATATATATATACATATACAATGGAAAGAGGACATATGATTTGAAAACATAAATTTTTCATTTTTCTGTCGAAATATCCCCCATTCACCCCGATCACCGGGTAACCCGCCGAAAAAACGGAAGCGGAAGTCGGGAGCCGCTGACGTTTACCTACCTATAATACGACTAATGATTATTACTATATGGACAGTCGTACGGGCCACCGGGATATCGACTTGTATGAATACATATATATATATATATATATGTGTGTATATGTATACACTATACATACAATAATAATATTATTAATAATAATAATAATAATAACTAGGCGCGTATATAATATAAAAGAGAATGGAGATTAGATGTGAAGAACGAGAAAAGAAGGAAAAAAAACGACGAAAAAAATAAAATTTGATTAACACCCCCTTGAATCCCCTCCCCCACACATACACAAAACCCAGCAACATGGTTCCTATATTTAATAAAAAAATCTATATAATAATAATAATAATAATAATATTAATAATAATGATGATAATGATAAAGATAACGAAGTAAAAATTTTAATTTGAATTAGAGTAAAAATTGCAACAAAAAAAAAACGACGAGTATATATATAATTATATATATGTATACATACATTTGAATAGTTGTGTAAGAACTTCACTGCAGATACACAGTACATACTATGTACTATATATACTATTACTCACATTTGCTCGCTATTTATTGATAACTAAGAAAATGAATAAATGAATGAGATAATGAGAAGAAAAGAATTTAGAAAAAATAATCGAGAGAATTGAAAGAGGAAGAGAGAGGGAGGGAGAAGAACGAAAATCATCATCATCAAAAACCCAACTATACTGTGACGATTGATCAGTCATCATTTTTTAAATCGATTTATTCAATGAATGCGGTACATATACGTGAGGTTACTTGAGAGGTATTTGAAACTAACTACTGTGGTCGGTAATATGTAATAAAAATAACAAAAATGTAAATTATTATGAGAAAAAAAAAACAGAATATCAAGAACTTAATAATCGGACACACGACTATATATGCCTGTTGAAGAAAAAAATGAATAAATAAATAATTAAATAATTAAATAAATGCGGAATTGGTAAAGGAGAGAAAAGAAGGAGAAGAAGGAGCAGACGAAAAAGAAGAAAAAGAATAAAATGAAGGTGAAAAAGGTTGGTATTCAAGTAGATAAATATACATGTATTATAACAATATAATATATAATATACATATAAAATAATATATACTAATACAATACAATATGCAATGAAGTATATGAGTCTCGGTCATATAATAATAATAATAATAATAATAATAATAATAATAATGATAATATTAATAATAATAAGTACCTGCTGTTCGGCACACTACTTATTGTTAGTGCATACGTAATATACACATAGGTATGATAAATACGCGGTATAAAGCGAAAAAGAAAAAGAATAAAAGAAAGAGAAAGGGAGAAATGTAATTGTGACGCGGTCGGTTGATATAAAAAGGTGTCGTTCGAATCACGATACAAATCATTAGGGTTATACTAATAAATAAATATTAATAATAATAACATAAAAATGAACTAAACAAAAACAACCTATTAATATTAAATATATATAGATATATAAGAAGAGAAGAAGCAAAGAGAATGAAGAAAAAATTGGAGGAAAAAACAAACAAAAAAACCAAAAAAAAAAAAAAAAAAAAAACCAAGTAACAAGTAATAATTTTTAAGCTAAGCAACTCGAGGTTCCTGTCACAAATGCTTTTCTATATAAATATGTAATAAACCGTGTTGGTGACGATGATGACTATTACTATTAATTAATTAATATTATATATTCGAATTATTAATTAATTATTAATTATTATATATATATTATATATATATAAACATATGTATAAATATATTGAATAATTAATTAATATGATTATTAATATTATAATGTTATATTTCTATATATTGTATGTGTCCAGTCGGTCGGTCAGAGTCGGCCAATAGTCAGTCAGTCAGTCAGTCAGTCAGTAAGTCAGTCAGTCGAGTATCTCTCTTTGAGCCGCTAAAAACGTTGAATAAAGAAACAGTATAAAAACAACTAATCTACGTCATAACTATATACGTATATCTATATTACATAAAATACGTCAAGTGTTTCAAACATATGTATGTGTCAAAATATTATATGTATATTATACACATATATGTATAGTATATGTATTATGTACGCGAAAAATGAACGAATAACTTATTAAATGCTATAATATACGTGATATGTGTATAGTGTATAATATATTTACATATACATATTGTATGTATACAAATCGCGTACTACAGTTATTGTCGCGCATCGCAAATGATACTGACGTTGAACGATTATGTAAAAAAGAAAGAAAGTGGTGCAAAATCACAATAATTGCGAAAGAGAAAATAGAGAGATAGAGGAAAATGATAACGAGGGGGCTGAATGACGTGAGCTTTTTATTGCAGCGATTCGAATATAATAAAATGAATATACGCGCTTCTGATGCTGAATAATAATAGAAATAATATTAATAATATACTATTGAATATACGATGATGATGATGATGATGACGATGATGATGATGATGATGATAATGATGTTGATGATGATGATGATGATGGTGATGATGATGACGATGATATTTATTCGCTAAACGAATGCCGGCTTTATTTCCTCACCCGAGATGAGAGAACGAGAAGAAAAAAAAAAGAAAAAAAAACCAACCAATTGAAGAGAAAAAATAAAAAATAAGAAACAAATCAACAAGAAAAGACAAAAATGATGATGATTATGATTATGATGACGATGACGATGACGATGACGATGACGGAGAAGAGGGAGAAAAAATGATAACTAATTATACTATTAACGATTGACTATCCAACGGCGGGCCGCCGCGCGTCTGTCTCTGTAACCCATACCTCGCAGGAAGGGCAATTAATGAATAATAATTTGACGGTCTTACGACTAAAAACTAAACTAAACTAAACTAAACTAAACTAATACTTGATAATATTTAATTGATTGATTAATTGATTAAATAATTAGCGTAATATATATATATATATATATGGTAAATGAAACAGAGAGAGAAAGAAAGAAAGAAAGAAAGAGGTAGAAAATAATTGATAAAATATTAATAATAATGAATAAAAAAAAAACCTATCCCCCTCACCAACCAACCCCTTCCCCCAAGGTTTTATTCGGTTGTTATGTATTATAGGTATACGGTAAATAGGTACTATGTTGGTAATATTTCAACTCAAGATTATTGATTCATTATATACTTATAATATAGAAATATATATATTACATATAAAATGAATAAATAAATAAATAAATATAATACGTGGAATAGAAAAACGAAGTAAAGAAAGAGATGCGAAAAACGCGACACTGCAGAAATCATACATATACATGTGTGATACGTAATATATATACATGTATGTATATGTATATATATATATATATAATATGGACATATATCGATCGGTATATAGCATATTATAATACACTGTTACTCCATTAACTGTGTATTATAGAAGAACATATTCTAATCAAGAATAGAAAAGAACGAAAAATTGAAGAAAAAAAAAGCAACTTCAGGAGCGATAAATATACATATTACTTGACATACACACACATGCATACTTAGATAGAATACATAATGGATATTGACGATTGATGATAAAGAGAAGAAATCGCGTATTCTCCACACCCACACCCACACACGCACATATTGACCGCGATAGTATGTACCTACATATATGTATATATATTTATATATGTATGTATCTATACAGGTACGTACGTACATGGACATGTGCAAATCGCGTCGTAAGAAATCAGTTGATATGATTAATAATCATTATAATAACGATTATGGTGATCATTATGATAATAATGACCATAAGAATGAGGGAAAAAAGAATGCAAGAAAAGTAAAAACCGTCAAAAGATGTGAAAAACTTGAAATCCTAAAGAAACATCATGTATAACTACCATATATACCTACCTACTTACCTATACATACATACATCATACATACATAAATACATGCATAGATACATATACATGAATTCGCGTTTATACGGTGATGCGTATAATTGCGGAAACGAAATAGGATTGTATCGTAAAAGAAACAGTGAGAGAGAGAGAGAGATAATTACATATAACGAAACAACAAATGAGGGAAGAATGAGCGAATGCAAAAAAAAAAAAAAAAAAAACAATTAAGGGGGATAGAAAAAAAAAATTAAATACCTATATACCTATTTCCGTTTTAAGTTTGAGAAAGAAAAATTGAGTGATAGAGTAACCGAACCTCGCTACTAGCTGTTCCTAAATCAATGAATGAGTGATAAAAAAATGTGTGTGAAAAAAAATAAATGACGAATGACTTATAAGATATTATGTGTTGTAATAAAACTCGCTACCAGGCGTTCACCCTTTCTGTTTCTTTTTTTTTTTTTCTTCTTCTGTTGTTTTTTTTTAACACTTCATTTCGATTTATTTTTGGTTTGGTTCTTTTTCTTCTGTTGTCAAAAACTGTAAACTAGCCCAAGTACCAGGCATTTACAGTCATATCAAAAACGAAACGAGAAATGAAGATGAGAAATAAAAAAAAAAAGTGAATCGGACGAAACCAATTATATTCGAAAATTTTTCCAAAATGATATAAGAACAAAAGGAGAAAAGAAAAAAAAAAGTGAACGAGGGGTGACGTCAGGTTGTGATGAGGTAATTTAATGAAAGAAAGAAAGAAAAGAATGACGAAGAAGAAGAAACAAAAAATGAAAAAAATTAATAAAAAACCAAAAAAAAAGTAACTAATTTTTTGATTTTTGTCAATGAATCGTTGAGTTTCATAATAATATGTGTTACACATATTCTATTTATTATTGATAATCATTATTATTCTTATTATTAATGATATTATTATTATTATTGTCATTATTATTATTATTACTATTATTGATTTTTTGATTGCTTATTGCCAATTACGGTTTATCATTATTATTCTGATTATTCGTCCTATTATTACTATATATTATTATCATTAATGCTATTGGAGACGGTGATTATTACTGATGATTGAATTATGAATTTGATTGAATAATTAATTAATTATTAATGGATATATAATTATAACGATAGTGATTAATTATTGTGAGAGGTTGCCATGTGTATATCTATGTACTCGCTATGGGGCCCTGGATCTCATTGGGCCGAAAATAAAATTGTGCCGGGCTCTGGGGCGCCCGCACGCCGGTCCCCCCGACAAGGTTGATACGCCCGCGTCTTAATTAATTAATTAATTAATTAATCAATTAATTAATTAATCGCGAATTACATATAATATTAATCGCGCGCAAGCTATCCGTGGCGCGTTGTAGAGAATCCGAAAGTATAAAGACAGTATATAAACGAAATGAAGAAGGCAAGGAAATTTTTGGAAAGTTTGATAATATGAAGAATTGAAAATATAAATATTCTAAAATTATTGTATCGAGTATAATATATAATTGAATATATATACGTATACAGCTATATATATTATATTATACAGCATATATTGATTTTAGAAGTAAAACAGTGCAATAAGGAAAGAGAGTATGATAAAAAAAAAAAAAAAAAAAATGGGCAAGATATTTGTAAAAGAAATTCGGAAAATTTGAGATCGTTTGGAAAATATAAAGTGGAAAAATTATTATGAAAGAAAGGGATGAAAAACGGCATAGGACGCGATCGACGTACAACTGAGCGGGCGCAGGATCGGCGCAATCATGTTCCTACTAGGTTTCATATCTAAGCAAGTAAACTAATATTATATACTACTAAATATAATAATATGATGATACGATGATATTATATATTATTGGATATATATATATATAACGATATGACTAGCTGTAGCCTGTATAACACTGCAACGTAATGTCCAAATTCCCTCCCAATCCTTTTACCCTCCCTCCCCTGTCATCGACCCTTACTTACCAAAGAAACAGATGAAATATCAAAACGAAAAAACAAAACGAAAAATTATCCATCTGAAAAATTAACACACAGGTATACCTATAAGTATGAGAACGCACCACTAACAATTATCATATTATACGAAAAGATCAATTGTTCAGATCCTATTCGCTATCTGCAAGTATACACGTATAAACATATATTTACTCAAATTTTTATTCCCAAGGTCCTAGGGTGGAAATTTTAAATGAGATAAAAAGAAAGGAAAAATGTTGAAAAACAACTCGAAATATGTACCCCGAAGACTTTGCCCTCATATCTGATCACGGACGAATTTTAAATCTATATGTTGAATCAATTTGGTTTCTTGTTTTTCCAAAATTTGTGAACATTTCTCATCGCTGCAGCGTATGTAATAAATTCTTGGTTCGATTTTTTTCTTGGACTCGTATATATTTTAGCATCGGAGATATTTTGATCATTTTGTTGTGCCGAACGGAACAAAATATTTTGTACCCGTACATTTGATACCATAGAAGTGTACTTATTTTGATAAACTCATGAATCCTGTTTTGTCGTACGTATTCGTTGATACAAATTCACAGAAAAAAAAGAAACCGGAATATCGTCTGCACCTGGGGGTTTTTAGAATATTCAAATTAGAGTGCAGACCGAAATCCAAAGAATTTAACAGAAAATGTTTCATCCCCGCGAAAATTCGGCGTGAATATATTCGGCTGCAATCAAGGACCGAGGTTCGAAGCGATATATATTTCCGCACGGGGTGATACCCGCTCGATTATATCGAACCTCGTTTTATTTCCGGTCTATCCGCGTCCCATTTCCGTTTCGGGAATATTAGCTTCTATGTACTAAATTTACGTAGGAACTCCGGTCCTACTCGCGCGAAACCAACCCCCGTTTTCAAATTTATCGCATTGCATATCCGCGCGAATCTCTGCATACGTTTACGATTCGTGTAATGAACGAAACTGTACGATTTTGCCTGAAAATTGAAACCCTCAATTCCCTGGGCACAGAATTTCGTCCATGAGCTTTTTTTATCTGTCTACTATCATCGATGTTACTTTTTCTGATTGGGTATACAGAAATTGGCAATGAGAAAGGAAAATAACCTGAATTTTAATTTTTTTCTTCTTCTAGTTTTGTCTGCATATATATGTATACGTGTAGACTTATCAGTAATTATATTATGAGAGTAAAAAATTAACGAATATACACAAAAACACGATCACCCCCCCATTCCACCCCACCCCACCCCAATGTACACTGTATCGCAAATCGTCTGGTTTTCTTAAAACTCAACTAAAAACCTAAACTGTACTAAACATCAACGTATTCTATTAAACGCTAGTTTATCAGAAAATTATATGGCCGAATTTTTTATTACTGTGTCTATATAACCCTGCCTCATATCTGATCATCCAATAAAATTTTCCCTATCCTCTGAAAATCTGTTAGAAATTAACGTATATATTAACACGAATCAACTAGCAGGTGGACTCCTTCAAGAATATTGATTGATTCATTTATTTATTTATTCATCTATTTATATTTTACAAGCCTAATATCAGTTAGATACCATAGACAATATAATCGCCAGGATCTAAAGTAAATAAAACTTAGATACGTAATAATGATATAAATCATAAAAATATGAAGATACGGAAAAAGTTTATTATAAAATCGACTTCTGCATGGGCAATTTTCCAACGATACCTTTAGCGAGCCTATGGTATTCAGTAGCCAAAATCTCCGGCTATCGTTAGTTGAATTTCTGCTTAATCGGAAGACGGGGTTGTCTGACCGTTACGGTATTTTGCTACTGTCGCGCTTCGGTTTAGTTTCTCAGATTAATGACGTACATGCTATTCACTTGTGGCGAATCTTTGGATCTGTTTTGATCTCGTCTAGAGTTTTCTGAATATGAAAATGCTCTCGGTAATAATTCCTGATCATAACTAACTAAAAACTAATACCAAAGACCGAATGGGATCCGCTTGTGCTGCGGTAAGTATAAAAATTTCATAATAAAACAGTGATATTTGTGTTTTGTGACACGGGTGATTGAAGAACAACTCTTTTTCTTATATTTTTTTGTTGTTTTCTTCCAAAACTCTTGTCGTACGTATTAATTCCGAGGAAAGTTACCTTGTTTTCTCAATTCTCTTTAGCCTAATAATGTACTTTACCCAAAATAGTTGTGCCCCCATACGTATGTATGCACATACATTAGTCCCGTGACTAGGTACTATACGGTCAACAAAGAAACGCATTAAATTATAATATCGGTAGACAGACGACGCGTAAACATGACCTTATACGTACCATAAGCAAACCACGTGATTTATCACCCGACGTTAACATATTACCTCGAAAATAATGTTACATGTACATACATACATACATACGTACATACATACATACATACACACCTGTCCCCCTTATGTACAATAATATAAGAAAATAATAAAACAGAAGTGAAATTTGCTCAAAGGATTTAAGTGATTAGTACATAATATAATAGCAGTCCGATCAGACTTTGGGACAAACAAGTATATAGGGAAGGAGTGGGCAAAGTGGGCCTCCTAAGAAATAAACGCTCCAAGTAGAAGTTTGAACCGCAAGCAATTTTCCAATTTTCACTAAAAAACAATAGCCTGACTCATGCCGAGTATTAAACCCTCTTATCTGGAAAGTCCGAAAATTACTGGCAAAATGGGCCCCCTCAAATATTTTCTAAATTATTCAAAATTGAACAATTGAAACAAATTTTATTGTTAGCCCCTTAAAAATTATGCGTACTTTTCTAAAGTTACTTTGAAGTAGGCGTTGTAAAGTTTTGGTTATTATCGATTCGATGTTTGATAATTTGCTATAGCATGGGCAAATGAATAATGAAATTCGGAAAACGTTTTTTTTTTCGTTTTTAAAAACGTACTCGACACATTTCCGAGGGTGCCCATTCTGTCCGCTTCTTCCAAAAACGTTAAGATATATTATAGTTGATATGGTGTTTGAAGTTTGGTATAGAGCACGTAAAACGTAAAGATGAATGTTTTTTGATTCGAAATAGTACAAATAGTTTTCAGGGGGGGCCCATTTTGCTCGCTGGGGCCCATTTTGCCCACCCTCTCCCCTACACGTATGTATACGTACGTAAATCTATGGATGGATTTGATCCTCATCCCTTTATCGCGGTTGTACATGTGTGTGAACACGTATACGTGTGGGTATGTATAATGGATAAGGTCGTCGACACGTGATACTATATGGAAAATATATTTTGCTTCTTGTTTGGTTTTTTTTTTCTTTTCTTTTCAGTTTTTTTTTCCTCTTTTTGACTCGGAATGAAAATCGGGGCTCTCGTATCTCCGACTGGGGGGGGAGGGGGTGGCAGTTCGAGAGCGTCGCTATCGACATTCGTTGTTGAATCCTCCTGAGAGAGAGAAAGAGAGTGAGAGAGAGAGAGAGAGAGAGAGAGAGAGAGAAGGGTGAGAGGGACGCAGGGCGTCGGGGGGCGCCGGCTTTTTCGTCAAGTGCCATCCAACTGCGCCGCGACGACCCCCGTCATCTTTACATAATGTATTGCCGGGTTTACATACTCCGCGAAAACTCGCTCTTCTCTTCTCATCTCATCTCATCTTCTTTCCTTTCCTCGTAACACCAACACCCTTGCTGGAGACGCACGTATATGTGGAGACATCTTCGTGTACACGGATAAGGTAAGAGCATCTCATCTTACATCGAATGTAATAAAAGTTAGGAATAAAGTAAAGCGATAATAAGAGAGTAATGCCGCATTTTGAAAAAGGGAATAAAATACACCCACTCTGTCGCAATATGAATCACTAATTGACGTATAACTAAAATCTACGTGCGATGAGAAGAAATTCTTGACCAATATACTTATTGTTAGTTTGTTATAATATGGAGAAATAGAAATTCTTGTATGAAATTACAAGCATCTTTTTTTGCAAGTTACGATTCACAATTTGCGATTATGTGCCTGCACCTAAACGTGTTGCGAAATATCCCGGGCGATACATCAAGAACGTGTAGCTCTTGGCCCCCGTTTCTCCCTGTGCCCTTATTTTCCCTGGTCTCGAAAAAAGGAGGAAAAGGTGAGCGGAGGTAGGAAGGGAGGAAGGGAGGGTTGATTCCCGTATGGATGCGCCAAGAAGAGTGTTTGCCGCCGAGATGGAAGGCAAATTAGGTTTCGACGGGGATCGAACTCCAGCTCCGGTATCGAAATAAAGGCGGCACGTAAAATATACGCCTCAAACCTCCAGCTCTCTTTCCGATCGTGAGCTTTTTCTCTTTTTTTTTTTATTTTCTTCCTTTTACTCTTCTTCTGACTTCTTCTTCTTCTTCTTCTTCTTCTTCTTCTCGTGCGGCTGTACCCTACCTCCGGTTTTCTATATCCATCCATCCAGTATCCACCCACATACTTCGCTTCTCTACTTACACTTCTTTCTGCTTCCACTTTTATACCACGACGAGCAACCTTTGGCTTTCGACTTCTAGCCACCCTCATACTCACCCCTTTTCGTCGTAGAGTCGCGTAGCATCGACACGCGTTTTAGGGTGTATTGGCACACAACTCCCCCGCCCTCGATGCAGGGTTCGCTAACTTTCATACCGAATTTCTACATCGTGATGTATTTCGATGGATTGCAGAATATATTGCGATTCTCAATTTGCAAAAACCTTTTATCGGTATACCTCAAGCGGTAAGTCTTTTTTTTCAATTTTTTCGATATTGCGAAATTTTCATTCCCATGCAACTTTCAATGTGAATTCTTTTTTTTTTTTTATCACGGGGTAATTTGAACATTTCGTATAGGGTTTCATCGGTTTGAAAATTTCAGATTCTCGTTGTTCTTTGTCAGAATTTCCATAACCAAAGGAACAACGAACTAATTAAAACTTATCATGTACATTTCCAAAAAGTACGAAATCCTCTGAAAAATTCGTATAGAGCCTTTTACACTAGGGTGGCCAGCTGTTTGAGTGATCCAATGTAAGTGAATGATTTTTGAGTATATAATCGAGTCCTGGCGGGCTGCTATTTTTAACAAGAAAAGAAGAGGAAGAAGAAAAAAAAGGATTGTCAAAATATAAAAGAGCTTCCATCGTTATATCTGTATCTCTATAGGTATACATAAAGACGTGCCTCTCCTCCGCCAGACGTTAGCGATATGTTGGATATGGGGTGAAAGGTAATATCTTCTCGTTAGTCCGCGCAATGACGTAGCTAGCATGGCTAGCTAGAAGCCCAGGTGCAAGCCGGAGAAGTCACGTTTTTAATTTTCACACACGAATGATAAGGGGATGGTTGGTGAGCTGGGAAGCTAAAGAGTTACGGATTTTTCTGAAAATCCGCCCTGCAGAGGATGAATATAAGTCGGAAACACCGAGGATCGGAGTTGTATCTCGAGATTGTTGAATTGAACGACTCAATCAAGGACAACCGTATGTTTTTCATTTGTTATTTCTCTAGTCGATCCTTCACAAATTATTAATCTTCACAAATCTTTGTCAATCACACAACTTCTTCATCTAAACATCAATCAACAACTCCATCTTTTGTTTAAAACTCTTTTGTTAATCATCTTTGCCGATGTGATAATCACTCTCTGACTTAAAATATACTTCGTCATGCTTCTTATAGCACTTGTATCCATCCTATCAACATCTACGGATTGAGAAATCGTCGCAAATACCAATCTGACTAGAACGAGATTCTAATCCTTACGGTGGGAAATACTGAAATCAGCAAAGTCTTGGAGATAAAATTGTCATTAACCTTTCGTGGCCACACCTCTGTAGAATAACTTAGTTGTCACACTGGGTAAAATGTACCCAGCCAAGTTTTCTTAATACTGAAAAGACTTTGAACATTCTAACACATGTCTGCGAAATTGTTGTTTGAAAATTCAAATCACAACACGTTCAAAAAAAAATCGTAAATCGGTAAATTTTTCAAAGAATACACCTTGTCACTGAAAGAATTGTAACTTTTTGAATTTCTCATATTTTCAAGTCAAGATTTAACTGGAATTTTGTCGTAGAAATGAATGCAGATTTATCTGGAAGATATCAAGAGCAAAAATTGCACCTTTTGGCTAAAAAAAATAGTCGCTAATGCATTGCAGGTTATATATTTTCTACCCCGAATGAGGCCTGGGCAAAATTTACCCATGTTGGCCACAAAGGATTAGAATTGTCCCCAGGTTAGGAATTTCGTATGATTCAGATGTCTCGCATATTTTTCGGATACACATGGTCTACGAAACTATACGTAAATTATTCACTTAATTATTCAAGTCATCCTTAAGCTATTTTACCCGATCTGACAAAAAAAAGCATCGGTATTTCTCCCATAGCCACGACAATAGTTATTTTCTACCCTCTCTACCGAATTCATACAAAAGTCATACGTATCTGCATGGGATAGAGAAGAGATAGCTGGCGAATTCTCTCCTTAAAATATATAGAAAAGCAGGACACGATAGGCGGCAATGTTTGTCCAAGAAGAACCGAGGAACGTTGAAAAAGAGGTGGATATGGGGGTGGCGGACGGGTCTGAGGGTCTGAAGGGGATCTTCTACGGAATACGGGGGTTGAGGGGTGGACGGGTGAAGGGGGAGGGGGAGGGGGGGTTAGACTCCTCTTAGCGCATTTCAATATATGGCAAAGGAAGAAGAAGGCCTTTGAGGTTGAGGGAAGGAGGAGGAGGGGGAGGAGGAGGAGGAGGGCGCTATTGATTCCTCTTTTAATCTCGTAGTTCCCCGCGTCTCCTGGAGCGAGGAAGAGGCCCCCCCGCGCATCGACGTAAAAGTACGCCGATGGGGGTTGGGGGGGGGGGGGGGGTTGTTGGGGGGTCGGGGGTGGAGCCGCGGGGGGGTTACTTATTTGAATGTGTCGTCGCGCGCGCCTCGAGACAAAAACGAGATAGAGAGAACCCGCGAAATCGATGTGACGCCCTCAACCACCTCCACCCCCCAACCCTCCACCTTCCACCTTCCACCTATTTCCTCGCACCTCGCACCTCGCCTCTCATCTTCTCCACCTCCACCTCCTCCTCTTTACTCTCTTTACCTTATATGTACATGCATACATATAACATACCTTAGGTGTGCGTTGCTATTGATTGACTGATATGGTATTGATATGACGTGTTATACCTACGTAGGCATGTGAGATACGCGATGAAACGTGAGGAAAAATTCATAATAATCAATTGAACGATAACGACAATAACCATGAAATAATACCGAGTCTTGCAAGTTTCAAATTTCCGTACCGATCTTCCCCCAAAAACTCGTTGATTTTGCGATTTTGAAAAATTGTTGCAAAAACTGATCAAAATTCTTACAAGTCTATCATTATGATTATTGATTTTGAATTTTTTTTGTTCTTCTCATATCGTGAAGGGCTGGGTACACATAGCCAGTCAGTTCATGGGGGATGAAGAGAAAAAAAAAAGAAATGAAAAAAAAAAGGGAAAGACAGAGAGAGAGAGAGAGAGAGAGAGAGAGAGAGAGAGAGAGGGAAGAGAGACTTTGGTGAAAATGAGGAGTGGGGGAGTGAGAAAGATAGAGGTAGAAAGGGAAAGAGAAGGAAAGAGTGGCGATGACGCGGAGCCCAGGGAACTGGGAGTCGGTCGAGGGAGTCGCCCTATTTTTTGAGCTTCAGAGTGCTGCGTGGGGTAAGATATTGATTTTTTTATTTTATAATTAGGGGTGCGCACCCCTTGGCTGCCAGAAAAACACGTCACCCAGATGGAGACCCATCCCCTTCACGATACACCGATATATACACACACACACACACACACGCGTACATACACTATATACACATACACATTTACCTATATACATACGGGACGTACGTGAGTTACAGCCGTTACTACACACGCATACTCGTGTACACCTCCCCTGGCGAAGGGGGCTAAACGCCAATAGCTCCGGTTCATCTATCTCTTCTCTCTCTTTTATCTCTCTCTCTTATTCTCTCTCTTTTTCTCTCTTTCCACTTTTCATCTGACCCTCTACAGCCTCCTTACAGTTCTGGCAAGGTAGAAAGGACCGAGAAAGATTCAAAAAGTGCAAAAGAACAAAAAACAAAACAAAACTGCACGGAGATTGTATAGAATTGTCTTTCGAAGAGGGACGAGTCCCCTAGATTCTTATGCCGAAAGCTCCTGTACACGTACCAGCACGTACTACTGAAATTAAACTCTATTGGAGAAATAAGGAGTGCACATGTCAGGTACTACATTGGCATGACATGGGATAAAATTTCTTCTATTTTCGTTCAATTTTCTTTCATTCGTCCTTATATTCAATTGAGATGATAAAAATGAAGCAGAAGAAGCTAGCAGCCAGAGTTAGCAGCCAAACGTGCTGAAATTTTCTTGAATTTGGATGATGGAGTAACAGATTTGCGTGTATAATTCAATAGAAGCTATTTGGTGTCGTTAAATACTTGACAAAATTTGGATTCTTGTCCTTCACAGAGTCATTTTTATCTAACGCATTTCACTTGGCTGCTAGATTCAGCTTCATATACAATAAAATTCTAGACTTTTTTGTATCGTGTACCGATTGAAAAAGTGAGATTCATACGTGATCGTCGGTTAAGGGATGTAACGACTGATCTGTACTATTGCCTTATCCACTCGATCGGACGAACGATTGAAAAAAGACCCTAGGTCTCCTATCAGCTTATATACCTATGTACCTATATATAATACGAGATTTTGAAACTTATTGGAGAAAATTCGAAATTTCTATAATCTTTAACGTGAGGATGTACAGGTACGTGTATATATACGTCCACATCTACGAACGTCTAACGTCTCGCATGTACACAGCCCACATTTTTCATCCCTTATACACGAGACACACACACACATACACGTGTGTAATTCCAGACACCAACACGTCCGTGAAGCTGGATATATCCTCAGTCTAAGATACATCAGAGGAATTTTCTTAGCGATGGTAACCACCCCCCGCCCCAACAACCCCTATAGCTCTCTTTCTCTCTCTCTCTCTCTCTCTCCTTCTCTTTCTCTTTCTCTCTCTCTCTCCTCACATGTATGCACATATACATAGCTGGGTTAGATTTTAGGCGTGCTTTTGCACACACGCACACACACTGTGAGTTTCGGTTCGCTTGTCACATACAGAGTATAATATGCAAAGTCCCGCCCCCGCTCGTTGCCTGGGCAACGAATTCTAGCGCCACGAGAGCAGAGCCTGAGCCTGAGCTGGAGCTGGAGCTGGAGCTGGAGCAAGAGCAGATCCTGGTACCCCTGGCCCGGAGGTGGTGCGGATGAGGAGAACGAGGACGAGGACGAGGACGAGGACGAGAACGAGGATGAGGCCACGAGCCGGGGGACGTGAAGTAAGGAGAACGCGAGTGAGAGAGAGAGAGAAAGAAAGAGAGGGATGCTAGCAGAGGAGGGCAGACACTCTTGGAAATTTGTATAACTACCCCCGGGGGCGGTGGGTGCTCAGGGCGAACGCGGGGGCCACACCACATCGATCCAATACCCCCTTCTGCCTTCGGCCCATTCCTCTCCCCGCGCTTGCACCCCCCCATAGAAAATACCGAGGTGGAGAGTTGAACCAGGCACCTTCGTCATCTCGACGAGGCAGCCTGGCAGCTCTCGTGCCACAGGGAAGATATTCCCTTCCTCTTCTTTTGGCGACCTATTCTCCACCTAGCCATGGGGGCATGACGATAACTGTCCACTACTATACAGGGAGGTACGCGTGAGCCCGGGTCAACATGCTGGCAATTCTTCCATCCAAGGGTGCAGATCCGGTCCAACCCCATATGGACTTTTTTTTACCAAAAGTAAGACCCCGGCTGTTTCTTATTAGAGGAAATGCCCAAGAGACGGAGTCTAGGCTACAGAATATGGCATGAGTTGGTATGACGTTGATGTAACAGAGATAACTTGTAAACTTAACCTAGAAAAGATGAGAAACATTGGTTTCACTCGAATCCTATCAATTTTAGCGGTGAAGTGACATACTCAGCCACTTTTTGCCGAAAAACTGAATTTATTCGTATGAGGTTGGTTCGAATCGGTTGGTTAGTCGTCGAGAAATTACAATTCGCATTTTCGAGGTGACGACAATTGGTAATAATGAAATTTCGAACGGACTCCCGCATATATCGCCTTAACCCGCACCGCCAGACAAAACGATTCGATATAATTCGAAGAGACGAAAAATGAAGGGGAAAAAAATATAAAACCGAAAAAGAACTTCGCTCGGATCCCCACTGTCTATCGCCCATCGCTACGAGTATCATATATTATTTATAAAATTAGCGAGTATCCTCTCTCTCTCTCTCTCTCTCTTTTTTTTTTCTCTCCGTTCGCCAAAGTAGATATAATGAGGCTAGCCCCTTAGGCGAACGACTGGCACCTGCCTTATTCGCACTTATGTTGTGAGAGCCTGTATCGGTTGTCTGGACCGCAGCGACGTACGGTTTTTCTTTGTTGTAAAAATCGGCAGATCTGTAGATTTTTTATTTATTTTATTTTTTTAATTTTTATTCTTTTCTAATCCCCTCCTCTACGTATGTACAGGTATAATTTCTCATAATACCATTCCAAATTCAGTATTAGTCAATACGATCATCTATTCGGTTAGATTTTCTGTTCTCGGGTCTTCTTCTTATAAGAATTTTTTTTTTCTTCTATTATTATTATTTATTCATTTTTTGTTCTTTATTTTTTTCTTGATAATTTTATACTCGGCAGGTATGTCTTTTTCTCTACGAAGGTGAAGTCATCATCATCATCATCATCATCATCATATACGTATAGGTACTACTATACCCAATACCGAGGCAGAGGTTCAGTTCGTCGTCGTATAACAACTCGGTAATTATACTTTATAAATGTAGATACCTGACCAGGACGGACTTCAGGTTTACGCTGACCAGCTGCCTCCAAGACCCACGCCGCTGATTCAATGCTTGGCTAATTATCCTCGTAACCATCCAGTTAATTGCTACACCGGACCCGAGGTACCTATCTTCTCTCTTAACTCAACTCTCCTCCTTCTTCCTCCTCTCTCTCTCTCTCTCTTCCTCTCTGTTTCATCTAGAAACAACTAAATGTGCTAATTTCGAAAGACCGTATCCAAAATGGCTGCAGCCCCCTTCGGGATCTCCGCATGAGAATTATAGATCTCAGTTATACCTAGTCTGCAGTATATGTAGGAGGGTCTGATTTTCGCAGTCATCGATCCGAAGAATAGAACTACTTTGCAATTTGAATGCGAAATTGAAGAGTGGAAAAAGGGACGGAATTAAAAGCCTAGGAGTAGTTGGTACGGTATACGTATATAATATACGGATGTGGTATTTTCGCAGGGTGTTTGTCCGGCGAGGATGAGAGCGAAGCCTGGAGGATTCTCTATTGGATATGTTGGTTAAATGTGGATGTTGAGGAGTAGGTATAAGGTATAGGCTGCGTGGCGTGGGTGGTGCCGGGCTGGTACCCCGGGGGCAGAATTATCATACCAACACAGAGGTAAAGGGTATAAGAGGTCTGATCTAATCACACTGGGATATACATAAAATAACCGCTCAGCTATATACCCGCGTACCTCATCCTATATACATTCTACAAAGGAAGAAGAGAAGAAGAAGATGAAGAAGATGAAGATGAAGATGAAGAAGAAGGAGGAAGAACTCGAGGAGAGGCCTTCCGCCACAGCGAAGCTGTACCTTTAAGAGGCGGATTGTTTTCAGCTGGGACTCTTCTCCTTCTTCTTCTTCTTCTCTTCTCTTCTCCACAGCTCAAAGGAAGAAGAAGAAGAAGACGAAGGAGGAGAAGAGAGTATAAATTGGCCAATTATTCGGAAATAAGGTAATTATATAAGAGGGAGTGATCCCCGATAGGGGATACCGCGGGGCGAAGAACGAGGGTGAGGTGAGGGGGGGAGGAACTGAGGGACCAGGGACGAGGCTGTAGAGATCGAAGAGAGAAATCAAAGGCGATTACCTGCCGCTGCAGGTCTCCATAGGTATATATGTATACCTATAACCAAAGCCTCGAAATCAAAGAGTACCCCTCCGGTACCCCTATAAGCATCGAGCAAGAAGAATTTCTCGCTTCTTCATCGCCCCAGGGGGGGAGGGGGCGAATATATCTATACCGATCGACAGATGCGCCCAAAAACTCTAATCCTCAAAATTGGTTTACGCATTAGGTATACTGGTTATATCTATGTTGTTAGATCGAATTCAAGTATCATTGGAAATCAATCATTCTAACTGATTTCTAATTATCAAGCTCAAAATCAATGACTTCGATTTATCACTGATTAGGAAGAACTAGCAGTAAATCATTTCAATTGAATTCTCAAGGGAAAGCTCGACATTTTGATAGGAGGTTTCGAAAAATCAATGATTTTGTTCGATTCCTAATGCGACAAGCTCGACATGTAGATAAGCAACATTCAAACTTGATTATTCCGACTGATTTTTGAAAAAATAGCTCGGTATTTCCATCAGAAATGACTGATTCCAGTTGATTCCTAGTGGAAATGCACGTCATTTTGATAAAAAATTGATAAAAGTCAATGATTTCTGGTGAAAAAGCTCGACGTATATTGATAAGGAAGTAGTACCGTATGTCACTGATTGGTTGTAAAAAAAATTAAAAATACAATTAATGTGTGAAAATAAAAGATGGCGATTGATTTGAAATGAAAAATCTCGACACCCTGAAGAAGATCGTTGGATGACGGGGGCACGCGCTTGGGTGGCTTGGTCGATGGTTATCGGATCCGGGACTGCATATAATTATAATTAAAAGTGATCAAGCCGATAGTAGAGAGTCGGTAGGAGTGAACTCGACTCGAGTCGACTCAACTCGAACTCGAACTCAAACTCAAACTCGATATTCAAGCGACTCGAGAGAGAGAGAGACTCGAGTCAAGAATACGCGCTGGTACCGTCCGTCCCAGGTATAGTTAAGCGAGCATTATAGGGGAAGGCGAATGGTGGCATAATACCCGCTTCAACTTAAGTTATATATTCCGGAGCTCGTGTGGAGGTGGAGCTCGTCGGAGGGTATGCTAATTCCGGCCCGGGGCCACCACGCAGCCCTTAATAGCCGACCGAGACTTTCCGAGCTGAACCGACGATCCTGACCTCATCCTCGTACCTACTCTCCTATACCTACCTACCTACCTACTATGGCACATGTTATCAATTCCAAGATAATAACGCTCCGCGTAATGAGCTTTGAGAAAGAGAGAAAACGGGATAAAAAATAAATAGAAGAGAAATTGAAACTCGTGATTTTTGAGAAATTTCGTATACCTATATGAAAATCAACACGAATATCTTTCGCACGGTGCAGATATGCTCATAGTGCGCAAAGGTAAACCCTAATTAATACAATGTGGAAAGTGGGGAGGCAGCAAGAGGAGTTGGTATAATCCTGAACTGGTGAGGATATTTTTTACGAGGCCGTGTGCCCGTTTTATCACCAATTAAGTCTGCAGCACTCGAGGAGGAGCTCGATGGGCGTTTTAACTTTCCTCGAGAGCTGGAATGCGCCCAACTCTCCTCGACACCTCGCAACCTAAGAGGAACAAGAATAAGAATAAAAAGAAGTGGAAGAAGGAGAAGAAGAACAAGAGGAAGAAGAAGACAAAGAAGAAGAAGAAGAAGGAGGTTATCGCTGCATATTCTCGATGAGGTGAAACTCAAAGTATCTACACTTCTGATTAGATCTGCAATGAAATGTCACCCTGGAATCTGAATTTCATGAAAATCTAAAAATCCTGTTTCATGTTCAACATTGGATCATGCGTATAATAAACGGAAACATCCGGGATCTACATTTCGAATAAAGTCTACAGAAATTTGGAAACTTTTTGTGAAATCAGTATTTTCCTGATTGTCACCAGAATTTCTAATGCTCCATTGAACCGACGAGGATTCCTGATTCTGAAATAGTATGTCTGAATTTCTGGTGATATAAGTTCACGGGTTAGTTAATTAGGGTCGTGCAGTATAATTGGAGGACGAAGTATTTGACATCTATTCAACCGAGTACAATACACGGAATTTGCATTCTCCAAGTTCTACGACTCTGGAATTCAGAATGTCATGTGAGGAACAAAAAATTGTATTCGAAATTTAGCATTCGATAAGGTTGATTCGATCTTATGGATACATATATACAGAACTTCAGGATACACAAATGGAAAAAAGTTTCGAGGCTCTTTTAAACAGCAAATTTCAACTAGAGGATCCGAGAAACCCAGAGAATCGGTGTATTTTAGTTGAATAGTTGCAAAAGTTGTCCACAAACTGTATTCGATTTAAAAGAACCATGAGCATGAAAGACTCTGTTCCCGAAGTATCAAACCTGTATACAACGAATCCTTGAATTGCTGATGATATTTGTCCATGGGTTGGTTAATTAGAGTCTCGTATATGTATAATTTGAGAACCTCATGGTATCGTAGTAATTACTGCTTAATTGTGCAGTCGTAGTTTGATGAGGCAAAGCACGAGATATCTGCAGCGTCAGGCTGCCAGGTAGGTAGGTAGGTAGGTAAAGCAAAGGATCTTCGAGAGCTGCAGTGCGTGGCTGAGAAGAAGAGAAACAAGGATAAGATGAAGAAGAAGGAGAAGAAGAAGAAGATAATAAGAAGAAAAATAAGAAGAAGGATGGTATAAACTGATGCTGTATGCCTATGTGTTTCCGTGTGTGAGCACGTTAAAGCAAGGAAGTGACGGGTGGTAATGGGTCTTTGAGAGCTCGCAGCTAGTAAGTAAGTACCAAAGTGTACAAGTGTAATATGCACATGTAGCTAACAGGTAGGCATCCATACCGAAAGGGTATTAACGGGTACGGTACAATATAAACGTTGCAGCATTGTGTCGTATCCGCGGATAGGGACTTGTGCACATGTATGTGCCCAATACTCGTATGTGCAATGCAGTTCAAGACTAAACGAAAAGAGTATATAGTAGAGAAGAGAAGAGAAGAGACCAAGACCAAGACGAAGGGATTGGCAGCCGGTTGAAATACACTCGACTGAATTATGAACCGTAAAAAACTCATGCTGGCATCTTACGCGCTCAGTATTTTACTCCATACCGTATTGCAGCGTTGCACTAACGTTTCGCCCCGTTTCCAACCCGCTTGTCCATATACTCGCGTTAATACCACCACGGGTGTGCAGACTCCGTTGTGACGACCTGACGCGGTTCTCCAAACCAGAAGAGAATAAGAGAAAATAAAAAATAAAAATAAATTCAAACGAAACGAAAAAAGTCATTAAAACACGCGGAGAAATCAGCTAAGAACAAAGAAGAACTTCATATACTCGTACATCACACCCGTAGCTTCATGTTCGGTACTCAAGTACATATCTCTAGAAACTCTGAGTGACCACACCGAATGGGGGTTGAAAGACCGGAAGACCAAAATTTCAAGTGACCGGAATCCCGAAATGCAGTGGGCCGGATGTTAAACTTATGATTAGCACATCATCGAGAATGCAAAAGTTGAGAAAGACCAAGAATCGAAAGTACCTCCTCATCAAATCATCCGAATTCCCGACGCTCGTTTATTCCAATAGGTATTCCTAATTTTTGAAAATAGCAAGTTGCAGATTATGATCATGCAGAAGTATCAATTTGCCGAAAATCAAATTTCCGCGGAGCCACCGATGGTGCAAAACTTAGAAAATCCGTACACCGATGATGATAAATCAGATGGGTCAGAATAGTGGTCAGAATACGTAAACTGAACATCCCAAAGAATTAAAGTCCCGAAAATGCCACGAGAATTGCTCATTGATTTACATAAGTTTAGTGCTATCATTTTCATTGAATAGATTGTTAATAATGATTGGTTAGTATAGACGTGGCAAATATAATATGCAGTATCAATTTTCGGGATTTCGCACCGTCGACAATTTGATTATGCGGTATTTTGATCCCTTGCTTCTCTAATCATTCTATAATTTCATTTCGGTATCTGATTTTTCGGAATTTTGGATCATCTGAGAATGGTTGACTTGCTTTTTCGAATATTTGATATTTTTTGCCATTCGGGTTTTTGGTTAATCGAAAGTTTGCCAATTCTCAATTGTGATTATACGGTCGGTTTACCTTCGACAATTTCTTATTCTATATTACGTATTTTATATCGACTTTTGTACGAGACTTATTTGCATCCTTGATTTTCGAAACTTTGAGATTCCAGAATTTTGCTCATTATGAACTTTGGTCTTTCGGTTTTTCGCCCCCCACCCATAAGACCGAAAATGGTTAAAAGTCCGATGGCTAGACGGAGGAGGCTCTACATCTTCACGCACCTGGCGAGATATCTTTGGGACACCTGTCGACGTTTTGGTCACGGGTTTTAGCCCGTGAACCTTAGCAACCCTTCTAGCTGGAACTAGGATAAAAGCTATAGATATATAGTATAGGCGATTATTCGGGTAGGTATCTACCTGGTTTAGGTACACACCATGGTGTGTTTCGATACACCGTATAGAAAATAGTCAAAGACCATGGTTTGTCCGCGGGCTGAACGTATTCTACGTATATATATGTATGTATGTATGTATGTAGTGTGAAGATTGAACTTTGTATATAATGACGCACTGTACACGATGATGGATTCCATTCCGTAATGACGAAAGCCGGCCATGGTGCTGTAGGTGTGCAAGTTTAATACCCGATATCGGGCCTGTGTTCGATGCCTATACCTAATTGCCTAGGAAACGGTCACGTCCTGAGATAATCATAGAACAAAAGGATCCCGAACCCGAGTATCTCTATACGGTTTGTTACATCCCGTTTGTCACTGCGTGTCTTGGCCTAGCATGAAAAATCGAACTATATATTCCCTCCATCGGACGCACCTAGGAGAATATACGGTTTGCGGATGATCAGGACTAAAGTCCAGTGCCATATTCGAATTTCCCTCAAAACTATAAGTTTGATAAGTTAGTATCGACCTGTTATGACCTGGTGAACTGGACGACCTTGCTAGTACTCCAAGCTCTGACATTACCCTGGCATAGCTCGTATATATACTTCTTCTTTGACGATTAGTCGCCATGGTGCGTGACGATTAGGGGCATGACTAGGCGCATACCTGCCTGACTGAGCATCGTCGTTTTGTAGTTGGTTGTTATACTAGTGGCGATAATATTATATCCTGAAGAAAGGAGAAATCCAGGATGCAGCGAAGTACGACGTACCGAAATACGTGGACGCTTAAATGTGACGGAATCTATGGCAATGCTTCATTTATCTCGGTATATGCAATTGTAAATGAGAAGGAAGCGAGGCAGGAAGGAAGGAAGGAAGGAAGGAAGGAAGGAATCGATAATATCGAGTGCAAAGGCGGCGTTGGAGTAGGAAAAGGAGGATGAGGATGATGAGATGAGGATGAGGATGCTGAGAAAAACGTTGAGCGACTAGCATCTCCATTGCCGCATGACTTCGAGGCCGAGTTCGCTGCTCGATGTTCGCTGGCAGTCAAGCTACGTGAGATAATAAGGACGACCGTGGATCAGTGAGGCGATCGAAACCGCAGGCGGCATTATTCAAATTGAATCCAGTGAGAATGATTATTGCCGAAGAGAGCAACCCGCACCGACTTGGTGTGTTCTTCTTCTTGCTTATGTGTGTTTGTGTATTCCTGCACCGTCACAGACGCGAACCTTTTGCTTCGTCCCTTTCCACTCGAACAATAAGAATAAGAAAAATAAGAAGAGGAAAAAGATGAAGAAGGAGAGGAGGAAAAGGATCAAGGATGAGAAACGAGACGCAGATGAGGAATCGGGAATCACCAATCGCTGTCATTATTACACCACTCTCAATGTCATTACCTTAATACACCGAACCGCACCTTACCCCTCAAGATTATATACCTCATTCGTCCGATACGAACTAGACCGAATCCAAAAAGGTTATTAGAGCCGGATAAATTAAGGAAACAATAAGAGAAAGAAAAAACATAACCTCACGGTGTTATGATTGTAATTCAATTTCTCTACATATAGAATATTCTAACAAAATTATATCGGGATAATTGGAACCGAAGAAGATTGCTCCATCATCATAATCGCAATTCGAATCAAACTCCTCCAGATTTCAGGGTATATTTTTCATCCCCTGTTGTGGACAGATTTTTTTCTCAAGATCTGCTAATCACTTTTCGGTACAAAAGTGTTCCACTTTCTCAGGACGATGTTGCAGAAAAATCCGGAATACAGAATCCACCCTTCTTCCTCTTCCTCTTCTTCTTCTTCTGCTTGCTCTTTGAATCTAAGAACGGGACTCGAGGGTGAGAGTGAAAGAGGTCTCTTGATCATGGTGGGATGATTGAGTTAGGCCTGTGCTCCGTAGCTCAAGAGTTTGAGGTTTGAGGTCTCGGGTCTCGGGGTTTAAAATGGTATGGTATGGTATGGTGTGGGGGGATCATTACGTCGGTTGCATACCCGTCCGATCACGACGAGACGACGGTGTTACTCTCAGATGCAGCGTGTGATGGTGTACAGGGCAGACAAGAAGAACCACGAAGGATAAAGGATGAAGGATGAAGGATAAAGGAGGCTGGCAAGTTGGTATAAGGAAAGGAAAGGATACAGGAAGGGTGAAGGAAGGGTCGAGGATGGACAAAAACGAGACATTAGCGGCGACAGCCAACCCGCTACCGTGCTGCTAACGTCCATTTCTACTTAGCTACTAAATTAGCTGCATTACTGGCCCACACTTACGTACAGCAGAAGGCACACATATCAAGCTCGAAGCTACATGCAGCTGACTACCCTGATGTATGTACACAGGCATAGGAAGGAGAAAAATCAAATCAATGTTAATCCATTACATTATATTGTTTTTAATGAAAAAACCAAAAAGTATGATGAAAAAAAATTACAAATATCCTCCACCTGCGTGGTCACCCAACCGTTAACGACATAACGACCCTCCTGCTTCTTCTTCTTCTTCTTCTTCTTCTTGGACGAATCCTCCTTGAGCCTGTGTCATTCTTGTTTTACTTTATCACAAGCTCTTTGGTTGAGATCGTCCTGAGCGTTCATTCGTTACGTGGATTCTTTTCTGGCTTGTAGGATTGCTCCGAATTAGCGAAATTTCGGGTGTCGCCGAGGCGTTCATTCCGTGCGTTTGATTAAGGGATCGTGTCCAGAGTCGGAAAGCTGAATTTTAAGGAGTAGAAGGTGGAGAAGAAAACGTCTAGGGGGGGTGTCAGAGAGAAGGGTCGGTGAAAAATTCGCCAATTAAAAAAATCTCATTTCTCCTGCGGTAACGAGGGGATCCTCCGACGCCCCCGGCAATTAACGTCAGAGACGAAAATGATTTATGGTGCGGGGGTGAAGAGAGAAAGCGAGAGGAAAAATATAGAGAGAAAGAGAGAGAGGGGAGGGACTCCGAAAGCTTATCATAAATTAATGAATTATCATTACCTTATACACCTACCATCTACCTACTGTATGCCGCATGCAGGGGGTTGATGGGGGCGAAGAGAGAGAGAGAGAGAAAGAGAAGAAAAAAAAGGAAGAAAAAACCAGAAGCAGGAGGAGGAAGAGAAGAAAAGGAAAAATAAGAGAGGAGGAGGTGGACGAGGAAAGCATCGATACACCCGACTTCTGAAATATTCATTGCTAAAGAATCCCATTAAGCTCGTGAACAATGCAGCTCCACCCTGTCTTCCGTCGCTCTTAAATCCACCATGTAAAGAAGAAAATATATAAATAAGTGGGGCGGTGGGGAATTCGCTTTACGCATTGCAGGGTGAATTCGGGGAAATTTGACCATTCAATTCTGGCCATTTTTAGGCAGGAGCGTGTATAATAAGATTTGTTGATCACGGAGCACAAAATCTGTTTCATCGCATCCATTCGAATGCATTTTTAAGGAAAACCATTTAAATATCTGACCCACGAACTTTCAAAGATCCAACCATTTCCGGTTAGGGAAATTCTCTCACAGAAATTAAGTCATTATCTAGATATACCCGAATTCCAGAAGGACGGTTTGACCGATTCGGATGAAATTTGGAGAGAAATTCAAGTATCCGATGAAGATGACCCACGAAGCTTTCGAAGATTCTTCCACTTCCGGAGCTTCGAAAAGGACGGCGGTCGTGCGATTTGAAAAAACCTGCGCTTTTCTGTTCATACCATTGGGTTTTTGAGAGTTCAGAGTTTCCCCAGATTTGAGAATTGATAAGATCACGAATTTTATTGTTATAGTGTCTCTGCAGGTAGGCGCTGATGATACACGTGTTACCAAATCTCTATAGGATTCGATAACTTTCGAATGAATTGGCAAAACCTGAACGAATCGTATACGAATTACCCCAACTGTATGCCGCACGCATCTGAACTTGGACTGCTGTTACAGTTCAGGATTGATCGTTCGATTGCCTTTTTTTTTATCGAATACAGGTAAAGTGCGTCAAAGTACGAGTAAATGGGTACCTATACCATTTCGCACTTCACCTCGGAAGCGTTCCTTCACCTCTTTGTTGGTTCTCTTTACCTTCGCCTTTTTCTCTCTCTCACGTTATTCGAGAGAGGCTGACGATGAGGCCTATGCGTAGTATGGAGCCTCGGAATGAATCAAGGTCGGGCGTAAATTAACCCGAGCAGAAGGCAGAATCGGGAATATAATACTCAGAGCTACAGCTACTGCCGGCTACAGTTGGGTACCCAATCCTGCAGCCGTCCCTTGGTCCCCGGACACGTATATGAGGCTGAGAATCGGTCCGGGGTCCAGATACGGCAGATCCGTTCGCATATACATATGCCTACATACGTGTTTGCGTATGCCTATAGTCGTATACGCCTCTCGAATGACGAAGGCTCGCGGTAAAGGCCGTGAAACAGTAGACGTGATCTCGACGCCATTGTTCGCCAATTTCACGCGGACCAAACCGTTAATTACCTAAACCCTGGGCCTGGCTATGCCATGCCATGCCAAGCCAGGCAAGGCTTGTCCCCGTCGCATATATACCCGGGGTCCCGCGTCCAGCCAAAACAAGCCGTCCCGAGGTTTAGCCGCTATCAACTAACCGTTCGCCGAAACGGCAAGTTCGCCGCCTTTCGGTGCGTATTGGTAAAGAATGAATTGCTGTACACGGAATTTTTATCTATTCAGGTGATATAGTAGAGATCACTTCCAACTTAACCTATAGCTAACATAAATAACATGAGTTTCACTGGAAGCCTATCAGTTTTTTTGACCGAGAGACATGATCAGCCACTTTATGCCAAAAAACTGAATTCATTCGTCAAGGTTTCGTTCGGATCGGTTGGGTAGCTGTCGAGAAATTACGATTCGCGTTTTCGAGGTGACAGCAATTAATAATGATGGAATTTCGAACGATTCCCCTTTGAATTTCGAAAAAATTAGCATCTAGATCTTCGCCTTTTTTGAACACTTAAGAGTCTATCTATCTGTACAAAAAACGTTGTATGAAAATTCAGAAAAATAACCAAATTACAGCAATCTGAGGGACGTACAAACCTGTAAATGATTTATTTTGGAAAGTCTGGTGTGTACCAAAGAATGTTTCCAGGTACTTGAGTTTTATTACAGAAGTTCAGTATTCGTCTGAAGCTCAATCAGGTGGTAGTTGGGATTCATAAGCCATTGCCTCACGATATATGAGATACAGTCAAGAGAAAAGCACTTATCGTAAGGATCAAGGTAATCGCTGCTAGGATTTAGGATTTTTGGTCTGTAATACTCTAGAAAGCAAATTTTCATAGGGTGAATGAAGAATTACTGAGGATTAGTTTTCTGGACCATTACAGAGCCAGAAATTCAGGCAGCGATCCATCTCATATTGAGAAGCGATGGCTTATGAATCCAACTTGCACCTGATTGATTAGGTCTCACGAGAATATACTGAACTTCTGTAATAAAACTAGTTAGCATAAATAAATGTCGCAGTAGTGTGATAGTATCCAAAATCATCACCGCAGTATAAAAGTTTGAAAGTCAATTAGCAATTACTGAAAGATCACTATTTTAACTGATTGTCGTAAAGAATCAGAACCATCATTGGAACGATCTTCAAATCTTTGGTCCCCAATTCTTCATAAGAAATGCCTCTACGGAATAAAGCTAGAACTTCTTCATTAAACCCATTTTTATCTGAGATTTTGGAAAAGGGAGCGAAAAAAATTGGAAAATTCAAAAAAAAAAAAATTTTTTTAAGGGAATAACTCAAGTAATTTTTGTAATATCAAAAACTTCTCTGTTCATTCCATAGAGGCATCTCTTATGAACAATTGAGGACCATCGCTGGTACTGGTTCTTCCCGACAACCGAGTAATTTGTGTAATATGTAATGTATTTTCCTATTTTCAGCACAACCACAATTAGATTAAAAGTAATACATGATGTAAAATGTGGATAATAAGGGTGAAACCCTAATCAAACATGATGATTTTTTTGGATTCGTTCAGAGTGTTCAAAAGTTGCAGAAAAAAAAATTATTCTTGAGAATTTCAACCCATTTAAAGGTGTATACTATACTCCCTGAATGTGCTACGGGACTGTGTTCAAAATTCCATTATTACCACTTGTTATCACCTCGAAAACGCGATTTCTAATTTCTTCCAAACTATACAATCTACTGGAGCGAAACTCGAGAGATTGATCCTTTACTATGGCAGAAAGTGGCTAATTATTTTACTGTTTGGAAAACGCGAATAGAATCCAAGTCAGATTCACATTTTTTACGTTAGCTAGGTTGGGTTTAAAGCAACTTGTATGTACCATATCGCCTGAATCATGAAAATTTTCGTTTTTATTTTGCATCATCTGACCCATGGAAATGAGTGTTGATTCCGTGACGAACACGGCTTTCGCCAACTACGACAGGTTCTCGGCTTTTCGACACATCGGTTAGAGACGCACATGATTCTGAACATTCTTTTCAAACTTTACGCTGTTTCGGAATTTAGTAATCCTAAACAAGACATGACAAGGGATGGGATAAAAATCAGTAAAACAAAATTTGCACGATTTTAATCTGACGAGGAAATCTTCCGAAACTTCCTAAAAGCCGTACGGGATTCTCTGAACAGTTCAAACGACCTCCTTCAACGACTTGTTTTGAAACGATGTAAGACCATCTCAGTACTTAAAATCCTCTTTCGCGCAATAAAATCGAGCTAATAGTCATTCGGAATTAGATGAACTGTGCTAAAAATTCTTCAACCATCGTTCCAAGAGGGTGAAAGCCTTTTTCAGTATCTAAAAACCTCTCTTCCGCAATTGAATCCAGTGATTCAACCGAATGTTCAAAAGTGTTTCAAGCAGGTTGTATAGAAATGTGTAGAAATCGCTTAAAATCTATTCACGACTATTCAGAACTGGATAAACTATAAAAACGGGATATCAACTTTGATTTTAAACGTAGTATCCCCTTCCTAGTGTTAAAAAGTTCCTTCCCGCGATAAAACCGAGTGACGATAGCGAATTTTCGAAAATGTTTCGTTCGCGGGTTGGTTTGAATCCCCGAGTCGATAACGGTGCTCCGAAAGCTACTTTACCGACCAGGGTAATGTGGCGCGGGGTAAGTAGTTGAGAGTCCAATATCGAGATGGCGTTGCGGAATTAGTCAACATGGCCACGTGCTGACAGTCGTGATGCGTATCTGGAGCGACGTCGATAGCCTATAAATTAGGGTTTAAAATCGTTCCTAAGACAGTGTATCGGAATCATGGCTATCGCTGAGTGTATTGGTGTAGTGAAAATGCCGAATGTCGAAACTCGCCCCAGTCTATGAGCCAGATAATTACTCCGTTAATCCTACTTGTACTTTCGGTATTTCTCTTAACTCGCGAGCAACCTACCGCGTCTCGATCTCGTTACAAATACAACAACGACAACGACGACGACGGGACTTACAATCAGCACGTATTTTCTCCTGCCAAAACATCCCCTGGTATTTTACAAATGAAGAATCACAGGCCCCACGGCAGCCTCGCCCGAGTCATTTACGACAAACAAAAAGCCGACGAACGACTCGAAGCTTACGACAAAACACAGGTGAGATTTGTTCTTTTGTTTATATTTATTTTTGTTGTCGTTAGTTTACCCTCTCACTTGTGTTGTTGTGTACATACGTATGTTTTGTATGTGTTTACACGTATGAGTGCGAGAGAGAAGGAGAGAGAGAGCGAGAGAATTTGACGCGCAAGTGCAGCGGCACAACACCACAATTGTCAGTAATCATTCTCTTTCTCTCCGTCGCGTCGTACGCGCAGCGCAGGTTGTCCTAGTCTCGACTGTTCAGGGGCGTAACTAGGGGGCAAAGAACCCGAGTTTCAGTTATGAATTTTGTTGAATTTATATTATGGAAGCTTTTTCATTCACTTCATTCACGATTTATTTTTATCGAACGTTTCCTTCGTTTTTCTCTTTTCTATGCAACATTTCTTCTGATGCGAACGAAAAAACAAAACAAAACAAGAAAAAATATAGTAGGAAATGGGGTACCCAACGTATTATCTCCTCAACGGAGAAAAAAAACGGACGACATTCAAATGACGAAAAAAATGAGTTTCTTTTTTCGTTGTTTTTTTTTTTCAATCCCCCATTTTGCCCCGATCTTTCCTGATGCATGCTGTACAGGGCTTTTCTTGGAAATCTCACTTTTTACCCACTTTTTCTCAAAAATTCACTTTTCTCACTCATTTGACGGTAATGTCAGTTATTTTTTCATATCTCATAATATTTCACTTGGAAATGTTCAAAAAATTGCAAATCCAGTGGAAAGCAGAGCGTGGTTCGCTTGCGTCAGCGAATATAATCTGATTGATTAGGTATATTTGGTTCAGTATTTTCATTCGATTCTATAATTTTCGATTGTACATACGACTTATACCCAAAAATAAGGATTTCTGATTTTTTAATTACACGTTCTTTGGTCACAGTTTCTTCATTTTTTTCGCTAAATTTTACTCTATTTCGCCCAATTATGTCGAATCGATCTCAATCCGTTTTCACCGAAAATTGTCCATTCCGGCCTCTTCAGATTGATTAACCCAAACCTTGATGTACGCCGATTGGTTTCTACGATATCTAATTCATTTAGCATCAAGAAAAAATATCGAAATTTCGACACACATATTCGATTCTTTCCTATATGACATTTCCGCAATTGTTCATATCCGCAAACTACTCAAGAAACGCGTCTGACCCCTCAACAAAAATCGCACATACATCACTGAGAAAAAAATATGATAAACTCAACGAAATATCTGTTTCAATAGTCGGAATTAAATGTTTAATTGAGGCAATCGAATTCCAATTAGCGTAACAAAAATCGATCAATATTATGTGATATGCAATAATTCGAATTATATTGATGGATATTTAGTTGTGGCTTAGAAATATTCAATCGCGACTATAATCGAAACCAATATTTTGTCAAAACTACGATATTTTTTTCTCAGTGATAGGTACATACAAGTAATACGTGACTTGCAGTATGTAACTTACATATAGTATTAGAAATAGTTGTATTAAAATTGACCGATTGATATGAAAATTTTTCTCACCGTGTCAAAAAGACTTTAACCCCTGAGAGCTACACTGACTCAAAATGGATCAACCGAAAATGTTCATTGTACCTTCGTAAAGTACATTTCTACTTTCGTATATTAGATATACAATACACACGTATATTCGAGGCTTCGTATTGCCAATAAGAAAAAAACTAAAATAATTCAAAATATAAGTAGACTTTAGAAAATTACAAACCAAGCCGAGAACCAAGCCCTATATTTCAAGAAAAAAAAAACTTGACATTTTCACATTTGCAATTCTTTTTTGAAGGTCACCGTCCCCTTTTGGGTCAGTGTACCTGTAAGTACAATGCAGTAAAAATCATTCACCGCAATTTTTCTACAGTGTAATTTGATAAGATATATACGTCGAGACGGATGATCGTTTCAAGTTATCTCATTTTTTTTCTAACTCTTCTTCTTCATCATGATATTCTTCTTGTATATTAAACACTCGTGATATCCGGCATTTCCAAGTAGACTGCAGCATAACATTCGAGGATATGTGTACGTATTTGCGAGCCAATAGGACGCGTAAAAAATGTGTATAGCGAAAATAATCGGGATGTAGTGGAAGGTAGGGATGAGAGGGGAAGAGGGGGGTGGGTGGATGGATGGATGGAAGGCGAGTAATAATTAGTACAATTATCGTACAAGGCCAACCACTATACATACATACATACATACATACACACATGTAACATATAATATATACATATACGTATAGCCACAGATACTCCAATACAGTCAGTTTGCGTCCTACGCTCCGATCGTGAGCATATACGAGTTATGAGTGTGGCAGAGTAAAGAGGAATATGACTGTATACATATATATATACATATATATATATGTATACATATAATACATGTACAAGAACTGATATCGCATCCCGTGTACATTTATGTACCTACGTATGGATGTAGAGACTGAGTGAGGTACCTCGAGCGGTGGTAATTACGCGTAATTACGTCGTCGATATTCTCCGAGCTGAAACTTCATCTTGACGTTATAGTTCGTTGGTTTACTCGTTTCTTGTTATATATATATATATATATATATTAGGGTGGATCGAAAAAAAAAAATTTTGTCGGCTACCCTCAAAAATCGAAGATATCGCTGAAATAAAGGTCTCCGTAGAAGGATTCGATTTTTTGAATTTTTTTAGGGGGCGCGCGGGACGTTCAAAAGTGCCATTTTTAGCGTCAAATTTACGTAATCGCTGCTTAACGGAAACAGATTCATCCGAAAATTCTGATTTTTTGATATAAGGTGCCCAGGTATCTACTCTTTCGAACCCATATTCACGGACCACTACCAATTGTTTCAAATCTTCGAAAAAAAATTTTGAAAATCAATATTTTCACTATTTTTCAGGTAATTATCGTTGAATTTTGATTTTTTTCCTTCTGAACCGTTTTTTTATTTCTTCCATCGTTTTTTTCTTGTGAAACTATCTATCAATATCGCTTACAATGCAAAAATTGCTGAAAATTGCTGAAAAATAAAATTTTGATATTTCGGATATATTTCGAAATAAAATTTATTTTTCAGCAATTTTTGCATTGTAAGCGATACTGATAAAAAGTTTTACAAGAAAAAAACGATGGAAGAAACTCAAGAGCGTTTTAGACGGAAAAAAATAAAAATTCAACGATAATTACCTGAAAAATAGTGAAAATATTCATTTTCAAAATTTTTTTTTGAAGATATGAAACAATTGGTAGTGGTCTGTGAATATGGGTTCGAAAGAGTAAACACCTGGGCACCTTATATCAAAAAATCAGAATTTTCGGATGAATCTGTTTCCGTTAATCAGCGATTACGTAAATTTGACGCTAAAAATAGCACTTTTGAACGTCCCGCGCGCCCCGTAAAAAAATTCAAAAAATCGAATCCTTCTACGGAGACCTTTATTTCAGCGATATCTTCGATTTTTGAGGGTAGCCGACAAAATTTTTTTTTTTCGATCCACCCTAATATATATATATATATGTACGTACGCATTGCTACGAGAGGAAGAAGCCTATTTATAATTACTCACAAGTTGCAATGAAGATGAGCGAAGTTTAGAACTGAAACAAGCCAGAGTGCAGTTGGCAAGAAAAGAGAGAATATCACGATGACGATCATTTACAGGGAAGACCCTATATACTGCAATATTTTGATAAAAAGCAGGTTTTCATTTTTTTTAAATCACCAAAAAACTTCCTATTGTAAGACGTTTTGATAACAAGTTTCCATTTTCTCGCAGCCCTGCGAAGGATTATAGATCTTGCGAAAGGTTTCCTGGCGCATGAACTTTCGTCGCAGAAAATTTTAACGTTTTTTCAAAACGTATCCTACCATAATCCGAAACTTGTAGTATTCGTTTTAAGATTGCACGTTTTTTGGCCGTTCGAAAAATGAAAAACTGCTCTTCACTAGAACTTCGGTAGCGTCTTTCTTAAGTACGAAAACAAATGTGTACGTATAAATATACGTGCTGGCCGTTTAGAAACTTTTTTTTTTTTCAATTTATTTTTATTTTTTTCCTATTTTTCTGAAATTTATTCGGTTCTCGTTTTGCCGTGAAAAATTTATACAAGAGTGTCTGTATAATTTCTCTTCATCTTCTCCCTGCTCTTGATTCTCTGTCGATTAATCTGTTAACTTTGATGTTGGAAATTGTCGAATTAATCGCGAATCTTGGCCATTTGATCCATAGAAATTATTCTGCGTTGACAATTTTGTTGGACAAAAGGGAAAGGAGAATATTGGTTAATGATATTTGACTTTTTACCGTTAAAAAATGTGAGGGATAATGTCATGAGAAGATGAAAAACCCGTACCTACAATCGTAGATCCTTTCGCTTCGACTCTGTTAATTCCTTGATCTCGATCACGTGATCGAGTTTTTATCCTGTGGACAGCGAATCCAAAAATAAAAAATTATTCTACGTCCTTTTGCCGTGGAAATCGGCTTTTCCTTGCAGCCATACGACTTACCTATCCACCTATATACGATTAGAAACGCGATATTTGTTGTGCATAAAAGCAGTGAAATGAAATGAAATATGAACATGATGTACTATATATTACATACCAGTAGGTATCGAAAAATGGAATAAAATGAAATGAAATGAAATGAAATAGAGTATATAATACAGAGAAGGAGTAAACTGCGAAAGTCTAACTAACCGTGAATCTGGCTCGCCCGGCTATGCCGCGGATATAACGAAGCAGATCGCGCGCGAATATATCCGGAAAGACCTCGCCCAAGGAATATCAAGTTTTGAGGAAAGGCCTTCGGGCTAAAGTGTGTCTGGGCAGGAGATAATATGGCGCTACGCCCAAGCAGCAACACTCCAGACGTTTATATGCACATTTGTAACATATGTATGTATGTATGTACATAATATATATCTATACGTATACACATGATATTCCCTTTCAATTACGAAAACTGTGTATTCAAGTGAAAAATCATATATTATGCTTTCGCGACGAAGATCATACACAACATTTACACATACAGCAGTATTTTTCAATACAAAAAACGAACAATCAAGAAAGAATTCTTAAAACTTGTAAACTCTGTTGACGGGACGAGTATACAGCTTGGTTTCGGGAATTCAAAATAGTCCAGAATTCACTCATATGTTCAACCGGAGCTCATTTCACAGCAAAACAAAAAAAAATTGTTCTCGTCGAAAACCTGTATCGTAAAGATTCTGAAACAACGTTGTTCCGATTGATGACGACTAGTCATTTTGTTTGGGAATAAAATCCTCATCATAGTGAACGCGGTAATTTTTGAATGTTTTTTTTGCGGCCCGCGAGTGATTTGCAAATTGGCAGCCCAAATTTTGGGAACCTCGGATCATTGCCTGTTAATTGCACACAGTTGAATTTTCTTCAAATCTCTTCGTTCACATGATGAAGATTTTCTTTCCGAAAAAAGAGAGCCCTCAACGATCGTAATCGGACTAACGGTGCTCCAAGATCCTTACGACACAGGTTTTAGATTCTCACGGATCTGTGAGAATAGAAAATGTAAAAACAAAGCAATGAATAAATGAGTAAATAATTGCACACATTTTCAGGAATCAATACTGTATAGTATGTGACATTATAGATTAGATATTACATGTTCGTCTACATGCTATAATATGGTTGATACATTAAATTGAATAAGCTGGGTGCACCCGTATTTATTTATTTATTTAAGTGCACCCTTTTTTTTATTTCATGAAATTGAGTTTTATACAGCTATGATATAATGATACGATTAATACCGGGAGATCGAAACTGCGTGTTATCTTGTTTATAAATGTGTCAATTCTCTCGATGATAATATCGCAGATTGACAGACAGCAGTGGATCCTATACATACATATGTGCAGTAGGGTGGATCGAAAAAAAAAATTTTCTCGGCTACCCTCAAAAATCAAAGATATCGCTGAAATAAAGGTCTCCGTAAAAGGATTCGATTTTTTGAATTTTTTTAGGGGGCGCGCGGGACGTTCAAAAGTGCCATTTTTAGCGTCAAATTTACGTAATCGCTGATTAACGGAAACAGATTCATCCGAAAATTCTGATTTTTTTATATAAGGTGCCCAGGTATCCACTCTTTCGAACCCATATTCACGGACCACTACCAATTGTTTCATATCTTCGAAAAAAAATTTTGAAAATGAATATTTTCACTATTTTTCAGGTAATTATCGTTGAATTTTGATTTTTTTCCTTCTGAACCGTTTTTTTATTTCTTCCATCGTTTTTTTCTTGTGGAACTATCTATCAATATCGCTCACAATGCAAAAATTGCTGAAAATTGCTGAAAAATAAAATTTTGATATTTCGGATATATTTCGAAATAAAATTTATTTTTCGGCAAATTTGGCATTGTAAGCGATACTGATAAAAAGTTTTACAAGAAAAAAACGATGGAAGAAATTCAAGAGCGTTTTAGACGGAAAAAAATCAAAATTCAACGATAATTACCTGAAAAATAGTGAAAATATTCATTTTCAAAATTTTTTTTCGAAGATATGAAACAATTGGTAGTGGTCCGTGAATATGGGTTCGAAAGAGTAGATACCTGGGCACCTTATATCAAAAAATCAGAATTTTCGGATAAATCTGTTTCCGTTAATCAACGATTACGTAAATTTGACGCTAAAAATGGCACTTTTGAACGTCCCGCGCGCCCCGTAAAAAAATTCAAAAAATCGAATGCTTTTACGGAGACCTTCATTTCAGCGATATCTTCGATTTTTGAGGGTAGCCGACAAAATTTTTTTTTTTCGATCCACCCTAATGTGCAGGGTGGTGTATAATAGACGCTGATTAAATATTAAGCTTTCCGTTATACCGTTAGACACACGTTTGTGTACTTTGAACCGTCTCAAGATTATCGGCTATGCCGCGATGTTCTAATCCCTCCGTTCAATAGATATCGATGTACAGGTATGTATGTACATTGTAAATCATATTATATGTATAATAAGAACCCGCTGAAAAACATACCTACGACTTATCAACTTCACAATCCCAACGTTATTTCGCCATTCTTCATTCCGAACAGTTGATCGTCACATTTATTATGTATAAATGCAAATAACTCTATGAATTTTGCACTAATTAAATAGTTCTTTGGCACAGAAATCTATCCTCCCAAGGATCATCGACATACAAAATTTAAAAAATATCTAAATGGTGACTGATCCGCGTCACGCGAAATAACCCATTTACACACAATTGTCGAAACAAACTTTATGTGCACAAGTTACAAAAATAGGGGGGAGGGGGGAGTAGCGAATTGACCAAAGAAGATGAGATGAATTATGTATGAAATAATTTGAAATAATGCCTTTTTTGTGTGTGAAAAGATGGAGAGGAAAAAGAAATATATATATATACAGATATATGTGTATGTATGTATGTGTACTTATATATGGAATAAATCGTGAGCTTTGAGAGACGAAGAAGAAGAAGAAGAAGAAGAAGAAGAAGAAGAAGAAGAAGAAGCCCCCTTGAGTCGCGAGACGCCCTAGCTGGCTGGTATAGCTACCGCGTACCCTCCAGAGCTTCATCCATCACTCACTTAATATTTCAGTACCTACGCCTCTGCCTTTGCCTGCAGCCCCTTTTTAAAACCTTAAAACAGCATGCCTGTATAACATGTAGCTTCACATACATGTATGCCATGATATGCACCATACCTACCGCGTGTGTGTGTGTGTGTGTGTTGGATGGTAATACTTTTGCGAAAACACGTGCTGGTGTAGTGTACATGGGGCGGTCCACGTCAGGCGGGCCACTTTTTCAGTTGTATTTTTTGAATTTCATGAAAATTTTTGGGTGTCTTCAGAAGGTCCCAAAAACATGTTCTGAGCAGTTTTCAAAGTCAAAACTCAAAATTTCACAAAGTTACGCTTTATTTTGTAATTGGCGATTTTCCGCGTTTTTTTGTTTTCAAATAATTCTGTAGCAGTGGGACATGAGGCTGAAACTAGTGGCCGGAGCGCACGATTGAGAACCGCTGCAGCTTCTACGGCGAACTGTCGCTCGACCGATGTAGGCGGTTAGATGCTCTAAAATCGCCCGTAAAAATTGTCGCATGCGAATTCCGAGTTGAAAGTTGGTGGACTTACTTGATAGTCATACAGAAACTTGGAAAAAAATTCAAAACCCGGGGGACGGCATTTGTTGATTCATTTTTAATTGTTAACTAGCGATTATATACGGCCGGTAGCACTTTGACTGCTCGGAAAAGTTTTTGCAAGCGAATTTTGAGTTGAAATTTGGTAGACTTACTCGATAGTCATACAGAAACTCGGAAAAAAATTCAAAACCCGGGGGACGGCATTTGTTGATTAACAAAAAGTTGTTAACTAGCGATTATATACGGCCGGTAGCACTTTGACTGCTCGGAAAAGTTGTTGCAAGCGAATTTAACGACCCTGATTTTTTCATTACTTCTCCGAAGATCCCGAAATCCAAATCTGATCGATTTTGGCTGGGGATGGCACTTTTGGATTTTTTGCGGATTAAATACCAAACGTATACCTATAATCGCTAGTTAACAATTTTCAGTTGATTAACAAATGCCGTCCCCAGAGTTTTGAATTTTTTTCCAAGTGCCTGTATCTCTATCAATAAGTGAGTCTACCAAATTTTAATCTGAAATTCGCTTGCAACAACTTTTCCGAGCAGTCAAAGTGCTACCGGCGGTATATAATCGCTAGTTAACAATTTTTAGTCGATCAACGAATGCCGTCCCCCGGGTTTTGAATTTTTTTCCAAGTTTCTGTATGACAACCAAGTGAGCCTACTAAATTTCAACCCAAAATTCGCTTGGAACAACTTTTCCGAGCAGTCAAAGTGCTACCGGCCGTATATAATCACTAGTTAACAATTTTTAGTTAATCAACGAATGCCGTCCCCCGGGTTTAGAATTTTTTCCAAGTTTCTGTATGACTATCAAGTAAGTCCACCAAATTTCAACTCGAAATTCGCATGCGACAATTTTTACGAGCGATTTTAGAGCATCTAACCGCCTACATCGGTCGAGCGACAGTTCACCGTAAAAGCTGCAGCGGTTCTCAATCGTGCGCTCCGGCCGCTAGTTTCAGCCTCATCAGTGGGACGGGAGCGAAAAAATCGGTGGATACATGTATTCTCAAGGATTTTTCCCGTACTTTCGTTTGAAAATATCGGCTTTATTCCAAACAAAGCGCAACATCGTGAAGATGCGGTTTCAAAATTTCAATCTAATTTTTTTCAAAAATCTGCCCGATTTAAAAATTTTGAAAAATTCTTAAAAGACGTCTAATTCCTTCAAGTTTATTCCCCCAAAAGGGAATTATGGGTTACGGATGGGTTCTATGTGAAAATCTCATTTTTATTTCGCTACGTCATGAAAAGTCACCGGACCTTTATTCGATTAAATTCCGGAAACCTATTTTCCTTCAAAATATGGACCGGTAGGGTTTTCAGATACTCAAAATACTCTTGACCCGGTCGCCGAAATTCCACGAGCACTCGAGCGATACCGAGAACGAGTCTGCTTTTGGAGAGGATTGTAACTTTTCTATCAAAGATCGGACACGATCATCGTCGATCTTTCAGTTTCCACGAAACATAAGAATCGCAGCTGTTTTTAAAGTTCGAAATTTTACGAATGATTAGATTGTCAGGCGTTTATTCTATTACCGCAGGCCCACATCAGCAGTGGAGGGATCCACATGTCAGCACCATGTCAAACCACTTTTCACTGCACGCATTCGGTCTTCTCATGAATACGTTTCGGATTTGACAGAAAACCCATGACCCTCAAGATTTCTGCATCTGCATTTCTGAACTTTAGCATGCCGTAACTCCGTAACGGTCATTCTGAGAGCAAAATTCCAATTGACTTTTTTCTTCCTTTTTCAATTATCTAATGGCGGTATTTTTTAGTTTTTTTTTTTAAGACCCACTTTAGTGCCATTTTTTCATTGGTCAGTACTTTAACACAACGTAACTTCGTAACGGTCATTCTGAGAGCAAAATTCTAAGTGACTTTTTTCTTCCTTTTTCGATTATCTAGTGGCGGTATTTCTTAGTTTTTTTTTAAGACCCACTTCAGTGCCATTTTTCCATTAGTCAGTACTTTAACACGACGTAACTTCGTAACGGTCATTTTGAGAGCAAAATTTCATCAGACTTTTTTCTTCCTTTTTCGATTATCTGGTGGCGGTATTTTTTTCATAGATCAATCGAGGGCAGAATAACTCGATGAATTGACGTGTAGTAGGTTCATGAATTGATTTTCATCCATCTGAATTATTGAGAATGATTAAAGAATTACAAAATAAAAATACCTGGAGCTTCGTGAATTACCGACAATTTGCAGCAAAAAAATTGAATACCGCCATCACATAATCGAAAAAGGAAGAAAAAAGCCAAATCAAATTTTGCTCTTAGAATGACCGTTACGAAGTTACGTTGTGTTAAAGTACTGACCAATGAAAAAATGGCACTACAGTGGGTCTTAAAAAAAAACTAAAAAATACCGCCATTAGATAATCGAAAAAGGAAGAAAAAAGTCAATTGGAATTTTGCTCTCAGAATGTCCGTTACGAAGTTACGGCATGCTAAAGTTCAGAAATGCAGATGCAGAAATCTTGAGGGTCATAGGAAACCCTGTAAAAAAAAAGAAGTAAAAATAAATTACAATGACCAAAACAGCTCAAGAACCACCCCAAAATTTGATAATACCAATGAACAAATCGATTTCGAAAATCACAAGGAACCGTAAATTTTAGCGAAAAAATAATAATTATATTTAAAAAAAAATGAAACACAGAATTGTATCCGCAGACCGCGTGAAAACCGTGCGCTGGTCGCACGTGGGTGATGGGGACCAGTCCTTATCCATTTATATGAGGCTGAAACTAGCAGCTGGAGATAGCGGCCAAACGCGCTGAAAGTCTTTCAAACTGGATAATTTATTATTGTTTTATGCCCATGATTGACCAAAAGAATTGGCTTTTCGAATACTTTTACTACATTCAGCCGTTAGTTTCAGCCTCATATCATTTATCCATCTATTCCTCTATCTGTGCGAGAGTTTCTTCGTGAAACGGGCCACCCATTTAATTCAATGTCTCCGAAAATTCCGTACAAATTTGTATACGTTATTGGGGATGAGAAAAAATTTTGGAAATTTTTTCAGATTTTTGTAATGCAATGACAATGAAAATGACAATTTTTGGAATTTCTTGAGATTTTTAGAATGCAATGACCAAAAAATCTGAAAAAATTCCCAAAATTTTTTCTCATCCCCAATAACGTGAACAAATTTTTACGGAATTTTCGGAGACACTGAATTAAATGGGATGGCCTATTTGACTAAGACACCCTCCCGTCTAGGAATTGGTGCCTATATAGCCGGCATAAGTTGATACCGGATGGTCGAAAGCGCGCACGATCCGCGAACCATAAACAACCGTACGCCGTTTACGCTTGCTGCGGTGGTGGCGGTGGCGGTGGCCGCATGGCAGCAGCAGCAGGAACAGCAGAGCTAGCTGCTCGGGGCGGCGAATTGTAGGGATGTTTGACCGCTCGTAAGTGGAGCTCTTGAGATTCCACGGGCGTGTTGGTACGTGGCCATGGCGCATTCTGCGCGTACGTAGTCCTCGTAGTCGTTCGTTTTCTGCTCTATTGCCGTTGCTTCTGCTTGCTTATCCTGCTGCTTCTCCTGCTTGTATTCTGCTCGTCCTGTTTCTCCTGCCTCGCTGTTCCTGCCTTCTGTCGAATATCTCCGCCAAGAATTTCGCTAATTTATTCACTCGTATTGTATACCCATACACTTATGTCACGTGGGGTGGTCGTCGAGATATAGATTTGGGCGGATATCAACAAGGCGGGATTGAAATTCCAAATTTCAAAAGCTGCGAGAGGTCAAAATTCCAAATTTTTCTACTACCGACTCAGAGTTTTTAGGAAGTTTATTACCCCGGAAGTCTACGTAGTCAATTTGGAAAATTTCAAATGGAAAAACACCGGAGGTTCAAAATTCCGAAAGCTAAAGATCCGAAAGGCAAAAACTCTGAATCTCGGAATTCGCGAGATGCAACGTCGTTTATATCACAGCTTTGTCATGAGTTTCCCTTGAGGGGAGCAGTGTGCGGCGGTTGGAAAGATGGAACATAGTCCACAATCAATTTCTTCCATCACTAAAGTTCATTTTGCATCATTATAATCGTCTCACTCGGAAACGGTTGCTGCGCGAATTCAGGCACACCGTAGGTCCGATTAGATTTATCTATGACCAAGATTTGAAGGAATACAGGCCGTCACTAATTGAACGAGAGAAATTGGAAAATTCAATTTTCAGGCCGAGTTATTTGCAAATAAGTGAAAAAGAAATCTTTGATTATCGGAAAATTGGCCCTATCTTGTATGATCATTTTGTCAATTCAGTTTCCCTCGTTCAATTTATGACGGCGCGTCTTCCGAACAATTCGGATCCTGAGAAAGTGAAATCAGACCTACGGTTTGCCTCAATTCGTGCAGCGACTGATTTTAAGTGACATCATTATTATGATGTAAAATGAACTTTGGCGAAGAAATCAATTGATTTTGGACCACGTTTCAGTTTTACAACCGCGACAAAGTGGTACCCTTGAATTTGCGGATTTTTTAACTTTCTGAGTTTCGAACTTTCGGATCTTTGAGTTTTCTGCATTTCGACCTTTCGGAAATGGCGAAATTTGAACCCTAACGTTCCTAGAAACTCAGAATCGCGTCTCAAATAAATTCAGAATAGTCACCGTTCGAAATTTTTTGAATTCAGAACTTCAATGCCACCCCTAATGCAGCCTTACAAAGTCTGAAACGATTGTTTTTTTGATTTGATGGAGAATCGATTTTTCTCACCTAACAATATCTACTCACTCCAAAACTGGCAAATTTTGTCGATATGATATTAAGTCCCCTGACGAAACGCGCAAATGACAAAGTTCAAAAAAGGCTAATGGGATTGAGATGGAAAATTTGTCTATGCTACAGGTTTTTTGAGTTCGTTTCTGAGTTCATTTCGCACCGATTTGGAGGGTATGGAAAGTTGAAGATTCGCCCAAAGCTATATTTAACGTCTACGCTAATATATAAATTGCATCGTAGTAATGATAATGACAATGATTATTATACTCGTGTCTAATTGCTTCTCCGAGAATGTGTGTATGTATTTGTATGTTACATATTGTATAATTCATCCCCCTCGATATGTGTATGTGCTACATATATACTACAGGATCCAATGGACACAGACTGGCGCATATAACTCTTTCACAACAGAAATCACCACTAATGACGCGAAGAGGAATGCCTATGGCCCTCGTTCCCTTTCTTTCTTTCTCTCTTTCTCTCTCTCTCTCTCTCTCTTTCTCTTGGCAGGACTTGGCGGTAGGCAGTAGCCATTTGTAACGCCTGCGGGTTAAAGCTGCAGCAACAGCAAAAGACGAAGAAGAAGAAGAAGAAGCAGCAGAAAGAAGAAGTGAAAGAAGGAGAAGAAGAAGAGGACGAGAGGCAAAGGGTATATATATGTATAGCTGTGTATATAGCAAAAAGAAGGTGAATCAAAGTGTGATGATCGTGCCTCAGAACCTCTTCTTCTTTCTATTCTTCTTCTTCTTCTTCTTCTTCTTCTTCTGCGTCTGCCAGCTCGTACATGTATATATCGCCATTACAGTATATGTATAGCTCCCTCACAATTAGTGACACATGCTGGCAAGAGTATAATTAAAATTCCCCATCTCTCAGTCATGTTGTTGTTTTTTTTTTTTTTTTTTCAATTGTCTTTTTTCCCCTTACTTCCTTTCTTTCTTTGTTAATCAATTTATTTATTGAATTCTTCTTCCTTCTGCTTTTCTCGCCCTTTTTTCGACTCTTCCTTCTCGTCGACGCATATACCTATACATGCAATTTCTGTCTTCTGTTATATTTTAAACAAATTTCTACGTTTCCGACCCACTGGTATACGTAGAACAGGTTTGCGAACAAATGTCTGTCTGGCACTCGGTGGACGAACTCACCCAATGATCTGAGAAACAGCGAGATAAAAAAATTTAAAATTTGCAGGGGATCAAGAGCGAATGATGGACATGAAAAATTGCCATATTCCATTCAATTTGAATGATCGCTTCTATCGGAAAAAAAATCAACTTTCAATTCTGTTACTTCATTTTCTTCGAGTAGATTGAGGTACGGGGTGAAACCGCGAGAATTGAGGCATAACACAAGAATGTATGGGGTGAATTGGAGTAGATCTACGTACATGAAAGCATATATGGGTGCATTCGAGAAAATTGAGGTACATGCAATTATGTATGGGTAAAATCAAGTTTATGCTGTTCAAGTATATTAATCAGGGAAAAGAAAAGTGTTAGGTCATCCGAAACTATAGGTTGAAAGGAGCCCATCAAGTAAAGTCTTTCACGAATCACTCTAATACGAGCAAATCGCTGCAACAAAAGATGAGTTCACGACGAACACGAAACCGCATTTCGTATATAAGATGAAATTCAATTTGAAGAAATAATTCGACCACAGCTCATACAGAATTCCGAACAATGAGAAATTATAGTTTGTAACGTGATGAATAGTATCTTGAAAAACGGTTCTTCCGCCTTGTTTCATTTTTTATTTTTTTTGGATCTGAATAAGAGTCGAATTTCAGGAGCAAATTAATTATCATCACAGGTGGATATTGACATTGTCAATATATATTGAATTTTATTGAATACGTAGCACAAATCAAAACTGAGTCAAACGAAATGACAGACATTTTTCGGGTATAGGTATATGCACTTCGATCGACAGAGTCTTTTTATCAGTCTTTTCAACCATCGCAATTCGCAAGGCTAGGCAGAAAAATATCTCATCAACAATTTGCTCATCCCGATTTCAGAATGATGTTTTCGAAACGAAAAAAACTTGAAATTCGACTATTACGAAGTTTCTAATCGATAATGCAAATTCCCCAAAAGGTACCTAATATAAATCGAGGGTATATAGGGTTTTTGATGGTTTATAAAATCGGTCACCAAAAAGTTCGACTTATATTCGCGCCAATATAGCTGTATATATATATATATATATATAATCGATTATGTCCTGCAAGTACATATACGAATCGTGTGTGTCTCATATACGCGGATTGGTAATTCGATCGTCTCCACACATACAGGTAATGCCTACCTTTCTGTCCTGCGCATGCACCTATGTATGCCCGGGTGCAGTAAGACGATAAACAACTCCTTAGGGTCGCGCCGGCAGGGCACACCTGGCGAGAGGCGTTAATTACTCTTCGTAGCTTATATACTATACTCGCGTATGTATGTACAAGTTCGTGTGTGTGTGTGTGTGATGTATACATATATGTACATACAGTCATCTCTTTCATAGTCTCGGTTCTTTATCTTCTCGACTCAGCCTAGGTGGTCGTCGTCGAGCACACCTCAGCACGCGGCATCAGATGAAAAGAGATATAAAGAAATAAATAAAGAGAGAATAAGAGCTAGATGATGATGGGGAGAGGAGGAGAGGAGGAGAGGTGGAGAGAAGGAGAGGAGAGCAACAAGTGTCCCCCGTTGCGAAGCGCGAAAGCCATCCTAATTACCCTCCGCGGCTGTTCTTCTTTCTCTCTCTTGCTTTTTCTTTTTCTTTCTTTCTCTCTCTCTCTCTCTCTCTCTCTTTATATGGCGGCATTTGAAACGCGATGAAGGCACCGGCTGTTCGGTGCAGATTGAACGAGACAAAAACTCTGGTTGATTAAAATTTTTCGTTTAATTTACACCGCGCGACGTACGAACGAACGAACGAACGAAGAAACGAACGTGTATATGTATATACATATGTATATATATACATACGAACGCCGTTCATTCAATCCTCTAACATTCTTCTCAACGCTATGTAATTGGTTATTATAGCTGTCCGCGGCTTACGCTTATTATTGTCTACCCCGTACCTAATAATATATACTATAACTATAAATATCTATCTAATCTCATTTCGAGATCAGAAAATAAAAGAATAAGCGATAGAAATTCTTACAGTATTAATAATAATGATAATTGCGATTTGGAAAGGATCCGAATTACTCGAATATACATATAATATTTGATTAATCGTTAATTGTTTTCTTTTGTCGTTCATATTTCAGTGGTACAAAATTGATCAGACGCAGATCAGAGACGATGTGATAAAACTTTGGGTACCACTTGGTGTTGGTGAAAATAATGATCAGCCGGATGAAGTGGCGAGAATATTTCTTGAAAAATCAACCGAAAGATCCGATTCCTTACCACTTCAGGCTTGGCACTCTTTCGCCAGGTCAGCTTTATCCTGGTTTCTCAGCCGAACTTCTATTAATGGGTGAGTTATTGTCATCATCCCTATACGAAGTAATGAATTAATAAATAAATCAATCGATCAATCAATAGTTAATTAATCACGGAATGAAGTGTGATGATATTCATCACGGATTTCAATACATGCGTTCATGGTAAAATCGCAGGAATTGTCCTGGACTTTTCATGATTTTTATGCGGTTTAACAAGTCTTGGTCAATTTTAATGGGACATGGGCATTTTTTTATGGTCAATGCTACACCGGCTATAATTCTGTGAAATTTCCAGTTTTTTCGGTCAAGCCGTTCTCCAGAACACCGGGGTGATAAATAAACCTAGAACTATACGAACTGGGGTAGATATCTACCCCAGAAAACGAAGAAATATATTTGGAAACCAATATTTCATGGTTTTTTCATTGAGTTTTTCCATAGATCATAAGTCCCGAATTTTTTTGCACTTTCAGAGTCCCAAATAAATATACTTTTTCGGCAAAACATCGTGATAATATTTTTTTCTCTAGAAGTCTGATATGTCTTCTTTACAATCGCGTTTGAAATTTGAAAATCGGTCGATTAGTACAACAGGCATGAATTTTTTTCTCCGAAATGACGATTTGACCGTTTTTTACTCTATATACACTTTCATGTACCTATTTGAATTGATTTTTCACCGACTAAAGTTGCTTTCCACGATTTCCTTCTCCATGAAAAAACGGAGAGATTCACATGTAATTATGTGATTGAAGTTCTGATCGATCAAGCTTGATCGAATTCAAATGGAAATACGATTCTTCATTGCTTTGGTTCCGCACCTCAAGGGTTGATTGGATTCGGAATCAAGCTTGATCGATTAGAACTTCAGTTACATATGTAATTACGAGTCTCATTACTGCTTTCAGAACGATCTTACGAACCAGAAACGCGTGGGGTAGATATATTTACCCCGGATTGTAGTTCAAAGGTAGAAAAAATGACTTTGTCTTTCTAGAATTAAATTCTAGACAATCGGACCAACCAACGTGTGTTGGGAATAATGTGCTGCGTTAGCCGAAAATTCAAAAAGTCTGAAATATTTTGGATTAGCGAAAGTCATTTGTGAAACGAAACCGGTACATACGTTTCCTTCTGATTTATACCCCTTGGGTGATGAAAATTGAAGGAAATCAGCGTTTCCGACTTATACAATTAGAGTAATTAATCTTCATTCGAATCTTGAAGATCTGATTCAATATTTTCTTTCTCCGTCTGTTCTAATTTGCAAATTTTCACGTATAATATAACCACGTGCGTGTTCATGTGTGCGAGACAGACGTGAGTTTTACGCTGGCTGGGCTCGAGGCCGGTTCGCAAGGTGATGAAAGAAGGCTTTCCCCCCTTAGCTATACCAACGTGGTTAATTAATAACCACGAAGATAGGATCTTTGGCCAGGGAGGGCCTACTGCCTGATGCTTCTTCTCGTGTATATCTATATAGTTATGAAAAGGATGATGGCAAGCGGGTGGGTGGTGCGTATGGGGCAAACGCGGTGTTTCTTTTCCTCTTTATATTATATACAATATAGGTACATACATACATATATATGGGACAGTCCATATCAACTCAGCCACCCCGTATTTTTTTTTGTCCCTAAAAAATCATACAGTATATTCATTTTAAACATCAATATATCCATGAAATTTGCGTGAAATTTCAGCTCCCCCTCCCCCCCCCCCCCCCCTATTGTTGCTTCGCCAAATAATTATTAGCCAAGTTTCAATCTTGTAAAAATCATAACTCCTGAACTACTGGTTGGATTGCAACGATTCGAACACGAACATTTTTATTTTGACTTGCGCTTTCCGAGAAAAAATATGCTGCCTTCGAGAAGAAGCTCATTGACTACTTTTGGAGATAATTTTTCGCTTTTTATTGTTTTTCCACTAAAGGGCCAGAGGGGATTGAACCCACTATTTTTGTATCTGATATAGAGGGGGGAAATACGCAACTTTATGTAATTTTTTCAAGATCGAAGAGGGCATCGGTGAAGAGGTAAAAATGATTTATTGTCGATTTCTGTTTATTTTTGGCTTTTTCGACGGGTGGAGGGAGACAGTTCATCATATTACATATAATTCCCGAAGTTGTGAAGTTTTATAATGACGAGAAATTATTGTAGAATTTTCAAAACACGAAATAATCTTTCGCGTTATGAAAATTCTGTCATCAAAGAAGGCAAAATTTTTTGTTTTCAATTCCTTCTTAACACTATAAACTTTCATACCTTCGAAAATTATTTGTGATATTGTAAACTGTTCCCCTCCAAAGCCAAAAATAAACAGAAATAGACGATAAATCATTTTTACCTCTTCACTGATGCCCTCTTCCATCTTGAAAAAATTACATGAAGTTGTGTATTTCCCCCCTCCATCAGATACAAAAATAGTGGGCTCAATCCCCTCTGGCCCTTTAGTGAAAAAACAATGAAAATCGGAAAATTGTTCCTATAAGTAGTCAATGAGCTTCTCTCCGATGGCAGCATATTTTTTTCCGAAAAGCTTCCGAGTAAAAATAAAAATTTTCGTGTTTCAATCGTTGAAATCCAAACAGTAGTTCAGGAGTTATGATTTTTACAACATTGAAACTTGATTGATAATTATTTCGAGAAGCAACAATAAGGGGGGATTGAAATTTCACCGAAATGTCATGGATATATTGTTGTTTGAAATGAACATACTGTATGATTTTTTAGGGACAAAAGAGAATACGGGGTGGCTGAGTTGACATGGACTGTCCCGTGTATGTATATTATATATCGCGTGACTATTATGTGAGAAGCTCCTAAGCGCCAGAAATGTGATTTTCGTGCCAAAAGGACTTATTATTTTTGAAATTTTGTAATTTAATTCAGACATGACGGAAACACGTATATAGATTCGTTGCGAATGACGAGTCCGAAACTTAAAACCATAAGGTCCTATCCACCAGTCAGATTGGCCCTTGTGGCGTGAGTCTGGTGAAATTCAAAAAAAGTTGAAGCCAAAAAGACCTAAGCGACTGTCGCTTAGGCCCTTCTGCCTTTAACTTTCCGAAATATTTCGCAATTTTTTTTCCAAGTTCAACGCTAAAAAATCCTACCTAACTAACTTTTTTGGAAAACGAAACAAATGTAAATCCGTTTTCATGATTGAGAGGCTATCCGTCACATAGAACCATATGGGTTTTTCCAAGTGGGTATATCTGGGTACATTGAGTATACGTGGGTCATTCGAGTAAATTCACGTATCTATCGAATTACGAAATTTGAAGAATTATAGGTCCGTTTGGTTTTAACAAAGTCGAAATCTTCTATAATGGCGTATATGACACTCTGGCATTAGAAATGCAATATGGTATGTATCTCTTTCACACACGTACACACATGCATATATCTTTTAGTGTGTAGTGCAATTGGTATACAGGGTGATTCACGAGAAACTCCGAGTATGGGAGGAGCCTGATTGTCGAATGAGCCTACCTCTTCAATCAATCAAACGAATAGCAGGTAATTATAGCAGGAACTATGTGAGCATAACATTGGAATCAAGATACATAATCGACTCGATGTTTCTATTGAACAAGAGGCCAGTTGGGCCGATCAATAGGTATTTGCATTCAAAGTAGAATCTATTACTAGCAGACCAGGTGCTGATGAATACCTCCTACTCTGTACCTTGATTCTACTGTTATGCTTACACGGATCCTATCGTCATTACTAGTCCAGTCAATGAAGACACAAAAACGGTCTTTCGCTACGAAAGGTCAGGGAGAGTTCTAATTTGGTAGGTTCGTACAGTTTGGTGTCCAGCATGGCATGTGCCACGAATGCTTCAGTGCGAAAGGTAGAGCATATCGAGTATGCGCATGCGCCAACTCTGTTCGTTGTTCATTATTTAGAAATCAGGCACTTCATGCATGCTACACGAGCCTCGAGAATAATACTTTTCAAGCAGGTCTTATGAATTATCTCTGATTTGGTGCCGACGCTGTCACCGGCGCTGAATCAAAGATGTTTAATTGTTTTCAGATTTACGAGCTCCCAATTGTTGTATTGGTCGAGATACCCCCTACTCTAATAAATGTAAAAATACTTTGAATGTAAATACTGTTTGGCCTAACTGTGGCCTCTTCTTCAATAGAAACATCGAATCGATTATCTAGCTTGTTTCCAATCTAATGCTCACATAGTTCCTGTTGTAATTACTTGCTAATCGTTCCATTATAGTTAAAGGGGTGGGCTCATTCGACAATCAGGCTCCTCCCATTCTCGGAGTTTCTCGTGACTCACCCTGTATAGTTTAGTTTGACTTGAGGTGCGACTCTCTCTCTCTCTCTCTCTATCTCTCTCTCTCTTTCCTTCCCTTCTTCCTTGACCAAAGATTATTGATGATCCAGAGTTTGTTCGCGCGCGCGTTGCCCTCGCTTTTCGAAACGGAGGGTTCGGAGGACGGAGAATTGAGGATGGATACCCTTGCTCACCTCTGAAAACCGTTTATTAAAAACTAACGCCAGTTATTAACCTCTGCGCTTCTGATGCCTGCCGCTACTAGATCAATTCATTTATTCTTCATTTCTTATGTACGTCACATATTCAGCCCGACATTCATTCTGCAGCTTATCATTCTTTATTCCGCGCGTTCTGGATGAAATTGTCTCTCTTTTCAGCAACTCAACAATACCCTTTCTACATTTATTTATTTTCGGTTTTTTTTTCTGTCGTTGCTACCCGCCTGATTACTTTATTTTCCAAATTTTTTTCTTCTTCCATCCTGCAGTCTGGGTTACATATTTTTGAAAATTTGATTATAATTCGTTTCCGTCATTTTATTCGCTCGTCATAAGTGTTTTTTTTTTCCTTCTTTATTTTCACATTTCTTTGTCTATTTTTCCCACTCTGCTAATTATAACTTTAGATGAATTTTCGAAATTTTTTCGGTGGGACGGGATTGAAATTCCGAATTTTTATACAACTGAGTCACAGTTTTTTGAAAGATTATTTTCTCCAAACTCTAGGTATTTAATTTAAAAAAACTCCGAATGGAACAACACCGGAGGTCCAAAATTCCCAAAGCTAAAGATCCAAAAAGCAAAAATTCGGAATCTGGCGAAATTTAACATCGTTTAATTCACAGGTTTGTCATAAGCTTCCCCTAAATTTGCAGATTTTTGCATTTTCTGAATTTTGGACTTTCGGATCTTTGAGCTGTCTGCATTGCGACCTTTCGTGATTCCCAACTTCTCAACTACATAACGTTTCTAGAAACTCCAAATCGTATCTCAAATAAATTCGAACTCGGAATTTCAACCCCCCCCCCCCCCCCCTTTCGGTTACATATATGAGGGTTTCTTCGTCAAACGGGCCACCAGTTTAGTCAGAGGTCTCCGAAAATTCTGTAAAAATGTCCACACGTTATTGGGGATGAGAAAAAATTTTGGGAATTTTTTCAGATTTTTTGGTCAATGCATTCCAAAAATCATTTTTTTCAATCATTTTCACGTAGCGTGAGAAATAAGCGCAGAAGCGAAAAATTTTTCAGATGAAATTTGTATATCTTTTTCTCAGCTTTCCGGTGGAATTGGAAGAAAATAAATTCCGACCGATTTGAACCCCCTTTCCCAAAAAAACGTTTGGAAATGTGCTTCTTCCAAATTTGGACAGTTTTTTTTTTTTTCTTGAAAAAATGTCGAAGAAGGGTACCTATCCATAAGAGACTTTTGGAAAAAAAAATTTGGAGTGGAGACTTTGATACTCTCCCAGAAAGAAATTTTTGAATAGATTTTATTCATTTCCGAAAATTCATAACATCCATCAATTTCTATCTATTTCTATTTCTATTTCTTTCTCAAATCTATCAATTTTTTTCTGGGAGAGCATTCAAGTCTCCATTCCAAATTTTTTTTTCCTAAAACTCTCTTATGAATACCCTTCTTCGACATTCTTTTCGAGAAGATAAAACTGTCCAAATTTGGAAAAAGCACATTTCCAAACGTTTTTTGGGGAAAAGGGGGTTCACATAGGTCGGAATTTTTTTTTCTTCAAATTCTACCAAAAAGCTGAGAAAATGACATACAAATTTCATCCCAACAATTTTTCGCTCCTGCGCTTACCTATTTCTCACGCTACGTGAAAATGATTGAAAAAAAAGGATTTTTTCAATGCAATGACAAAAAAATCTGAAAAAATTCCCAAAATTTGTTCTCATCCCCAATAACGTGTAGAAACTTTTACAGAATTTTCGGAGACCTCGGATTAAACGGGTCGCCCGTTTGACGAAGAAACCCTCATATAACCTATAATACTGATTTTGATATCGACACACACCTACCTATTATGTCTACACTTATCTATTAAAAAGTGTAATGCATACAGGTAACGATAGAGGAAATGAGGTAGTATATACAGGTATATACAATAATAAGGTTATAAAATGAAACCGCGGCGCGCGTAACTCGGGAGTAGTCCTGTCTGCCTGTATGTCTGTCCGTCTGTCTTTCGGACTGTCCGTATATTAGCGAGAAGAGGAAAAGAGATGGTTAGGGAAGAAGAGGAACGAGAGAAACCGGCAACAGCAAAAGCAAAAACAAAAGCAACAACAAAAGCAAAAGCAAAAGCAGTAGCGCAGTAGCCGCGAAGGTTTTTGTCCGGTGTGCACGGGAGCAGCAGGTATAGTGTTTAGTTCCGCGCACCACCTGCTGCTGCATCTCTGATTCCTCATCCTCATCCTCATCATCATCCTGGTCTTCCTTCTACTCGATCTTTCAATTCCTCTTTGGGCCTCGGGTGATTAGAGTATGAGGCCCATCAGAGCTCTCCTCTCCACCCTCTTCTCTTCTCTCTGATTCGCCCTTCAACATAAATATGTCAAGTCACGCGTTTATGAGAAAATTGGGAAATGAAAGGACATGGTGGCGGTGGTCAAAATATCGAGAGAGCGAAATTTCGACCGGACAGAAGTACAAATGTTTAAGTAGCGATCGTTCAAAATATAGTAATTGTATATTTAAGATAGACTTTAAAGCTACAGTACTAAAAAACAAAAACTACGTGTATGTATGTTATACCCGTCGCCCTTTTAGTATTCGCATTTTATTGAAATTCGAAATACTGGCCATTTTATACATATTTATGATTCGAAATTTTAACCCACATCTAAACAGAGGGAAATGGAAAAACGTTAAACAGAATACCAATACAGCTATAAGTATAGACTGCGTGCCCAGCGGAAGGCGAAAATTATAAAAACGTATCCTGGAGTGCGAAAGTCTTGCTTGACAATTTATTAGGAAAATTAGTTGTGTGTACATAGAAATAAACCGCTATTCCCTGTACCTAATCCGTACTAGAAACAGCGGCTGGTCAGGGAAACGTTGTGTTATTGATTATCAAGCACGGCTTTTCTGCGATGCGATCTTGAAACCATCATTAGAAAATACATTTTCAATATACGATCTGGATATTAAGTCGAGAAAAGGGAATTTCCCTCACTTTGAGGTTTTTATCGGTATACCCTGTAATTAGGATTCCAACCCTTCAAGACCAATGCATCGAAAGTTGCAGGCCACATCGGCGAGTCGCGCTTATACGTTTCTTTGTACATACTAGGGTGCTTTTTTTTGGAGACTATCTTTTTTTTTACTCCCACCTCGAAATTTTTTCAGAAACACCTCAAAAAAAATTCCCTGAAAGTTTGAGCCCTTAATATTGATATTAAGTACTCGCCCTCGGCGTTTAAAGATTTCCCATTCAAAATACACGTAACTTGAATTTTTTTTCTTAAAATTCCTATAACTCGGAGGTCCTTTATACTATTCGAACGTTTGAAGAACCAAATACTCAGAATTTAATGCTCTAAAAAAATGCTAAGAACCGTTGCTCAGGACCTTTTTTTCAGGACCTCATAATGAGCCGCAAATTCATGAAAATCGTAAATCATGAAAAACAAAAAACTCATTATCTCGAAAAATATCAGTAATAGAGATCGGTGCCCGGAGGCTTTTTTGAAGGAAATTCAATTTGCTACAACTTTGTCATTTGAAATTTTTTCGCATTTTCAGCCAATTCTGAAAAAATAACGAAAAAACAAGAAATTTATTAAATTTTGACTGTAATCACCTGTACTGTCTCACCCGTGTAAGTTACATTCCTGTTTCAATTGGCACTATTGTAGAGCATTAAATTTTGAGTAATTTGGTCCTTCATACGTTCGAATAGCATAAAGGGCCTCTGAGCTATAGGAATTTTAATAAAAAAAAAATCAAGTTAGGTGTATTTTAAATGGAAAATCTTCAAACGTCGAGGGCGAGTACTTAATATTAATATTAAGGGCTCAAACTTTTTGGAAATTATCTTTGGAAGTGTTTCCAAGAAAATTTCGACATGGGAGTAAAAAAAAAAATAGTCGCCAAAAAGAAAGCACCCTAGTACATACGTATGTAAGATATACTTAAATTATATTCTCCGTTTTGGGCCCGGACTTATTTGGGCCTGCATAATACAATATTATATAGGTATATATTATATATATTATGTACGTATAACATATTGTGCTTGGGAGTTTAGAGAGTATTTTTTGAGGGCCTTCCTTCCCTTTCTGCTCTCTCTTTGTTTCCCTTACTACTTCTTATTCTTATTCGTCTTCTTCTTCTTCTCGTATACCCAATGCGCGACAACGGGCTCGCGTAGCGACGCGACGGAATTCGTAATTTCCAGAAACGACAGAAACACATGCCACTACCACCACCACCACCACCACCACTTCCTACTACATCTACCTCCATCACGATTGCCCGTCAAGTTGAAGGGAAGAAATTCCTCCACGCGAAACCACAAAAACAACGGCTAAATGGGTATATATATATATGTATATTTTAGTGTATAAGTACATACATTTTATATACCATGTATAAAGACATATAAATACATGTACACATGGAGCAGCAATCGCTTAGGTACGCGTAAACGTATAAGTATGTATTAATCTGAACCGCATTGATCTGACTACTGAATTAGTTACATTATATAAATTTGCGATGAGGTTGAAGTTCGTAATGGTAACGCAACAAAAAAATTGGGCAAAAACCCTTCATTTTGTGACTTAAACGGTTTAAAAACACCAAAATATGCAGTGCATTATTTTCCGAAGTCAGTAGAACACACCTACTTCGTCAATTTTTCAAATCCAACTATACATTTGAGTCATCAAATAGCGAATTTTTTCCGAAAAATTCGGTTGCACATTAACGTTCTACGAACTTCAACTTCATAATTCGCGACACAGAGCGTTGCAGTACAGATATAATGCATGAAACTGGTTTGCGAATATATGGACTGCGATAGCAGGCAAAGACATATCTTCACCGAAATTTTGGGAGTGAAAAAAAAAAACATTTCTTTCTGGTGTTCGCATAATTTTTTACATTCTACGATAATTATTCTGTCATATCATGCATATTATACATATTGGTAGAACATTTTTCTCCAAAATCATTGTTTAGAATTTAGACGTTATTCGTGGCCGCGACGAACCGGTAAAACCGCGTAAAAAGTTTTCTTAAAATTTCTTTCAGTTGGGAAGTTTTGCTGATCCACAAAGTACCTATAAGTATTTCTTTCACAAGTTGATAATGATCCATCGGGAGTTTGTTTATAAAACTTGATTTTTCAAAGTTTATAATTGCTCATCGCAACTCACAAATCACTGAATCGATTAATTGGAAAATATATTTATATATATACTGCAAATTCAATTTCGAGACAGTCCCATCGATGGAGACCAGAATCATATATGAGAATCCGTTGATCCGTTTTCGGGATAACGTGAAATTAAATCGTTTGCTACGAAGTTTTTTTTTTTTTTTTATCGTTTGTAAACTATATTTAATCCGATCAATCCCGAAATCTAATCAGCTCTATGGTACGAAAAAACAACATCGATTGAAACCAAAGTCATGGAAATCCATTGATTCGTTCTCGAAATATTGTTGGACATAAAATTGATCGCATGACACTCAGATAACCAGTTGAATACGATGAGAAATAATTCTTTGTATACCTCGAAACGTTGAGATCTGGTGAAAGACTCAATTTTTTATTTTTTCGGTCGATTACCTACTGTAAATTTTCTTTTTTTTTTGTTTGTTTTATAGTATGCCAAAAAGAAATAAAGAAAAAAAAGAACTTACCATATAGGGGAAGGGCGGGCAAAATGGGTCTCCTAAGGAATTAAAGCTCCAATTGTAGAGGTTTGAATAAATAAATTTCCAAATTTTCACCGAAAAACTAGAGCTTGACTCATGCCGAGTTTCAACGCTCTCATCTGAAAAGTCCAAGAGTTGCGGACAAAAGGGGTCCCTGGAATATTTTCGAAATGATTCAAAATTGAACAAATTCACTTTTTTCGGCCCCCTTAAAAATTACGCGTACTTTTCTAAAATTACTTTACTTTGGTTATTACTGGTTTGATTTTTTAAATTTGCTAGGGTAAATAAATAATGTGAAATTCGGAGAACGTTTTTCAATGTCGAAAAAGTACTCAACACATTTTCAAGGGTTCCCGTTTTGTCCGCCTCTTCGAAGTCAAGATATATGTATGGTTGATTTAGTGTTTAAAGTTTGCTGGAGCACATAAATTATGTTTTCTGATTTTGAAAAAGTATGAACAATTTTCAGAGGGGTCCATTTTGCCCGCTAGGGCCCATTATGCCCGGCCCTCCCCTACCTACCTACGTGAATGTCGTTGAAAGATTATGCAGAGTTGTAGATCATAATTTCATATCACTCAAATTCTGCAGGCAACGCGTTTCCGGAGATCACTATCCGTGTGGAAGAAACCGCAGTGAACAAAATGGGGAAAACCGGAAATAATGTCTAGATGTATAAAATACATCGAGCTACTGCTATTCGCCCTTTTCCCGTCTATATATACCTATACCTATATACTATATACGGGCTCATCCTGACGTTCGATTGGCCTTCGCGAACGCCGGGTGGCGGTCAGTAATTATAATTAACGCGTTTGCGCGGGAGCCCCTGGAGAGAAACAGAAAGAGAGAGAGAGAGAGAGAGGGAGGGAGAGAGAGAGAGTGAGACGGAGAAAGAAAGAGGGCTGAAGTTCTCGGAGGTCCTCCAATTGCCGTGGTCGATTCCTACCAACCTAAGTAGAGGGAAAGAGAAAAGAGTAAATAGAAGAGAAGGGAAGAGAAGAGAAGAGAAAAGAGACCCTTGGCCATGCGTAATTAACGTTCAGCGCATGCGCCACCTCTCGCCGGGGACGTGTATTAGGTATACTATAGGTATGTGTACAGGAATAAGTAAGGGTGTGTTTGTACATATATAGGTGTATGTATATGTACGTATCCTCCGGGTCCTGCGTGATCCGAGGTCGAGCTCCTATCCCAGTTGCGGACGGTACCGGAGGTCCTCCTTCTCCTCCTCCTCCTCCTTCTCCCTGGTATACCATCAGGATTTAGCCAGAGAACTCCCGTCGCATCGTATCGTGTCGACCAGTAATTAAACCAGGGGCGGTGCCTAGGGGTGAATCCAAGATACGCCGCGGCTGCGCTCTGCTAATTACTAATCAACCCTATCGTAGCTCGGATATACCTCCCGATATTTCCCTCGATGTTTTTCCTCTTCTTTTCATCATTCTTATATCCTGTTTCAGCTGTTTCTCTTGTACTCTTTCTATATAACCGGAAGTCAAAATGGCGGATGTTAAATCTTGGGAAAGACGACAATTTCGTCTCCGTTTTCTTCACAATTCTAATTCGACTTAATTCATTGTAATCAAGAGTTACGTGTGTATATTGAATATTGATATTATGTTACGTCAAACACGCGTAGTATGTTGAGTAGAAAGATCCGCTTAAAGGGAGCTGCAGTATGTCGCGGTTGTAAGAATGAAACGTGGTCGAATATCAATTTATTTCTTCACCAAAGTTCATTTTACATCATAATAATCATATCACTAAAAATCAATCGCTGCACGAATTGAGGCACACCGTAGGTCTAATTTCACTTTCTCAGGATCCGAATTGTTCGGAAGACGCGCCGTCATAAATTGAACGAGGGATATTGAATTGAAAAAATTATCATACAAGATATGGCCAATTTTCCGGAAATCGAACATTTCTTTTCCTCTTAGTTGCAAATAACTCGGCCTAAAAATTAAATTTGCCAATTTCCCTCGTTCAATTAGTGACAATTAGTATTCCTTCGAATCTTGGTCATATAGATAAGTCGAATGGGACCTACGATATGAATTCGTGCAGCAACCGTTTTTAAGTGAGATGATTATAATGATCCAAAATGAACTTTGGTGATGAAAGAAATTGATTTTGGACTATGTTCAATTTTTCCAACCGTGACATACTGCTCCCCTCAAGGGGCTTTTACAGTGGCTTGAAAACTCCGACGCACATCTAATTCTCATGGTAATGCAGAGTCGTAGGTATAGCATGGTAGAAAGTTGGATGTCAATGGTTCTGGTCATTGAAAACCAGATTAGCTATACCAGTCAGTCATTTCTGCATCAAATCCGATGAATTTGGGTTCTAAACGTGTGTTTTTTTAACGCCAACTGGGCATCATAAGCATTAGAAAAATCCATTCAGTGCAGCTCTAAATAACCAAAAACATTATGTAGTGGATAACGAATCTGCAAAGAATTTTTCGAAATTTCTGAAAAATGAAACATCGCTCTACTTTATGCCAAAACAAAGCATTGATTTCCGAAGTTTCCTTCCGATCGGTCAAGTCGTGTAGGAGTTATGGCTCTCCGGGTGTTCGAGGTTATATAGCGTGTCTGTAGTCAGACGCACGGCTTGATTTTAAGTAGTAAAATCCCCAACGACAGAACCTCCAGAGTAGCGTAAACAGTAGCGGAACCCCGTCGAAGTACGGCGGCCTGATCTATACACGGCGCTCTTATGAATCGTTTTCCCGCTATTGCCGCGCAAGACGGCCGCTCGCGGCTGTGGTATACGCGCAGTAGTACGACCTCGTCCGAGTCGGACGGTCTGAACTAACGTAGATCTACACTACTACTTTTTCTTTTACCTTCTTTTTTCATCTTTTCTTCTATCGTTTGAATTCTTCTTCTGGATCCGATGCGTGCTATCGCACTCGTGTTTCGGAAAATGTTCGTAACTCTTCTTCTGTTTCTTTCTCATATAGACTGTGAACAATTCGCGATGCTGGACTACTGGGTAGGATGCATCTGTTTTGAATGTCAACTTGACACTGTTTCAGATTAATTCCTCAGCTTCAAACTATTCCCCCAATTTTTCTCCACCAAGTTCTACCGAATTTGTTAAATAACCGTTCGGGCTGGCCAATATTTATACCCCGCATGCTTATTACGCCTTTCATCTGCTAAATCAATCTCACCTTTCAATTTCTTTCCGGATATCCGTGTTTTTAACTCGGGTTAATCCGAAATCGATCGATCTGTGCAAAAGTAATTTGATAACTTATGTAGTCTTTGGATGACAAAAATAATTGTAAAATTGGACGATTAAAAAACATAATCGTTGGTGAATTTTCTTCTGATCAATTTCCTTCCTTTCTCTGATATTACCGTGCCTAGAAAGACATTTTGATTAATTAATAATCATACAGAATTACATGTTATTGATATTCTATTCGATGAGAGTAAACGCGATTCCGAGCTATTCCCTCCAGCTGGATTGTGTGAAGGAGGGGGTATAATGTATGAAGGTGGTATTCGGTGTAAAGCAGAAGGTGCTCCTTCCTATACCTTTTGCCAAGGCGTTTTCACCATTGCGCAGAGCCAGTGGACATAAATCGAATAATATGAAAGCGGCGGTCCAATCAGAGTCGTATTTAGCGATCCGTAAAAAGTTGCAGCGCGGCAACGAGCGACGACCAAGTTGCGGTATAGGATCGTCGCTGGGTCTGGTACGTGTGGTGGTCGGTTATAATACAGCCAACGTTCGCTATATGTAACTACAACCATATCCATGTCCCTGCACATTCACATTCACATTCACATTCACGTATTCACATCCACATCTCGTCTCTCCTCCAACTGCAACCATGAGCACACAACCGAGCCTCGGTCACGAGTTGAAAGACAGACAGATAGATAGATAGATAGGCAGGCAGGATAGGTAGGATCCTTCTCTCTCCCTTCCTTCCTTCCTTCCTTCCTTCCTTCCTCCCTTCTACCTTTACTCAGCTTCCTTCCTTCGTCCTTATATGTTATACATATATCTATATGTATGTACTACATACATGTATTTAAATGCATATAGTATATGTATATGCAGGTTATGTATATGGATCTCCCTACCTGCGCGCTATACTCTAGATCCTCTCATTCGCTATCACCTCGCTTCGCCGCTGCAGGCGACGGCGTTGGCGGCTCTCCATCCCTCTCACTCTCTTTCTCCCTTTCTCTCTCTCTCTCTCGTTAGCCTGCGGAGGTATATAGCGTCGCCGAGGTCCTCGCGCTCGCGTTCTATAAGGAAGAGAACGCGAGTCGCAGGGCTCCTTTCCTCTCCTCTCATCTCATCTTCTCTTTTTTCCTTTCCTTATACCCTCCCTCGCATGGAGGAGACGGGAATGCGTCGTCGCCGGACGGGACGCTCTCTACTATACGTTACAGTAAGAGAAAGAAAGAAAAAGAGAGACAGAGCGAGAGAGAGAGAGAGAGAGAGAGGAGTTGTTTCGCGCGTATTGGTATTATTATTCTTCTTTGTACCTGTACGTATGTATACATATATATTATACATGTACATATGTACGTGTTGGGACTCTCGCATAACGATCCCGTTTAAGAATCTCTCCCTCTCTTCCCCCTCGCCCCCCTCCCCCCTCACCACCCCCGCGTCCTCCACCTTCTTTCTCTCTTTCCCTTTGCTTTCTTATTACTATTCTTCTTCTTCTTCTTCTTTCTCCTCTTCTTCTTCTGCTTCTTATCCACCCGCCGTGCCGGAGCGAAATAACAAGGACCTCTCTCCCTCTCTTCCTCCACCCCCTTCTCTCTCTCTCTCTCTCTCTCTTCTCGGACGCACACGTAGTTACATTGGATGTATGAACGGGGGAGTCGTATGCGAATACCTCGTTTCGCGAACGTGAGGGGATGATGAACGGAGAGGGGGAGAAGGAGAGCGGCGCGCGCGCGCGCGCGACATTTGCAAGGTTCGCGTGTATAATTGTCCTCCCCTCTTCCCCCTGTGATTCTACCCCTACTACGATCCGTACCTTTCCCCTCCCCCCCCCCCCCCCCCCTAACGTATGGGTACCCCAGGAATCGTTGGAGATTTTTTTTCCCCTACCTTTAGCGCGTTTTACACGTATAACTTCCCCCACTATACATATAGAACGAAGAGTAAAGCGGAAGAGAGAACGAGAATCTCTTTGCAGGGGATAAGGTTCTCTCGAAGGCGTGGTCTCCCTTCCATTAAACCTAACGGAGGGTCGGTCCACCGAGAGACGCCTCTCTCTTCCCTCGGCAGTTGCTGCGGTCCACCGTCCCCCAAGCATCCCGGCATCATCCCCCGGATTATACTCGCGTTTCTCTCGATCTTACGGCGGCGGGGGAGGTCGACAGGCGATGGAAGGGATGAGATGGGAATTAGGGAAGGGATGGCGGGGAATGAGCGAAGGTCGAGGGAGAGGGAAAGGGATAAGGAGAGGACGAGGACGAGGACGAGGACGAGGGGGAGGAAACTGTGAGACGACGGTGGTGGCGGCGAGAGATCCTCCTTTTTTACCTCCCTTTAACGGAGATGCCTCGTAGCGAGAGATGAAACGGAAAGAACTCGAGGGGTATAGCTAACGAGACGCCGCGCTTCGCTCCGCAGCTACGGCCGACGCGGGATCTTTTGTCGTGGGTAGGGGGAATGCTAAATACACGGGACCTCTCAGAGTCTTTTCTCTCTCTCTCTCTCTCTCTGTCTCTCTCTCTCTCTTTTTCTTTATTTTCTTATTTTCTCTCCGGAGGTATACATATACGTATACAAGGATATCTTCGTCTGTTGGAGTGAAACTTTCATTCTCTCTCTTTCTCTCTCTCTCTCTCTTTCTTTCTTTCGTTTCCTTCGTCACATCGCATAGCGTAGCATAGCATATATAGGGGGAAAATGCGGGAGTTGAATCGGTACGCCCTGTGCACCCCTACGTTTCTCTCTCCCTCTCTCTTTCTCTCTCTCTCATTCTCGCTTGTCCCCCTCCCCTTTTTCTCTTCTCAGCCAGTCCTCTCCTCTCCACCCTCGTTTTCGCCTCACTGGGAGGCCTCGGGAGTTGGGGTTGGGGGGGGGGGGGGGGGGGGGGGCGATTGGGAGTTGCTGCTGCTGCTGCTGCTGGTGCAGGGACGCGTATTTCTACCTACATTGTCGCCGTTCGTTCTTCCTCTCTCTCTCTCTCTTTCTCTCTTTCTCTCTCGCCGTCCCTCGCGGTCCTTGGTCCTTTCCACACACACACACACACACACATGTGAAAGCATTTTGTTACACACGTATATATGTGTAGGTTGTCCTTCTCTCGATTGTATAATCGCCCACCAAGGCGAGGGCGAGGAGAAGGACTTATAACCAAGAATTCGCGATATACTCGCGTACCTATATACATATATTTATATATGTATGCACGTATAGATGTGTTGCATAGGTATATGCGTATATGTATATATGTAGACGCGGAGACGTCGCGAGACATGGAGGGACGTGATCGGGAGAAGGACAAAGAATGGCCAATCAACGATGTAGGGATGACCTCGAGCGATTTGACTCGCCGATTCCTTCTTTGAGCCCTTATACATCGTTGTACATACATACATTGTACATATGTCTAGATATGCCAGAAAATTTGGTGATCTAAAGTTTATTGGGGGAGAAACGTCGCGCCTGATTTATGGCCCACCTTTCTTCATCAAGTCGTAGCGATAAGTAGGATTTTATCCGGAATTATAAAAACAGCTGATCATTCGCTCGGTTTCTTCGTAGAATGAAATTTGTATTTTCCGATAAAACATTTTTCTAGATTCGGTTCAGGTTCTTTCACGTCGGGAAACTTTTCCAAACAGAAAAATTATACAGTCCCTATATATGGACCGGTAGGGTTTCCTGACACTCAAAATAGGCGCCATATTCCGTTGAATTTGCAGAATCTTTGGAAATACTGAAGCGTCGTGGCTGGAGCCTCGAAATGCAATGAACTACAACAATCGGTTCGGAAGAAAATTCTCTTGACCCAGTCGCTAAAATTTCGCGACCACTCTAGCACCACCGAGAACGAGTCTGCTTTTGGAGAGGGTTGCAACTTTTCTCTCAAAGATTGGACAAGATCGTCGATCTTTCAGTTTCCACGAATAATGGAATCGCAGTTGTTTGTAAAGTACAAAATTTTCCGAATGATGAGATTGTCAGACATTCATATTACCGCAGGCCCACATCAGGATCCATGTCAGCACCATATCAAACCGATTTCCCCTGTGCAGACGTTCCGTTTTTTTCTTTTTTCGTTTCCTTCAATTCACGTGATTGAAAATGATTGGCAATTAATATTGTATACCTCTCTATATATGTACGTACATTTTCGACACTCGTGATTACGTATCTGATCTAGATCTTTTTTTTGTTTTTTTCTTTATTCCTCTTCTTCACTCGAAATGGCCATTAAGGATTTCGTCCTTTTGAATACGAATGAATCGTGTAAATGTATGTACGTATGTATACAAGATGAGGCGCGATCCTAACTTATATATGATATACAAAAAGAGAATCCTATATTCCTGTACCTTATATAGATTCTTCTAGCTAGACTAAAAGAAGACGAGCTATATGTATTATACGAATACGTACATATACATGTATACGGACAGATACAGTTGGGTACATATACCTAGTAGGTGATCGGAGGTTTGGACGCGACTGGACGTCAGAATGACTTAGCAAATTCCTGAACTAGAGTCCAATCAGATCGCGTGTCACTCGCTTCATTAGGTCGGATAAACCAGCGTGCGCGACCAGGTGTATAGGCGTACCTATACCTACCTACCAACCATAGATTCTCTCCCCCGCCATACATACATACATAGATATGTACATGTACATATAGGATATACCTATACAGGTGCGTATACCTCGAGCAATACCTTCGTTAATAATAACAACAACTGCAGTGATAATCATGATCAGATATTCAATCGGCAATTAACGTAAATCATTAGACTGTGCATAGATGGACCTATAGCGATTTATAATCCGAAATTATTATCGGTTGGATATCGCGTGTCTAATTGCATATAACGACCTACAGTTTAGTTTTTTTTTTTCTCATTAGATTGTTCGTATCAACACTAAAAACATATGAATATATTTGTTTAGCAAGATTAGAATTGAATAATTCGTCGAATTGAATTGAATAATTTTCATGAAGCGGAAGCAAATGTTGTAGTCGAATTGTACTTTAGAGCCTTTTCGTCATTTCGTTTCGATTTACCGCAAAAGTCTTAAAAAGCGCGTATTTTTTTTCTATGTAGATTCTTGAATCTTCTTCGGGTTAGTTGACGGATCTAATGTGTGAAATGGTCGAGGGGTTAACCACTCATCGATTGACTGTACACCTGACTTCCAGACTTCCAGACTTCATGAAGTCAACTGACTTGAACTGCGACTTCGACTGACTTCGATTGACTTCAGCTGACTTCCACTGACTTTAACTGACTTCAGCTGACTTCAACTGACTTTAACTGAACTCAACCGACTTCCACTGACTTCCACTGACTTCCACTGACTTTGACGGACTTCAACTGACTTCGGCTGACTTCAACTGACGTCAACTGACTTCAACTGACTTCGACTGACTTCAACTGACTTCCACTACGACTTAAACTGACTTCAACTGACTTCGATTGACTTCAACTGACTTCGGCTGACCGCAACTGACTTCAACTGACTTTAACGACTGACATCAACTGACTTCAATTGACTTCAACTGATTTCCACTGACTTCAACTGACTTCGCAGGAAAGTGTACACCTGACTTCGAGAGTGGTTAACCCCTCGAAAATGGTCAAATATGAATCGCGAACGCAAGGTGACGTGTCGCTTGATTTATAGTAATGCATGACGCAATAACAATTTTCTTGGAGACAAAGACAGAGAACTAAAAAACGGCAACGATTTGCGAACAGTCGAATACGATGCTTCGCTATTAGCAAATCTGTTGTAAAATAAGAAAATAAAAAAAGCTGCAAAAGCTCGTTTATTCGCCGGGAGTATTCGACTTTTTTCGTCCTTACTTTGCAAATTATGTATACATATACTTATGATTTCGATTAATCTATAGGCGCAGACGCGTTTCTCCTATTTTCTACTCCCCCGCAAAACAAGGAAAATAGAGAAAAGAGACAAACAAAAAAATAGTACGCCCTTATTTCGCCATTAAAATTGTCTTTTTGCCACTGCAGACGTCGTCCTTATGCCATTAGACTCCTCGCGATCACGTGCGGACAAAAACTACGTGTGTGGGGTGTATCGGGAGCGAGAGAGACATATGTAGGTATCAGGTATATACATATACAAATGCCTTATATATGTATGTATGTATCGACGACATCGGTAGCTCGATGGACCGACCAGCTTCCATCGCCTCGCATTTCGCGTCCTCGCGTCCTTTCCCGTCCTTTCGCGGGCGAGAGCGCGCTGTTTCGTATCGATTATTGTTGTTTGCCGTGTTCATAAAATAGGTATAAACGCGCCGGAGAAGAGGAAAGAGAAAGAGAGAGAGAGAGAAAGAGAACTCGAGTTGTTGTTGGTCCTTGCAGGATAACCAGCTACGACGCGACGCTCCTGATGGTGGCTGCTGCTGCAGTGTTAAAGGAAGAAAAGAGCCCGTATGTGCGAGGCGCGCGCGCTCCCCTCATATACGCGCACGGACCGCGACCGTTTACCTAATAATAGCAATAATATGGAAATTCGAAGGGTATCAGCGCCGCCATCTAAAGAATCCTCCGCTCCGCTCGCCAAGAGAAGCCTATTGTTTGCAAATCCGCGCGACGAACGGAGTCGAAACGACTCCTCTCCTTTCCTCTCCTCGCGCTTCTCTCTTCTCATCTCATCTCTTCTCGGTCCTCGGCTGCATCCGAGACCTCACCCTGCCGCGGGGGATGCTGTGGCGCGAAACCTCTCTCTCTCTCTCTCCTTGATTTTTCCAATTTTTTTTTTTTTTTTTTGTGTTCGTTTCTCTCAGCCCAGCCGGCTATTATATACCTTTATATGTGTATGTACATATACCTCGAGACATATCGATGTATGTATACTTGGATGTACAGAGTTTGGACCGAATCCATATATAGGTAGATATTATAGGTTTTTGTATTTCATTCACACATGCGAACGATGTAATGATTATTAATAATTGAATACACAATAATAAAACGAAGGAATAGAAAGAAACTGCAGTCCTCGAAAAAGTACACATTAGCCCTATCCTTAAGAAGGGCAAAATCGAATTTTAATGGTTTTACCCCCCAAATTGGTTCGAAATAATTTTAAAAAAATGTCGGTGTTTTTTCATGAGGCAGAAACTAGCGGCCAAAGCTAGCGGCCAGACGTATTGAAAGTGATTATTAAAATATGGCAGGGAAAATTGACACTCAAATTTTTCATCAAATCCTGTAGAAGGTCAATACTTTCATCAAATTGAATGCTAACAACTATAGCATATTCTTGACTTTTAGAGATTTTCACTACGTTTGGCCGCTAGCTCTGGCCGCTAGTTTCAGCCTCATGTTTTTTCGATACTTCGAATTCTTTTCTTATGTATATTGTGTGAAAAGCGCCTTTATCAATCGATTAAAAATATAACTATGTATAGTTTACATGTAATCATCAAGAGGATAAAAAAACGATACGCCAAAGATATTATATTCGCTCCTTCATTCGTTTTATATTTACTGATTAATTCATTTACTCGCGTATACATAAAGTACATTTATTAATCACTTTTATAATTTATCTTGTTTTCTTTCTAATCGTATTATATTGTATATACTGCACCCACGACGATTCTGAATGCCGAATAGGTACTCGTTCCACGCGAGGATGGTTATTCAGGTATAGGTATGCGTATTCACTATGTATGTACACATATGTATGTATACCTACCTATAGTACCTTACACTCTCTCTCGTTCGGTTAGCCCGCAACGGCGGCAAGCAGTCTGGACGGGTCCGAACAGTGCGGCCGATATCAGTTTATATACCTTATACCTACCTCGCTCGTATACCTACCGAGATCGCCCATACATATCAATACATACATACATATGTACACATTCCTATACACTCGAAATTGAAAGGAAGAAAAAAAAAGTTTTTTCCAAAAATGTTGTACATTTCTTCAGCGCCTCAAGGCTTGAACCTTACAATTAGACATGTACCCCTCAAAATGCACCATGCAAAAGGAGATCGCGGACAAACTATCCTATAAGAGGGCGCTCTGCAATCGATGGGTCTAGGTTTATCGATAAATATCGATTCGCGCATTGTAAAAATTTTTTTTATCACTCTAACCTCGAAATCGCAACTTCGTCGCGATTTCTCGGCTTGTGTGATGAAAAATAATGATCGTTGCTCATACGTAAAGACTTTTTGACGAAACTCGTTACAGCCCTCGCCTTCGGCTTGGGCCTTAAACCTCTCGTCTCGTCAAAAAAGCCTTTCCGTACTCGAACTGTAATGTACTATTTCCTCACAGGTGTGAGGAAAAATATCGTGTGTAACTGATCGGGCGGATAGGCGATCCCTCACTCGTACGCAGTTCGCAGCCCTCGTCTCGGCTCGCGGGATTCGCCTACGACTCGTGCTGCGAACTCCGTACTCGCGGGCGGGAATCGCCTACTTTCCGCCCTAGACACACAATATACTAATACAGATCTGTAAGTGCGGCAAAGGTACGATCTATCATCAGATAATCAAACGCGTATATCGGTATATCCAGGTCATGAACCTGTAACTTCGCAAGACAACTGCAAACACAATGGGTAAAGGGGAAATGAAAGATGAAAGATGAAAGATGGAAAATGGAAAATGAAACGGAAAAAAGACAGGAAAGGGTATAGGGTTGCGTACGAGGTTCGCAGAAAGATGGAGGCAAGGGTGCAGTATATAATAGGAAGAAATCGGCAAGGCTATAAGAATAACAATAAGAAGATTGAGGGTAGGAATATAAGAATAAGAAATGAGTGAAACGGGTAAAAATAAAAGCGGAATAAAATCAAGTAAAATAAAAATAAAAAAATCATCCCGCAGCGAAAGCGGCGAATTAATTGTCGATAGCGCGCGAGTTGCAGAAAGCGCAAGGGATCGCTGGCAGTATATACATACCTATATCTATAGGATACGTGCAACCGATGCAGCAAGGGCTTGATTTGTGGTCCGCACGTGTGTGTCTTCACAGTGCCGACTATACTATCCTTCCTTCCTTAACTTCGAACCAACCGAACCTGCAACAACCAACCCGCGGCTCGCAGCCGAGTATAATGACAATAAAGATAAATAAAATCCTCCATCTTATACCTATATACCTTTACCTACACCTACTACTCTTTTTTCCTCTCTTCCATCGCATCCCTCTCATATGGAATCGCGGGGTGCCGAGCTAGCCATGCAGTGCTATGGTATTGTGGTCTCGTGGTCATCCTTCCCCCTCACCACCAGATACATAACCCATACTGTGTATACATACTAAAGATATATATATACTTCTATATACATACAAACGTGACAACGTGGGGCCAAAGGGCCAAGTCCACCACTACTAGGCGGTAAAATCGACGCGGAAAGGACGCGAGCGGAACCTGCTGCAGATCCGCAAACAATGCGGCAGCCCCAAACCTCTCGCCTATATACTATGCGCTTATACTCATTATACCGCGCATGCAGACATGTGTGTGTGGTTTTTTTTTTTTTTTTTCTTGCTTCGTTTTTTTGGGTTGGATTGGGGAAAGATGTGCGGACATTAACGTCTCTCCTCCTCTTCTTCTTCTTCTTCTCATTTATATTCTTATTCTCAAGAGAGAGAGAGAGAGAGAGAGAGAAAGAAAGAGAGTCAGGTCTCTCGATCGCGCGGTTTTTATTTTTATTTTCATTTTTATTTTTATTTTTATTTTTATTTATTGCGTATATTGAATAGGGGGCGAGGTGCTCGTTAATTGATGGCACCGCTCGCCCATCCCGAATCCCGAGGATCGAAAGGATCGAGAGGTTCTGGTCCCTGCAGCAAAAGAGATTCGCTTATTTATAACTTGGTTACTGAATCCGCGATCAAAATCTATAATATACTTTGGTTTTGCCGCGTTCGCGGCGACATCGGCAAAACTATCACAGAAAAGTTATCTCTTTCGTTGTTTGATCCCCGCGTACAAAGGTGCGGAAGACCTTTTTCAAGAAAAGCGAAATATAAAACAAAAAAGAATACCAAATCCCTGCGATTTATTTTGGCGAAAGTTGGTATATAACCTAATATGGACCACCTTTCTTCATCGATTCGCTGCAGCGATTAACATTTTATCGGGAATTACAAGAACAGGTGATCATTCGCTCGGTTTCTTTGAAGAATGAAATTTGTATTTCCCGATAAAACATTTTTCTAGTTTCGGTTCAGGGTCTTCCACATCGGGAAACTTTTCCATAGAAAAATGATACGGTCCCTAATATGGCCGTAGGGTTTCATGATACTTAAAATCGGCGCCATGTTTCGTTGGATTTACAGAATTTTTGGAATTCCGGAGGTGTCTTGGCTGGAGCTACAACAATCGGTTCAGAAAACAATTCTCTTGACCCGGTCGCTAAAATTTCGCGACTACTCGAGCAATACCGAGAACGAGTCTGCTTTTGGAGAGGGGTGTAACTTTTCTCTCAAAGATCGGACACGATCGTCGATCTTTTAGTTTCCACGAAGGATGGAATCACAGTTGTTTGTAAAGTTCGAATTTTTCCGAATAATCAGTAATTTCCGAGATATTTATATGTGAGGCTTCCCATCCACTTTCGCCCACGGTTTTTTGTTTTGTGTAGGTTACGAATATGTAGTGCTATATCGAAAAATCGTTTTTTTTTTCTTTTATAAATAATACCAACTTCGAAAAGAATATCATCCTTCGAAAATTCTGAAAAAAATCACCGATATTCTACGTCCGAATTTCGATTTTTTGACACCCGTCTGATCGTGGACGGTCAAGATCTTCTATTTTTCTAACCAATTTCAAAATTAAAAAATCGTTTTTCAACCCACAAAAGTATATTCTTCTGGTCTCATGGCATTTATTTTTGATGGAAAAAAAAATACAATCCAACGAACGATTTCACCAATCCAACAATCACCAACGACCAAACTAACGATTTATGAAGAAAAAAATAATACTCATGTGAGTCCACGGGAGAATTTCAATTTTTTTTTTTTTTCTTCTTCGTAAATCGTTAGTCTTGTTCCTTGGTGATTGTCGGTCTGGTGAAATCAGTTGTTGGATTGTATTTTTTTCATCAAAAATAAATGCCATGAGGCCAGAATAATACTTTCGTGAATTGAAAAACGATTTTTTAATTTTGAAATTGGTTGGAAAAATAGATCTTGACCGTCCACGATCGGACAGGTTTCAAAAAATCAAGATTCGGACGTAGAATATCGGTGATTTTTTTCAGAATTTTCGAAGGATGCATTCTTCTCGAAGTTGGTATTATTCATTTAAAAAAAAAAAGATTTTCCAAAAACATTTGAAAAAAATAAAAAAAATGATCCTTCGATATACCATAGTACTACAACATATTTAAAAATTACGCAAAACAAAAAATGTCGCGGTCAAACGTGGGCGAGAGTGGATGGAAACCCCGTATGATACCGCAGGCCCACATCAGAAAATGAGCTTCAACAACGTTGTATCGATGTAATAAATTTGTGTTTCAGACTTCTGGGTCGCGGTTCGATGCACGTATTCTCTTCGGAACAATTCGAGAAGCTCATGTCAGCTAGTGGATACTCAGGTCCATGGGATTCGATAATAGATTTGGGGGCTGGAGACGGCGCAACTACTTCCAGGATATCCCATCTGTTCAAAAACGTTTACGCTACCGAAATATCAGCACCAATGAGGTGGGCGCTCGCCAGGCGAGGATTCACGTAAGTCTATTTACAAATAAATAAATTATTGATTAATTGATAAATAACCAATTAGTACACTGAATCCCTAATTGGTCTGCGTGTATTAAAAAACATATAGGAGAATAAAAAACAGACCAGTCGTGTGATTATTCGTCAATCTTGGTGGTGAAAAATTGTTGAAACTATATGCTCAAGTATGCAGTGGGGTCATTTCGACCCCCTGGGACCAGGTAGGGGTGAATGAATCAGCCACAATCTTGATTTTATCATGTATTTAAATTCTCTTCGGGGTCTATAAAGTCTTCCCCAAGTTTCGGTTCGGTATTCCCTCCTCGAGTCTAACGTTTATATGTATGCAGTATACGGTGTATTGAAGTATATCTGTATAGGAGTTGGCGAGATCTTCATTTGAGTCGTTTCAATCACTTAGGATCGCTCTATACTACTCGCGGGCTCTAAGTTCAGCGCGATTGCCAATTGCCAATTGTGCGCGATAGTCGCGCGCGTAGTTTAGCACGGGATGCTGCAGACGAAGAGAAGAGGCGTGGGGTAGGGTCTTGATGAGAGTAGATCTTTATGGGAGTTTTACGTATCGTTAAGAAACGAACCAGCGGCGTAATTCTCGTCGAAGACGACCCACTTCTCGTGTTACATACATAAGGTTTTCCAACAATATGTATTGTCGCACACTATTTGACTCCAAATTTTTTTCATTTTTCCCCTTTTTTTAAATTTTTATCAGATTTGGTGGTATAAGAAAAGTATCAGTTTAGTCCGAAAAGTGACTTTTTTATTTAAACCAATTTTTACGTTTTCGACCCATTGGTTGATGTAGAACAGATTTGCGAACAATTGTCTGTCGGTCTATTTGGCGCTCGGCGGACAAACTCACCGAATGATCTGAAAAGCGGCTAGATGAAAAAAATTTGAAATTTACAGGAGATCAAGAGCGAATGATGCACATGAGAAATTGCCATATCCCATTCAATTTGAATGATCACTTCTATCGGAAAAAAATCAACTTTCAATTCTGTTGTTTCATTTTCGTCGAGTAGATTGAGGTACGCGGTGAAACCGCGAGAATTGAGGCATAACACAAGAATGTATGGGTGAATTGGAGTAGATCTACGTACATGAAAGTATATATGGGGGTGAATTCGAGGAAATTGACGTACATGCAATTATGTATGGGTAAAATCAAGTTTATGCTGTTCAAGTATATTAATTAGGGAAAAGAAAAGTGTTAGGTCATCCGAAACTATATAGCTACAAGTTGAAACGAGCATATGCCCAGGAAGTAAAGTCTTCCACGAAATACTGTAATACGAATAAAACGCTGCAAAAAAAGATGAGGTCATGACGAAGACGAAACCATTTCATACAAAAATAAAATCAATTTGGAGAAATATATCGACCAGAGCTCATACAGAATTCCGAGCAATGACACATTTACATTGGTTGGTATTGTAATGAAAAGTATCGTGAAAAAAAACTTTTTTCCGCCTTGTTTCTTACGTAAAACGCGCGACTTACAGATAGAGGGCCTGAGCGACACTTTTACGCCCTTTTACCTTTGAGAATTGCAAAAGCATTAAATGGCATTTCACGTCCTTTTGTAATTCTAGATACGCCCTTCTGACATTAGCGGGGGTGATTTTTTCAGTAAAGTTAATACCGAACGTACGGGCGTATATTTATATGAATTGCCAGCAACAAATAGCAATATTCAACTGACTATACCGGAAAAAAACTATTTTTTCAAAGTTAAATTGTGCGTCTTGGTGATCTGAACGAAACAAGCCCACGTAGAATAAGGTCGATTGAAAATTACAGATTTTTGATCATTTTGGAGCGTCGTAAAATGAAACCCTGATGCTTTTTGCTTATTTGTTCAGGATTTATCCATTTTTTTTTTTTTTTTTTTTCTAAATCACAGGCTATTCATCGTAGTTTACAAGTAAATAAACGTGATAAATATTCAATGCACAATTGTACACTCATCACTAACTAAATGTAAATACAGATGGATTTCTTCTCACTCGAAGTTTGTTGAAATTCTTAACGAGAAAACAGTTGAAACAAAAATATTGATAATATGTATAGATGTTTCTTTGGTACCTATTACAGACGTTACTTCGTATTAAATTATAAACAAAAATTAATACATTTCCAGTCAAATTGCGGGCAAAATGGCTGGAATACTTTATAGTATTATATATGTTACATATATATAGAAAATATCCGGCGTATAATTTCCACAGTTTTCAATTTGATTCCAATTTTTTAATTTATTCATACGCATAATGTTTGAATCTTGGCGTCACTTGATGTTTGATCGATTCCTTGATCCCCTGAATGAAATAAGTAAATGAATAATCCACCCCGCAGAGTATTGGACGTGCAAAAATGGCACGAAGAGTCATCTTCTTCGTCGAAATTCGACGTTGTACTGTGTTTGAATCTACTGGACAGATGCGACAAGCCGAACACGTTGCTAAGGCGTTTGAAATCCACTCTAAGACGGGGTGGTCGTTTGGTGGTTGCTCTTGTACTACCTTTCAGCCCCTACGTTGAAGTTGGCGAAAGAAACGACCACAAACCTTCGGAGTATTTACCGATAAAGGGAAACGGTCTTGAAGGACAAATCGCTAGTCTAATTGACAGAGTCTTCAGTCCTCTTGGTCTCAAGGTTCGGGCTTGGAGCAAACTCCCTTATCTATGCGAGGGGGACTTGGGACAGGCCTTCTACTTCCTCGACGACGTTATATTCGTCCTCGAAGCTGAAGAGGTGAGCAATTTTCATATTTTTTTGGTTTTTTTTATCTTCTTTTTATCACGTTTTGACTCTTCAACCCTTCGTGCCCACCATGGGTACATTTTATCCAAGCCTCATTTTGGGTGAAAAATATTTACCAAATGCATTGGTCACAATTTTTTTAGCGAAGAGGTGCAGTTTTCGCACTGATATCTTCAATATACTCCGCATTTATTTCTACTCCAAAATCGATCCTCTTCACATGTCAAAATAAATAGCTGTTTTCAAACGTACGCTATGCCAATATTTTTTTTTACAGAAGTACCATAATACCTGACGAGTATTTCAGTTAAAATTTGACTTTAAAATGTTGAAATTTTGATAAGTCATGATTTTTTCCAGTGAAAAGGTGTATTTTTTGACAAATTTACCTATATTCACGATATTTTTCGACCATGTTGTGATTTGAATTTTGACACAAAAACTTTCCAAACATGTTTTAGCATGTTCAAAGTATTTCCAGTATTTTTTCGATCTTGATCGGACTGATAGTTTTTGCATAGCGACCATTTGAAACTTGGCTGGGTAAATTTTACCCAGTGTGACTAAGGTAAGTGTACCAATTACTGATTCTTTAGGACCCAATTATTGACCCTTATGTTTTCTTGAATTTTAAATCGATGATAAGAATTCTGAATGTTTTCATTACACAAATCAGTTGCTAGAGGCGTCTCGGAAAACGCGAATTGATTCTTTTGCTAATTCCAGAGCTGATCACGGATATAAAGAAATAATCGAAAAAGGTCAATAATTGGGACAGGGTCAGTAACTGTAACACTTACCCTACTTAACAATAATATTATCCTACAGAGGTGCGGCCGCGAAGGGTTAACCGGCACCGCACACGATTCTAAACATACATTGACGTGTATTTCCAAAATGAATAAGCCGAATTTTTTAGATCACGAATGGAAGAAAAATTTGAAACTTTGAGGGATTCGTAGCTTGTCTTTCGACGATGACAAATTGCCAAGTCTCATTGAAATTGACTGATTGATTCAGCTGAAAAAAGTACTAACGTCTAATTTGAAAGGGATATAATTAAAGGTGATTGAAAGTCCTGGGGAACAGCCAGTTTGTCAAATGATTTTTCTTTACGATTCCGCAGGAGGAAGCTTACTGTTCGATCGAGAACGAGAAGACTGGAGGTGGAAGGATCAGATCGAGAAACGAGACTTTGGGATCGTAATATACAATAATATAGAGATGATGACCAGAGATGGTAAGTATTTGGAAAATATACATATTATATATTGTACACAGTATATACAGGGTGAGTCACGAGAAACTTTGAAAATGGGAGGAGCTTGATTGTCGAATGAGCCCATCCCTTTGACTAATCAGACGAATAGCAGGTAATTACAACAGGAACTATGAGAGCATAACATTGGAACCAAGATACATAATCGACTCGATGTTTCTATATTGAACAAGAGGCCAGTTAGGCCGAACAATATTTAGATTCAAAGTATTTTTACATGCATTAGAATGGGGGATATCTTGACCAGTACAACAATTGAGAGCCCGAAAATCTGAAATAAATTAAACATCTTTGATTCGGCGCCGGTGACAGCGACGGCGCCAAATCAGAGATAATTCGTAAGACCTGCTTGAAAAGTGTTATTCTCGAGGCTTGTGTAACATGCGTGGAGCACCTTATTTCTGAATGATGAACAACGAACAGAGTTGGCGCATGCGCATACTTGATATGCTCTACCTTTCGCACTGGAGCATTCGTGGCACATGCCATGCTGGACACCAAACTGTACGAATCTACCAAATTAGAACTCTCCCTGACCTTTCGTAGCGAAAGACCGTTTTCGTGTCTTCAGTGACTGGACTAGTAATGACGATAGGAACTGTGTGAGCATAACAGTAGAATCAAGGTACAGAGTAGGAGATGATCATCGGAACCAGATCAGCCAGTCGTAGATTCTACTTTAAATGTAGATATTGTTCGGCCTGACTGGCCTCTTGTTCAATAGAAACATGGAGTCGATTATGTATCTTGATTCCAATGTTATGTTCACATAGTTCCTGTTGTAATTACCTGCTATTCGATCGTTTGATTCGTTAAAGGGGTGGGCTCATTCGACAATCAGGCTCCCCCCATTCTCGCAGTTTTCTCGTAAATCACCCTGTATATATGTGCAATTCCACGTCAAGCGGGCCACTTTTTTGGGTCGTAATCACCGATTTTGATCTCCATCGAGGATTTTGTACTACTCATGGATGTAAGTCTCTGGGCCGAACCAAAAGCCAATACGCGACTCGGTTGTCTACCTAGCGGAGGTTAAAAACTTCTCTTCGGCGGCTCATATCTCAGTTGTTTTTGGAGATAAGTACCAAAGTATATAGTGATTCTTGTAGCTATTTTCACACGCTTTCCGGTGATTTTACTGACATCGCTCCCCAACCAAAATTTGGCAGTCAAAAACGGAGTCAAAATAAAATGTCCATTTTTCAAAAAGTTCGCCCATTTTGAAAATTCTGTTATTTGTCTCTAAAAAAGTTTCGAAGTATCCCCTACATGTACTTGAAGTGGCAAAGTGGGCCTCTCTTCCGATGTTTTTTTATCCAAGTTTTAGTCGATTTTTCCACCATTTTTTTTCAATTTTTTTCAATTTTTTTTTCAATTTTTTTCAATTTCGTCCCCGACATTTCCCAATTACTAGAAACGAGCTCGTCATGCGGAGAAACTGTTTCAAAAAATTGAAATGCGTGACGAAAAAATTTGTTTATGAAAATAATTCAGATTATATCGACAAAAAATCAGATAAAAAACCAACGAAAAAACGGCCCACTTTGCCACTTCGGGTACATGTAAGGAATACCTTGAACCTTTTTTAGAGACAAAAAACAGAATTTTCAAAATGGGCGGACTTCTTGCAAAACGAAAATTTTATTTTGACACCGTTTTTGACTGCCAAATTTTGGTTGGGGAGCGATGTCAGTATAATCACCGGAAAGCGTGTGAAAATAGCTACAAGAATCACTATATACTTTGGTATTTATCTCCAAAAACAACTGAGATATGAGCCGCCGAAGAGAAGTTGGCGCGCAAAAACGGAATTTTTTAACCTCCGCTAGGTAGACAACCGAGTCGCGTATTGGCTTTTGGTTCGGCCCAGAGACTTACATCCATGAGTAGTACAAAATCCTCAATGGAGATCAAAATCGGTGATTACGACCCAAAAAAGTGGCCCGCTTGACGTGGAATTGCACATATATAAATAATGAAAAGTCCCAATAGTCACACTTGTAAAAACCTTTAATAATGATAATAATAATAATGATAATGATGATCACAAATTAATTGCATTGATTAATTAGTTGATTAATTATCTATCGACGAATAATGAGTTGTAATATGTGTGTAATATAACTACCAGCTATATGTAGATGTAGCGTTTACGCGTATTATTATTATTATTACTTTTATATGTATAATAATGACGTTGTGTGATAATTAATGGAATACAGAAATATATAAGTATATAGCGAGGTAAGCGACGACGATTTTTCTTCTCTTTTTTCTTTTCTTTTTTTTTTTTTTTTTTTTATTGTGCAGAGACACAGATATAGTAAGATAGTAGAGAAATAGACAGACAGCTTGTATAAATCTTAGTATTGCGATTCGTATTGAAACATGTACTGTATATATGTAATGTATATGTATGTATGGCCTATGGATATCGATATACTAATAATATAGGGGCGTAAGCGCCAAAAAAAAATCTTTTTCGGGCAATATAAAACCTTTTAGGCATATCCGCAAAAAAAAAAAATTTTTGGCGCTTATGCCTCTATATTATTAGTCCATCGATATCTATACAGTATAACTGCAGGGTACAGGATTTTACAACGCAGAGTACGGTAAATAAGTATAATGAATGGTTTTAATAATAGTCGTATCAAAGTATGATGCGCCAATTCAGTTTGGAACATTAATTTTAACGACAATAAGCAAAAAAAATCTCATATTACGATCATTCGATCGCCCAAAATTCGTGAATTTTAAAATCTTTACAACTATATATGACCTTCGATGTTCAACACATCCAACATTTGTAGATATAGTTTTATAGTAGACGAAAAATCGCGGTGAACCTTATTTTTCCAAATTTTCGATCGAAGGAACGTTCGGAAACTCGAATCACATGTCAAAGTCTGTTTCTCCAAAATAGTTGACGATTTCGGGAAATAGCAAAAACATAAAACTCCAAAATTCATCCGAAGATTCGGAGCGAAAAATTTCACGTATTTGCAACAACGTGAAAAACAGTAATGATTTAAAATATTCTCTCGCAAAAAGCGTGAAAAAAGTTCAGAATTTAGAAATAATATACTTTTCATTCTTTATTTTTTGGTTTTTTTCAAATGTTCCTTCCTGATCATGATATATTATATATATCTGTATATGGAATGTGTGAATATAATGTAACAAAATTTTCTTCATTTTCTCGTTTGTTTCTTACATTCGATTTTGTATACGAATATTTCGACCCCTTAGTCGAATAGCATGCCACCCGAGAATAAGCTTAGAAAACATGCTACCCGAAAATCTGCTCGAAAAACATGCTACTCGAGAATAAGTTTCAAGAACATACCATCTCGCGTCGGAAATTTTTTCGAGCAAAATTAAGTTGGTAATATTGCTGCGCGCATAAAGAGCAAGGAAACAATCTTCATTTAAATTTCTACACAGAAATTGACTATTCACAGTGAAAATATTCACACATAGCAAGTGTAAGAAGTATTCATAGTCAAACTATTATCAATAATTTGTCATCATTTGTCAACATATTCGGTTGCGCATGTTTGATTTTTTATTACTTATTTGAAAGATAGTGAAAAATATGACAATGTTATGTATTGAAGTATTATAGTACATACACATTTTTCCATAAAATTACTGTTTCTTGACCGACTGGGATGAAAATACAGTTCAATTGTGAAATATATTATATATAAATTATACATAATAGTCTGATATTATTTGATAATCTATTCGTTCCTCTTTAGGCGCGCAGCTATGTTACCAACCTAATTTTGCTCGAAAATATTTCAGACGTGAGATAGCATGTTCTTGAAACTTATTTTCGGGTAGGATGTTTTTCGAGCATATTCTCGGGCAGCATGTTATATGACTAAGGGGTTGATCTGGAGAATAAGGTTTTTCGATTCGGATAAAAGTTATGATATAAATAAATAAATAAATAAAAGTATGAACCAGAATTTGTATGTATAGGCATAATATTATACATGTACAATATACGAGTATATTATACACATACGATCCATTTGTTTATGAGGCTTTGAATTATAACGAGGTACGTATAATGCGGATAATACGGTAGTTTGATATTGAATTATTATTGTTACATAAAATGTAAATATTGTCTATGAGTAGGTATAATAATAATAATAATGATAATGCGAATCATCGGACAGCAGACTTGATACAGTACGGAAATGACGATTCTGTTAGTTAAATGATTAATCTGTAATAACGATTGATTATATTTAATATATCAATAAATAATGTAGACGGTGATAGATAAAATAATATTGCAGCGGCCAATATAATTGTGCATATATTCAAGTTTCCATATGTATACTGTAAATATATGTATACATATTTATATACATACTATAAGAGAGAGAAAACAACTGATATGAAGAGGGAAAGAGAGAGAGAGAGAGAGAGAAAGAGAAAAAGTAAAGACGGTAAATTCAATTAGATTAAAATTAATTTTCTGTTATGATAATTGAATTTGAGAAATTAAGCCTGTAGAGCAAAATTTCGTTTAAAACAAAATAAATAAATACATAATTTTATATATATGGTCAATATATAGGTTGAGATTGTAATAACACACATTTACACCCACAATCAGTCACACTTAAATTTTGCTATTTCATAGCCTAGGCTCTGACGTCTTTGTTACTTTTATTTTTATTATTTTTCTTCAAACGCGTTTTCCAATTGCTTTCAATCGATTTCAGTTTTATGTTGTTTTTTTTTTTTTTTCATCACTCGATTTCTCATTCTATAGTTTTTATGATTTATTATTATATTTTCTAATTCTTTTTCATTTCCTTTTTTTCGTTTCCTTTTCTCTTGTTCTTCGACATTTAAAAAAATTATCCTAGATATTATTTTAGATATATACCTAATATGCTAACCTATAATAGTTTAACATATGCGTACATGTACATACATATACATATTATAGTATTTACCTAACATTATCGTACCATACAATAGGTAGTCGAAAAACGCTGCCTTTGAGTTGAAGAATTTCATCAACAAGTTTTGAATGAATATAATAAGTAATAATAATAATAATAATAATAATGATAATAATAATAATGATAATGATAATAATAATGATATCATTATCAATACTGACGACTGAATCTTTGCGTTAACCGAAAATTCTTTCCAATATAAATGCGATATTATCTTTATTGTTATTACTATTATTATGATTATTATTATTATTATTATTATTATGAATGTGATAACTATTAATATATATTACAGCACTCGTTGAAAACAGTTCAATCTTCATTTTTCTTGTAAATAAGAGAAAGAAAAACAAACAAACAAACAAACAAACAAATAAATTGTCACCGTTAGTCTGTTTCTATAGTCTACTATCAATTTTATTCTAAGTATGGTAATATACCTACTATGTATATTATCGGCCAAGGATTATTTTCAACGAACGTAAAAACCAAAACTATGGTTAGCAAACAAAAAAAGCGTATAAAATGAAAATACATTATAGATAACATCGCTAATTAGCCTATGTAATTCTAATGACCCCTTAATACGTATACCTATAACTAAAGTGTTATAATGTTCCTAGAATTCATTGCAATAATCTCGATTGAGAACAAAGAGAAAAAGAGAAAAAGAGAGCAGGAGAAAGAGAGAGAGAGAGAGGGAGAATTTCATACAAACGGATGAGAATTAATAAACTAATAATAATCATAACAATAATAATAATAACAGTAATAATAATAATAAATCGAAAAGAAAATCAATCGGGATATATGTATACAGTATATCTGACTCTTAAACAAGAATATTAGATACTGAGAATCATGGAGAGAATATAACATTATAACATTATAGATTTACTTTCTTCTTCGTCTCTAGATATGTGTAATGAACGAGAGCAAAAAAAAAAGGTATAATTCAAAAATCTAAATTCGAAAATATAATAAATTAATTAAAATTGTCAGGGTTTATTCAAAGATTTCAGTCTTTTTTGTTTGTGTTTTTTTTTTTTTTTTTTTTTTCTTGTCTGTTTTAAACAAACCAATTAGCATAAGTATACAAGAAGTACAGATGCATGTACTACGTAAAGAAATGGTATGTTAATTTTGGTGTCGCAGAATTATCGAAGTCGAGTATATTAATAATAACCACCCCCCTCTGATTTGTCGGTTGAGTTAATTAATTGAATCGTTCTCAACAATCCTGCGATTGATTATTATCATTGTAATGATACAACGACAATAATAATAATAATAATAATTATGATGATAACAATGTTATTTGAATGCATTATTATCGAGATTATACTATTACCATTAATTATTACCTAATAAGTCCGTATTGTATTGAGATATAGAAGAAAGAACCATTTCCAACAAGCTACTTAGTGGATAGAAATTTTCTATCCTTCTCATGGAGGGGGACGAGCTGGATTTAGAAAGAGATAACAGAATTAAATAAAAAAATAGTAAAAAAAAAAAAAGAAAAAGAAAAAAAAACAGGAATAAAAAATTTGATAAAATCAACAAAATCTATCAATAATACTGATAAATATAATCTTAATACCATGAGGAGGTTATACGATTATTATTATTATTATTATTATTGTTATTATTATCATTATAAATAGAAACGGAAACAGCGCGACAACACGTCTTTGGAATAAATATATACCATGTATACAACTATACATACATATATAGAAAACTATCGGTAATTGATAATACGATGAAAATATTCAAGATTAGTTGCAAGTAGATTGATAGATAATATTGTCTTCTCGTAACAATAACAATAATGATAATAATAATAATAATAGCAATAATTAATCAATAATAATTATACATAATGATATAACTTTGATATAACGATTCAATTGGTTCATTCCAAAGACGCAAATTTGTTTACATTTAATTTTTTTTCGTTAAAAATGTTTTTTTTTTCATTATTTTTTTCTTTTAATTTAGGTTTTTGCACCATCTACGTTTATCACAGACCACGCATGACTCGTTTTTTTTTGTTTTTTTTTTTGTTTTTTTTTTTGCCTCCTATAACAACCTCTGCTCCTAAATGCCAACAACCATTGAGCAATCCATGGGGGGAGAAGGGAGAAAATAATTTGAATAATTTTTTTTTTGTTCGCTGCTTCTTTTAGAAGAGTGAAATTTACTTGACTCTATTCCCTTTTTTTTTCTTCCTTTTTAAATTTCGTTTCTGTTTTTTTTTCTTAATTTTTCTCCTTGACTAGAAAACCGGAAAGACTTTTTTCTATAGCGTATAAAAACAGCCTAGTCCAACTTACGCTGATCGCACATCTCTTCAAGTCCCCCTGCTTTTCTGTAAACCAAATGATCAAACAAATTGTTAAACATTTGCGTTGATAATTAATCAATTGATGAATTAATTAATCTAAAATGTATATATCGATAATGGGATATCTTACAGCGTGGGGAGGTATGAACTTCCAGAATGATCTAATCGATGTTTGTCTTCATTTTTCCAGCTTGATACCGGAATGTGCGGAGGCGGTAGAAAACTTCTTAGAGACTGGACTAGCTGTATCGTATCGACCAGCGCTGGAAAAAGCACAAACAATTTCGTTGAACATATTCCAATTGAATCGACAAATTGAAAACTTGATGAAATCAAGAATAAAAGACAGGCGAGAAGTCTAGATCTTTTTGTCTAGTCTATTATATCTTCTCGTTTTTTTTTTTCTTTTTTATATTAGGTACTATTACTTTGATCATCACTTTACTAATAATCTGAAATAATACGGCATCACAATGAATATTGTTATATTTAATAACACCTCGTCACTGTTGTGACTATTCCAAAAATAATGAAAAAAAACATACTAACAATTATGACATTTTTTAAAATAAGAAAAAGCATCCAATTATAAATAACGTCGTTGTACAGAGCAGTCGTGTATCTATATGTATTATTAAATCGTTGCAAAAATTGTTTTCTCAAGATTACACATACTATTAGATGCTAAGTATATCTTGATATGGAACTGAGTAAATAAATATACAAAATATCGTACTTTGTACATATGGATATCGCACAATATACACGTGTCTTGTTCTTTTTCATATCAAAATTGGGAGAAGAGAGGGAGAGAGAGAGAGGAAAAAAACCCACTTTTTTGCAACGCTTCAGACTGTTTTCCATACGGTTTGCACATCGCAGGTCTTACGCAGGCCTTCATTCTTGCCATGTTCTTCATCACCTCTGCGAATGCTCTAACTATTTTCTCCTGTCCTCCTGCAAAAAGCAATGTATATTAATAAAACAAAATATTGCATAAATATTACAGGTAATTTATACAGATTCTATTCAATAAGAGAATTCTCATTACCCTCTGAATTAGAAGATGAAGATCTGGAGCCCTTCTCGCTGTCGACTGACCAAGCTCCGTTGTGAAGGGCGAGTAGATCTTTGTTAGCGTTTCCCAACCCTTGGAGATTTCCTAAAGAACTTAGGCCCCCCAGACCATCGAGATTGTCCAAATTTGCTCGCAGAAAGTCAGTCAGTTTGTGGTCTGATATTGGAATCGTTGGTATTAACGATTCGTAGTGCTGTTTGCTACCGCTACTGCTACATTTTTTATCCTGGGTGCTGGGACGATGCGGTATATTTAACGACGGACGACTCGGAGGGCGCTGGAGATTCATTTGTTGCTGTTGACTCGAGCTACGCATTTCTGAGCCGGAAGAACCCCCTAAGTCTACTGCCGAACTTCCCATGTGCGTGTTTGACGGCGCTCCAGCTCCGCTCATAGCCTGTCAGGGACGGAAAAAAACGTCAGAAAATAGCTAATTTTGGGAAAATCAGGGGATATTGGAACTTGAGATAGTCAGGGTCCCCTGGACAACATTTCTAGGATTTTAACGACGTTTTTTCATGAATTTTTATCCAGTTCTGTGAGCTGATCACCAAATCGCTCACTTTGTTCAACGAAATTATGTACTCGAAACTTTGTGAATTTTTTAGATATCCTGAAATTTTAGATAATCATTGAAAATGTTCGAAAATTATATGAAATCTTAAAAAATCTTGGATTTTTTAATACAGACAGAGTTGAGTGGTGATGAATTTTTTAGTTTTCGTAATTTTCTGAATTCTGAAAACATTTCAGATTCGAATCGCATACGTATGACGTTTAGAATCGATGAAAATTGTTTAAAATACCGAAGTTTCGTTGATTTTGAGATTTCATGGCTTTCCCAGAATTGTTAATCGATGAAAAAAATTACCGTTTGAAAGTCTGTATTATGAGGAAAGCTAGATCTTAGAATAGAGGCGGTAGTTTCGTTGTCTTGGATATAAGTAGGGCCCATGTGGTTCATCTTCTGAGTCATTTCCAGTTGATTTTTGTAATATCTGCAAGCGGGATTAGGACAGTTCTGGACAACTTCGATGATGAATTCTTTCTCCATCCCAAAACACTCTCTTCCGATGGTATACGACTCCATTACGGCTCTCACCGTCCCCTCCATCCCCAAATGAAGACCGTGAGGACCGTTCATATGCTTCAGCATTACGGCGTTGGCAAAATGCTCGTAAGGCAATATTATCTTCCCGTTTTCTCGCAGCACCAGCCTCCCCTGAGAATCTAACGCCACCCTAGACGCCATCATCCTGAAAAAGCATTACATTTTTATTCAGATTTTCATCAAGAATCGCTTTTTCTCATGTTTTGTCTTTTTTTTTAATCATTCCTTCGTTTTGTTTTTGTTTTTCCTATGACATCCTGTAGAATGATGAATTAATTTTTTTTGTTTCTCTTATGAAATAACGGCAAATAGATTGAATTTGTTGTTTTATTGGTCTCTGGTCATCTTCTTACTGAAGATAAGCGGCACTGGGTAGCATCGAGGCTTCCTTCAGCTCCGTGAAACATTGGAGTAATTCGATACTCGGGTTCCAGCCCTTGTTTTGAAGATAGAGTTGAAGCAGCATGTACATTTTTTCCGTAACGTAACCGGCGCCATTCGCACCACCCGGATAACCACTACCTGGCGGTCCCATCTCCGTCTGCATACCCTTAGCAACTATGTTTTTCATAGTTTCGGCCAAGTCCATTCTGTTGGGACGAATTTCATTTGTTTAGCGATATTTGTCATTTCTCAAGCTAGTGATGAAATAAATATTTGTGTAATTTGCTCAAATCAAGTAAAATGAGGATGATCATAAGTTGTGAGAATTGTTTTTAATTCTACTATCATTGTTATTGTTGTTTTAACGGCCGTTAAGCGCGATAATGCGATAGTCGTATAGTGTGATAATGAAATAAAAAAGAATGCATATTTATTTTGTCGAGGTGCATAAAGTGTCATTGACAATTGTCTCCGGTATTTTTGGAGTAATTATTATCGGTGTTCAGCCATTGTTGTTTTTTGGGAATAGAGTTGACTCGATGTGTAGCCAGTGGTCGAGTCAGATTGAGAATAAGATAAAGAGGGCGTAGAAAAAGAGGCGGAAGAAGAAGACGTTTCGTAGGAAATAAATAATATGTTGAATAAAAAAAACAGTTGCAATCAGAGGATAGGGCGAAGAGAGCCGCCGCCCCCCACCTCGTGGGTTATTAGAGATATCTGTGAACTCACCCCGACCGTAAGACCGCATTCACTACACCCCTCTAATAAGAAATTGAGTAACTAATCGGGCCTATATACATGATTTTAGCGATAAATTAAACTACTTAGCATTTGCAAATAACATAAATCGCAATTATTATTTCCGCGAGTATTGGTTACCCGCTCCACCGCCAGAGCCCGCTGCGGCATACTGTCTTTCTTTCAAGTTTTATTTTCTCAATATACGTCGCTTTTCATGCGTCAGGGGGGGATAATGAATACGTCACTTCCGCGACGCGCGTTTATTCTCGCTTCCGCCTTTCTCGACAACCCGTAATCCGTAGCCATTTTCAATCCGGCATCTAACCCATCCGCGTCGTTACTCAACAGAGCGTCGCGCATCGCTTTCTCGGATATCGAAATCCGCTTCCATCCGCGGATTTGAAACAACCAAAACAACAAATCAGGTAAAATATCAACCCCCTAATATCCCTCTTTCATTATACCAGTATATTTTTTTTCCCAACCTTTTAGTCGCTTCGAAAAAACAAAAATAATACCGGCGTTATCGTTTCTCCACTTAGCGGGTTATTTTCATAAATTCGCCTCGCCGATGCATCACAATTAGCAACAAATACGTATCTCTGTTGCAGAAATGCCAGCCTAAAGCGTTAGGGCAAGGAATCGAATTCTTTTGGTCTTTGAACGGAATAGAAAAACGAGGTTAAGATGTATTTGTACAACTTAACCCTGCAGCGTGCGACCGGAATCACGCACGCGGTTCACGGTAATTTTTCCGGCAGTAAAATGCAGGAGATATTAGTGTCCCGCGGTAAGTCGTTGGAGCTTTTGAGGCCCGATCCAAACACTGGAAAGGTTCACACTTTGTTGACCGTCGAGGTATTCGGGATCGTTAGATCTCTCATGGCCTTCAGACTCACCGGAGGCACTAAGGACTACATTGTTGTCGGATCTGACTCCGGCAGGATCGTCATCCTCGAATATATTCCGGCTAAAAATTCTTTCGATAAAGTTCACCAGGAAACCTTCGGCAAAAGCGGATGTCGGAGGATCGTTCCTGGCCAATATCTCGCCATCGATCCCAAGGGCAGGGCCGTCATGATCGGTAATTATCAAATATTTATTTTGTTTACCAGTTTTTATCGAGTAGATATGAAGAATTGAGTGAATATCGAACCCTCTTTTTCCTCAAATCGAGGAAATTTAGCAAAACAAACTCCGAAATCTACAATTTAGAACGTTTTCCCCCATCTGGGTCTTTGCCAAATGATGCTGATCTTACGATCCGTGTTTCAACTGAATTCAATTGATTACAACATGAAATACTGAAGGTGCGATTTAATTATCGTTGATTTGGATGCTTTTTCAACTCCGAATGTCTGATATCGAGATTGAAATCTTTTTCTTCATCATTTTTCAGGTGCAATTGAGAAGCAGAAACTTGTTTACATATTAAACAGAGACCCGGAAGCCCGTCTTACAATATCTTCGCCGCTCGAGGCGCACAAAAGCAACACTCTAGTCTATCACACCGTTGGTGTTGACGTCGGTTTTGAAAATCCTATGTTTGCTTGCCTGGAAATTGACTACGAGGTAATTATGCCAGGGGATAATAATATCTGACCACATTCATACCCACAAACGGTTTTTATAGTCCAGACAGATGAGGGAATTCTTGAACAAATCCATTCCCTCAAAAACACTTACAAACGATAATGAAAAACTCTTATTTGGAACCATTTTCTCTGTAGATCACAAACTTTTCTTTATTTACATGAAATTCTCACTGAAAAGTAAACGTTTGAAAAAATGGAATGTAAGTCTCAGTCAAAAAGATCTGAACATTCTCTTCGGGTGTTACAATTTGATCTAATTTCTATCTTTTCTTTTTAGGAAGCGGACAGCGACCCTACCGGAGATGCAGCTGTTAAAACGCAGCAGACATTGACATTATACGAGTTGGATTTGGGGCTGAATCACGTGGTGCGAAAGCACAGCGAGCCGCTAGAAGAGCACGCCAATTTTTTGGTATCTGTACCGGGAGGAAACGACGGTCCCAGCGGAGTTCTAATTTGTTCAGAAAATTACCTGACCTACAAGAACCTCGGGGATCAGCACGACATTAGATGTCCGATTCCGAGGCGAAGGAACGACCTGGACGATCCCGAGAGAGGAATGATATTCGTCTGCTCGGCAACCCACAAGACAAAGAGCATGTTTTTCTTCCTAGCTCAAACAGAGCAGGGAGATATATTCAAAATAACTTTAGAAACGGACGAGGATATGGTGACTGAAATAAAACTAAAGTATTTCGACACCGTTCCCGTCGCCACTAGCATGTGCGTCTTGAAAACAGGGTTCTTATTCGTGGCCTCTGAATTCGGAAACCAGTGAGTTAAAATTTCTCTTTCAATCATTATTTTTAAAGTATTTCATAGTCAATGATGTTTTTATCAATCCGTGTTTCAACTGATCCCCAGTGATTACAACTTTTGATGCTGAGAGTCGTGATACTTTCTTGATTAGAATTTTGATACTTAGCTGATTTCTTCATAGGTATTTGTTTATTTTCGTGTTACAGCTATTTGTACCAAATCGCCCACCTCGGGGACGACGATGACGAGCCAGAATTCAGCTCCGCTATGCCTTTGGAGGAGGGTGACACGTTCTTTTTCGCCCCAAGACCGCTCAGGAATTTGGTTCTAGTCGATGAGATGGATAGTTTGTCGCCCATCATGACCTGCCAGGTGATAAAAAGCCCATTTTCTCTATGCGAATTCGGTGAATAAACTTCGAGGCATTATCAAGTAGGAGTTTGATGCATTTGCAGCGCTTTCTCCTGTGAAATAATGCTAGATTAAAATATTCCTTGTCGCCTTTGTCTTGTATTATTACTGGCCGAAGTGAATCAAGGAATGACAAAAACTCGAAAAATACTTCCAAAACTTGTTCAAGACGGATTTCAATACGTAAACTAATCTTTTTCTCATTTATGTATTCACAAAGGTCGCTGATCTGGCGAATGAAGATACGCCACAACTTTATATGACCTGCGGTAGAGGGCCGAGATCAACTTTGAGAGTTCTTCGACACGGTCTTGAAGTCTCTGAAATGGCAGTGAGCGAACTTCCGGGTAACCCAAATGCTGTCTGGACTGTAAAACGAAGAGTCGATGGTTAGTTGGCGAGTTTATGAATATAGAAAACCAAATTTCCAAGAACGTATTTAGGTAGATAAAAGCTCGTCGCAGTCCCAGAATTAATCATTCTTTTTTTTCTACATACATAGTTTCAAAGTTTTCTAACGTAGATTTCAATATCTTTCTCTCTAACTCCAGAAAGTCCCTTAAAAAAAAAAAAAAGAATATTAACGAACCTGGTGGCTTGATACACTTTTATCAAACACCAGTTCTCTCTTTCAGGCTGCCAGCGAGCTAGTGGTTGACTGATGCAATGCTGAAAAAACTATAAGGTGAGGATCCGTGATCGATCGATCGGCTCTGGGACACGTCCAATCGATTTGAAAGAAAAATAAAATCAAAAAATGAAAGAAACACCCAAAAATAAGAGAGAAAGCAATGTAATTGCGTCGATATTTGAAAGCAAAGGTGTTTCTCGGCTCGGTCAATTATCACACCTTTGCGTCTTCTTCTTTAGGATGGATTAGACGATTTTTTAGTTCCTCATAATCTGGAGGGATATTTTGATTTCGGTTACAGAGGAGTATGATGCTTACATCATAGTGTCCTTCGTCAATGCCACTCTTGTGCTTAGCATCGGCGAGACTGTCGAGGAAGTTACGGATTCTGGTTTTCTCGGCACTACGCCTACTCTCAGCTGCTCCGCACTCGGTGAAGACGCCTTAGTACAGGTACTAAAAATGCTTTCTCATTCATTTAATAATTTATCTTTGTCTATCTAGACTTGAGGAAATGATATAATCACAGAATTTTCTCTTAATGTCAAAGAATTCTCTTGAAAATCAAGACGAATCTTTGTTCTTATTCAAGTACCTATATACAGAATAAAAGTATAAAAATAGAACTTAGCCGTTTGAAAAGACTTTTCTTTATCTAAATTGTGAGTAGATTTGATTTTAGAGAGATGAATAGTTATGATTGAATTTCATTTGCACTATGGTATCTCCAGCGCCTGGTCCACCACGCGTTGGTCGCAAAAACAGTGCTATAAAAATTTTAGGGGTTTCGCATCGTTGGAAGACACTGTAATACAAATGTGTATTCCTGGTAATTTAGCCCCGACATTATTTTCTAAATGAATATCGAAGCTTATTCGACAATTTCAACATTACTAGTACCAAAACTAATTACCTACTTTCACTCTCTTCAAGGTATATCCCGACGGTATTCGTCACATCAGAGCTGACAAGAGAGTAAACGAGTGGAAAGCACCTGGTAAAAAGACTATCGTTAAATGCGCAGTCAATCAACGCCAAGTCGTCATCGCTCTGACCGGCGGTGAGCTAGTCTACTTTGAAATGGACCCTGTGCGTAAATATTATTCTGAAAAATACTAAATACTGCACACTTTGTTCTCTTCGCATTGCTCACTTTTTATCTGCGGAGACGTATAACGTGCAGATAATAATTTACCCTCGTCGCCTCTGCTCGATAATCGTATATCGATCAGGGTGAATCGAGGGTAAACAAAGTAATATCAAATTTGGAAACTTGAATGAAGCACAATTCCAATTTGAAGACACGAAAATCTTATAAAGTCAAGTTTTCTTTTTGATTTTTTGCAGACTGGACAACTGAACGAGTATACAGAGAGGAAAAAAATGCCTTCGGAAGTGATGTGCATGGCTCTCGGAAACGTTGCTACCGGTGAACAGAGATCATGGTTTTTGGCCGTCGGATTACAGGACAACACTGTCCGGATCATTTCTTTGGATCCTTCCGATTGTCTCGCTCCTAGAAGTATGCAAGCGCTACCAGCTGCTGCCGAGAGTCTTTGCATCGTAGAAATGGGCTCTAAAGAAGCTGATAACTCCGAGGATTCTGCTCCTCAGCAATCTAGTCTTTACCTGAATATAGGTAAATAAAAAATCTATCGAAAATCCATTTCTTTGACATTTAAAAAAATGTTTGTGGAGATTTCATGATGAAAAAATGACAGTTCCCTGATCGTTGATGATAAACCTGCAGTTCTGACTCCAAATTTATTCAATAATTCCTGTAGAGTTGATAAAGACTGTGGAATTCATCATAACTCAGCTTAACTTTTGAACTTTCAGGTCTGCAAAACGGAGTACTGCTTCGAACCGTACTAGATCCGATATCTGGTGATTTGGCCGACACACGGACGCGTTATTTAGGTTCTAGACCTGTGAAATTGTTCAGGATAAAAATGCAAGGGAATCAAGCGGTTCTTGCTATGTCCAGTCGATCTTGGCTCAGTTATTATTACCAGAATCGTTTTCATCTCACTCCGTTATCCTACGAGAGTTTAGAATTCGCTTCTGGATTTAGTTCCGAGCAATGCCCGGAAGGGATTGTAGCTATTTCGACAAATACGCTCAGAATTTTGGCCCTGGAAAAATTAGGGGCTGTTTTCAATCAAGTCAGTTTTCCGCTGGAGTATACGCCTCGCAAATTTGTCATACATCCTGACTCAGCGCATCTGATCGTCCTCGAAACTGAACACAACGCTTACACGGAAGAAACTAAACAGCAAAGACGCCTGCAAATGGCTGAGGAAATGCAGGAGGCTGCGGGAGCAGAAGAAGCTGCTGTTGCTAGGGAATTAGCCGAAGCTTTCTTATCCGAAGAACCAAACGAGGCTGTTTTTGGAGCTCCCAGGGCCGGTCCTGGCCTATGGGCTTCTACTTTGAGACTGATGGCACCTGCGACTGGACAAACTATCGAATTGCATCGACTGGAACAAAATTATGCTGCGTTATGGTAAGGAGATCAATATTTGAATTCATTTTATAAACTTGGTGTTTATTGTTTTTCACCATTTCTTACGCTGGTTCATATTCTTTTTTTGCAGTTTGGGACTGGTCAGGTTCGCCAATCAAGGTGACCAGCAATTCCTCATCGTCGGCGTCGCCAAAGACTATCAGCTAAACCCCAGAGTGAGCAACGGCGGATTTCTCTACACGTACAAGTGAGTTTCAAACGATTTATACTGATTTTATGTTTCTCTTTTTGAATAATGATGAAAATTATCACACTAGTCGCTGTATCTTGATGATAAACCTGCAGTTCTGAATAAAATGATAGAAAAACAGTCGGATACGAGCTAAATTTTTTAACAATATGATTGACTCTTGTCTCTTTATTCGATTTCAGAATAAACGCCGACTGCACTAGCATCGAACTAATGCACAAAACGGTAATGGACGAAGTACCTTTGGCCATATGTCCCTATCAAGGACGTGTGTTGGTCGGAGTTGGTAGAATGTTGCGACTGTACGATATGGGGAAGAAAAAATTACTACGAAAATGCGAAAATAAACACATTCCAAATGCTGTTGTATCAATCAATGCTGTAGGACAGAGAATATACGTAAGCGATGTTCAAGAATCTGTCTATGCTGTCAGATACAAAAGACAGGAAAATCAACTCATCGTTTTTGCCGATGATACTCATCCTCGATGGGTCACTACCACTTGCGTTCTCGATTATGACACCGTCGCTACTGCTGATAAATTTGGAAACATCGCTGTGGTGAGCTCGAAAATTAAATTTCATCCCTTTTCTATCATGTCTTTCGTTAGTTGTGATCTTTTTAATTCATTTCTATTGCTATTTGCGGTTTTTTTTTTCACTGTTCCATTTTGTTATTGATCTTTCTTTGGTTGATTCGATTGGTTTCTCATTCAGTTTCATTGGTCTTCAAAGTTTTTAATAATTTTTTTCATCTTCTTGAGTTAATTATATCATTTTTCTTTTACAGATTCGCCTTGCCTCAGGGATAAACGACGATGTTGACGAGGATCCAACGGGTAACAAGGCGCTATGGGATCGAGGATTGCTTAACGGGGCGAGTCAGAAGGCAGATACAGTGGCTTGTTTCCACGTAGGAGAGACTGTGATGTCTTTACAAAAAGCTACGCTGATACCTGGAGGCTCGGAGAGTTTAGTTTATACAACTTTGAGCGGAACAGTAGGAGTACTTGTACCATTTACGAGCCACGAGGATCACGATTTTTTTCAACATTTAGAAATGCATATGAGATCTGAACATCCGCCTCTATGCGGCAGGGACCACCTTTCGTTTAGATCTTATTATTATCCTGTTAAAAACGTGATTGACGGTGATTTGTGCGAACAATTCAATTCCATTGAACCTGCTAAACAAAAAGGTATATCTGGTGATCTCGAAAGAACTCCTTCTGAAGTTTCTAAGAAACTTGAAGACGTCAGAACACGATATGCTTTCTAAAAGAAAAATTTTCATCTTTTTGTTCAAACCAGATCGATATTTGACAAGACATTTTTTTTTTTTTTTTCAAGTACTCTTCTCTGATATAAATTTGAAAAGCTGAGTACTTAAGGTATCTGTTCATCTATCTTATCTATCGGTGATGTAATACAATCGCGAGTTATTATTATCGACTTAAGAATTCCTTCGCGTTTCGTTTATTATCATTTATTACCGTTTGTAAATAGAAAAATATGATAAAATTTCACACATTCTAGTATACATACATAATTGTATCGTCGTGGCTAAATAATATTCCAATTTTTCAAGAAAGATTTTTTTTCAGGATACACTAGTTGTTTAACGTGTTCGTGTTTTGTTTCTGTCTCAGTTTGTATTTATTAATTGATTATATGATTACGATAATAATGACGAATAATTGAAGAAAGGCTATTGATTATTTATTATTCATTTTTTCCTCATTCATTTTATACATATGATATCGACAAACAGATGAAACTTTTACTCGGGACTGTCTACCTCCTAACTCAACTCAACTCAAACTCATCTTCTTCATTTTTGATCCCATCAAACTCCCCGTTTCCTACGTACTTGAATATCATCAAGAGGGAGTCGTCCTCTCGTCGTATCGCCAACGAGGAAGAGTGAGCCACAGGAGGATGATGAAAAGGCTCTGCAGTTATTATTCGCCGTGCTAGTCAGGAACCACGCTTTATTATCGATCATTACGGAAAGTGAAGAGATGGGTTTTTAGAGGGTTTTTTTTCATAATCTTCACCACGTTACGCTCTTATTTCTATATGCAATCTCTGTACGAATATCGTATTGTGACTTGTCGTTTTTACATCAATTTTTATTATTCATCTTTTCCCAGTTTTGCCACAAACAATTATTGAGAATCAATAATTAAGATTCGATTCTTTCGCAACAGTTACGATTAACAAACTGATGATATTTCGAACGAGACTAACTGTCAATAATGCCAAAAAAAAGATATTGATTTGTTTTATCTAACGCCTTCTTTACTCGGGCTTTTTGCGATTTCAATTTTCTGAATTTGAATTATGTATGCATAAATATTGTAGTTCGTGACGCGAGGTATAACAGTATAGAAGAATTACATGTTTAAATCTTAATTTTGAATTCAACGTGTTTGTTCTGCGTTACGTTTCGCCGGGCTTTTGACTTTACTGACCAAATTAACTCTTGAAATATTGATGCGCGAACCTGGAGGGACCAACCCGTACATTCGGCTGTGCTAACATAATCTACTCCCGCAACGTATTTCCTTTCTATTATTGTTATTTTTCAATTATTCAGCAGAAACCTTGGGAATTATCGAGATTCTCGGTATACCGAAATTCATACCTTATTCTCTTCGGGAATGAACTATCCATCGAAACGTTTGAAATTCGAATTCGAAATCTAAACGGCGTCCCGAATTCATATTATTACTATTTCTTAATAGCTTAATTCACGTCATTCGAAATATTCAAAATCTGAATCACTATTTCGACACTCAAATCTCGAATATAGCTTATATTCCATGTTGTTCGAAATTCAAATTCATCATCCGCTACAATTCTGAAATTAGAATTGAAATTCTGAACTGACCATTTCACACGCCGTCGATTAAAATTCAAAACAAAACAAGAAGAAGAAAAACGAAAAATCTTACGAATTGCGGTTCCGAGTGAACGGGAAGTTGATGAAGCCGGGTGAGTTATTGCTTGCGCAGATCGTGTAATAGCGTGAGGAATTTATCCTTCCCACGTGAGGCTTTACACTCGCAGAAATAGATACAAATACGTACGACACGTATACAGTGTATAGAAAAAAAAACCAGCTACTGTGGCAACAGAGATATCGCAAATAGAGAGCAAAAACAAGAGAGAAAGGGTGACGCGATGTCTCGCGCGTTGACTTTTAAGCTCAACTTTAATAATCTCCGAAGCAAACGCGCGCCGAGGTTATACTACGCGAAACAATGAGAGCGATAAGACCAACAATGTGCACAGCCCCCCCATGCCATGCCACGGACAATCGACTTTAATGAACCGCTCTCTCTCTCTCTCTCTCTCTCTCTCTCTCTCTCTCTCGCCTTCCTGCATCCCTATACATATACCGTTTTACCTTCAACCCGCGGGGATATGAATTCCTTTGCATTTTGAATGAGCAAGGGTTTTTCTTGCGAGTGCAATTCGGAAATATTATCCCGATATCACGTTGATCGTCAATATCATTTTATTTGAGTATTGATTCGTTGATCAATCATGTAATCAACATACTGTACATACATTCTCGATATATCCATGATCGGGATCAATAACAATAATTGTTAATTCGTTCATTATCTAGCGATGATTATTAAATATGGTAAGTTAATAAATAAATATTATTAAATAAATCCGCGCGTTTCATGTTTCATCAGAATAGCGAAATAAATCGCTGTCTGGTTGTTGTGGGGCCATGGTTGGTATTTTATGGACACGGGGTACGCACGCGAGCGACGTGGCGATCGATGCATACGGCGCCCAGCGGCCAGGCTCTCGGCTCCTGCCCCCAGCAGATCGCGTGCCTCGTGCTGCGTGCACCCCCAGAGCGTAGGATTCGCTCCCGGATAGGCGCGTACGTTTATGCGTGGGTGCGTGCATGCTTGCGGTTTCACAGGCGTTCGCGAATAGTGGCGTAGTCCCATCGTCGCCTTATCGTCGCGTCGTTTTACTTCCTCGTCGTCCTAGTCGTCGTTGTCGTTGTCGTTGTCATTGTCGTTGTTCGTCGGCAAATTTACGGTGGTAGCTAGCTTTAAAAAATCCAAATCAAAGGCCTGATAATGTCCAACAGTCGCGAAACTGTCAAGCGGCGTATGTCAATCCGTGATTTATAGTTGATTAAATTGTTATTATTATTATCATTGTTACTATCGTTATTATTATACATATATATATGTATATATAAATCGGTGCGTGCGTGCGTGAGAGTGAGTATCGCAGTGTATCGGAGATATATATCTGCATATACGACTATAAGTCTATATCTCGTCTCTCGTCCTCTTCGGTTATCTGTTCTGTTTTCTAATACGCCGGAAGCTGTGGGATAGTACGCGAGTGAGGGTAAACATCATCAGTAGCATTATCACCATCATCATCGTCATCATCATCATCATCATCATGCCTTCGAAGACATCGCCCGATTGCTATTCCCTGCATCACAGATCGCCCGACAACGAACAGGCGGCTTAGAGCTGCATGACGACGCAGCATGGTGAGTATTTCGCCTATTAAACCTTCGATCACTTCTACACGATAGCTATTTTACTTGTACCCATTTTTTGTTTTGTTGTTTTTCTTTTCACGAAAGATTATTACACTGTACCCATATTCAAAATTTCCTATTTTTCATACATCGAATCTTTTATTATTTCATTAAATCAATTCAATCTTTCAATTTCGGCGACGCTCTGATCGGTTTCGTACGTTTGGGATTAATTTGTCGTGGGGTGGATGTAGGTATGTACATCCGTTTGTGTATTTGGAATAAAAATTTTATCATATACTGGCCCGGGTTTGCGAAATTCGGTGTATATAATTTAATATATAACGTTCAAGTGTATACTTATACGTATATGTAGGTATATAGGGTATAATACATACGTCGGATATACACGCATATCCCAGTTGTCAGGCAGTCGGAAATGATTATTGATTTTGAAAAGGTTGTTGCAGTCAACTCTTTGATCGCGATAACTAAATTACCCTGATTTCTTCTACTATTTTCTTAAATCTTATATTCTCCGCCTGATCAAACACCTATATATGTATATCTTCAGCCTGGGGCTCTTGATGGTTTAATCTCATTATCTAATGCTATACTGCGTGGTATACTACCTTATATACCTATACATACAAGTACATCAATCAATCAATCAATCAATCAATCAACCAATCAACTAATAACGTATAAGACATAAACTCATATACATCGATCATTTTTATTTATTATATTGTCATACATATACACACAATTTACAATCGTGCTACAGATATAGGTATAGACAGAAATTGGTGTGATCGAGTCGTGATTCACGAAGCGTGGGATTATTGTGAATTATATCGCGCGGACGATTGATTGCGGGTGCGGAATTATGTAGTTATGCATGAATGTGGATAGGTTTAGGTGTACCAGGGGCTGAGGTTCTATTAGCCTCTTCATTAGTTAGGGACGTAGCGTAGCGGTGGTAGGTGGAGAGAGACGCGGAGCTGTAGCTCCAGGTAAAGGACGATGAGGAACAAACGTCAAGCGAGATATAGCGGCGCATGGTATGCAATGACGAGTCCATATAGGCAGTAGAAACACGTAGAACCAAGACTGCGGCGTTAAAAGGCAGGGCTTTTGTTCAACTGCAAACTGCGATTCTCTTTTATATATCTATAGGTACATAGGTATATGTCACTATCTCGCCAGCTTTCGCTGCACTATATATAGTCACCCGAGCTAACGCAATGTCACCTTGTCTTTTTCTCTTCGTCTTTCTGTCTCTGTTTATTTTCCATTCTCTTTCTTTCTCTCATTCTCGACCTCTGAAGCTCTACATTACCACCAACTAACTGTGAAAATGCCAAAAACAAAAAAAAAGCCAAAAGCTCTCCCCGCGCGCATTGTTCGCAACCTTTTCCGTTCGAAGAACAAAAGCTCGACAATCGCGGGCGATTTAAAAGTCCGCGCGTGTAAAATTCTAACTGCAATTTTGTTCTCTATTTATAAGTATATATCTTTCCATTTTTTCAATCGAGTTTGGTCTATACGTTTTGTTTGGTTTTTTTCTTTTTGAACGGTGTAATTTTTTCTCTAACCCAATACATGTATAGTGTGTATAGAGGAGGTGGAATTTTGCCTGTTGCACGTAACCGTACGCCGCATATCTATCTCTAGCTATTACATACCCTAAACGACGCCGGTTTATTATTAAGCGATTTAGTGTATGTGTATACGTGTGTTTACCCCGGGAAAACTGTATAATATAGGCATAAGCTTCCGCTGCAGGGTTCTTATCGGATATAGGTATACATGCGTGAATGTATATTGTATATTTTACAAGCCGCACGAATCGTATGGAATTGGATATGGGGTGGCGAATCGGGTATAGGTATGATATCGCGATAATTATATCATGCATTAGCGGTTGGTCATTTGGATTTTGTTACCTAATTGCCAATGTTATGTTTTACTTTATTTTGTCCTTTTCACCCGCTCGATCTCTCGTTGGATTGAATCTGAAGAAACGGAAAAAAAAACCAACAAAAAACAAACAGTACGACAATAATGAAACTGAGAGGAGAAGTTTGTATATATATATAAAAGAAAGAAATGAAGAAGGAAAAAATAAGAAAAGTTATTCTGCCAACACCGCGTTCGAGTACCTACTCCTCCCTTTGCCTCGCTTCCATCTCACCTCTTCTTTTCCCCCGAACCCTCTCGCACGTTTGGGATAAGTTCTCTTCAACATCCCGGTTCACGCGCCGGTGGAAAAACCCCCGGAACGCTCTTACAACCAGCGGACAATAGCTCGGGGAGTATACCCGCTCGAGAAATCTGCGGCCAGGGGTATAACTCCTACGCACCCCCTGGTGATAATAGCTAAGCTCTCAAAGCCCGCGAAACCGCGCCGACATTAAAGATGACGAAAAAGTATCGCCCCATCCGCACGCCTACCTTAAACCATCCCCTGCGGTTCACCCGCATGTATACTGGGTGTCCTAAATCATTCCCTTCCTTCCACATATATTATTTTTCTTCTTTTTTTTTCGTCTTTGCGAAATGCAAAAATCCGTGCAATAGATCAATTTCTTCATTTCAGGGCAGAGCTGATGCTGGGGGAGGTAGTAAGAGGGAATGGATTCGAGGGTCGTTGGTCGTGTGGATTTTTGTCTCTACGTTTTGTCCAGCCAGGGCGAATAGCTCGGGAAGTTGCGGTCTGGCTGAACTCGCGTGTCGAGACGGTCATTGCGTGCCGTTGGACGCGTACTGCGACGGTAAGGACGACTGCGGAGACGGTAGCGACGAACCCCATCTCTGTACCCCATGCAATCGTACCTATCACGGGGAAGAGGGCAGGACATACAAACTTCTCCTCCAAAGACCGCAGGAACTTCGTCTGCCATTTCTATGTCATCTGACATTCACCGCCAGTGGTCCAGGACACGGGGAGCTTGTCCAGCTCCTTTGGGACGCCTTCAGCCTCGGCAGACTCGACCCGAATCCCGAC